>CANTUS010000014.1:1250000-2500000 GCA_947683365.1 Euphorbia pulcherrima | reverse complement strand
TACCATAACAACTCTGAAACCACGTAGTCAGGGAGATGAGAAGATATCATCTGGCAATGTACACCTTGAGGGCTTACCTGGAGAAAACAGAAGATTAAACCATCAGTAAGCACTTTGGAAACTCAATCGTACAATTCGTTGAGAGAATTCCTCACAGGAAATATAGTCTTGGGCTTGATAGTGAGCCATACTAGTCCAGCTAATACATTGGTGACGGACAATCCAAGTGTCAGTAAATCGGCTCTGGACTGTGAACTACCAAATTGAGAAAGATTGCATCAATATCCAGACTACCTTTATTCTTTAAACAACTGCAATCAAACATAATGCTACATATTGCTCGGGAATGGCAGATTACAATTTTTACATAAAAGATAATTGCAAAAGGATTTTGAACCAAGGATATATCAAACATAATAGAACTAATTTACAGCAACAAAGAATTGTAGCGCATATCACATTTACAGATCAGATAGAACGAATAATGATACCTACTGGCATCGGCAACTGGAGCAATACCAGAAAGGGCGCGATTGAGGAGCACAGCCAATAGAGAAGCTCCACCAACATAGATCGGCAAGCTTCGAGCAGCGTCGTCGTTGTTTGAAATCCAATCAGCTATCAAATTTCTCTTCGGCTTGAGTCCTCTATATCGTCCCTTAATTTCGGTAACATGGAAAATCAAAGGGAAAACGAAAAATCAAGAATAACGGAAATATCTGAGGCGAAATTAGAAGAAGAAGAAGAACCTGCGAATCTGAAGAGGCTGACACGAAAAAAGGAAAACGGCAGATAGCAGGATAGAGAGGGACAGGGAGTTCACGCTTGGGTAACAGAATGGCGCTTTGGAGGATAGTTCCCGCTTCCATTGGTATAAAAATGGTGCTTTCTCTTTCTGCATTTTGTAGATGCTAATGACTGATATAATATAAGTGGATCAGGGCGCTCGGTGCGGACGCCCAACCCAATTCGTTGATGGGTTGGGCCGGGTCTAAAAGCATCCGTCTCTAGACACGTTTGCATAAGATATATTATATTTTTTTTTATGTTTACAAGTATCTTAGATAATTTTGTTAACGATTTAGTTACTGTTAAGGTTCATCATCCCTTTTTAATAAATATACTTAGTGAAATTTAAACTATATTCTCCTCTAATTTATTCAGTCTGTATTGTCAACTGGGCTACACTTTGTTAGTTGAGATATATTGTATCTAATATGAGAAGCCTTGTGATTAAGTTAGAAGGAAAATTATTTTCGAGGAAGATACTTGTTTTAATCAGAGAGACAGAATTTATGTAAAAATAGACTCTTTGCAAGAGCATGAGTCATATGACTGAAAATTTTCATATATATGTTCCGAACTTTTTATTTTCTAAATTCATCCTGCTATAGTCTTCAAAATAAGAGCTATATGTTTACATTTCTTTGACATTTTTTCTCCAAAAGTGAAAATGTATGAGAATGAGACGTGTAATTTATTAATACATAAGATGGTATAATTACGACTATAAAAATATGACAATGAATTAAATAGTATAGATATGTGTAACTATGATAAAATCAAGAACAATGTCATGTTCTCTTGAACTTTTCTTGGAAGAACTTCTCTAATCCCACGCTAAATGTGGGGCTGAAGTGAGTTTGGTGCTCTAATGGAGCACCAAAACTTCACGCTAAATTTGAGAGGAGCTACAGTTCCACGCTATTATCTATCTAATTTTTTATTTTATAATTTCTTTTAATTGATTTTGTTTTGTATTTTTAATTTATTGTCAGATAAAAACTTAGGTAGAAAATAATAAAATAATAATATTATAATTTAGTGTAAAAATTTAAAGTGAATGATTGAAGGTGTGGATATTGTAACAAACTAAATTATAAAAAAAAATGATATTTGATATGATAAAAGGGTGTGGTGCTGGACTTGCGTAAGTGAATAAAAAGATTAAGGATACTAAAGCCACTAGCTTCTAGGCAACATACCCTTTGGAAGGCTTGACCATCTGAAAAGGAACACCAACCTGCAATGTCCCAAATTTTGACCACAACAAAATATATGTAACTTCTAGAAAGTAAATAAATAAAGGGTAAGAAATTAATGAATGTTGCAAACCAATTTAGTACAAACTTAACTAATAAATGGAAGATAGTTAAATGGGTTTATCAGTTAGATACTCTCAACTTGTCTTCGTTCTTGAATATGACTTTTCTTCCTAAAAAATTAAATGACTTTCTTAATAATAAACTAGCAGGGACTTGGTATTACTTGAGTAATATATCGAGTTTGAATTTAGTGAATGCAACAAATTTTTATTGAGAGACTAAATCACCATAGTCAGGTGTACAGTCCAGGTTGGATCTGAATGTAGTCGGAGCAAAGATCGGTGAAATAAATAAGCAGCAAGAAAAGAGTTACCCTCGCATTGATACGGCACCGTAATACATATTCGTAGAACAAGAAACGACAAAGCAGGCACGGATACAGAAAACAAACTGCCAATCTAAAAGAGAGATTGTATTGTATAGTAATACACCCAACCCAACCCATTGTTGCCTTCTCTGTTTTTCTTCAAAATCCAGTCAATGCCATCCTATTTTTATCTTCAGCCACCGCGATTGTGTCACCCTTTTTTCCGCCGCTATTTATACTCCGCCTAAAATTCCGATGAAGATCTCACCTTTTCTCTCGCTCTTCCTGGTAGCTCTGCCTTTCTTCTCTTCCGCCATTGAAGACGACGTCACTTGCCTTGAAGGCTTGAAGAAATCCTTTACTGACCCACTGAGTCGACTCGCTTCCTGGGACCTAACCAACAACTCCGTCGACTCCGTTTGCAAGCTCAACGGCGTTTCGTGCTGGAACGAGAAGGAGACACGCATCATCAGCCTTCAGCTACCGGCTTCTCAGCTCTCCGGCCAGCTTCCCGATTCTCTCAAGTATTGCCGAAGTCTTCAAGCCCTAGATCTCTCCAACAATGCTCTTTCCGGTCCTATTCCTCCTCAAATCTGTACCTGGCTGCCTTATGTTGTTACTCTAGATCTCTCCCGTAATAGCTTCACCGGTTCCATCCCGCCGGAGATCGTTAACTGCAAGTTCTTGAATAATCTCTTTCTGAGTGATAACAAGCTATCCGGATCGATCCCTTACGGCCTCGGGAGTCTCGATCGGTTAAAACAGTTCTCCGTTGCGGGTAACGATCTGTCCGGTACGATCCCGGCGGATTTGGCGACGTTTCCGGAGGATGATTTTGACGGCAACGATGGGCTCTGCGGTAAGCCTGTTGGAAAGTGCGGCGGGTTGAGCGGTAAGAGCCTTGGGATTATAATTGTCGCCGGAGTTATAGGTGCTGCTGGATCTTTGACGTTAGGGTTTCTGATTTGGTGGTGGTTACATGTTCGAGCTAGTAAGAAATCTTCAGGCTACGGCGTTGGGAGTGGTAAGGATGAATCTAGCTGGATACAATTGCTGAGATCACACAAGCTTGTTCAAGTTTCATTGTTTCAAAAACCGATTAACAAGATCAAATTGTCTGATCTATTGCTAGCTACTAACAATTTCGATTTGGAAAATATCTTGATTTCAACTAGGACTGGGGTTTCATATCAAGCTGTTTTACCTGATGGCTCTGCTCTTGCTATCAAAAGGCTTAGCGCTTGTAAGCTCAACGAGAAGCAATTCAGGTCCGAAATGAACAGATTAGGCCAGCTTAGACATCCTAATTTGGTGCCATTGTTAGGGTTTTGTGTTGTTGAAGAAGAAAGACTGCTGGTCTATAAACACATGCCTAACGGAACTTTATCCTCTCGATTACACGGTATTGGATTCGGGATTTCCCCATCGGGTGTATTGGATTGGCCTACGAGGGTCAAAATCGGTGTTGGAGCTGCTAGGGGGCTAGCTTGGCTCCACCATGGCTGCCAGCCGCCTTATATGCATCAATACATAAGCTCAAATGTGATCCTTCTCGATGACGATTTCGATGCTCGGTTTACAGATTTCGGGTTAGCGAGATTGGTTGGCTCGCGTGACTCGAACGATAGTTCTTTTGTGAATGGTGATTTAGGCGAGTTCGGTTATGTTGCTCCAGAGTATTCGAGCACAATGGTTGCGTCCTTAAAAGGCGATGTTTATAGCTTCGGAGTTGTGCTTTTGGAGTTGGTCACAGGGCAAAAGCCTTCGGAGATAAGCAATGCAGAGGAAGGGTTTAAAGGGAATTTAGTGGACTGGCTTAATCACTTAGCGAGCACGGGCCGAACCAAGGATTGCATTGATCAAGCCTTGTGTGGGAAAGGGAAAGATCAGGACGATGAAATTGTGCAGTTTCTGAAAGTTGCGTGGAGTTGTATCGGTTCTAGGCCTAAGGATAGGCCGACAATGTACCAAGTTTACGAGTCGTTGAAGAGCATGGCTGAGAAACATGGTTTTTCTGATCAATATGATGATTTTCCATTGATTTTTGGTAAACAGGTAAGTAAAGAATGAGATGGAATTAGTTACAGTTTGAAGTTGAAGAGGATCTCTTATTAGGCTCATTTATTGGATAAATTCTGTATATTGCATCAAGCATTATGCATTTGTACCTTCAATGCAATTTAAGGAAGTATTTAATGAAATTGTCACTAGTGGCAAAAGTTGTTTCTGAATCTTTATGGACTGTAATATTTCTTGTTTCAAACAAGAAAGATTTTTTCCTTTTTTCAATAATGCTGAACTTCGTAGGTGGATGTGCCAGCTCTCCCTGGTCTTGTGCATATTGTGGTTCAACTAAATTGTAGGTAGGTTTTTATTTATGTTAATTAATCTCTTGCTAATATTAATATCTAAAATTAGCATCCTATGACACGTTAATTTCATAAATTACCAAGTTAAATCACCCATTATGGTGACCCACTTGCAAGATAATCATTTCATATTACAAATTAGAGTATTGGATTGTTTTGAATTATAGTTTCAGCTTTTTTCAGATGGAGAGGTGTGTTTTTAAAATCATATATGTAAAATATGGATTCAAAATCAGTAGTTTAATTGGTACATCACTCAATATTAACAGTGAGAGGTTCTAGATTAAATACCTAGTCTCTTTAAAAATAATTCTTTAAAAAAATATATTTTTAAATCTGTTATCTTCAATTATGTGTTCTCTTTTATGTCCTCAATTTAAATTTTATCATATATTAAATAGGTACGAGAGAAAAATAAAAAAGAAAATTTAAAAATAAAAAATTAATTAAACAAAAGTAATACATGGGACACCGTTAAATACTTGAATATGTAATATAGCATAGTATTGCTGGTGATATGCGTAATTTCCAACCTAAAAAAGGGGACACTAATTATTGGAGATTCCAAATACTATTTCCACTACATTAATTTATGATATATGTGCAATTAAGGTTTTAATACAAAAAAAAAGAGTGCCCCTTTCAAAACCAATTTTTCACTAACAATATTGCCCCAATATTTAATGAGCCTTCTATATAAATAGGGTAAGAAAAGTTGAGTGTATATAATTTTATATCTGTAAATATAAAGAAATTATTTTTAATTAATTCTGAAATAGAGTTGCAATAATTATTCATAACTTCGTATTAAAAAAAGTTCGAATAATTTAATAGATTATTTTAGTTTAGCGCCTTGTAATATAAACTCAAAAGTCCACCAATCTCACAAGGTAAGAAAATCACTTTTTAAATAATATAGAAAATCTCACATTGTACCAATCAAACTAGGTTTCAGTATTTTACACAATAGACACAAGCCATTCCATTTGGGTTCAATCAGTTCCCCCAATAATTGAGTAGAAGTGCAATAATTTAGTATTACAGAAGTAAGAGTAGATCGGACAATCATTTCATCCAAATGGGTAGAAAACATCAAACTACAAGGGCACAAACATCTCGTGAAAACAATCAAGAAACAACACTTGTCAGTCAACAAGTAAATTAAAAATTAATGAAGTTGATGGTCGACACTGTCTCTATCTGTCAAAATGTTTGATTTAGTTGCTGTGTTCGGACCATGCCTATTGCCTGAATGAATTCAGCTCAGACTTCTCCCATGTGGGTAGATCACCTTTTTACTAACACATCTCATCTCAATTTTAGGAGCCAAGCGGACTATGATTCTCTAAAGTTATATATTTCCGTCAATTTTAATTATTTATTGAATTTTAATGGTTCAGATTTTATTGCACTATAGACCCTACAAATCACTAAAATTGAATCTGAACTATTAAAACTCAATGAATGTTTGAGATTAACTGGAATATATAACTATACAAACCCATAACTTTAGATAATCCAAATCTAAGGATAAAACTTTTGGATTATATATTTGTGGGTAAACTTAAAAAATATGTAATATGGTTTGACCGCTTTATAAAAAGGTTGTTGTGGAATTTTTTATTTCTAAAGGGTGCCTATGATTTCAAAAGTTAGCAAAAACATGCTTTTCAAAATTTTGAAACTACATTTGGAAGGGTAATCTTATTCATTTTAAAGTGAACTTTTGCGGCTTTATTTATAAAAATACAATAAGCATCAGTGATAAATTTTAGAATTTTTTTTGTAAAGTACAAATATTTATATTAATTAAAAATTGATGATAACTTTAAAACATTATGAAAAAATGAAAAGTTTCTAAAATTTACTCAAATATTGATAAATAATTCACAAATAAAATAGTTGAAATATAGGAATGTTGAATTTATTGCAATAACTGAGATTTCTCTTCCAAGTGTGGTTTTAAAATTTCTGAGAAGAATGTTTTTACCAACTTTTGAAATTATATGCACTCTTTTAAAATAAAAAATTCCATAATAACCTTTTTATAAAATGACCAAACCATATGGCATATTTTTTAAGTTTAGCCTGTATAAAATTAACTACTCAATTGAGTATTGCCATCCGTTAGAAGACAATATTTTCTAATAAAAGTAAAAACAACTCTTAGGCCATGTTATTTTCAACTTATATTCAGTCCAGTCTAGTTCAGTTCAGTTCAGTACTGCATATATATAAATTTATACTAAAATAAGTTCAGTTTAATTTAATTTAATTCAATACTATTACTTATAAGTTAAAAAGAAAAGGGCATAAGAAAGTGATATCTTAGTAGTTGTTACATTCTACAGCCTCTCCTCCACAACACTTAAGTTCACCAAGTAGTGCCACTAGTTTATTGATATATAATAGTGCCAGACATGTATTTTTCCTTTTGATACTGTATAAATGCTAAACTGATAGCAATATGGGCTGGCTGGTGTCCTCTGCACATGCTATTGACCCCACAAGTTATTGTACTACACATGTATATATGTCCGTCCCATGAGTTACGTCGGAACTTATAAGCTTTTCGCTAAGAACATCAAACAAGATCCGAGCCAGTGGACAATGGATACCATCGCCCAGGACTCTTTGTTAGAAGGGTTTATAAATATTTTTTTATTTAAAGATTTAATTATTATTTTAAAGATAAAAGTAGATATAAATTAATAGAGGTGGTAAGAAGTATATTAAAGTCGTGAGAAGATAATGGTTTAATTTTTTATTTTTATAAAAAAATATATTTTATTTCATTATTTTTTTTATTGAGGGTCTATATTATTACTTTTAATATTATTTTACTTAAGACCCTCAAACTGTTAGGGCTGGACCTGATAAGGCTCGGTCTGCCTCATACTTTAGAATTTCAAATTCGGGACGAGCTTATAAGATTATTCTCAAACATGGTTCGAGTTCATAAATAATTTTTTTTTAATTTTGTTTGTTGAGTAAATAAAAACAAAAAGATAAATTATATACGAACATAACATATTATATTGTTTAAATGAATTCTTTAATATATGTATGCAGCATATTTTAGATAAATTTAAAAGTCCCGGTGGAACAAAATTTTAAAATTCAAATCTATTACTTTCTTTATCTAGTTTTTATTATTTTTTAGTTCCTTTTTTATTTTTTTAATTATTAATCTATATTTTTAATATATTTTTTACTATTTTTTCTCTAATTTACCCTCATATTAATAATAAAAGAAATTATATATGAATGAAAATTATAAGTTGGTAATTAAAAAGAAAGAGAATATTTGTATAAAGTGTATGAGATAAATTAATTATTTTAATAATATAATAAATATTTTATTAATATTAATGATTCGATTAAATGAACAATAAAAAATAGACGAAGAAAGTATTAAATTTTTTCAACTATCCATCTAATTTATTCAAACTTTAATTCTCCTCCATCCAAAATCTCCAATTAATATAGTATATAAATATATAATATAAAATTATTTTTTGTCGACTAATGCTCAAACCAGGTTTGTAAGCTAGACGGACAGGTAATTAGTGAATTGTTAAAGGTGTTGGATTCTCTAAATTCACCCAAAAATTAGGTTTTAATTGTTTTGATTTAATTGTATTATGAATTTTATAAATAATTAAAATTAAATTTGAGTCATTAAAATTTAATAAATGATTAAAATTTAGTTCCTTGGTGAATTTACATATACACAAGTGGGGTTCATGTCTTTTTTTAAAAAAAAAAATAATGTCACGGTATGTACATATTTGAGTAGTGGACATTACAAAAATATTTGATTGAATCCCATATTTAATTAATTTATATCTCTGAAAAAAACTTCTCTTCTTTATATTATTTTTGCTGATTTTTAAACGTTTGGTTTTGAAGAAATTATATAAATGATTTTTTTCTGGATATCATTAAAATGAATATTTATTTACATTTATATAAAATAAAATTTTTTATATATTAATAATTCGACCCCATGTCCAAAAATTTCTAGATTGGGGACGGTATCACTTCATTCGTGGAATCAACCCCTTGGCTTTTGCTAGCAGTTCTGCATGACTGCAAACTTATTCATGTGCTAGGTTGGGATGGATACAGATTAGATTTAGTAGGCTTTTATTTAATAAAGTTTATCTTAAATTCATTTCAATTCATCTAAAATATTTTTCAGATTGGGTTGAGTTAGGTTCGGGCTGGGTTGGGCTGGGCTCGGATTTTTTCAAAAAAATATATGTGTATTTTGTTACAAAATATGATAAATTATAAATATTTAATATAAATATTTTTCTATCTCAATAATATTATATTAAACTTTTACAAATTAAAATGATACAAAAATATATTTTTAACTAATAATATTTATATTTTTTAATTCAACAATTATAAATATTATATTATATGTATAAAAAATTTATTTTTTTAAATAAAGAATACGTGTCGGGCCGTCCAATGGAATTTGAGATTATTCCCAAACTTATTCCATATACCTAACGGATTTTAATGGGTTTGGGTTGGGCAGAAAAAAATTTAAAAAATCATCTCTCAGATCCAATCAATACATCAAGGACTTGGACGGGCCACGAACCCCGCAAACAGGGAACTGCAATCAATACTCCTCCATAAAAGTTATAGATTATGCTTGTGCATCATGTGACTTCAAATCCAGATAGAGCCCTTTCTCGTTCAGTACAAATTAAATAATTATACTTTGTACTCTTTCAAATCAATTATTTTTATTTTTCATTTGTTAGATATTGGTTCAAGTTAAGAAGCTGAAGCAATTGGTACAGAGGGATTGTTCAATTAACTAGATTTCGTCCAAAATTAACATAATGACACGAGTTCCTCATTTCACATGTTCACTTTGTTCACATGATACATATGCGTGCTGAAATAGAGCAAAAAAGTGAGTGGATTTTGCATGTGTTGAAGATATATATCTCATTGACTGAACAATCATATTCATCAAGAATTTTTTGTTAATTTGTCATTGTTAGATATTTGACTTTGAAGTTATTAATAAAAGATAATAGGAAATAAATTAAGATTTTTATGTTACGATAACTTGTTAAATTTTGAATTTAAATTAAATAGTCTTATAATGTAAACTCTATAAATAATGTGCTTGCCATCAATAAAAATATATCAGTTTTATATTTCATTTTCTCGATACTCTTATGCTCCATATTCTGCAACAGTTATGTCTCCAATTCTTTTCATTGTTATATATTGAATCTGAAATATATAAAAAAAAAAAATGTAATAAGCTCTTCAGAAACAGGGCTCTACCTTCAACTTGTAAAATTACACGATTACAGAACAATATATAATTGGCTGCATCCTCTGAAAATTTACAAAACATATGGCAATTGGTGCCCTCAACTCAGCTATAAGTTACATGAGCACATCAATTGAGCAGCAGCAGGGAAACTCCAAACAAAGAATGATCTTGTCCGATAAACAACAAAAAATAGACCTTTTAAAGACACATCTACAGTGATACAATAACAAAAAGAGAGATTGCAAAAAGCCGGCAGATGTGTAGATTATAAAAAATAATCGGGGGTCTTGCGTGTAGCGTCAGGCTCGATTTGCCTAGGCGCAGGATCAAACTGAAGGAAATTTTGGTCCATATTTTCCCCAATCTCCAGAATAGCTGCCATGTTACCACATCGATAGCAATAATTTGGGGCACTAAATACAGTTACCACATTCTTTTCCTGTAGTACAAATTAACATTGGATTAAATTATAGGTTGAGAAACAGATTTGAAGAAAAAAAAAAGTTTTCTGGGTTAATTCACCTGACACCAGTTGTATCCTTCCATGACAAGCTGGTGGGCTCGTGAAATGAGTGTGAGGCCATTGGTATGGTTGAACTGTGCTGCTATATCTTGTCCAAATGTGTAGCCAGCACCCCGAGGCGAAATGCCCCATCCGCATCTATCGTCTGGATCAGACCACAGTAGATCACACATGGGTCCTTCATGTGGAACCTACTTGAACAGGGAAACAGAAAAAAAACATTATTGTCCACAAGGACTTCCAAGATGTTGATGGACTATGAAAACAAGAAAGATAGGAATATCAACTGCCTAATGCATTTGCTCCTCCAACTTGTCTCATTCCACCTACTGTCTCCCTGAACTTTAAAAAGGTCCATGTAATTCCCTCAACTTGGCAAAAATGTGCTAGTTTGTCCCCTAAGCCATGTGTCATCTTCTAATTTGAGAGAAAAATATTGGAAGAAAAATCAACCAGAGCTTACACGAGTCGTTAAGGGCGCATACTTGTGCAGTTTTTAAAAGTTGGGGGAGCTACGAGGATTTTTTCAAAGTTCAGGGGCAGTAGGTGGAATGGGACAAGTTGGAGAAGTCATTGACGCATTCATGAGTCAGGGCAAATTAGGTAGCAACAAATTTTCATGATAAATTCGTGTTGGCTTTTAAAACAACAGAACAATTCTTATAAATTAGAAGATTAGTTTTGGATTGAGCTCCCTACAATCTCAATGAATTATCGGTTATCATGTGCATACTCATCATGCTCATAATTCATTTCACAAAAAATGCTCCAAATTATAAGCAATTGTAGCACATACAAAACTTAAAGGTACAATAGTTTGTCATGGCTTGTTCTTATCCTCAAGGTCTATCAATTTATCATGAGGCAAGAACTACCAAAATGCCTATAGCTTGATTGCTAAAATTTTTTTGGTATAGTTCATCTAGGAAATAAATACAACAAGCATTAGGCCATACCTCTTGTATACGGTCCAAAGCTCGGATATTATCTAATGTATCCAAGGATGGTGAAAGTCCACCGTGCAAACAGAAGACCTGCAACATAATTAAAACAGTTAGTAGCCATGATTTAGTTTAATCCTTGAAGATAACTATTTAGCAAATAACTCCCACCTGGCTCTCAATGAGGGCTGTAAGTGGTAGATAATCGAAAAGGTCAGTAAAGTACTTCCATACGTTGGCATTTCCATATTTTCTTAAGCACTCATCATAGAAACCATAACTGAAAGTGGAATTAAAACCAAAGACATGATTAATTTCCAAAAGAAAATTAATTTGAATTCTGCCAATTCAGACATGCACAAAACACAAAATCACTTAATTTGCTCATGAGTACAAATTTAAGCTACCTCAGGCGATTGAGCATATTATACGAACTTATATAACTTGCACCAAGTAAATACTAAATAGTAAATATGCCTTATTTTTAATTGGGGTGACAACGTTTCACATCTCAGAAATCAATTGGAATGATGAAGAGGACCGAACCCTATAGGCATTGACTGTTCAGTTCAAGTTCCATATGTTTGAATGATTATATGACAACACAAAAACTCTGACAATGTGACACAGAACATAAACTACACCAAAAATATTTTATGCACTACAAATATTAGCATGACCATAATGACTTATAAGCTTATGAACAAATAAGAGCTGGAAAGAAACAAAAGTATTAAACCTCAGTGAAAGCTATATTACACTTCAAAATGAACAAAATTTAATCTCATAATTTGAGAAAGTAGCAAAGAAAAACATGATCTTACACTTGAGTGATCTGCCTGCTCTCATGATTTCCTCTTAGAATTGTAATTCTATCTCTATACCGTACTTTCAGAGCCACTAAAAGTGAGACAGTCTCCACAGAATAATACCCGCGATCTGCATTGATGCAACTGAAGAGATTACAAATGTAAATTTTATACTCACTACATGATTCAAGCATGATTCGATCATTTAAACAGGGTGATCAAAAGCAGGGTCTAATATTTGCACACAAAGAACCAAGAAAAGATTAATAGAAGGCTAAACAAAGTTAATCACCATCTTTTCCTCATCATATGCTATACAAAGTCACTCAGTAGAAATCAGGCTCAGTACAAAATTAATTGCCTCTATAAGAATAATTCATATTTAGTATATCCAGAAAATACTTGAAGCATAATTACCCATATTCTCAGCATTTCCTAGAGTTTCATATATCATAAATCGAATTTTAAATTACCAGAAAAATCAATGAATCACTGACAACAAATACTACACATTAACAGCCTATCAATGCTGTTGGCCATAATTGCATTAGTTTTTTCAATTCCTATCATACAAGGATGAAGGATCAAATAATGTTAACTAGCTCTTAAATTTCATCGATAGCCTTTATAATCCTTTTTAATTTACATATATACATCAAAATCCAGAGCTCAAAAATCAAAACCTCCAATTAAAATCTGAAATTGAATTGAAAAACAGACCTACATAGTCGCCCATGAAGAGATAATTGGTATCAGGCGCATTCCCTCCGATCCTAAAGAGCTCGATAAGATCGTAAAACTGCCCGTGAATATCACCGCAGACGGTGACAGGACATTTAACAGGCTGGACGTTCCACTCCTCGACGAGAATAGCCCTAGCCTGATCGCAAAGCGCCTTCACCTCAGCTTCCGGCAAAGGTTTACAGTCCATGAGATGGACGATCTGACGGTCAAGATCCCCGTGCGACGGCATCTGGTCCGGTCGACAAAGATCAAACGGTCAACAAAAAAAGTCTAGATTCCACGATTAGCTACCGATCTTTATTTGTGGCGCCGGTTAGCTAACAGAATAACGAATCTGTCTATCATCCCTAAAATTTCTCGGCTTTTTGTATTTTTGTTCTCTACGAGCTGGGGAACCTTTTTTTCTCAATTTACTTTGTTTATTATTTACAAGAAGAAATAAAATTAAATTAGAGCAATAATAATAATATAAATAACGATAATACTCCATCTATCTATTTATTATTATAAGTATTTTTAATATTAAAATCAATTAAATATTTAATATACTAATAAAAAAATTAATTTATTCTTAAAATTTTTTAACTATAATTCTTTTATTATTTACTAACTTACAATTTCATTAATATATAATATGTCTCTTAATTAATAAAAGATAAAAATAGAGAATAAATGATAAAAAGTATATTAACTATCTATAGTGATATAAAAAAATTATTGAAAGGTATAAAACGATCTATATATCTAAATGAAAGTAATAATAAAATAAGGCAGAACCGTAAATATAAAGGGGTGCGAAATATATTTGTTGCATGTAAAAAAATGATTGAATGATATAGAAAGAGAATAATTTCTTAGATTAGAAACTTTATTCTTAAAAAGTATGTTTGGATCTTTATAAAATGAAAAAAAATCCATTTCATTTTATATAAAAAAACTCACCATTTATATATAAAATAAAATAAAATAAAATAAATTCGTTGGAGGAAAAATGATGGATGAGGTGTACTAAGATTGCATTCAATATTGCAAAGGAAAGAATTAAATATCATTTTAGATCATATTATATACATTAAATGTTTTTTGGTATTTGATTTATTAAAATTATTTTTTTTATTTAATGTATTTAATATTTATTTATTTGGTATCTAACATATTTAATTTTAGTACGATAACTTAATGGATTAATAAGGGTCGGTAATCTCATGCATGATCAACAAAATATATTCATGTTTCATATGATGTTATAGGTATTTCACGTTCTTTGTGTTATTGGATGGATGCTTAATGTACTAAAATCAAATAGATCAGACACCAAATAGGCTAATGTTGAATACGTCAGACATCAGATAGACAAAAAATAAATATATCAGACACTAAATAAATAATTTCAATAGGTAAAATACCAAATGTTCGTTTTTGCTTTCTTACCTGTGTATCTCTTGTGGCTCCGCGGAGTCAAAATCTTATTAACAAATTATTCGGGTTGCTCATCCTTGTTCTTCATTTTTTTTCTCAAATTATTCATCAATCAACAAATACCTATTTTAAGATTTAACATCAACATTACAAATTAATAATTCAATCTTGCCATATGTTTAAAAATTCTGTTCAGTCTCTAAAATTATATTGTATAGTTTCTTTTTATGGCCCTGTTCTTTTCAACTGATAAGTAGATATATTGAACTGAACTGAACTGAACTGAACTGTACTGAACTGAACTGAATGATACTGAACTGAACTGAATTTGAAAATACTGAAACGAAATAATACTGAAACTGAAACTAAATTATATTTAATAATATAATATAAATATTATTAATAATTTTATTTATTATTACTTTTTTTTACTATTTATCATTACTAATAATAATTAATAATATTTATATAATATATAAATAAAAATCAACTTAAATTGAGATTGAAATGATATTATCATTAATATTCATTGCTTTTTAATATTTATGAATAATAATATACATTAATGATATTGATATAATGTATAAATTGAAACTTAATACTGAATTCTAAATATTGAATACTGAAATTAAATACTAAATATTGAATACTGAATATTAAATACTGAAATTGAACTAAACTAAATAAATACTAAATTAAATTAAATTATACTGAATTGAATTAAAAAAAAAAAAAACATTGCCTAATTTTGAAATATTTTTCACTTACTTGATATGTGGAATGTGGATTCAATGTTTTGTGGGCTAAACTGTGGGCTCGCTTTATTTGACTTCTAACCAGTCAAATTTTGTGCATTTTCTCAGATTTCGTAAATAAGAATTTCATTTTTTATATTTTTTTTATTAAAAATATATATTATTAAATTAATTAAAATTAATAATAATTTTAATTAAAGATGGATAAGATTTAAGTCAAATTTTTATATTAGTCCAGGAGCTAGCTGCCCTAGCCCTGAGATGATATGTTTGCTTTACATCCGTTGTAAATAAATTTTGCCGTAAAGGAGCATGGCGCATATTAATATTAATCTTGTATAGTAGTGTACTAGTGCGTACAAATTGTTTGGAAATAATAGCTATGGTTTTATTGTTAGTATTTTAGTATAATTGAATTGACTAGTTAATTAATATAATTGTGATATTTTATCGAATAAGTCGGAAGAGTGTAAAGTTCACGCTTGTTCAGGTTCTCTTATGATTTTGGGGGTTCGGGTACGGGGTCTAGGGGCGGCAGAAAACCGAAAATAACATGTCTTTTGAACACAGCTAAAACCCGAAAAGACATGTCTTTTAGACATAGTTGCTATTCGAAATAGCATGTCTTTTAGACATATCTATTGACGTTTTTGGCTATATATATCACCAAAAATAAAATTGGCAGAGACATAATTTTGGTTCATATTTTTTCACCGTAAATTCCTTATTCTTGATACAATTTTTAATTTTATCCGACTAAAAATTTGATGAATCAACTAAATAAATTTCAATCTAAAAATATATTCATCACTTAAAAATTATCCAAATAATCTCCGTAAATTCCAACATGTACCCCCACTTAAAAATTAGTTTTTTTCTTTTACCTATTTCCTCGGTAATAGTATTTGTGCATTAAAATCTAGGCCTAGCCATCTTTTATTTTTTAACCTTGTCGTATAATCACTTTATCTTTTTAATCCTTCTTCTGTACATATCATTCTTTTAGTCCTTGTATTATTATTTTTGTTATCTAAGTAATCTGAAAGGGTAATGTGTGTAATCGGGGGACTAAAATGATAAAGTGATTATAAAGCAGGTAAGGCTGTAAATGAACCGAGTCGAGCTTAAATATTGACTGTTCAAGCTCTATTCATTTAAATTTTAACGAACGCGAACCGAGCTCGAGCTTGGTCAAACCGAGCCCGAGCCGAGCTCTGAGCCTATCTCGAGCTTTGTTTAAATCGAGAGCTCAGCCTACGAAAAAGATAAAATCCATGAGATGAAGAATCGAAGATGAAGGATCTAAGCACCACAAATAATTTTCACTGTACTAAGAAGAGGAAGAGGAGAAGTGTTGTGTTGGCGACTGTGTTTTTACAGAGGAAAATGAGATTAGGGTTTTACTTAGCGTATAAAGATTGATGAATATATATAGTAGCGATTCGATTGGATCCGAATTATATAGGCTTTATATCCATATTCTCTTTTCTTTTTTACTTATTTTTATCTATATTTTATATATCACTTTATACATATTTTTCCTTTACTTTTATCTTATATTTTATATTTTTCACTATACATTTTATATCCATTTTTACACATACACTATTTTATATTTTTCATAGTATTTTTATTTCATAAATATAATGTTTAAACTTTTTAATTATGTTAACGAGCCTAATAACGAGCCTACTGGCGAACTAGTTCGCGAGCCTCTTATCGAGCATGTTCACGAGCTTTCGAGCCGAGTACCCCCCTGTTCAAGCTTGGTTCGTTTACGATAACGAGCCTGAAATTTTGTTCATAAACAAACTCATTTATTAACGAATCGAGCTCGAACGATCTTTGACCAAACCGAGCGCCGAATAGTTTAGAAATAGTTCGACTCATTTACAGCCCTAAGAGGAGGGTCCAAAAAGGTGGTTAGTCCTAAAATCTATAAAACTAGCCACTAAGCAATCTCTCCTTCACAGTCAAATTAGAAAAATTATTATGAATTTTGAAATATAAAAAAAGATAAAGAGAAAAAAAAGATAAAGGGCATAAAAAAGCTTTAGAGTAGAGAGCCATATATGCATAGAAAAGAAAACAAAGCATATATGTTAATGTTGTTCTCTTTAGTAAAAAAAATTTGATTGAAACGAGACCACAAGAATCTCAGTTTGAATGGACCAAAGACCAAAACCATACTATAGAATCCTTTGATTGAGACTAACACTATCCCTTTAATTCCTGTAGCTTGAATAATATAAATATTATAATTTAGTTTATGCTTTTCGATAAAACGGTTTCACGATATGCTATTAGAGCAGTTTAGATTTAAAGGTTGATGGTTTGAATTTCATTAGCTCTATTTTTTAAATTATATTGTAACGCATAGCGGAATGGACCTGTGTTGTACCTGCTTCAAGTTCAGGGATCATTCGCATGTGAGGGAGTGTCAAATATAATATAAATATTATGATTGGGCTTAATCTAATAATTTAAATTTTTGGGTAAAACGGTTTAGTGAATACAATCCTAATATATTAATTAATTGTTAAACCCAAAAGGAATAAAAAGATGCAAAACGAAATTGATTAGATATAGATTGGTTCATGTCCTTTCCTAATATGTTTGGCTGCTGGAATATTACACTTATTACTTTAGGTTCTAAATGCTTTACCTGAAACGAATAAATAAAATATGTGATGTGCTTCCATTTTGTTAGCAAACTATGTAGCTTAAATTATATTTTTTTTTATGTATACACTATTTTGAAAACTTCACTCTTACACATAGAAAAGTAAAAAAATAAACATATCAAAACACTAAAGTGAAATGGAAAGGCTGTCTAATCTTTGTGTAGATTCTTTAGATAATAGTTTTTGTGTACGATAAGCTTCTTTTTTTTTTTTATGTTAGTAGGCCAACATAACAAAAAAATTAGTGCAAGTAAGAGATTAAGAACATATTCGCATGCTACACTAGCTCCATGTGATCGGTACTGGAATGATTTCGCCGATAGTTTGAAGTCCTAATTTTTAAAGAATACATACAAAGTTGCAGCCATCTTCTCGTGATCTTCTGAATACCATCAGCTTAATTAATTTCCGCTCATCTTTCTTGTTTTAAATCTTCTGATTTCTTACTTTTCAGACATTTCCAGGAGGTCTTTTCGAGTTTCCAGCTCTCCTTAAAAAAAAGAAAACCAAAAATAAGGATATTGAAATCAAAATTGGTTGTATTAGTACTCTTTATGCCAATTTGTTGATATTTGGATCAAATAGCTAGAAAAGGAATGAATTTGAAAGCTCAACTTGTAGAATTAACAACTATACAAGAAAATGCTCCAGTATATTGTTTAATTTAAACCATCAATATAATAAAAAGCATATGTTTACATAAACATACAAACAAAAACTTAATCATGTTTCAAATATGTATATATTTACGGAATAGAATAGAATTTAGAAAAAGTTAATCTAATTAATTTAAGTTAAAGTTGTGATATTATCGAAGACAATGGGCCCCTGATTAAAATATCTTATTTAGACATCGGAGTAGCCTCGCCGGACTTCCAGTCAGGTCAGTCTAAACAACTGATTTTCACTATTTTAAACAACTGATTCTTACTATTTTAAAGAAAAAAAATTATCAATAAGGAAAATAAAAACTATTTGCCAACTATAAATCTTTTGATGAAAAAACTGCAGCTCATAATGAAATTTCTTTTATATATACATATTATTCTTTCTAATTTTTACCCAACATATATATAAGGCTGTACCAATTAATTAAGTTAATGACAAAATTAAAAAATATATGCAATTATAAAAGAAAAAAGAAAAGGGCACATGAAAAGGCTATAAAGATGTGGCAAATGCAGAGAACAAAAAAAAATGTTAGTAATTAGGTTTTGATTTGATTTTAATAAACATGTTTAAGAGTGAGAGATGGAATAAAGTGAAAGAGAGTGCCTTTATTTTCTCTTTATTTTGTATTACTCAGTGGGTATAACAAATCTTTAAGTTACTGTAACCCTAACTGTTCAAGATTTAATTAAGGATTTTTAATGAAACAGTTCAAGCTTGAAACCCCTTGTAATATTGTCCGGAATAATATAAATATTACAATTAAATTTTAATTACCATTTAGCTTAAGCGGTTAGGAAAACGGTTCCATGACACTACCATTTTTTAAACCAGAACCAATTTATCTTATCAGAAAATCGTGATTTTCTGTTGAACAATTAATTACCTATAAGGATTTATTAATTATTATTGTCAATGTTATATGATCAGTAATTTTATACAATAATTGTGTAGCCAACATCTTAGCTTAGTAGATAAACTCTTCCCATGACTAGGGAGGTCATGACAGATAATGTTTTTATTAATATTATTATTGCAATTGCACAAATTAAAATAAAAACTAGTTGAATAATTGCAAAGATAATGAAAATATTCATATTATTTGTATCAGTTTATTTTAATTGTATATACAAGATAAAAATTACCAACAAAAAATTATTGTAATACCTAATTATATTCTGTAAATTGGATATAAGAAAGCCTTTCCTTTCCACTAAACATCATGTATTATAAGGAGTTCGTGCATTTTGTACACGTACATAGAGATCTTAAGGAATTTTAATGGAGTATCGCAACATAAACTTATAATTTGATGCTTTTTATTTGGTAACTACTTATAATTTTATTTTATTTACTGAAGAATATATGTCATTAAATCAATCAGAGTCAATTACAGCTCTAATTAAAGGTGGACAAGTATTAAGTCAAATCCCCCTACTAGTCGAGGACCAGTGCCGGCCATGAGGGTGGTTAACGGGTGCCACCGCCCATAGCCCATACTCGGAAGGGGCCTAATTTTTTTAATTTTTTTAATTTTTATGTTTTTAAAAAATAAAATAAATTATTTTTATTTTTTTCAAAAAAAAAATTCTAATTAATTTTCGATAAATCATGATATAATAGTATAAATTACAAATTTAAGTGGTTTTACTCATTTAGGTTTTTAGTTCCTTTTTTCTCAAAACTAGGGGTGTGCAGAATTGAACCGGAACCGAAATCCAAACCAAAATCGAAGAAAAAAACCCAAATCGAACTGAACTGAATTTATTTCGGTTCGATTTCGGTTCTTAAAATTCCTAAAAATCGGGTTTCAATTCGGTTTTGGTTTTTTGTAATAGAAACCGAAATAAAACCGAACCGAACCGAATACATTAATAGATATTATATTTAAATATATATTTATATTATATCTAAAATTCTATTTATATTTACGACATGTGACACTCTAATTAGTAAATAATAATAACAAATAGGCGATTTTAACTTAAAGTAATCCTAATTAAGAAAGGATTGATGTGCTTTACAACTTGAAAATCCTAATCCTATTAGTAATACAATTCATTCACTAATTCATTATATATACATGTCATACCACTAATATTAGTATTTATATTTGTTGTTGAAAATATAAATTTAAATGTCTAATTGCCACTAAATTTAACACATATCAAAATAAAATTAGTTTAAATCCATAAAAAAAATAAACTACAAATTATTTGTAAATATAGAGTTTGAGAAATTCGGTTATAAATTCGGTTCGGTTTACACCGAACCGAACTATATTCGGTTTAATTTCGATTTTCATTTATTTACTAATTCAGGTTTCGGTTCGGATCGGGTCGGTTTGATTTTTGGATCGAACCGACATTTGGTCTCCCCTACTCAAAACAATTAGATATAATTAACATTTTATTATTGTTATTCAAGATTCCAAGAGTATTGATCATAGCGGTAAAATGACTAGTCGAAACCTAAAGGTTGAAAGTTTACTCCTACGAAAAAATGTCTTAATCATGTCCATGTCGGAATTATGTAAACAATTATCTCCAAATTTATTAAAAAAAAGTTAGAATTGGATATTTTTTAATTAAAAGGGCCTAATGTATATGTTTACACATTAGGGCCTTGAAAATATCAGGACCGGGCGTGTCGAGGACCCAGCTGCTCCAATAAGAGCATGAGCAGTGAACCAGCGACATGCATGGTAACTATTTATAATTTGATGTTAAGAATAAAGAAAGAAAGAAAGAAACAGAAGTACCTGTTGTGAATGGGATCGGGACCATTGGGCACTTTACGCTTGCTCATCATGTAATTGAAACTCAACTCAGGATCATAAACCAGCTTTTCTCTTCCTACAATTTCATGTTTAAGTCTAGTTGACTCAACACTAACTGTTACTGTTGCGGCAGTTTGACAAATTCCGACACAAACAAAGCCCAACACTGCTAATATTAACACCTTCAACAACCTCGTACAAACTCCATCTCTACTCACCATATTTTCTTTTTACTCCCTATATTTCTGATTCCTTGGATACAAATTCTAGGGGGGGAAATCAGAAACCCTTTTAATTTGAGGATACAGTGTAATATAATGATATTAGATGCAGAAGAAGGAAGAAAGAGTGGTTTATTAAGGCTAGAATTTTGTTTTTGTTTAAATGGAGTAGAAAGATTAGGGGAAGTTGGCAGCCTTTATAGGTAGGAGTGATTCTCTCTTTCTCTCTGTTGTACTTTCTCGAAGGATGAAATTGATAAAGAGATGGTTTCTATAATTACTTGGCTTAGCTTTAATTAGCTGCTTTCCAACAACACAAGGAGGAAAAGCATTCGGATTATTTTTTTTTTTTTTTACTTATTCAGAGAATAATAAATTAATAAAAATTTATTTCAGTATAATTTTATATGTATGTAGTATTAATAAGTACTGAATGGAATGCATTATAAGTTAAAAAGAATAGAGCCGAAGCCCCTTTGCTTTATACGGATTTGGATTATAATTAAATATCTTGTTAAGGAGAGATTAAATAAATTTACACTCTATTTTGAATCGGGCGTATAAATTATCACCATTTTCTCTCCATTTATAATGGACTACTCAGAATTTAAATTCGCCTTTATAATTATTGTTTTACTAGTTGAAAAAGGCTTAATTAATGCATGATTTTGTTATCTGAACTTGTTTAAAAAAATTTGCCGCCTCTCTGAACTTTTAAAGTGATTTCGTAGCTCCCTCAACTTTTAAAAAGTGCACCACTTTACTCCCTGAATGTCTCGTGTCAGTTTTTGATTGGAGAGAGAAAATCTTAAAAATGAAATCTTTAAAAAGTCAAACCAACCAGAAGTTGACACATGACATTTAAGGAGCAAAGTAATGCACTTTTTAAAAGTTGAAGGAGCTACAAAATCACTTTAAAAGCTCAGGGAGGCAACGAATTTTTAGAAATAATTTAGATACCTAATAGGCCGTTAAAAAATATTATTATGTCGTTGGTGTTGGTTGTAGAGCAGAAACTCTTTCTCGACATATATATATCAAGTACAAAATCGATTTAAGATAGGGATATTAATATATATGATCAATCAAGATGAGAATATGTATATTAAATGAATAGCGGGCTTCTAGAATATATGGTTCTATTTGGTATATATGGACAAAGTATAGGGCACATTTTGTCTAATCCATACCATATATGAATCTTTACTGTACAAAAAACATTCAAAGATATATGTTCCAAAGAATCCAATTCTTCTCTCCTGTACTGTTAATTACTTAAACTTGTCCTTGAATTTTGTCTTCTATTACTTATCTCCATATCCATTTAGAATTTTCAGGGTACTGTTGTTGTTGGTTAGGTATGTTACAAAAGATTGGTAAAGAGTGAAGGTAACAATGTACTCAAATTCGAATTATGTAAAAATTTTTTTGAATTCTAGAATAAAATTGTTTAGTATTACATTACAACGCAAGCGATAGAGTGACTAAAATTTTCATTAGTTTGGTAATGATGTCAATCATAATCCGAGTCTGTTATGTCTTTTTTATACGTTTGATATTCACTCGTCTTGGGTTAAGATAACAACAATAAATATATTTTGAGATTATTATATAGATTTTCTTTTTGTTGATAGATTTTGTTGCTAACTTTAATAATCATATTGATTTGGTTTTAGAACTTTAAATTAATTATTTTTCTCTAATAATCCGTCGTCAGTTCTTTAGCAAATCCAATACAAAATCTCGTCATTCCTCTAATCTATAACAATTTCCGTGATTTTTTTCATTGAAGTATCTCCACTGTATCAAAATATAAATAACATCAATCCACAATACAGAACTAATCTGATTAATATAATTAGTTAAAATAATATATTATAGATGTTTTCTATTTTTTTGGTAATATATACAAGTATCCTCATCGAGATATTCATGTTTAGGACTTAACCACAATAAATGCTCCACACCCCTCTCAATAAGTGTATAAGGTAAAATTCAAACCATGTTCTCTTGCCACTTACACGGCCTGCGTTCCTAATTTAGCAACATCATTTCAGTCTATAGATGTTTTCTATAACTACTTTTAGAAGAAATATTATTATCCTTTTGTAAGCCTTGGAAATCCTAACTATATGGCTTGGAAACTGATACTTCAGACATGGAAAAATGTGGTACAAGACAAAGTTGTATAACTTAATGTTTGTATTTATTTCAGTATTTAAATTAATTTCTTTTTCTCATAACTGATACAATAGAAACATAGTCAAACCTTGAGCTACTGAATGCTAAATCAACTAGCACTATAAAAATTCTCATTTGGGCATAAATTACAACAAATAAGCTGTACATGAGTACACTAAAAACCTAACAATTCCCTCTGAAATGCATTGCAGGTAAACAAAAATTGGAATGTGGAATATAACACAACTAAATGAATCTGACATCTAAATATACAAATCTCCTAAAGATTGAGGACCAAAAAGTACTCTGTACACCAATATTTGTTCAACTTAATGTTTCCTAGGAAGCTTTGGCCGAGACCTAACACTGGCTCTCTTTGCGACATCCCAAGCCTTTTGTGGGGCATGTATCCCAAACTGCGCAGCGAAAAATGACTCGTACCCAGGCGAATCAAAAGCAAAACCAGTATGTCTCGATAGCTCTCTGGGAAGTTGAGCTATGGCATAGCTCCTTTCCTGTTGCGGTGTTAGCCGGTTCTCTATGTACAGATATCCCTCCCTGCTATAGTCATCCGGTTCGTGCCTGTGAATTTCCTGAACTATCTGATAATCGTACGGGAAGAACCATCTTTGAACCCTGCACCCACATCCATTACATAAATGTTGATGAATCAGAAACACAGAGCAACAAATAAAAGGCTCAATACATCTTAACCCGCCCAAACGGCCACAGCCCCCAAACTTTTTATAATATTTCTTAGCCCCCAGAATTTGGCAACAGTAAAGAATTTTTCCTAAATGCCCAACATATGTCAATTTCTGATTGTTTTAACTTTTCAAAGATGTCGCTTTCCTGATTTCTCTCTCTTCAATTAGAAGCTGACACGTGGCGTTCAGGGGCAAGCTGATGCACTTTTGCCAAGTTCAAGGACCTCAAAGAAACTTTGAAACGTTCAGGAGGCAGTAGATCACTTGGACCAAGTTCAGGCAGGTAAAGATGTATTTAGCCTAAATAAAATTGCACAAAGTAATATATTTGTTTATACAAACAATACAGACAACTTGTAACAACTCTAACTAATTATTATGTGATGTTAAAAGACATCCAACCACAGCCAATTTTATTCAACATAGCAATTCACTTGGGTAAGAGTAAAAAAGTCCCCGAGAAATTAATTTGTTTCATTTGAATCATCAGCGAACATAATAGGTAAGAATGGCAGCAGAAAGGAATGAAAAGTTTTAGTGAACCATACATACCCTTGATAAAGGAAGTCACCGAGAAGTGCAACAACAGGAACCAAAATAAGAGCCAGATAGAAATAAATAGTACTCATTAGCACATATATCACAAAAAGCACATTCTCCTGCAGTTAATGAAACGGGAGGACAAGTCAGCAAGCATATAAAACAATAAAAGATTGTGGACCGACATAATCAGAATAACAGGAAGTGGGGACGAGACGAGACTTACTCTAAAAATTGAATATATAAAAACGAAAATGAACCAAGCTGCGACGCTGCCTCCAACACTAATGTAATGCCACCTTGTGATGGAATTGCATATCATGAGCAGACGCAAGTTGACAGTCACAACAACACATGTGAAGGCCATTGTGCTCACATCCCACAGTCCAAATATCTTGCCGGACGAATTTTTACCTTTTGTACTCGAAACAGTCACAAAGTAATAAAATACCAGAGACTGGTATACAGAAAAGAAAGCCCATGTCACTACAACTCTCCACTTGAAAAACACATTTTTTATTCCCTCTTTGTATAGTTCAGGGTACTTCTTTGAAAGGGATGCACTGATATCCTGCCAAAACAATAGAATGATAGTCTGCTTAGAAGACGGTATAGAAAAACAACATACTCCATTTTTAATAAGTTAGAGAGTAAATTTTTTTTTGAAATATGTCATTTTTCCCTTTTTGCCCTTACTTATTCCTTCATTGTAAATAGCAAAAAAATGAAGAGTCTATTCATGTACTTAATAAAAAATTGTTTTAAGGGTATTTTAGTATTCTTATTGCCTCATTTAATGTAGTCATGGTATTTGAGAACTTGCCAAAAGTGACACTTAATTAAAAATGTAGAGAGTAATAGACTTGTAGGCAAATGTCACAAAAAAATGCAGTTCAGATAACAATGGAAAGGATTAATCACCTTATCAAAAAGCCCGACCATGATCACTGGCAGTGCTGTAAATATGACATTATAAAGTGACTGGAACCAATCATCATAGAATCTTTGACCCGAAAAACCAGTATTAAAGGTGAACCAAAATTGAGTCAATGTGAATGTAAGATTCTTGTAAAAGAAATAGGTGATGACCTGCAAAGACGAGTTGCGGTGAGTACTCTCCCCTGGATATATTCTTACAAAAAGTGACAAAATAGTCGAACTTGCACAGAAGTCAAACCTTGCATATCCTAAGATAGGACCACCGTCCATGGACAAGAAGTAAATCAGCAAGATACCGGAACTGGGCAATAGCAAAATCACTAGCCATGACTGCTTGCATCCCTTCCAGCCCACTTATTCCAACGCCAATATGAGCAGCTTGTATCATGCTCACATCATTTGCACCATCTCCTATGCTAAGAGTTATTTTGCGTGCACCTTTCTTCACTAGACTAGTAACCTGCAAACTGATGATTTTTCAAACCTAGCTTTTACGAAATCTTACGAGTCAAACATCAAAGAGCATCAACTTTTAGATGCTATACAGAGATATCAACTTAAGATACCATGTTTTCCCATAGTATAAGAGCATAAAAAAATACAGTATGCAACTATGCATATGCCCAGGGAAATTTAGAAAGCAGAACAACTGTTTATCTACCATCTCAACAAAGATTTAGGCCAGTCTTGGCTCTCTAGTTTTTTTTAGCCTAAGAAATATTTTTCAACTTCAGCAAAGAGAATTCACGAAGATGAAGAAAAAAACCCTGAACTGGAAACTGAAAATATGAATGCATGATAGAGATTCTGCACATAATGTTCTTTGTATTAAATAAATCTCTACACAATGCTCAACTCTATTAAAATCAGTTTAATTCATTTACCCATGAAATCATGTCACCTATAGAGCTATTATATACTTCTTCACAAGCTGACAAAGAAATTACGAACAGATAAATAAAAGAGCTATACTTTATTTCTTCATACACAAGATGCCTTTCTGTTTCAATTATGAGTGCAGGTATTCTAAATGTTTATGCATAACTCTGTTTCAATTCCATGCTTATAATCATAAATTTTCCACGAAAAAATCACCTGAGCCTTTTGCAATGGAGAAACCCGGCAGCAAACAACTGAACTACAATTCAAGCTCAAATTTAGCAACATTACTCGCAAACTTGGGTCCAATGCATACATCAAACACTTTCCATCTATAACAAGAGCTAACTTTGGTCCAGAGAGAGTGCTCAAATACTGCTGTGCTTCCTCCAGGCACCTCTTCAGCTCTTTTTTTACTTCTTCCTTCATAAAGCGTGCAAGTTCTACTTGGTTGCCCTGGTAAAAGACAATTAAAAACAAATTGGGGAAGATTCTACAAGAAAAGCATATAATATAAGGATAATTGCTATTTACCCTGTTTTCTACTTCTCGGATTGCCTCAGTTTCTGAACTTACAATAAATTGTTTCATCCCATTGTTAATTAAGTTGCAAGCTACAACAAATAACAAAAAACAATATTAAATTTACCGATGGTGGAAGCTACAAAATAGCAACTCAAATCTGAAGAGACCAACAAAGCAAACACCACGTTTTATTCAACACAGCTCACCATAAGCTATATTTATTGCAGTTTCCATCTTGTCACCTGTTAGCACCCAAATTTTGATCCCCGCTCTAGCAAGAGTCTCAATACAACCTGGAACTCCTTCTTGAAGTTTATCTTCTATGGCAGTGCTCCCAATCAAAATAAGTTCCTTCTCTATGAGTTCTGCCACCTGCAAAGCAGTCAGAATTTGAGTGAGATGATATATAAGTGCATCCTAGCCCACAGCAAAACCAAAAATAAGCATCCAATACAGAGAAAAAGTACAAGCTCGTAAAGGTGGTGTATTCATCATTATTACACTAAACGGTCCTCTTACAACAATTAGTAATGACAGTATCTATTTAATTTTCTCAAAGCTGCTATTCACCTACAGGGACAACTACTTATTTATAATAAAATTGATTATTGAAAGAAAAACTACCACTTAATGCCCCAACAGTAAAAAGCCCATATGATCTAGCAATATCGCAACTTAATCTCAGGAACATTATGTAGTCTATTAATCTTAGTATGAAGGGATAGGGATATCAACGAAAAGAAAATTCCGGAAGTTCCAAATCAAAAAACCCAAAAACACACGGAAGAGAAAGAGAGCAGATAGAAAAGAAAATGCAAGGGATTGAACAAAATGAGAAATTTAGTAGAACATATCCTGTCTATTCAAATTAGCAAGAAAACCTGTTACTGTTGGACAAGTTTGAAGTAATTAATGACCAATAGAGATAATTTAATTAAAACGTGTATTGAAAAAAGGTTTGACATTTTTAGACTAAATAATCCCATAAAAATCAGTAATGTGGCTCCACTTGGAATACATAAAGTTGCTCGCTAAATCAATTTTCATTTTTGGTATGACAACCCAAAATATGGATTTGACAAATTTCTAACTTATGCTTTCAGTGAATGTAAAATTCCACAGATTTATTTCGTAAAATACCCACCTACAAGAATTTGCCTCTGAATTCATATGTTTTTCTTAATTTTCAGTTTATATTCAGTGACTAGCATTGATTGACGTCATGTAATTAGTTTTAATTTCAAGTGGACAATGATTCATCTCTGACTAAAAACAAGAAAAAACCAAATGATAAATAAAATCAAAGTTAATGTATACCTCATCTAACTTTTTTTCACGATCTCTAAGTGAAGATTTAGCTTGGATAAACTTTTCATTCCAGCTTTCATATATTTCAGGACTTAAATCTCTATAAGCTAGGCAGAGAGTGCGTAATCCAGCAGATCCAAACTGTTCCAAGTGTTCCCTGGTTACATTCTTTATGCTATCATTTCCATCAGCCAATCTCTCGTAAATTACAGTATCAGCACCCTGTAAGCACAAGTATCTTAACTAGCTATCACTTTTTATGCTAGGTTGCAGTTAAATTTGAATATTGTACAACGAAACCTCAAGAAGATGGTACCTTGCAATACAACACAAGTCTTCCATCGGGATATCGACAAACAACGGACTGGCGTTTTCGTGTGCTACAGAAACAGCAATTTTACACTTCATGTTAGGCTATCAGCTACACACTGAAAAACAAACTATGGAGCAAGATGAACATATGCGAACCTGTTGAACTCGAGAACATTCAGAATTTCATAACAGACATCCTGCATTTTACCCATCTTCTCCACATGAGATTCACGAACATATATCGTTGTGGGTGTTCGCCTTCATACAAAATTTGAAACAGACCCCATAAATTTTATGTTTTAGGGAATTCTTTCAAAGAGCTATCCAAGCAACAAAATGTTGAGCATAACAAGATAAACAAAATCGTATTGCAGCAATAAACCTGTAGAAGAAAAAACCAAAATTCTTTGCAGCTGTAACCAAAGCAGATTCATCTGGAGATGCTGCCTGATAAGTGATCTTCTCTGGGGATTCATCCCCTTCAGGAAGTACAGTGTGACAAATAGCTAGGCATCTGAAAAATTCCTACATAATGAAAAACTGTATCTCAAAGAACTGTAATTGAGTAATCAGTTACCCATACACAATTCAAACAACATATAAGAAGATAAAAAAAAAGGTTTTTATTTGTCATTTTCACTTTCGCAAGCAAAATCATGTAAACCGAGGTGAATTTAACAGTTGAACCCCAACAAATTCCAGAACAAAAAATATATGTTCGACATGGGCACGAGGTCATGAAAAGCTAAAAGCCTAAAACAGTTTCTTCCTTAAGGTTAACCCATTAATGATAACCTCTATATGGTGCTTAGCAGATTTAAGCATCAAAGCTATATCCAATAAATGCAACAACTTTGGGCCCCAAATAAAAAACCAAGGGATAGGAACAAAACATAGAAACTGCATTCCTCATTATCAAGTGATTTCAAATGTATATCCATACATGCAAAGTCACAAGCAACTCAAAATATTATCATCGCCAACTTTGTCAAAGACAAACTGTCCGATTGATGAATGAATACAAAAATTAAAAAACCCATAAATGTCCAAGGATAAGGATTCCTTGTTCTCAAGCCATGCTACAATTGTCCCCAAATCATGTATCTACATATTGCACAGATGACGTTGCAAGTGAAATTCCAACTCAAGTTGCAGCAAAATCATTTTATGAAATGCAGCAGTAAAGTAAAAGGTTGACCAAGATTATACACAATAAAATCTAATGGACAGCTCTATCACAAACATAAACAACAATTATAAGTGATTCCTCCCATGACATACATTGGCATGACTGCTTCTAATAAGGATTATACTTGGAACAAAATATTTACAAATAGTAATTCATTCTGAGCCAGCTGAATAACAAATCACACCTTGCATGCGTCAGAATTAGGCTCATTCCTCCAAGCTCCTCTCATAATTCGATCATCATCAAAATTAAAACCCTTATCACGTACTTCGCTGGCTGATTTGCGTGTCTACAAGAGGTTCAGAGATGATTAATTTTTTTAATCATTGTCCATGCCTTGAAACTTATAACCAAAATTGAAGGGAAGAAGTACTAACAATAAAATGTTTTAGTTAAGAAATATTTTTAAAAAATGAAAACAACACTTACTTCTTCAACTTTCATCCCATTCCTTTCTGCACCACCCCGTTCTATTTCAGTGACACCAGAACCATAAACCTCTCCTCCAATTGAACACTTGAAGAATTCCATTAAATTTCTTGTTAAAGTTCCAGTTTTATCAGAAAAGATATATTCCACCTGCAAGAAAAGGCACAGAAAAAATAATAAGTAGCCATAGCATAGTTAAAAAATCAGAAAATTTAAAGGAAATCAATGAAGGTATCACTTTGCTACAAATAGACATGGGACAACTTAAGGAAGCTGTGAATACCATAAATCAGAACAGCCATATCCCGACGACGATGATTATAACTTACTTGTCCAAGTTCCTCATTCAAATTAGATGTACGGGCCAAAGCAGCAGTGTTGGATTCAGAGTGGTACATATGCAAATCCTTGTTGATGAATTCAGTGCATTGAATAAATTTGATCATCTGAAATTAAGTAAATAGCATATCAGAAGAATAACCATGCAATGATATAGCTGAAGGTATATTAAGAGTATGATAATATACCTCAATTGAAACATATAAAGAGATGGGGATTATTGTAGAGTATAAGGTGATAAGTGTAAATAAAGTCAGAGCAATAACCTATAAAACCAAAAGTGAGAGTAAGAACCAAGAAATGAAAATGAAAGATAAAATCAAATCATTTCCTAGCAAAGTTATATTACCCCAAAACGGTTGCCAGGGTTGAACTCCGTGGGTGCTTTGTTATCTAGACCTAAGTAGTAGTACTTACGGTCTATGAATATACCACTACAGAGTTCCAAAAAATCAAAAGTTACAATTACATGGGAGATAATATATAATGGAAGAAAAATCAACATAAATTGGCAGAAAAAATAAACGGAAAAAATACAGCTGTTTTCAATTGTATGAACGTCTGACCTTGCTATGGCCCCAATCAGGCACATGAAGAAAAGAGATCCGAAAAGAGCAAGTATAAGTTTATCAAGTTTCCTCTCCAATGTACTCCTCTTGGAAGGAACGTTCATTGAATTCATCATAACCTGCAATTATATGTAATTATTCCATAAAGTAACTTCTACTCGGAAAAGTAGGCAGCACACGACATAGAGCAGAAAGGTAAGAAACCAAGATGCCAAGAATATATGAGAAACTGCTTTTATCACGATAAGGCTTGAACAGAAAAAGAAAAAACAAAAAAGCTTGAGTTTGAGAACACAAAACTTCTGACGTACTCATCAGAGGTCAATTCACCTAAACTAAGTATCAATGACACAGCAAGGGAGCACGGAAACTCCTACGCACTAACGTTTCCCGTTTCCGTTTCTGCCTCAACAACTTGAACTCACACTATGTTTCCCTTCCCGTTTTCGTGCTACATACAGACGCAGTATAACACCATAAAAGGACTAACATCAATTATAGAAAAATTAAGCACAAAAAAGTAACTCACCTTAGTTTCATGGCCTGTAAAAATCACAACTGCAACGATGTACTGTGTGTTTCTCAGACTGCACCCCTGGAAATCCAATTCCAAAGTCATTGACCAAACCAAAAATTGACGTATCATAGAAGAAGTCTCAGGCAGCTATAATAAAACAATTTACTACAACAAAAAACTTTTCCTTTTCATTCTTTTTCCTTTGAATTGAGGGTTCAATGTTGTTACTTAAAAATCATTCAGTTCTTACAATCCGACTAACATCCTGGTCAGAATAATAATAAAGATAGAAACTATTAATTGCAAATCATATAGAAACATACTCTTAAAAGAAGTTGATTTGGAGAGAGTGGTAAAGTTTGTTTTTGAATTATGAGATTTCCAGTGAAAGTATACAGTGAATTGTTCGGTTGCTCACACTGCACTTCACCTGCACTAACAAAAATGATATTTATAAGGTAATAACCAAAATGCATTTTTTTTCACGGATAAAAAGCAGGAAAACATTTGAGCAGCTGCCCAATAAAACAGGAAGAGCTGTTCTGACAAAACAGGTAGTGCTTTTTGTGGTTCAGTTATTCCGGTTGTAACATATTGATCTTTCACAAAACAGTAAGAACAGAAAGTGCTTTTTATGGTTCAGTAATTTAGATCTTTTGAACAGTCAAAACAAGTATGACTTGATCTAAAAAATCTGAAATCTATGAAACTATAAACCATTTATGCATTTATTATCCTCTGAAAGAAGCTTGTTAATGAGCGAAAGAGTTGAATTTCTAACAAATATAGTAAACAGTAAACACAGTATCTATAACTATGATAACCTTTAAATTCGGAAGCTTTTTCTGGGGTCAAGTAATCCCAAGTCCTTTCCAACGCTTTTCTGATCTTCAAATTTGTTTCACCGTCCAAATTTGCAGTCTGACAAACCCCAGATAAACAAACCAAACAGTTAACAATCATCAACGAAAAACTCTATGAGAAGATTAGATTAAAAAGACATGATAATTGTTTGAACCGCAGAATTAGACAAGTCAAACCTCAATATAGCAGACACCATCTGGGTTTGTAGAAGCAAGAAAAAGAAGATCTGCAGGAAAGAATCCATCCTGCTTAACCTGCAGACACAAGACCACATTCAAGAAACTAAGAAGAAGGGAAAAGCATTCTAAGAAATCTGCATAGATGACAATAATTATGGCAATCATGGTAGTATCAGTATTAGATTCTAAGAATTGAATTTCTTCCCACCACACATTCAAAACTAATTGTCAGCCAAATGCAAGGGCTGAAAGTCTATAACTTATCAATTATGCATTCAGCCTACCCCACCTATTCATGCTTCAGCCTCAATTTCCAGATAATACCAACCTTATTGATGACCCAATTCACAACTGCGATGGGTGAGGTTGGCTAAATGGATCTTCTGACACCATGAAGCTCTATCAAAAGCCAATTGCACATCGATTTCTAACAAACGCAAGTCCTCCAAAATAGTTTCACTCCAAGTAAATCCTAGGTCTACATCGCCCTCTATCCCTACTCTCTATCTTTGAGTTCTCACACTTCCTAAGTGGAGCATTCGTTGGTCTCCGTAGCACATGTCCATACCACATCAGTCGTCCTTCCCGCAATTTAGCCTTAATATGTGTTATACATGTCTTTTGTGCACTCATTTCTAATTCGATTCATCATCCACCTAAGAATTCTCATAGCGACCACACTCATCCTTTGAACATGTTGCGTCTTGGTAGCCTAAAATTCACTCTCATGTGTCATTGAAGGGCTAACCACAGTTCTATAGAAATTTCCTTTCGCTTCCAAAGGTATTTTTCATTACACAAGACTCCTATGACACTTCTCCATTTCAACATTCCTACATTAATCCTATTGAGTTACATCATCATCATCAATCATCTCATCCTCTTGAAAGATATAGCCCAAATACCTAAAGTGTTTGCTTTGGAGCTGTTGTATCACCTAGTTTTACTTCTCCCCCATCTCTTTTGCCTAGGCTGAACTTGGTGTGAATGTATTTCGTTTTTTACTTCTCCTTAACTTAAAACCTTTACTCTAATGCGCCTCTCCACATATCTATCTTCTTATTAACTCATTCTCTTGTTTCATCAATCAATACAATGTCATTCGGAAACAACAGCAACAGTAGCAACATAAAAAATTCCCCAGCCAATAATTTGTAAAATCAAAGAGTTATCCATGCAAGGAAAAACATGCAACTTTCATGATCATTTTGATAACCCTTTCCATATTTAGAGAATGCAAATTATGTCCAAAATGTGGCTTTTCTTCATTGTAAAACTTCACATCTCTATCATATTATTATGTAATACAAAAATCTCAAGTATATTTCCGTTTCATAATTATACAATGTAGACAAGGACATAAGTCACATAACCCACAATAGACACATCTATCTATGTCATCGGCTACTCTCTAGCAGCACCAAAAAAGAGTACATATTGGAAAGACTAAAAACGCCGAGGCGCCACCATTTACATAAAAAGATTTTCAGAGGTTTGGATCACCTTAAAAACTCCAATAATTTTGGGGCTCACTTTTCAAGATTTCCAATTAATGCAAATGAGCATGACCCATCCATCACAAACTAAAGTAGCACCTTCTCAATACACCATTGATTGAAATAAATAATGGAAATTTAAAACGCATAAAACTATGATGGAAAATAAACATCAAGTGTGCTTACCCTGACAACATCTCCAACTTGTAACCTCTTCCACGGAATGGTCACCCACCTTTGATCTAGCAACACTTCTACAGGATTATTGTTAATCACCATATCATTCTGAAGGCGTTTCTGTATTGAATAATTACGAAAAATAAAAACATGGAATCAGCATATCTACAACTTAGCCTCAACCTAACCCAACCCAAGCTTGCCAGGCTCATAAAGAAACAAGTTCTATTTAATGGAGACTATCTTCCAAACACATAAATTCAACCATAAGTTAAAAGAGACAAAGAACACAATCGAAGTACATACCCAATCCTCAAATGCCTCCTTAATAAGAGAGACGAGAAGCACCAGGGACAGAGGAACCACATTTGTCACAGGATTTACAGGACTGCACAGTCGAGGCTAGTTAAATTGACTTTTTATTGTATTATTTAATAAACATTCCCTAAACCTGATATGAATCTTTCACTGTTACTTGCTTCAACATCATCAATGTGATTGTACTAATACAAAAACATGATAAAGCATGAGTTCTACATGCAAGACCAAATATGAAAATGTATTGATCAATAAATACACAAAGATAAAACAACAAATATCATAAAGTCTGAAACAGAGCATTTAAAAACTCAGAGGAGAGTTTTCAAAGTGGTATAACAACCTAAGTAGCACGAACAAAAGTATATATCTTACATTAACACTAAAAACAAAATTATTTAGATGGAAGCGTAAATCATAGTTTTTACGGGTGCAAGGCGCACTAAGGCGCCAGAGGCTCAGGCGCACCGAGGCCCGAGGTGCAAGGAGAGGTGCGCGCCCGAGGAACTTGAGGCGCATATAGAAAAAAGTGCAATAAATATTAATTGTTACCACAAACAAACCTTCATTTTTGCATTGAGGAGCGCTGAGGCGCAAAAGGCACAGCCAAGGCGCACAAGGCTCGCGCCTGATGAACCTCGCCTCGCCTTGCCTGATCCTCCAGGAGGCGCTGGCCCTTGAGCCTCAAGCGCCTCTCGCCTGAGGGCGCGCCTGTAACAACTATGGCGTAAATGAAGGGTCAAAACATACTTGAAGGATGAGAAGGTCAATGAGCAAATTACATGAAGTCCTAAAATATTTCCTTCGTTTAAAAAATGCATGCTCAAGAATTAGAATCACAATTATGCAACTTAAGCCGCCAGGGGAAAAATCAAAGATGGATCAGAATGTTCCATGCGAAAACATTCGGAACAAAAAAATGAAAGCAAGAGAAATAAACATACCTGATTGGAGTCATTGATAAAATTGAGATCAAGAGGAAGTAGCAATTGGCCACCCGCCTGAACTGTTCAACAGAAGCACTGATTTTTCTCAGGAAAATGAAAACCAAATATAACAAGGCATCAAATCTGGATGACTGGACCACCATTATAGCATATACTAATGAGAAACTAACCCAATAAATTGAATTTTCAGTCCACCCATAAAATTTCTAGCTTCGAAGACTTCCAAGCAATTAAGGTTATCAAACTAAGGTTTGATAGGGTTATATGCCAGAATTCAATTATCAAGAAAAAATGAAAAAAGAAATTGTGCCTGCATCTTGTTCACTTGCAAATGACATTTAACAATCATATCTGCATGATCAAGGACATCATGCATTTTCAAAGATCATTTTTTAAGTAGTGATAAGGGAACAAACATGCATGAGACTAAGTAAGAATATGAAAAAGAGGACGATCTGTGGGTTTTATTAGAGCGAAAGGAAAGAAAATGACTTAAAAATATCATTAGTTGAAAAGTTCAGCAAAATAAGTGCTACATTTTTAGGCCATAAGGGAAAACTAGGGATGCCAACATCTCACCAATATCCACCCGTTTTCCATATTTGGAAGGATGGGTATGGTGGTCATTTCAAAGGTGTAGGAACGGGAAAGCTTATTTCACGCCTCTACCAACCAAAAAGAAAATAAGGCTACTTCCATATTTCATTCATCCTATTTTTCAGTTACACTCAATTCATTATTCTTTCCATCTAAATGCAATGTCAAGGAAAGGAATGAAAGAAAAAAACTCTTAGTAAACAAACAGAGTAGCTGTGGAATTTTTAAGCCTCGGTCAAATAATTTTTATTTTATCTCGTATCAAGCAAGGCTGCTTCTGACTCAAAAGCACAATTGTCACACCACTTGTAACATCGGAGACTAACCTGTAAGTACCTAACAACTAAGGTAACCTGTGAGGTTTGTCTGCTAAGTCATCTATGTTTTTCACCTCCATAGTATCTTATTTTTGGATCTAGTTTGACAATAAGGTTTAACAACACGTTGACACCCTCAACATTTTACATCTACTCAGTGAAATAAATTTAACAATTATAATTACAACATTCGCTTATATAAACTTACCTGTTCAAACAAGCCCTTTGGTAAAAAAGTCAAGAAATTGTACTTTGTGGTTGATATAGAGTTCCCCTGAAACAAATGATTCCCATGCAAATTAAGGCCAAACCAAATACACGGAAACAAATACAAGAAAATTGAAACCACAAAGCATCTTTGAGGACCAATAAATCTTTTGAAATACCAAACTGAAACTGTTATCTCACACGGTAAACCACAAAAATTAAATTTTGAACAACTGTTCCACTTCTTATTAGCACCAAGAACAAATTCCTTTTTGCCCTTGGCACATATATCCAAGCACTAGGGTGTCTAATTTTTTTTCTGCTCCTTTAATGTTTGGACAGCAAGACACCTCACACCTGTTTGGAAAGAAACATACATACGTATCCCAGTATAAAATAGGGCAAACTTCAAAAAGGTATCATGTGGTTTTACACATTTGCAAAACAGGGTCTTAGAATTTTATTTTTTTTTGCAAATGGGGTCTGTGGTTCCAAAAATTGGTAAAAAAAGGATAAATAATATTGTTTTGTTCAAAATAGTGATGTTACATAAAATATTTTAATCAATTCAACATATTCACAATTTAACCTTATTATTTAAAAATTATACGTTACGATTTGAGTAAATTTTGGAGATTTTTTTTCCATGTTTTATGATTTTTGGAAGCTTATCATATTTTAATTAAAAAAATATTTGCAATATTAAAAAATTTTAAAAATTATCACGGATGTGTATTGCATTTTTATTAACCAATCCACAAAATTTCAGATAAAAACGAACAAGATTACCCATCGTGGTGACATAATTTAATATTGAGAATCTCTTTTTGCCAATTTTCTGAAACCACAGACCTCATTTTGCAAAAAACAACTCTCAGACCCAATTGTGCAAATGAGTGAAACCACATGGTACTTTTTTGAAGTTTTCCCTATATAAAACACATGTTATGAATGACAGGTTGAGAGTTCCCCCTTAAAGCTTGGCCCAGGATGAATGTCCTATCATGCTGAAGGGTAGACAATTAGCCAATCTGGCATGAATTTGGTCTTGCACAAACAGGTAATCTACGTGTTTCGGTAGCCATAAACTCAGACATAAAATCACCATTTTACAATTAAAATCCTTTGTCAAGGATAGATTATTGATGCACACTGCACAGGAGACTTGCAAAGGCTAATCTATAATGCTATAACTACTAATTAAATTATGACCACACCCAAAACAGAGATGAACTGGACAGCTCTGAAATACAAGTACATGTGCCATAGTTGTTAAAGGCGCGCCTCACGCAAGGCTCAGGGTCCTGCGCCTCGCCATACCTTAGGTGAGGTAGCATACCTCAGGTGCGCGCCTTTTGGTGTGCGCCTTGCTTCTCAAAGACACTTCTATAGTTTAAGGTTTCAACTTACTTGAATATGTGTCGTCCATATATTTTTAAGAGTTTTAACAATAATTCAAGGCTAGAAATTCTTAATTCAATTTCTATTAAGGCTAGATTAACTCAAGGCTAGTTATTCCTAATGCAATATGTAAATTTTACTAGCTCAGAAACTCCTAGACGTTGGCGTTTTCACGTTTCGTGTCGGTGTCGGAAACCGACACTTGACACGTTTCCCCCAGTTTCCTAGCCTATTTTTCATTAGAAATGGCATTTCCCGGTGTCCGTGTCGGTTTTCGTGTCGTGTCCGAATCCATTTCAGTGCTACCTAGCTTACATATGTACATCTAACAATTCTCTTAGTTCTTTTCCTAGTATTGTTATCGCATTTAACTTCACTTTTCAAGAAAATAATTTATGCAAATTTTGTGCGCCTAGCGTACCTCGGGCGCGCGCCTCGCCTTGAGGCCCGCCATGACAACTATGACATGTGCAGTAGTAAGCTTTTCATAAACTTTTCAAAAGCCACATCGGTATCCTTGAGCCATTATCTAACAACAAAAGCTTACTTGCACTTTGATGTTCTTTCTGAAAAATAAAGCCACATTTAATTTAAGTCTAATAAAGTGTCTGCCATATTTATACTTCTTCGTAGTATCTACGTCTTTTCCTTTTTTGGATTCAAATTGTCAGTTATGCACATCATATAAATGAAACTAGACCCTGATCACAAACTCTAAACATGTGCTGGACACCAATAGGCAAGCTATTGGTCGGGACTTCATCTGCTGTTCTTTTCTTGAAAGAGATTACAGACTAGGAATCATGTGATGAAATGAAACCTAACATTGATTAATGTTTAAGGTCAAGACAGAGTGAAATGTCTCTCTATAATGTGGCAAACAGTAGGCACTGAAATTTCATTCTCTGATTCCAGTGTTACTGCACAAATATAAACCGTATTTTGCTACCATGAAATACATTACATAATTCAGCATTCCTTTAAAATTCTGACACCAGCGCTATTTAAAAATAAATTAAAACCCCATAATGCAGGTTGAAACAAGAGTCACATGAACCATAATGATTTTACGGCTAACCATAAGTGGATATCTAATTTCACGGATTCCTAGATTTAGTTCTCTCCAGTGAAATGCCAGCATTCCTCCAAATTTACATGCACATTTGCACATTGAAGTTCACATAATTAAGTAAGAGCATAAGCGCAAGAGGGTTTAGTTGAAATCATCTGAAAGCACTGACTGCATGATCTATTGCTACAAGTAAATTTACAATTATATTCTTCCTATTATATTGCATAGATAAGGTGAGAAATTGTTCCAGTGCACAAACTTTCATTGTAGCAACTAGTAACAAGCAAATTTTATAATTTGGTTGGACCAAAGCATACCGAACTACTACAGTGAAAGCTGATAATTCTATAAATTTATAGAATTCTCAAAGGGCAAAGTACATCCTACTTCGTAACAATTTCCCTCTGTTTACTCCAGAAAGATTATGGTATATCTTCTAGAGAGTGAAATGAAATCAAACTACGAGTCTTTAATTTCACATCAGCACTTGTAGTAAGAAAATAAAACTTCATCTGTAAAAAGAGGCTAGAGCAACTAAAATTTTAGAAACCTATCACGAAGGAATGAGAAATTTCCACGCAATTTTCCTTTTCGCTTCATTGGATTATGCTAAACCCCTTATGACAGATGAATCCAAATAAAACCTTCACACCCGAGATTCTTGATACAAACATAATTATACACCAAGTACAGTAAAGCTCCTACCGAACCACAACATAAAAACTTCCCTGAAGTGTTTGAATATAGAATTAAATGCATCATGCAGTGAGAAATAAGAAGGAACCTTGAATTTGACGGGGAAATTAGCCTCACGATCATTGCAGAAGATGGTACGGTGACCAGGAGCCTGAGGCTGGACGCGGCCAAGTCGAACCGTCCGAGTACGATCCGTCAAGCTCGTTTCCCGATCTAATCTGGATGACCTAATCCTCTCCCATCCACCACTCATCGTTCTCCAAAATTTGAAGATATACTAACCGATCCAAACTTAAAAGCAGTAAAAAATTCTCAGGCGGACGGAAAATTCCGAGTCGCGGTCGCACCGCCGTGTCTCTCCGCCCTGGCTGCGACCGTCCCTTCGATTTCTTGAGAATAAGCTTCGTTGTCTAACGGAATATGAAACAGAGAGGTAGAAGAAAAAACAAATTGAAAATCCAATAAGACCTTGCTTCAGTTTTTTTGTTTATTTTAAAAAAAAATTGTTATGCGGTTTACATTTCGTGATTTTCACCATAATCCAATTAAACAGCGTGTTTAGTCTTCAGCGTTAACTTTGATGGTTGAAAGGAGAGGCCACGCGCCCTCTGCTGGAACGTGGGTTTCTGTTGACGGTGGGTCCCGCCATCAATGGGAGGATTTAGTGGCACGCGCTTGTTTATGTTTAGACGTCATCGTGGAAGTTTTCCTAAAACGGAGTTGAAGAAGTCTGACGGCGTTGTCTTTTTTTTTAATGACCTGTTTCATCGGAGTTGAAACTTCTTTTAAAGATTTGGATTCCATCAAATTAGTTATTTATTGAATTTTAACGATATAGATTAATTTTAATAATTTATGAGAGGTATAATGTAATAAAATTTAAATTATTAAAATTTAATGAATGGTTAAGATTAATATTATTAATATTGTATCAGATTTTATATCGGTGAAGTTAATGGTATGCGGTATAATTGATATTATTAGTGATTTTATCGATTTTTTATTTTTTTAAGGAATAAATATTATTTATAGTTTTTAGTGGTCATTACAATATTTTTTATGTTTGAAACGCTTCTACATGTTGTCAGAAGGGTTTTGGGAAGAAATATATATTATTTAGGGTTTTTAATGGCTATTGCAGCTCTTTTCTGAATTTTTAGCAACTCTTTTTAGTCTTTAGCAACACTTTTACTTGTTCCATAAGGATTTTGAGAAAATCGGGTTAAACTGGTACATCGGTTTACCGATTCAACCTGGTTTTCTTCAGTTTGTTACTAAAACCAGTTTTTACGTATATGGTACCGTAGCCATGACCGATTCACGAAATAACTGGTCGAACCAGCCGGTATAGCACGGTATTGATAACATTGGTTGAGATTGACTGAAATGTACAACTTTAGAGAGTTTGAACTTTGAGAATCCAAATCCTACTTTTAATAAAGAGTGAAGCTATGTTATTTGGACTACAATTCAATATAGTTCATTTTAGTTCAGTTCAATTCAGCTATGCCTAGTTATAAATTTACACTTAAATAAGTTCAGTTCAATTCAGCTCACTTCAGTTCAGCCAACTTCAATTCAGTTCAACTTTCAGAAGTTGAAAAGAACAAAGCCTAAATTATCACTTAAATATGTAATATATCTCGATTGATACATCAGTAAATAATAACTAAATCAAATAAAATATACTATGATATTCAGAAAAACAAAATCTCATCATATTTGGAGATTGAATAAACCTGTCAAATGAAGAAGGGGATAAAAATAAAAAATAATAACAATTTCACAATCTACATTCTTTTAAGTTTCATCTTACGTTATCGTAGATCCGCAACCAGGCCTGGCCTTGGAGGGTGGGCAACGGGTGCCACCGCTTATGGCCCATAGCCGGAAGGAGCCCAAAAATAATTTTTTACTTAAAGATTTAGTTGTTATTATTTAAAAGATAAAAGTATGCATAAGTTAATATTCGTAGAGTTGGTAAGATGCCTATTATAGTTGTGAGAGGACAAGACTTCAATTCCTAGGTTTTACAAAATATATGTTTTATTGCATTATTTTTTTGTTGAAGGCCCCATGTTACTACTTTTAATATCAATTTGCCTAGGGCCCCCAAATTGTCAGGGTCGGGCCTGTCCGCAACTATAAGAATTCTAACGCACTCCATAACACCAACTATCTTTGCAGATTCGAATCGATCTTGCTTAAAAGAGATATATCGGGATACCTCGTATGAAAGATCGACATATGTCTTTGACTGAAAAGATATAGAGCCCAACGCAGCGGTAAAACTATATCAAAGTTAGCGGCGTATCCACAATTGATAAAAGATGATTGCGTAGTGAAAACTCAATAAAATTATCAGATGATAATTATCCACACAAAACTAGAACCACGAAAATTAAAATAGATTAAACTAGAAAATAACTAGTATAGCCACCTTCTTCCTCCTTAAAGCTGAATCTTATTCAAAGAACGAAGAAGAGATAAGAGAAATAGAGACAATTAGGGTTTTAACGAAATCGAAACATTGAGATCACAGCAAGGGAAGACAGGTCCGCCATAAAGAATCGATAAAGAGTAAGACTCCTCCCAGTATAAAGGCGGATCTACATGTACATGATGAGATAGATCATAATTTCACTCATTTTTTGAAAACACATTAGTAGTATCGAGCATAACAGTGTATCATAGTCCCATTCATAGATTTCTTCGACGTATTAATATAAAAATGAGTGGGACTATGATCTACTGTTTCGTGCAAGGACGAATCTAAGTGTACATCTAAACTTTTACACTCATTTAAAATATATACGTGAAAAATGCATTTGTGTAGTTTATTTTAAATAAGAATATACTCCCTCCCTTTTTAAATAAGGGGTAAATTTCAAAAACATATCTTTTGGATTGGTCGTTTTATAAAAAGGTCTTTTTTTTCAAAATGGTGCCTATGATTTTAAAATTTTACAGAAACATGCTTCTCAGTGTTGAATAGATTAGTTCACGGGTTAAAGTATCTATTGGGCTATTGGGTTAAGCCCGAGCTGCTAAAATGGACTGGGCTTGCGCACACATTTAAAAAAATATGGCCGGAGTTCGAGCCCATTAAAATTTTATGGACCACTCTTAATTTTTATATAATTACTTAAGATCAACCAATAAACATTAGAGCATCTCCAACCCCACTTAAAAAATGGAGTTAGAGTGGAAATGAAGCTCAAATGGAGCTTCATTTTTAGCTCCAAATTATGGAGTTGCTTTCAGTACCACTTCAAACATTTTTTATTATAAATCTTGTATTTTTTTTGCTTTTTGTTTTATTTTGTTTTAGCCTAATTGATTGTTTGTTATTTTGAGTAAGGTAGAAAGAAATAAAATAATAATACTTTTATTTTAAAGTGAAAATTTAAAGTAAATTATTGGAGAATAAATATTATAACAACTTTAAATTATAGAATTTCAAGTAAAAATTAATTTGGATGAGTTAGCAATACCTTAACTTTTATTATATATTTATATATAATATTTAATAAATATTTTTATAATTTAATTCATTGGACTTTTAAACTTAGTACGATTCTATTACTTATTAAAGATCGTATATAAAATTTATATATAAATTTTGTAATTTGTTATTCATATTTAGTCTAGGAGAACACATAAAAGAAAAACTATTAAAAGAAAAATTATTTATGAGTTGTAAACCAATTTCAGGAATGATTTTGTAAGTCTGATTCGAGCCTAGCATGACTTGAAGTTTTAAAGTGTGGGCATTGTTGAGTTTGAATTGATGTATTTAGAGCAAGTTTAATCATATTCCCTATTTTTCATTTTTCAAACTCCATTTTACAGGATTTATAGTGTTTTTGTTCAAACCATTTTTCCCATTTTTCATTTTTCATATTAGATTCCCTTGAAATAATAGTAATATTTTATTATTATATTAATTTATTTACATCATCTCTACCAATAAAAATGTTAGTATTTTAGTATAATATGCTTGACTAGTTGACTAATGTGATTGTGATATTTCATCGAATAAGTCGGAGGAGAGTGCGGAGTGTATGCTTTGTTCGAGTTCTATCGTGATGTGTGAGTTTAGGGGGCAACGCAACGGTAGCGGAGTTCGAGGGGCGGCAGCCCCTCGCAGGGTCCAAGGGGCGGCGCCCTTGCGGGGTACGAGGGGCAGCACCCTTGGTTGGGAAACAAAAGTTCCCTTGTAAAATTTCATGAGAAATTCATGATTTTTTGTGTTTAGACCATGTCGCGCTCGTGACAAGAAACTCGCGCTCGTGATTGCTTGATTTGAGAAACATAAGGTTTTGGCGTTATAAGTTATGATCGCGACACTAGGAGTCGTGATCGCGACGCGCTGGATCTGGACGAAAACAACTGCAAAAATAGTTAACTTCGAGCAGTTATTTCGGTTCTTCATATAAAGAGAACTTGGCACTGGCATGGAGACAGACGTTTTTCATCAGACAAAAATGCACAAAGTTCATATTATTCACAACAAACATTCGTTCTAAGTTCTTGTAATTTTCTGATTTTATCCGATTGAATTATTTGATAGAACCGCCAAATAAGTTTCAATCTAAAAATGTTGAATTATCTAGGTTTCATTCTACCGGTATTCCAAAAAAAATAACAAAACAATTAAAAAAAATAAAAAATATAATATTACAATATGCATTTCTCAAATATGAGGCCATTTTTTTAACCCCGCTTTAGAGATATACCATATAAGAAATGAATAGACTAAACCATGCCCTATATTCATTCCTCGAAATCCAACATAAAAAATAATTAAATTTACTTATTGCTCGATCCAACTTAAAGATAGTGAACAATATTTGCAATGCATATTTTGTGAACTGATATTCGGACTTCTATATGTTTATAAATTTAAATTCTGTTAAGTTCCCAAAACAATAGACCTAGTTGAAAAATAAATGCATTATAAATTCATTGAAGTTGAAAAATAAGATAACCTTCCTCTATTGTTATGAACCAAAACAAAAGTGTAGTGTAGCCTTGAGCTTTTAAAGGAGACATGGCAATGGCAATAATCACATCATCCCCAATATCATGCATCACTCTCTCTTTTAGACCCACCAGCTCCAACCTCTTTATTCACCCTTCTCCAAAGCTTCAGTTCTCTCAACAATTCTCCTCTTCGCATCATCACCTCACTACTCCTAAAAACCCCAATTTTATCACATGCCATGCCAAGGTTAGGCCTTTTATTCCCTCTTTCTTATTCGTCTTTTGAATTGATCAAATTTTACCCTCGAATTCGTGCTTCTCAGATGGATGGGTCAGTCGGTGAGCGGGGGGACGAGATTGGTGATGTTTTCTTCGATGATAGTTACTTGACCGATTACGACACCGATGAGGATGAGACGGAGAGCAGTGTTGATTTGCTTGTTAAATTTCTTCAGAGCATGTTTAAGAAGATCTCTAGGCGTGCTAAGAAAGCTTCTCGCTTGATTTTGCCATCTGTAATGTCGCCGCAGTTGGTAATTTTACTTACTCTTTAGTCTTAGCCGATTAATTGTTGTCATTGACATATCAATTTTGTGTTCTTTACTTGCTTGTTGTTTGGGAGAATACCCCTCTGTGATTTCCTTTGAATTGGTGAAAGGTCGAGAGATTATTTGAATCAAGGCTTTGTTTGGTTCATGGTTTATGGTATGGTATGGTATGGTATGGTATGGTATGGGACAACATAGTAGGGTATAGTATGGTATACTTTCTTAAAAGTTCTTGTTTGGATAGATGATATGGTATTGTATGATTTTCTAAAGCTTTTTGTTTATTTTGAAGTTGAACCATGGGGAAGCACCAAATTGGTGGTTCGATTTTCATGGTTATTTGAACCATGAAATAACCATGGAGAACCATACTTAAAAAAAAGAACCATGCAATCAAACAAGAGATTTTTAATTAGAATCATATTGTGCTATAATGAACCATAAAAAAACCATGAGCCAAACAAGGCCTAAGTGTTTATTTTCATCGGTCAATAGAGAAACAACTAGGTAAACGAATCTGTTGGAGCAAATTGGTTATGAAGAAAAATTATTGCCATGGGTAATCAAGAATGGCAAGTCTTTCTTGACATCAAACTGTCGAAGTTTTTTTCAATTTTGAAATTAATGGCTTTCTTTCCTTGAAAATCAATCATAGTTTTCCAAGATGCGCCTCTTAGGCTTCAGGCACGCGAGGCTCTAGCCTCATCGCCTAGGCACTTGTTATAGATCAATCAAGATCTACTAGTGGCTTTTTTGAGACTCTGAATTGAAATAGAGGATCATGCATTTAGCAATGCCATTTGTACTTTTGACATGTGTAGTAGTGTTGTATCTGCTATTGCTTATTGTTCCTGTTAAATTTTACCAACATAGCCTAAGCCAACAATATGACCTTTTGCAACTGAGATATAGTGTCAGGTTATCTAATCAACATTGAACAGAAAACGGTGTAAATCTTGAACGAGGAAAAATGAAAATGTAAAATCTGTAATAATGACATTACATAGGAGTTTTTCTGAACCAAGGAAGTGTTTAGCAGGATGCGGAACGTGCAATAACTCCTCAGTTTGGAGATGCAATTGACTAGTGATAGCTTATGTGATGTCAAGATTTATTTCATTGCTGACATAAATATCAACCACTAATAAGAAAGGTTAATGGAGTGCCTTTCAAACTTCATCTGTCTAAAAGTTGAAAGTTTGTTGAAAGAAATTTTGTATTCTTGCCCTTCTGCTGGTGGGATATTCTCGCTCTATATAGGAGATGTGGCTCTGAGGGTATTTGTAGACTATCAAGGCAAATTTTTTTTCTACTAAAAGAAGTGTTAATCATGTTACACCATTTGGATCTCTCTCCCTACATGCTAAGTAATGGAAGAATACCGCAACATCTTTTTTTTCCAGTTTGAAATTCCGAGCAATTTGTTATTATACCCTCTGCCTTTCACTCATAAAGTCACTATTTGCTTTATCCTCTAATTGTTCGCTTTAGGTTAAAACTTTTCTTTTCTGGAAATCAGGTGTCTTTTGCTGTTGATGGAATCCTACTTCTTGCTGCACTTTCTATAGTTAAAGCGCTACTCGAGGTATCAGTATTCATATCTTTATCTGTTTACAGAAGCATTAGGTAGATGATGTTCAGTGTAGATAGGGACATTTAAGGCCAGTTTGGCCGTGCTTATTTCAACTACTTTTTTGAAAAGCTTCATTTTCAAGCTTTTTCTAGAATGAGCAAATTTGCTTTTGGAAAAAAACAAATCAAACAGTTCCTAATTAATTAGTATGAAAGATCAAAATATGTTGCTAAAATATGGAGTTCTATTAAAAGTTTGCAAGAACAACTTAGACAAGCAATACCAAACAGGCCCTTAGAGCATTATCCGGTTGAGATGAGTGACAACTTATAAGACCACGTATGAAAATTACAGGTCCTTTGCACACTGGGGAGCACTGTCTTTACAGCGATCCTTCTTCTACGTGTAATATGGGCTGCAGTTTCGTACTTCCAGTCTACTGGGAACACCTTTAACCAGGGTGGAAATTCCTTTGGCGGCGGCACGCAGCCAGTGGTATAATATGCCAAGAGATTAAAGCACTTGTCATTAAAATTTTGTGCTGGTAGTAGTAATATGTACCACAAAATTCAAGTATTATTGTGAATAGGTGTAAATTTGAGAGAAATATTCTTTGGCCATTGGATATAACGAGTTTAGATCATGTTATATGTAATATTGATTCAATGTGGCAAATGTATACTCCATTTTTGTTAGGCCTTATGCATCAATATGTGCTTGAACTTGTTTCAAACTTGTATCGAAAAATCTATTGTTCTGTAACCTCAACCAGTGGCAAAGCCACATTAGGCATTGTGGGGTCCTTGGACCCCACATTTTCATAAAAAAGTACACTATAGTTATGTATGATTTTGAATAAAACAAATTAAAACTACCTATGGATTCTTGAAAAAAATAAAAATTACGAAAATAATTATAATACACATTATAATAAATTCATCTAACTGAATAATTATTTAAATTAACATAGGAAATATGTAAAGTTGATAGTTTATTACTTGTCCAATAATTTCTTTACAATTTATTTGCAATTGAAATATCTATTGTTGTTATTAAAAATATGTTTTTCTTTTAATATAATTATATTTAAAATTAATTAATTATATATATATATATATATATATATATATATATATATATGGATACCATGATACTACACTTAATTTTTAAAAAGTGTACCACTTTGCTCCTCAAATATCAAGTGTCAGATTTGATTTGAGAGAGAAAATCTGAAAAATGACATCTTCGAAAAGTCATACCAACCAAAAGTTGACAAATGACATTCAAGGAGTAAAATGGTACACTTTTCAAAGTTGAGGTAGTTACGAGATCACTTTGAAAGTTCAAGAAAGCAGTAGGTTTTTTAGGATAAATTTAGGTAATTACTGATGCATGAAACCTTTTTGTTATGCAAAGGATAGAACCAAGCAGCAACAAATCCACCTTTAAGACATAACTCAGAACTTCTTATTTAAAAGGTTCAACTTCTCAGCAATGGTACCAGGTTTATACAAATATTGAACAAATCAACTTTGTTATACAAGAATAGTTAATACTGTCATTCTAGGAGCCACTAATAGCACATTTCTTACATAAAAAGTTATACGAAGCCTGAAACCAAAGAAATTTTTGCGAGTAAAGAATAATTTCCAACACAAAATAATGGAGATGTCCACATAGTTACTTAAGCAGTCTTTTACACAGTAACAACAGCTCCAAATCTGATGCTGAAATGAGAAATATGTTCCATCTTGATTTAACATATAGTGAGTAAAGGTATATATTCTGACAGCCATTTGCTGGTAATGGATGATGTGTTTCGAGATCATGAGCCTCTTTCAAAACCACCACCAAGCTGCATATGCAGCCACTCGGGTGATGCACCACGACTGTAATCCCGTGTTCCTTGTGAACTGAATGCCATTCCCATACCATCAAATGCCTGTTGACCATACTGAAACCAATAGCAAGAATCACAACTCAAACATCTTAAGTCATTCTTTTGTCGATATATATCTAGTCTAGGCTAACAAGAAAAGTTCAAAACAAATCTACATGTTCTATTCTAATCAATGGTCAATAAGACAGTATAGGATCAATTTGTTTCAACAGCTGATCAAGATGAGGCCATTGATCTGTATTGGTATGGGCCATTTGTCATCATGATAATAAGTGGAAACAGGGAAACAAGATCACAATAGACTTTTTTCGGACTTTCAATAGCCTAAATGAGGACACTTGTTTATTGAAATTGGACATTCTGATTTAACAGTTTGAGGCCAAAAGTACAGCAAGCAAAGGACATTTTAACTCAGAGATATATAATGGAATAGCGTGTCATTAACATTTACAACTTACATCTTTGGAAGGAAATGCTTCAATCCCAGGACTTGTTCTTGTATTCACAGCTTCAAGTTTCATGGATAGAAACTGCAGTGTGAATCAACTTGATTAAGATAAATAAAAAAGAAAGAAAAAGATGTATATATATATATATATATGAAAGGAAAAACCTAATTATCAAAAAAAAGGAAAAACCTAGAACAGTGAGAGCACCAAATCTGTTGCAGAGAATTATGATGCATACCTCGACCTGGTGTTGTAATGACTGGATATAATTAATAATCTCATCAAGAACAAGTGCTTTTCCAATAACCTGCATAACAAAACCTATCTAAGAAAACATTGTTCGAAACTGGAAACATGCCACTCGTATTCCTATCATAAATTTCAGAACTGCAGAGCACATTCATCAGCTAAAAACTCCATCTTTGGCCACATTATAAATTCATTTATGAGAGAAAGATTTCATTTCCATAAAAATATGTCATGGGACTGCATAAACTTCTGAAAAAGTTCAGCAGCATACCTTATTACAACCAGGCACTAGATCCTGGAGTATTTTCATTCTTTCACTTATCTTTTCTCTTCTAGCCTGTCCACAAAATAGTTCTCATCAGAAAATCTATGAGATAAATTTTAGTGATATTGAGTGTCTTATGCACAACATCCGTTTCATCAATTTGGGCTATACATATAGCCCTTGCAAGATATTTTCTCAAATTGCCTTCAAAATACTGAACGATTTTATGCGAATAGAGGAAATTACTCTTTCTGCTAGACTGTGGCTATCAGTAGCTTGGCCTCGTCTTGCACGAACATGGATGTAATCCTGTTTAGGTGGTTCTGATGGCTGAGTATTCTGTTCCACATGCTTGCCTGAACTGCGTTCTTTTTCTGTTTTTGAGTCATGATTCTCTTCTTTATTTTCAGGCGTTTTAAGCCGCTTTGAATCAGAATCATCCTGCACATTTCAAATTATTTAGAAAAGAAAAGAAAAGACAGATATCTTATTTGATTATGGAAAAAAAAATTTCTCAATTGATGATAGGCTAGCCACTGATAATCATAGAAAAATTTCAACTTTTAGAACAAAAGGGAATGAATTATGACTTATGAGTCAACTTAATTATCAATTAGTACCAATGTAGATCAATAATTGAATTCATGATTCACATATACATGTACTTAACCGAAAAGACAGCCTCAAAAGTTTCTAAGTAGACAGACAACTCGCATCATAAAGACAGCAATAAGGAGACAACAACTCTTTATCAACATTAATCACTCTTTATGATCACAAAAAGAAAACAATAATTACCAAAGATATTGGAATCAACTGAAACAATTAATGAATCAAATAAAATTAGTACCACTGCGTTGCCATTGGTGGAACAAACGGCCTTCGATGAATCCTCCTCCACCGCACCACGGCGTTTTCTTCCGCCGCCGCCGCCAATTCCTTCAGGCTCCGAATTCATTGGATCATTGCCCCCAAATTGACTACCTAAACTCTGCCCAAAGTGCCCTCTTCCATTCCCATTGACCGGAAACTGCCAGATCTCCGAGAAATTGTACGACCCATCATTCAGCATCACCGGAGGATCCATAAATACAAATAGATTCGTATATTAAACTGAAATTAAACAACAAATTTCCACTTCCATTCACAAATCATCAACTGGGTAAGTTGAAAGAACACCACTTTAGAAGGGGTTCGCTTTTAGATTAGCTGAACATTGCAAAACCCACAAATTGAAAATGAAAAGAGTAGTATTGCAAAAAGAAGAAGAGAGGGAAATAGAGTGATAGAGATAGACAGAGACCTCGGGAGTTGCAAACTAAGTCACTTCCAGTGAGGTTTACTCGGAGGATCCAGCTCCTCCTTTTTATTCTCTTTTTTTCTATCTCATGAACACGTTTACTCACTCTTACACCGTACGATCTGATTAGGGACTCAATTAATTATAATTATTTATTAAATTTTAATGGTGTAAATTTAAATTTTATAATTTATAAGTTTTATAGTATAATAAAATTTAAATTATTAAAATATAATGGGTGATTGAAATTGATTAAAATATATGATTTTAGACAGTTTAAACTTCAGAAAATCTAAATTTCTTTATTCTGTACTCATCAGCGGTGATGTTGACTCAATAACTAATGATTCGGGTATATTTGGGTATTGACAACTCCATGCCAAATACATCATTTAAATTCGAACTTAGCATGAAAAATCAGATGTCACATTTAACTTTTAAAAGTTATACTTATCCCTCTGTTTATCTCATTATAGTCATGTGTCAGCTTTCGATTGAAAAAAAATAAGAACAATGACATATTTAAAAAGTCAAACTAATCAAAAGCTGGCACATAAAATTGAAAAGATAAACTAATACACTTTTACAGAATTAAAAGAATAAATTAAAACTCTTAAAATTTCAGGGTGACATTTAACACTAATAAATTGAGTGGAAAAGAATTAAGCCACTACTCTGTTTGCGGCGGGGTCACTACCTTGGCTAGCTTACCTTACCTTAGCTTGTTCAAACTTCATAGTACATGTCCATTGTACAATTGTAATTTTATTTTGAAGGAAAAGAAAATTTTATGATATTTGATATCGACGAAGGCATGATTTTCAATTTCTAGAAAGGCTTTTAATAATTACTAATGATTGTTTTATGTTTGTGAGAATGATGTAATGTGTGTGTGATGTTAACTTTGTTTTCTTTTTAGTGGAAGTTAGGGATAATGATGGGTTTGGATCTTGACTTAGGGCATAATCCTAATTCTTAAGTTTAATTTGAGGGCCTACCATTTAATGGCCCACCATGATTTGCTGCTAAAATAAAGTTAAAAGGCTTGGACATATATATTTTTTATTTAAATATTTTTTGTAATATTTAATACTTTAAATATTATTTTGCTATATAATTTATTAAAACTGTTTATTTAGTGATTAATGTATTTACTTTTCATCTATTTAATATTTGATGTATTCATTTCTCGTCTATTTGGTATATGATGTATTTAATATTAGCTTATTTGATGTCTAACCTATTTAATTTTAATATGTTAAGCGTCCATCTAACAACACAAAAAATATGAAATACCAATAGCATCATTTGGAACATAAATATATTTTGTTGATCGTGCATAGAATGTCGACCTAAGTAATTCATTAAGTTGTCATACTAAAATTGAAGATATCAGATATCAAATAGGCATAAATTTAATACATCATGCACGAAATAGGCGATTTCAATAGGCTAAACACTAAAATTGCATTTGAGTTATAGAATAAGACCAAAAAAGTATTTAAGCTTATATATTTTATTGAATGCTATATATTACTCGATTCAAATTAATAAGATAATAAGATAAGCTCAATAAAATTTTAAAAAATGTCAAGCATGAATTTCCTTTAGTGTAAATTTAGCATAAGTATAATATAAGAAGGATAGTTAAAAAATAATTGGAAGCTAGAGAGAAATAAAGACTAATGCTAGAATTAGATACCTTGGCATCTATTCTTTATAATTTTGATAAGAACGTATACAAGTGAGATCACAATGGTGAAGATGCTCAATTTTGACCAAACAATTCAATAATTTTTTCGATAACGAACAAGATGATCTATTTTTTTTTAAAAATTTCTAATTACTTTGAAGCGGTATAAATTTGTAGTTGTTGTGATTTTTTCTATTGCTAGTCCAAACACATGTGTGCAAATTAAAAAAAAGGGCAAGATATTATAGAAATATATGATTTAATCCGATCATTAGTTATAGATTACGAAAAATAGTAAATTTTTTTTCATACATAAGCTTCTCTTTAACTAGAAAGATCTTGATATCACGGTTGAAATTAAGACTGGTAGAAGGGGCATAGAATTTAATTATTTATATTAACTAAGTAAATTTAGATTTCACTTTATAATATATTGACTAAATACATTTATAGTTACATGTACTTGCACTAACACCAGTTCTCGTGTGAATTTTCAAACGTTCGTACTAATATCTAAACTTAAAATGAAAGAGTGAGTGAGTAACTTCATTTTTCGTATTATCTGGACTTAATGAAAATTTCATCATAAAAGTATATTTACACATTAATGTGGAAAATGTGTACACAAAATTAACTCAATTTAAAGTCAAATGAAACTCTATTATAAAGTTTCACAACATTGTCTATTTTTTTACAGATTTTTTTAAATAATAAGAGTTTTGGTAGAAGTTAAGAACTGATATCTAGTTATTTCGATCCACACTTTATGAATCTGTCAATTATATTAAGTTCAATTGATATTTTTTTATAAAGTTAAATTCAAATAAAACTGTTAGACCTAATTCTCATCTCAGCAAAAAAAATTTATCTCCCCCAACAAAATTTATTATATTTAGATTATCCAATTCAAGCAATTTGTTGAAAAATAAAAATAAGACGTTTGCTTTCTATTTTTTTTTATTGCTTTTAGTAAGTCTATACGATATCTTCAAATATTATTTTAGAAAAAATAGAAGCTTTTATCACGTGCTTAAAATTGGTTTAGCATGATGAAACATTGATTTTATTAAATTCAACTATTTATTAGTGGATGTGATGTACATATGATTTAAGACATACAACTGCCATATTGATTATCTAAATAGGTTAGGCATATCCAATCACTACAAAGATTAGTTTTCTGCTTTCTACCTCTCTTTATGTATTATACTCTACTTATATATTTCATCACATGTCAAAATTCAGTTGATATCCATCTCAATATCAATTTCCTTTTGGAAATATTAAATAATTTCCGTACTCAACCATCTATATGATTTCTAAAATTTTCAATGTATTTCTTTTTTGGAAATTACACGTGCATATTACAAATTTATAACACGGGTAGCTAGGTAGTGACAGCTTGATCAAAGTTTAATTAGCTATAAGAATTAGCTATAAGAATTAATGTGGAATTATGATAGGATAAAGCAGAAGGCACATGGCATGTGTTGCATTACTGAAAATAGTAAAAGATACATTTTGATCATGCTTATGGGTTTTGCTAGTGTTGCTATCAATTTTGAAATCCCATTACACTGTACAAGCCTAATACAGGCGTTGCCCTCAACTTTCAGCAGACACTACTAACACCCTGAACTTAAAAAAAATTATTTTTACCAAGCTCAGAGTGTTAGTAGTGCCTGCTGAAAGTTGAGGGCGACATCTATAACTTTGTACTAAATTGAGGGCTTTGGATGTATTAGCCCTACTATATTTAATGTCTAAACACTTCACCCTTACCTTCACATCATTAAAGATCAAAAGGAAACATTAATTGTCCATATACACTTGTTGGTAAGACTTGATGTTAGGTTCATTTAAGTATCTCTATCAATTGTAAAATTAAGCTCCTCTATTTCAATTTGAATACATTATTCCGACTTGGCACATTCAAATTCGCCCTTACGCAACCTTAAGAACTATACTGTGAAACTTTAAGCTTTAAATTTTTTTTACCTTATCTATCACATACAATATTATCATTTCTGATTAGAAGAAAAACAACAAACAAGAAAAAATAGAAAAAAATAGAGAAATAAAATTACTAGACAATATTAAAAAATACTTATTATTTTTTTTTGAAAAACAAAAATACTTATTATTTTATAGTGTTAAAAGTTGAATGTTTATATGGTCTTTTGATTTGAGATATTTTGTTTTTGACAAAGTAACAACTACTCTGTTTTTTTTTTTATCATCAGACTGATATGAATTTTGATTCGAAAAACTCATAATTATTTCTTGAAAGATAATCAGATTGTAGAAAAATACTGAAAATTTTGACTAATTTAACTATGATGGGTTGGGCTAAATTTATAGTAGAAGGAAACATTTTGAAGTTATGCTGAAATTAGGCCTACTAATATAACTATGATGGGTTGGGCTAAATTTCGGCTTCTCAGAGAGAGTTCTATTACTAATTTTCTCTTCATGTTTATTCCGTACCTTAAAAACAGTTAAGCGTGAGTCGGGTGGTTAGGATTTTCAGGATCTAGGTGGATTTATGTCTATGTACTTTTTAATATTCATTAGTACATAAAAATATAAATTCAATTAAAAGATAAATTATAATATAATAAAATATCAAAATACATAATTTATACCGTGTTTGAAAACGAGACTTTTATTGTGAGAACACTTTGATGTACATTTATCAACTAAGCTACTTTTTATGGGCTAGAAAAATCGAGTTTAGAAGTCGCCTAGGCTGAAAAAATCGGACTATGTAGTGCATGGGTGACAATAAATCTGTTAGGGACTCATAGCACAATAGGAACGAAAGGACAGGTGATAAGCTCTAAAATAGGACGTAAGCGGACTATAAGCGGTACTAACACTTTCCTCTCCGATCCTCTCATTTTTCAGGGGCCAAAATTACTTCCATGTTGATTAATTAATGTGGCTATCAGATATAGATTATTGCTCAAAATGATGTTCTAGATGAATTATTGCACACAAAAGAACTCAATAAGATGTTCAAAATTCTAATGTTTTATTTGAAGAACCAATAATCCAATAGAATGCAATCAAGTTGACCGCGTATTTCACACTATAATTTTGATTAAATAATAAGGGCCAATGACCATATTAGATTAAATAATAACAAAATTACTCTTTTCAGGGAAATGTAATTTTCGTTTCTTTTATGGGTGTATTTAAATAGGCGAATACCCAAAATAAGATGGGCCGTGGTCATGAAGCCCATTCGTTGGCATGTCCTTTTTGGGCTGGGCTTGTAAGGTGTAAATGAGCCATGTGCAAAAAGTAGACCCGTTCGCGGGCTGGGCTATCCACCGGATCTGGCCTAAGCTGCTTAAATGGGCAGGGTTTGGAATACTCATTTCATTATGAAGTCCGGCTCGAATTCGCAAAAGTCCGAAGTTCTATAGGCCAGACTTGGTTTTATATAAATACACGAGTCCAGCCCGACAAACAAAAATTATATTTGTTGTTTATGTTTTTATATTAAATTTAATAAATTTTTATAGATTTTCATATTTTAACCTACTAAATTTTTATCTATACATAAAAGAGTTTTACTAAAAAATGTAATTGTAGGTAAATTTTAGACATTTTTTAAAAGAAATTGTAATTTTTTTAAATTTAGTCTAAAAAATTATTTATAGATCATGGGCTGAATTTGAAAATATTTAATAAGTCCAGCTCAAACCTGAAGTTTTAAATCATTAACTTAAGTCAGACTTGAGTTAATATTTTTAATTCAAAGTCCGGTCTGAGTCCGGTTTAACTCGACGAACAGACTCGAGCACGAGCAACAGGTGCAGTGTGATCTCAGTTAGGCTCAGCAAAAGCTGACTTACATATGCGTTCATCATGCGTTCTTTCCACACATAGGAAAAGGTTTGTTTTTGGAAATTGGTCCCCAATACCAACATCACCGAAAGTCAATCACGTGCCACCAAAAGTCCATTAGTTGCTTTGCTGCCCACACGTTCGGTTTTTTTTTGTCAACATTGGGTAGATAGAGTCTGCCAAATCAAATGTACTTTGTGTAAGACTTCTAATTCCAATCTACCCTACACAGCTAGACCTACTGCGCATTACTTATGCAAATACGATATTGTACGCTACAAAGCAGAGACTACTTTACTTTAGATGATTCTGAGTTCTATTTCTGTCTTCCAAACTATCCTTAAAACTACTTACTGACTTGGATTTTTATTCCTTTTTTTGGGATTTGGCATCTCATGAGTCATAATATGTCACCATTTCTAGCCAAAAAAATCTCCATCCTCAGGTAGTCAGATTTTGTTTTCTTAAGCAACTTTAGCCACTAATGGGTTGCCAAAAATCCTACTTCACATCGGTGTCAATTCAACGTTCCATTAAAGACTTTTTTAGGGCATTTTCTAAAACTATTTATAGATTTACTGTGATTTTAAAACTATTTTTTGGTTTGGGGTATTTTTTAATCTATCCGACTTTTAAAAAATCGGATAGGCCAAGCCTCCAGTCCAAAGGTGTGGGTTTGAAATTTTCTTTACCTATCCGACTTTCATAAAGTCAGGCAGGGTATCCGACTTTCATAAAGTCGGACAAAAGTCAGATAGATAAGGAATATATATGATTCTCACCTCTTAAATTATTTACCTATCCGACTTTATGAAAGTCGGATACCCTGTCTGACTTTATGAAAGTCGGATAGGTAAGGATAATTTCAAATCCACCGCAGACTTGGTTTATACGACTTTTTAAAAGTCGGATAAATGAAAAAACACCTCAAACTAAGAAATAGTTTCAAAATCACCGTAAATCTGTAAATAGTTTTAAAAAATGCCCTAAAAAATTCTTTAATCATACGTTGAATTGACACAGATGTGAAGTAGAATTTTTGGCAACCCATTAGTGGCTAAAGTTGCTTAAGAAAACAAAATCTGAGTACCCTAAGATAGAGATTTTTTTGGTTAGAAATGGTGACATATTATGACCGCTATTAGAAAATGCCCTAAAAAATTCTTTAATCGTTCGACGTCTGCTATTACTTAAATAATGTTATGTATTTAAATAGCATAATGTATATTTAGTTATCCGAATTTGTCTTAAAAAACTTACTGTCTCCCTGAACTTTTAAAGTGACCCCGTAGCTCCCTCAACTTTCAAGAAGTGTACCACTTTGCTCCAGCTTCTGATAGGTTTGACTTTTCAAATATGTCATTTTTCTAATTTTTTTCTCTCTAATCAGAATCTGACATGTGGCATTCAGGGAGCAAAGTGGAGCACTTTTTAAAAGTCAAGGAAGCTATAGGGTCACTTTGATGGTTCATGGGGGCATTGGAGTTTTTAAGATAAGTTTATATAACTAGATATGCATTAGGCCTATTTAAATATAAATAGCAAAACACCTTGCAAGTGAATAAATTTTCATGGTATTCCAATTTGTTGACAAATTTTTCAATGTATTAAGCAAATTATTTTTCTTTTTTTTTATGGTTTTATCATTAACTTTAAGACATATATATTGTATTAGATGTGTTATTCGTGTTACATTTTTGCAAGCACCCAAGACTAAATGTGTAGTAAAAGATTGTGAAAATAATCTTGATAATTGATTTGCTCATCTTGAGATTGATATAATAAAGAAACATGTAAAATAAATAAAAAGCGTTCATCGAAATGGAGAATAATATAAATAATTGGAGTTAGATATTTACCTTTAAGGTTTATAGGTATGTATATAGCTTCAAATAGTCTTAAATAGATAAATATTAGCTCCAAATAGTAAATACTCTGGTGATTTTTGTGTTGGAAATTTGATAAGAACAACGGCTGTAAGGTCTATTATTTTTTAATACTTACACGTATCTTTATTAAGATAATTTTATTTGGAGCTTAGTAACAGTTAAGGCTCCTCATCCCTCTCATCAAATGTATTTGGTGGGATTTGAACCATATTCACCTCCAATTTATTTAACTTATTTAGCGAATTGAGCTACACCTTGTTAATTACGGCTGTAACGTCTATAAAAGTTTAGGTTTTACAACAGACTTTACCAAATAAGATCAATTTGAAAAGAGTACAAAAAATGAAGAAAATTTGAAACTTCCAAATGTTTTAAATGGAGTTATATTATACCAGTTGATCTGATTATTTAAAAAAGAAAGCTTTGCTTAAAGCGGCAAACAGAACCAACCAATTAAATTCCATATTTCATTTGGATTAGAATACGTTATTTTGAATTGGTGTCTTTTTTTATATTACTCCATTTATTATTTGATATGTGTTATATATATAAAAAAAACTAAAAAAAAATAAAAAAACATATACGTGACAATATTTGAATGAGGAAATGGATTTTGTGTTAAATGGAGCACCAAAAGGTGCCAAGTTAGTTACTCGAGCTCTCTGTATATTTTTCAACTGAAATTAAATAGAAATAAAAATGAAATGAAATGAATTAAGTACAATTTGATGTGGACAAATTCTAGAGTGATTTTATTTTATGTTTATTTATTGTTATCATTGAATTAAATTTTAAACTAGTAATATGAATGACAAAATAATATTTACTTTATAAAAAAATAAAATAACTATAACCTATATTTTTAAAGTAAATAGTGTTGGGAGACAAATTAGACAACCCGTAAATTTTGTGGTAAACAAATTTTCATCTAGCTGAAAATAACTTATCACACTTTCTCTAATATAATGATACTTTATTTAGTTTTCGGGTTATTAATTTATGGATAAGTTTTAAAAAAGTACCTTGAAGTTTTACTTATTTATAAAATGAGTATGAGGAATTTTTTTATAAAATGGGGTTTGTGGTTTTTAAAAATTTGTAAAAGGGGGCCTATGATTTCAAAATACTGGTGTTACATTGAATATTTTAAACAATCCAATATTTTAATAATTTAACCTTATTATTTAAAAATTATACGTCATGATTTAAATAATTTTCGGAGATTTTTTTATTTTTATGATTTTTAAAGTTTGTTATCATAATTTTCGGAGTATTTGCACTATTAAAAAAAATTAAAATTCTTCACTGATATGTATTGTATTTTTAATAACCATCCGACAAAAATTTAGGTAAAAACAAATAAGATTACCTATTTTCGTGATGTAATTTAATATTAAAAATCATTTATTTGTAAATTTTTTGAAACCACAAATCCCGTTTTATAAAAAATAATTCCTCAGATTCCGTTGTGCAAATGAGTGAAACCATAAAATACTTTTTTTTTAAGTTTACCCTAACTTTATATAGTTAAGGACCTTAACCTTCCACAGTCGTACTACTATAATTGTGCAATTAGAACCCTTAAACATTAGAATTTAGATTATCTAAAGTTTGAATTCTCTAAAATTACACATTTCAACTAATTTTAACCATTTACTAAATTTTAATAATTCAAATTTAATTTTAATAATTTATAAAATTTACTATATTATAAAATTTGAATCACTAAAATTTAATAAATAATAAAAGTTAAATAAAATTTATAACTTTAAAAGAGATTCAACTCTGCAAAATCCAAATACTCGTGCCAAATTTAAACTGGCATATAATTATTGATGCATTGACCCAAGGCATTGGTCCCAGATCTAAAGGACTTGCACTCACTCTATAGCACAAAATTTGAGTTTTCGGACCCCTTTCTTTTTATTTTTTTTATTATAAGTCAAAATCGACCTTTCAAAATAATTACACAACTCCCCAAAATTTTAAATATCTTTCATTTATCAAATGGACCCCGTAAATGTATTATGCATACTCCCTCTATTTATTTTTTTCCATTTAATTAAATTATTAAAATTAATAAAATATTTATTATACTGCTTAAATAAGTAATTTATTCTTTATACCTTTATATTAATATTCTCTTTATTTTTAATTATTTATTTATAATTTTCATTAATATATAATTTCTCTTCTCATTAATACAAGGGTAAATCAGAGAAAAAATGATAAAAAGTGCATTAATAATTTAAATTGACAATTAAAAAAACTTAAAAAAGAGCTAAATGGACTATAAAAATTAGATGGAGGGAGTAATAAGAATATTAATTATAGCTCATTTATTACGGAATTTTTAGATCCTAAGATAATAAAGGAATTTAGAGGCGTTTAGTTCAACTCATGAAAGGAAAAGTGAATCAACAAAGGGAAAGGTAAGGAAAAGAATGTAATTCCCTTTGATTAGTCTAGACGTTTGGATGCTCAAAAAAGAAAATGAGATTGCTCCTAATTTTATTTGTTATTATTTATAAAAAAATCAATTATTTAATTATTCTTAATTAATTAATTATAATTAAATAATTATTATTGTTATTAATTCATAATAATATTATATTTACAATAATTATAAAAATAATAATAATAATAATATGTATTATTATAACTAATATTATAATTAATATATTTATTATTTATTATTATTATAATTAATAATTATTATAATATTATAATGATAATAGTATTTTTAATTAATTAATTAAGTATGATAGGTACTATTTTAATAAATTTTATTATATTTATATTTATAATTAATATTAAATTTTATTAATGATAATAAAAACTCTTATGATAATACATGTTATACTGAATTGTTATTATTATTGTTATTTAATTTAATAGTTATTATTAACAATTACTAATAATTATTATTTATTATTGTATATATATTATTAATAGTAGATTTTTTTATTAATTTATAATTATTATGTTATTTAAATTAATATTTTTAAATAATTATATTAATATTTATTACAATTAATTTTAATTTATAATTATAAGAATTAATATTAATATTAATAATATTAATATTAATTACTATCATTATAATTAATTAATATTATTATTATTTATTGATAATTGTTATTGAAAATAAATATTAATATATATATATAATTAATTTTAATTATTATTTACTATTATTATTATTAAATATTATTATTATATATTATTAATCATAACAGATATTAAAAATGATATAGAATTAAAATCAATATTAATATAGCTATTATTATATTTAATAAATATTATATCATTATTATGAATTATTTTATTAATAATAATTATTAAATAAATATTATCATATTTATAATTTTAATTTTAATTATTATTTATTTTTATTATAATTAAATATTTTATATTTTTAATTATAATAGTTATTAAAAATGGTATACAAAATAAAAAGAAAGAAAGGGAATACCATTGTCTAGGTGGAGAGGGGAATGGAAAAGAGAAGTTTGGGGTAGTCAGAGAAAGGGTTATGGATAATGAAAAATGAAGAAACTAGTAAACAAACATCAACAGAGGAAATTAAAAGCTTTCATTCTCTTTTCCTTTTCTAATTACCCCAAACGCCCCCTTAATTACTAGGATAATTCAATACTGTAAAACAAATGGATATTAAGCTTATGTGAAAATAAAGTTGGATTATGGTTTTACTATAAAGAAAGAATTTTTATGGTTTAGGAATTTTTTAAGTTTGCTCTTATATGCTTTTAAGAGATTATATGGAATTGCATGAGGTTTGTCCATGGTAACAAACTTTGTCTCTCCTATTTAATTTAAATTTTATAATTTAAAACGATCTCATAAATCATTAATTTTTGATACGAGCTTTTAAAATATTTTATTTATCTTATTTTTATCTTTTAAATTATATCATTTTTGATATTTTTTTTAAAAAAATCAAATATAACTGTTGCACCAAGAACTCTTATACTTGGTATAATAGTGGTGTAATACATTTATACATTCCCTATCTCCTTTTATGTTCATAACAACTTTCAATTTCTAAAAAAAAAATGACATGGAGGTCTTTTATAAGTTATAAATGGTACAAAACTAGTACAAGAGCGGTATAATACCTTAACAAACAATTATAGTGCAAACCCTTATTTTGATTATCTTGAAGTCATTACAACAAACACCTAACGTGCAAGTCAATTATCCTTATTTTCACGTAATTATCAACTATAGAAGACTAAGTCATAAAAAAAAAAATAATCAAACCATTATATTTTACAAAAATTAATCTATATGATTACTTAACAGTACATAATATGAATTAGTTAATCCAAAATTGTCCCAAATCAATTGAAAGCAGTAGCATATGAAATTAGAATCATACACAACCAGATTCCAACAAAATAAAAGAAAATGAAACCATTCAATTTCAGTTATTTATAATTGGACAGTATCATCGAAGAAAATTGAATCTTTAGATAAAACAAAGTCTCTTAAGAAAACAAAATCACCAAAACAAAAGATAATCAAAATTACATATTTCAAAAAACTCAAAATTGCAAAACGTAAAGCTGTACTTATAAAATAATCATTACTTTCCAGTAAAAAAACAATATAATCATTATTTTGCAATTGTTTGGTTTAAATTGCCGAGATTTGAGGATAAAGTAATATGAAGAAATAATAAACAAATTTATATATATATAAGTAATTAAATTTTAAAAGACTCTTTTATCTTTATACATTTAAAAAAAATTATATTTATACCTTTTACATATATAGATTATTAATTAATGTTACTTACTATGAATAATAAATAATGAAACTAACTACAAACAGTATTAATAACAAATAAATTATTAATTATTTTTTAAGAAATAAAATCAAAATAATAAATATATATATAAAAATTATATTTCAGTTATATTCCTAATAATCATAACAATACTAAAATATAAAATTAAAATAAAATTAAAATAATAATAATAACAACGATAATAATAATAAAATATTTGATGAGGAAAAAAGGGTCATAATAATTCTTAAATAGGATTATAATCAATAAAGTCATATTTTTTAAATTTTAATTTATTGTTCATATTATCCAATTATTTGAAATTTTTTTTACAAGTTGATTCTTATATTTTTACCAATGTGAATATTTGATATATTATTGCTAACTTTTCCAATTATTTGCTGACACATAAGAGTTTTCTTTACTTTAATTGATTTTACACTATATATGAGCAGATTTTACTGTTGTCTAAAATAATTATTAAATTGGACATTTTTTCATAAAATTAAACCAATATTAAATCAATGCTTCTTCAATCGAAAATTTAGGAAATTGATTTTTGTATATTTCCCGAATAGGTTTGATTTAGAAAAATGATAATGATTAATAGTAATAACTACTTTTTATAAGAAAATAATTGATTATGGTAAATTATAGTTATTGACATATTGTTATACACTTATAAATTGTAGCCAATTTTTGCAATTAATATAAATATTTGTATCAAAGCACATATAGCAAAAATAAAAGACTACACGAGTTTGATAAGCACAAAAGGTATCAAGATAAAAGTTTACACTTTCATATTTGTCGCTATGAATTCATACATGTTAGTCTTTTTTTAAACGAATACAAAATATCTATTTTACATAATTAAAAGTTGAAACAAATAAACACAAAATTTATAAAATATAATTATACTTTTAATTTAAATATACATTAATTTTAAACTTTTATGCATTATTTTAATTTCATAAGAATAGATATATAATATCACTACTTAACATATTAAATAATAAAATAAATACATATTTTAACAAAATAAAATATATACTATAAAATAAAACTTTTAAAATTTAAACTTATATATTATTAATATATACGAACTATTTATCGGTGCCATAGCATCGATAGAACACTTTTCAAAATTAAAAGCAAATACAACCCCGCCCACAAACGTAAATAAAATTCAGCAATTCAGCTAATAGCAGTTGGCCACGTGTCCCAATCTCTATGATGAACGGGTCCTACCCGCCATACCGGCTACTTTACGCACAGAGCAACAATCAACAAACTACGAACACAAACTGCTGTCATTTACACTTATATAAAATGAATATACCTTTTTAAAATTTTCAATTTCCATTATTCTTTTTATTTTACAATTTTTGACTTTTTTTTTATTATAAAATAGTTTTGAATTGGTCCCAATTATAATCAGTACTTTTAAATTATATTTATGTTTAGATTAATTCCTAATTATTAATTTATAGATGTCTTGAAAGATAAAATAATTAAACCAGAAATTTAAGATTACTCCATGTACATTTAAAAAATAAGTAAGTGTAGTTACACTTTTGGCTTTATCCACTGAAACAAGAAAAAAAACTCATCTTTAGTTACCAGCGCTTAGATTAGTAATTACAGATTATCTTTCCTTTTTGTTCATTAGCCCCCTTATTCTTTCTGAATAAATCATATAGCCTACAAATGGTACTAGTTGCTTATAGCCTTCCAAATGAATTTTTAATGTCTAGGGGTAGGAGGAGTTGGATTTTCGTTTTTTTTCCTTCTTCACTAAGACAAGTGGGATTAATTTATTGATTAAATATGGTAACTTTCTGATCTCTGTGCTTGTTTTAGAGAGGGAAAGGGTGGGGGTGTAAGAGAGAGAGAGAGATATGGGGGCTTGTGTATCATCCCCAAAAGGGTGTGTTAATGGGGGATTAAGGTCTTCAGAGAAGAAATTAAAGAAGAAAAGGAAAGCGATTAAGAGAAGAATTAGTTCAAGATTATCAGATGGATCAATGGAGATTGTTGACAGGCCTGATAATCGCCTCTCTTCCTTCTCTAACCCCATTTTTCAAGGTCTAATTTCCCCCCTTTTATTGAATTTGTGTTCGTTGGATTGTTTACTAGCTGTAGATTAGATTAGGATAATGGGTTTTAGTGTTGTTAATATTTTGGCATGAAATGCGGTCACTTTGCCTTTTCTGTGACAATGATTAGTGTGACGTCATGAAATTAATCCAAATTATCAAGTAAAGTTTTAATTTTTATGAGTGATTTTGGGATTAATCAAACTATAAAGTAATTACATTTGGAAGCATTGTTATGTACTCCAAATGTTCTAAGTTATTTACAGTGCTTTGTTCTGTAGGGAGTACTGAGGATGCATGGTTTGATTCGGTTCAAATTTTCGAATCTGATTGCGAGTCAGATTTTGAGAGTTTGCCAGATGGTATGGTATTTGGACATTCCAAATTCTATTGGATTAATTTACAGTTTTACACACGATGTCGTATTTCAATTCGTTCTTTTTATTGCAGATGTGTTGTCTGTAAATGGAGTTGAAGGTACTAATGAAGCGAAGCAAGCAGTGTATGCTGATGAAATTTCATCGAATGGGGATGATAGTGGCGGTAGAGGGGATGGGTTGTTAGAGAATTGCGGGATTAGTCCAGGGAATTGTTTGCCTTGTTTGTCTAATGTTGGTCCTGTTGAAAAGAGGAGATCACTTAGCTCTAGTAGTAGTCCTCCAAGTGCAAGGAAAAAGGCTGCTGCTTTAAAGCTTTCATTTAAATGGAAAGATGGCCATCCTAATAACTCACAATGTAAGTACTAATCTACTTAACTTTTGAATAAATATGTAATTTTGGAATTTACTTAATTTTTGTTACTTGGCGTGGTTTCAGTTTCGTCGAAGCCATTTTTGCAGAGACCTATGGCAGGTTCTCAAGTACCATTTTGTCCTGTAGATAAGAAAATGCTTGATTGTTGGTCTCATATAGAACCAGGCAGTTTCAAAGTACGGGGGCCAAATTATTTCAGGTTAGATTGTGAGAACAAGGATTAGCTACTTATACGCGATTTAATGCTTGATTAGCTACTTAGTTTAAGAGTTGTTTATAAATTCTGCTTATTTTCTAAATTCCAGGGACAAGAAGAAGGAATTTGCCCCAAACTATGCAGCATATAACCCGTTTGGAGTCGATGTATTTTTATCACCCCGAAAAATTGATCATATCGCTAGGTTCGTGGAGCTTCCTGCTATTAATTCTTCTGGGAAACTCCCTTCAATTCTTGTCATAAACGTACAGGTATTAATTTTCTTTTAATCTGAGGTTTCTTTATTCAAGAACATGAACAAGAAATATTAAACCTTTTTCTTGTATAATGTTGTTATGCAGATTCCATTGTATAATGCCACACTTTTCCAGAACGAAATCGATGGAGAAGGAATGAGTTTTGTTTTGTATTTTAAGCTTTCTGATAATTACTCAAAGGAAATTCCACCTCATTTTCAAGATAGTATCAAAGTAAGATGTCCCCCCCTTTTGAATTTGATCTCAAGATATTCCATTCAAAAAATTATTAGTTTGTTTACATGCTTATTTGCGTTTTTAACAGCGGTTAATTGATGATGAAGTTGAAACAGTAAAAGGTTTCACCGTAGATTCATCTGTGCCTTTTCGAGAAAGGTTAAAGATATTGGGCCGAGTGGCGAATGTCGAAGATCTGCATCTAAGTGGTGCAGAGAAAAAGCTTATGAACGCCTACAATGAAAAACCGGTTCTTTCTCGTCCTCAACACGAGTTTTACTCAGTAAGTTGCTTGTTCAATATTGAATGTATTGACATGATAACTGTTACTATAGGGCTAAATACATTTTAACCTGCCTGAACTTCACCCAAATGGCCTACTGCACCTAAACTTGGAAATATTGCATTAGTTTGCCTTGAACGCAATGTGTCAGTTTCTGATTGGAAAGGCAAAATCAGAAAAATGACATATTTGAAAAGTCAAACTAACCAGAAATTGACACGTGGCATTTAGATGGCAAACTGGTGCACTTGCTAAGTTCAGACCGGAGAAGATGTGTTAGGCCTTTGTGTTAGGTGTGCTCTCCTTGTTTAACAAATTATATTTTGTTTTCTTTCTAGGGGGAGAACTACTTTGAGATTGACATAGACATGCACAGATTTAGTTACATATCTAGGAAAGGTTCTGAAGCTTTCCTAGATAGACTCAAAATATGTGTCCTGGATGTCGGCCTCACCATACAGGTACCGATAAAATTTCATTTTAGTCCTTGTTTTCTCGCTAAAGTTCGCATTGATGTATAAGTTTATTTGGATTGGCATACAGGGGAACAAAGCAGAAGAGCTACCCGAGCAGATCTTATGTTGCGTAAGATTAAATGGAATTGATTACATGAATTACCATAGACTAGGGTTAAATCACGATCAGTTTGATACTTAAAGTACTTAATGATGTAAGACCTATTTTTATGAAAGGCTATAAATTTTGTCTCCTTAGTCATTTGAGCAATTCTGTAAATCATATCGATAGCTTACAAAAATGAAAAGTGTTATGTTTCTTATCCTTGCATAAGATGTGAAAAATCGAAATAAATAATGGATTATAAAACAAATACACAAATTTTGTATTGGCTGCTCAATTCTTACAAGGAGTAAGAGGCTTTCCACATAAACCTTTGTTTCCAGTATAACAACTCTGTGGAAACTCACTGAAAGGTTTACCTGTTGGAATTTGTCCTTCTAGAAGGTTATCCGACAAATTGAGTTCCTTCAACTTTCTCAGCTTCAGGAATCCCACGGGTATTTTGCCGGTAAAATGGTTATTCTGCAGCTTCAGCCTTTCTAACATGCTCAAATTTGCTAAAGCTTCTGGCAAGCTTGAATTGAACCTATTGCAACTCAAATCTAGTGTTTGCAACACTTTCAATCTCCCTATAGTTGCTGGTATTGTGCTTTTGAGAAAATTACGCGACAAATTTAGATACTGTATTCCATATTGAGCTCCTTCTCCAATATGTTCGATGCTGCCGGAAAAGTTGTTATTGGACAGATCAATGTATACAAGTGAGCCATCAGGAAATGTGTTTCCCATCTCAAAAACTTTACTTACAGAGCCTGTTAGCTTGTTTGAGTGGAGATCTAGGACACCCAAATGCTGCAAATTTGTAACTGAATCGGGTATTCTTGAAGTTAGAAAATTTCTTGACAGATTTAACGAATAGAGCTGCCCGAATTCCCCTAGCCATGCTGGCAAAGTTACTGTGAGATGATTCGACGATAAGTCCAGTTCCTGTATTGGACTTGGAGTTTCTCGTAAGAAGTCCGGAATTTTGCCTCGTATTCCACATCCAGCTAAGTAAATCTTCGAAAGTGATGGCATTTTCGCCACCCATTGTGGGAAAGATACGAGATTTAAGCGGTTGAAAGACAAATCGAGAGTTTGAAGATTTTCGAGCGAAGGAAACTCGAGAGGCAATGGCCCTTGAATCATGTTGTGAGACAAGTTCAAGAGAATTAGATTGGAGAGTTGACCGATCGACTTCGGTATTTTTCCTGAAAGCCTATTGTTGCTGAGGTATAACTCGGTTAAACCTGCTAGATTACCGAAACTCGAAGGGATTGAACCGTAAAGCTCGTTGTTTGCCAGTGAAACTCTTTGGAGAGAAACCAAACATCCAAAATTTTCGGGTATTCTTCCCGTGAGATTGTTATCATTCAATCTAAGGAATCCAAGAGCCGACATTTGACCACAAGATACAGGAAATGGAATTGCCCCCTGTAGATTGTTAGTATCCAAATACAGCTCAGAAACGGCATTCAAACTAGCTAACGAAAGTGGGATTTTCCCATTTAAGAAATTGCTCGAAAGGTCCAACTTTTCCAACGCCTTCATTTCGCCGAATTTTTCAGGTATAGCACCAGTTAGAGCATTTCCATGAATATCCATTCGCACCATACTTTCCAAATTAGCAAACGAGTCGGGTATTACCCCAGTGAGCTGATTTGAGTATAGAAACATTTGATTGAGGTTTTTCAGATTGCCAAGTCCGGTAGGTATATGACCAGACAATTGATTTTCATGGAGATGCAATTCTTCGAGTTTCGACAGGTTACAGATACTATCAGGGATTTGTCCACTCAGCCTGTTCCCATACAAGTAAAGCTTCCGAAGATTTGGGAGGCGAAAACCGATCTCTCGGGGAATAGTCCCGCTCAGGCTTATTAGGCCGCCGAGATCAATGACCTGAAGAGAGCTTATAAGTAGTAGAGAGTGAGACAAAGATCCTCTCATTTCTGATTGGAAAACATAGTCATCAGTTGAAATAAATCCTGAAAGAAGGATTTCGGCAACTCTACCGGTAGTATTTTCGCAGCGAATCCCTTCCCAAATGCAGCAATTGTTTCCAGCCCACTTCGATAATCTGCCAGAAGTATCGGAATAAATTGCGGATTTGAAATCGATCAGGCCCTTGAAATCATTGGGATGGCAGGGTTTAGCAATTTGAGTGATGCTAAATAGAACAATCAAGCAAAGCAGCATTGTGATTGTGATGATGAATCAGGCTAGCTGATTATTGCTAAAATAAATAGGATAATGGCTCTGATTAATGATAAGTGTTCAAGATCTCTAGGGAGCCTAAAAATAGTCAAGAAAAAAAAGAAGACTGTTTTGCTTTTTTTTTTTTTTTTTTTCTCACTTTACAGATAGTAATGCTGAAAAGAATAATGTGTCTGAATTATGATGTCTTTGGACCTTTGTTATCGGATAAAGCGCGAGTCAAATCAATTAAAAAAAATAAAAATTAGATATAATATTGTAAAGAAATGGACAGGAATTGATTCTCCCAATAGGTTTAAAGTTAGTAAACTAATCCTTGACTCCTTGTACTCTTCAAAATGTCCAAAAACTTTCTTTGTTAACATAAAAATTAGAAGCCGCTATTGGGATATTGCCGGTTGAGAACTGAGATTTCTATGTGCAAAGGATTTTTAATATTAGTTGTGTTTAAGATATAATAAACACAAAGGTTATAAAAGTGGAGAGAAAAATATAGGCTTAATGCATCATTAGCAACATGAACTTGCTCTTAAAAAAACGTTGCATCCATGAACTTTTAAAGTGGCCTCATAACTCCTTTTACTTTTAAAAAATGCACCATTTTACTCTTTGAACGCCATGTGTCAGATTATTATTGGAGAGAGAAAACAAAATATGACATATTTGAAAAGTCAAATCAATCGAGGGCTGACACGTGGCATTCAGAAAGCAGAGTGATACACTTTTTAAAAGTTGAGGGAGCAACAAGATCACGACAGAATTTTGAGAATAAGTTCAGATACCTAATGATGCAGTAGGCCAAAATATACAATTACAGTAGTATTACTATCTCTATGCTGTTAGTGTATTATTCGAGACATATTTAACTAACTGATTGTCTGATACTACGATTATATTACTCCCTGTAAATTGAAAAATCAATTTTGTCAATATTTCTAGAAACCAATGTATTTGAATGGTGCCGCGCATAGAAATGCATACACGTAAAGTCCAAAATATTTAAAAAAAAAAACTATTGTACTTGTATTAGGTTTTAATGTTAAATAGTGGTATTAAAATATTTTTGTTAGCCTCTAGGAAAATAGTTTTAATATATGTACTATTAGAATAGAATATGAAAAAGAAAATCCACAACTATGTAGTTATGTTTATATAAATCAGCTCAATTCAAAATGACATCAATTAAACAACATATTAGAACTGCAAGATAATCAATATATAATGTTTTCAGATATATTTACATATAAACAACAGAGCTATTTTGTTTTTCATGTAGTGTTAAATTGATTATGTATTAATCAACATTTAATTGATTGGATTGAGAAAATTAATAGTATTGTGTTAAGCTATGGAGATTTAGAAAAGTTATAGAATTGACTAGGTTCATGAGGACAATTCTAGTGATAAATAAAATGAGACGTAAAAAAATTACAATATTTATGTCATTTTTTTATTGGAAGAAGCTATATAATTTCTAGAAAATTTAACATTATATAGTTAAAATTGTAAAAACTTTTTAATGACCAAAATTGAAGGAGAAAAGACTTAATATATATATATATATTTTTATTTATAAAAATGATTAGAAGTTGCATGGTAATTGGAACATGTTTGTTGGTGAGGAACATGTTTTAAAACTCCCATGTTCTTGCACCATTGTTGGTCCTTATTTTTATTAGTAGCTTATGTGTTTCAGACACCCCAACTCCGAGAAGTATCTTTCATTTTTAGAGCATTTAGTCTTGCCACATAGGTAAAAATAGATAATGAATTAAAAAATTATTCTACATTAATTTGTCTATTTTCTTTTTCCTATATAATGTGACACAATGAGTATTGGACATTGTCTATTTGATCTTCTACACGTAAACAATCAAACGGACTACCAACTCATCAAATTAATTAATATTTTAATATTTATCATTCAAACAGTAATTGATATTTTTTATTATTTAATTACACAATTCTAGATGAAATACACAATCTAGTGTAATTCTTTTTATATAGATATTGTCTATTTTTAAAATTATTGACATATCATCATTGTGAGCTTCTATTTCACATGTTACATAATCATGACTCTTAATTTCTCTTCGGAATCTCAAGAAAACTTTGGATTTATGCACCTCTCAATTTGTGCATTTTAATATATTATTATTAAGCTCATGGTCTCCTGATTATTACCAAATTTCTAAACGTTATAATTATCTATTTGTTTATGTTCAGAAAGTTTCCATTTTTTAGGGCTCAACTTAAGGGGATTGACTACTTTTTTAATCTTAGCTCATTAAACACAAATGGTTGCCCTCCCAGTAAGCAAACTCAGCATCAGCAGTTGTACTCCTTCCCAGCTTTCTTTACACTGCAGTTTAAACTTTAAATCAGGAGTCCCTTTTTAACATCACAACTATCCTAAAATTGAGGCTATAAAGGCTAAGGAGGTTATAATTATATACAATAACTTTAGAAAAAAAAGTGTAAAAGACACCAGACTCTTATTATGTAATGAAATGAATAAAAGAAAAAAACTCTGGTAGCAAAACCAAATTTTATTTTAAAAAAATAACATGAACGGGTGAGCTTTAGGTTAGTTAATTGCTTCCATGTGAAATGACTGAGGATGCTGTGGGGCAGAGAATCTCAGAGTTCCCTTTCCCAGTCAACATTTTTATAGCAATTTGAGCTATTTCAGCAAAGCGCTCATCCTCTGGCAACACACTGCAAAAGCAATCTTCATCATTACACAAATTCATTCAATTATTGGCTCTAACAGTTTTTATTTTGTTTACTTTACCTTTCAGTATCTACCCCTTTAGCAGATACAACATCTTTTGCTTTTGCTATTATGTTTTTTTATAGCTTGATGTAAGTTCCTTGATAAGTAGCGACCTTCGAGTCAAACAGCAGCACAAATTCCATATCCAAAATGTATGAGTTAAGCTATTGTTTCTTACATCAAAATCACGACTCGCTTAAATTTGAATGAAACCTATAACTCGACTAACTGCTTTATGATGATAAGTCAGGCAGGAAACTATAATCATTGACAGATGAAATGGCAATAGGAAAGCAGTTTGATGTCAGGGAAATGTAAAAAAAAAAGGTGTTATGTTCTTGACAAGCTGTGATATTACTTGTGAAAATGTGAAATTAGTAACCTGGACCCTTTAAATTAGAACTGAACGTTTGCTGAATATACTTGACCTAAAAGATCTCAACAAAATAATCCTGTGCTATGGATTCTTCGGAATGATCCCCCAATGATTCGATTCGAACACATTCTCCTAAACCATGAACTAGAGCTGCCTGAGTTGACAGGAGATTCCTCATTAATAGATGATGCCCTGCAAGAGCTAAAATTTCTTTTGATGTTCTGCAAAACAAAATATACGATCAAAAAGAATTTTCTCCATGTAAGGGAAGAATAGCTTGTTAGTTTTCTAATTGCTGCAATTTTCTAAAAAAGGCAAAGACCCAATGCTAAGCCACCTCAGTCAAAGAATTGCAAGCTACATATTACGTTACAAAAGCATCTAACAATACAAAATTTTTTGGGATCAGTAAATACAAGTGAATCAATAGTACAAATCTTGATGAGAGAGCTATAGGGGGAGAGGCGGCTAGGGTTCTCCTGATATTCGGTGGCTTGTTTCCATCGGCGTTCGGCCAGGTTTACTCTAGCGTCTGATCGGTTTGATCCCCTCGTGATTGCGGTTAGGGTTCTGCTTTCTCTAGCATTTGGCCGGCTTTCAACAGGATGGCGGCTAGGCGGCGCCCTGATTCCTCCGGCGGTTTGCCTGGGTTTTCACACTCCACCGACGTGGTCGGTTCCTGCAGCAGACTTTCGACGGGAGATGGGAGGAGCGAAGGCGGCTAGGGTTCTTGCCTGAGCCCTAGCCACCCTGATTTTTTAGGCGACTTGTTTTCACCGGAGTTTGACCGGGTTTCCACCGACGTCTGATCAGTACAGCAGCACTCTCGTTGCGGCTAGGGTTATGTTTGCGTTTTGCCGGGTTTCAACTAAACGGCGACTAGGAGACCAGACGGCGCCCTGATTCCAACGGGGTTTTGCCAGGTTTTTCTCACTCCACCGGCGTTGGTCGGTTCGAGCAGCGGTTTGTTTGGTAGGCGCGACTGGGGGTCGATGTTCTTCTAACTGGCGGCAGTTTGGCCGGCTATTTTTCAATACAGGGATCACATCTCCATGGATTGTGTTTTGTTTATCGGTTTGGATCTCGTTTTGTTCTGAATCGACGGTTGGATGTTTTGACGTTATGTCGGTCTTGCACGACCTCACATCCGTTTGGACTAATCATCTCAGGCTTCTCGCCAGAATTGACTACAGTAGATCACGGAAAACTTCTTCCCGCCACTCATTTTGTTAAGGATCTTTAGATCATTAGGATCATACTTGATTATGATTGGGATTTTTAGTCCATTATTATTGCACTAGGTTGCAAAACATTTTGGTACATCCTTGTGATATTTTTTTCGTTTCTTTTTGTTTGTTGTTTTTTCTTTTCTTTTTAATAAATAGAGCCAGATGTTTTTGCCGAATTCAACCTGTATAGAAAAAAAATATGTTAATGAACCTCACTTAGGACACCAAGACCTGATAAATGGAAAATTATACAATGGATCGGGTTCTTTGGTCCTTTCTCCCTGCATGAATGACATGTGTTTCAGAAATAAATAAAATAATAGAAAGTAATATCATAAAGTAATTTCTGGAACCAATGTCATTCATGCAATGATAAGGGACCAAAGGACCCGGTCCATTGCATAATTTCCCCTGATAAAGATAGCAACATTACAGTGTGGTTAAAAATTTCATGCTCAGTGTATAAATGCAGTACACTTGACAAAAACACATTTACGCATTTCCTCCGCAAATGCCTTCTTTAGCTCTCCAAGGTAAGAAAATACATGCCTGATTTCCTGCCATCAACAATAACCTTACATCAATTAGACATTACCAATTCACCACTAAACCCCAAATATGCAAATCGGAGAGTAATAAAATGTTATACTGAATCAGAAAGAGAGAAGACCTTCTCGTTTACGCTATGGCATTTGGAGACGACATGAGAATCAAGATCAATTTTGGAGCCTTTGAAGACTTTTAAACGACCAGATAGCGTTAGTTTTCCTTCAAGCTTAACTGAGTCTCCTATATGACGAATCAGATTTGAGAGACCAAAAAATTGATTTCATTTTGAAAGGAATCGTAGTGTATACTGGTTCTTCTTTTCTTTTACAACTAGTATAATTTATACACCTTTGCTTTTCTCATCTATGACGTGGATTTGTGCCTAACCTAAAAAGTTAAATGAATTAATGACTTATGACGTCCTAATTTGGATAAATTTAAACATATGATACAATATTTTAGATTGACATAAATTCACTTCAAAATGCTACAAGTATTGTATAAACTCCCAGAATTCTGACATAATATCTAGTTCAGTAAATAACACTTAGAATGTAACTTTTTCAAATATAATTATAATTCAAAAGTGTTATATGGACTGGCCAAGTGTCCAAAAAATATATGGATGAAATTTGCTTATCTTTCATTTTCTCACACATAGTTTTAAAATTGAATATTTACAATATACTAAACTGATATCAATTTTCCAATATGAATTCACCGAGAAGACAAACTTATCTCTAATTTCTTTATTTGCAAATATCATGTGTAACAAATATGGAATTACAACCACAATCTAGCACTCCATGTCACTTTATATACCGGTTACTCCTCTCATATTGCAGTAGTAAGGATCCACAAAAAATAGTACTCCAAGATGATCACAATTCGTGTGTCAGCCCATTAAAAACATGTCATGTAATATATAGAACACACATGAAATCAAACTTCTAGACTCGAGTTGGACATTATAATCAGCAGCCCATAATTTTATCGGATTTAACCTTAGATTTCTGAACCACAGTGCCATCATTCCCAGCAAGAGCTTTGTACTTATCTTTCCTTGTAAAATTAGTACATTCATACGAAAGAGTCGAAGCAATAACCCTCTGTATGTAATTAGCCACCTCATGGCTCGATTTCCCCGAGCCAGAAGTCAACTCAACCGGCAACTTGCTCAAAAACGTAACCTCATAAGTCGGGCTCGGGTTCATAAAGAAGTAAAACGGGTCCATCCCTTTCCACCCTCGAGCCGTAGTCCCATGGAACATACTCATCTTATTCACCATAGCCACCGGCACAATTTGGTCCGTTAACTCGGCGAACAAAGCCGAAAACCTCAAAAGAAACGGCTCCCTACAAGTGGTCCCTTCAGGACATATAGCCAGGTCACCTTCTTGAAGCAGTTTCTTGATCATTGACGCGTCGGTGGCTCGGTCGCGGCTGAGTGCGACTGTCTTGATGGGTGAGATGAATTCGGAGAGGCGGGAGACGGAGTATGTGACGGCGGCGATGGGGCGGCGGAGGGCGGTGGAGAGGAATATTGGGTCGAGTAAGGTGCGGTGGGAGCAAACGAAGAGGACACCGGTTTGGCCGGTGGATTTTTGGGCGGGGGGTGGTGGAGTTCCTTTGACTTTGACTCGGACCCCAAGGGCTAAGAAGGCGTAGTAGACTATTGACATGGGTAGGAGTGAGCCAGCTGCTACTCTTAGGCAGGCTAGAATGAAGCCTAATGGGATCCATAGAATTATAAGAAGTGCCGTTAGTGGTGTGGGCTTTTGAACTAGCCTGCCATCGTGGAAGATTATGGGTTTTGGGAGCTTGTCATGTGTTACTGGCTTTACTTGTGTTTCCTTTGGGACAAGGTACCCTTCCTGTATATGGCATAACACTTATTATTAGAAGTTAATTAATTCAAAAGTTCTTATATCGGCTTGAACTTGTCACAAGTAGATTACTTTTCAAAGTTTTTTTTAGGTCTACCAAGAAGTGAGAGATTAAGTGTTTTAAAATGAATAAAATAATAAAAAGTAATAGCATAAAGTAGTTTTTAAGACACTTTTCATTCATGCAATGAGTAGGGAGCATGGTATAAACTCTCCTCTGAATTTGGCAATAGTGTATCAATTTACTCTGGCATAACACATGTCAATTTCTGATTGGTTTAACTTTTCAATGATGTTTGAAACTAACACTTAGCATTTATAAGTAAACTGGTGCAATTTAGCAAAATTTAGAGGGATAAGAAAATCTTTGAGCAGTTCAGGAGGCAATAGTCGAGTTAAGTTCTGGTTGATAAAGATATATTCAGTGCAGTTAATCCTGATTTTATTGAGAAATTTTACCGGGAGCTAGGTATATGAAATACCCTTTTTCTAAAAGATGGCATCTATTCTAATTTACAATTAATGAAATAGATGTCATCTATTAAGAATAAGGTACTCTGAATACTCGGGCGTTATTATAAGCTATTTGATTACCTGACAGATAGACATAAAAGAAGCATCCGTATCCCTATCACCAAGCCCAATCTCAGGTTTTGAGTCACCAAAAGCCTTAAGAAGAGCATTAGCCTTGTTTTGACCAACAAGAACACCAGGCTTTCTCACAAAACCTGTAGCTCTACCCCTATAACTTGAAATCTCAGTACCCAAAACCATATCAGCACCTAGAAAATCCTTCAAAAAAGCTTCCACCATAATCCTCGGATTGGCCGTAAGAACACAACGTTTCCCACAAGAAGAAAACACCCTCCAAGTCTCAGGATGCAAATCACTCGAATAAAACTTAGGCAGCACAGCACGTGCCACCGATTCGATATCAGAAACTTTCATCCCAGCAAAAGTAGCAAAGATCAAAACTTGAATACCGGCCGATTCTGAGACTAAGTAGTACAATAGCCCTGCTAAAGGTGAGGCTAAAAGCAAGAAAAGTAGCCTAAAAACACCGCCCGCCTCAAAGGCAATTAGAGCAAAATAAGGAAAGGAGCTCCGGCCGACAAGCAAAGTACCATCCATGTCGGCAACGACCGTGTGGGTTTCCCGGCCGATGGATGTACATTTGGCGACCGCCGGAAATTTGTCTATCAAGACCATGATGATTTATGTCTTTGTAAGTAGCTCCTATAGTATGATTTGTTTATGAGAAATACTGATTAGTGTTAAGCTTTATATATATGAAGAATTAGAGAGTATAAAAGGACAAGTTGAGGGGACTTAGAGTGGCGCCGGAATTTCCAAAAGATTGGGCTTGTGTAGAAGTGGAATAACCGAGGTATACTTTATGATGTTTTGTAGTGAAATTTCATAGTATGCATCGATGAATGATTTGTCACTTTTTTTTAGCATTGCAATATATGTCTCCCTCAAGAAGAAGACGTGATTGAGGTCTTAATTAAGTTAATTAGTAACAAATTGTAGAGTTTGGTTTGTTTGGTGGTATGTGTTTTTGGGTGCTAAGTGTAAATCCAATGTAATTCACTATTCCAATCTCCGCTGTTAAGTTCAGTTCATATCACTTCAATTTAATTCAGTGGTTTAGTTCAGCTATGCGTAGTTATAAATTTACATTAAAATAAGTTCAATTCAATTCAGTTCAACCAACTTCAATTTAATTTAATTCAGCTTTTAAAAGTTTAAAAAAAATATTACATAAAAACTAGAGCAGTGTAAGTTGTCCCTCAGCATTGTGGGCACTAGGACAAAATTTAACTTACATTTTTTATGAAGAAAAATCAACTTAGTATTGATTATGAGTTTCTTTTCCATGCCTTTTCCAAATTGTACCAAATTTAGTTATATGAAATGTACAAATCATGATTCATGTATTTAATACATATCACAGTTTTTTAAAAAATGGTAATTTACAAAATTGAAACTTTTTAATAGCCTAATAAAAAAAAAACCAACTTGAATTTCTTTTTTTCTTTTGCTAAACTATCAACAAATAAACATATTTGTACACATTTTGTTGTTAGTCTAACAAAAAATTTATAGGTTGCGGGTCGAATTTGAGGATGACATCATAAGTCCAGCCCGACCCTGAAATCTTAGAGTGTGGGTTGGACCGGACTTGGATTGATATTTTAGTCAAAAGTCCGATGAAACCTGATCCAACCACATGACGACGAACAAGTTTAGTTTTCAGTACTATTTTGATTTGCTTTATTTTTACATTGTACATTCCAAAACTAAATTTAGGCCATATTCTTTTGGACTGTAATTTTATGAACTGAACTGAACTGAAGTTGGTTGAACCGAATTGAAGTGAGCTGAATTGAACTGAACTGAACTTATTTTAGTGTAAATTTATAACTACGTATAGCTAAATTGAATTAAAGTGTGCTAAACTAAACTTAACTGAAATAAACTGAAGCGGTCTGAAAAAGAAAACATGGACTCAAGAGGTTCTCTAACAAAATCCCAATTGGCAAAATTTCCTTATGAGAATCCATATAACGGGCCAACATTGGCCCAATATATGAGAATGATATTACAATGTCACTTACCAATCAACGCTTGAAATTTGTCGACTTCTAAACCAAACACCCGTGAATTACCAGCTTTGGTATTAAAAATGAATTAACTTGGATTCTTGGAAAGCTTTGGTATTATTGTGTGTTGCAACATTGACTTGGATCAATTTTGACACTGTTATTCATTTTGTAGCATCGGTTTATGTTTATTTTACTCTTACACTTTTTGAAAAAGCAGATTGAAAGTAGAGAGACAATACCCCAAAACTCGCTCTTATTTGTTTATGTCTTTAGAAACATGTGATGCAGTACGCATGTACAATCATGAAACATAAACCATCGATCATGAAGGCATGACTGTTAAATTAGACCGTAAACAAATTCGTTTCTTATAATAAGTGGACCGCAACAATCTATAGATTCTCAAAAAGGTTGGAAAAATACACAAACATAGTTCATCAACTAGTTAATCCACAGAGTCATTTAGTTACAAAAAAAACAAGGTTCAATCTCTGAAATAAATGCGAAAGTCAGCACATGATGCTAAAAAATGAACTAATTAATTTGCTGGAAGATTATCTTTCTTATTTGACCTTAGTTGCCATAAAGAAGTGAAGAACAAATTTCTAAAGAGGTATAGTTTTAGAGGACAAATTCAATTCAAAAGAGAGTCGGGGATTGTCAATTATTGTCGATAATAACCGTTAGCACTACAAGTTAAAGATATCTATTAGTCAAAAGATGTTCTCAAACTCGTTTTATTTATCCTCTATAGTTTGATGTTTGATGACTTTTTTTGTTTCGCTAATTATTGTATATATAGTTTTAGTTAAATACTTAACATTTTTATTTTAAGTCGAAAAAATGTAAGAAAAACATTCTTAGTTAAGTTCTAATACGTTATCTAGGTTCCAAATTTATTTAGAAAATTAAAATAAGTGAGAACAGTTCAAAATTCTAAACAAATTAAATATATTTGAAGCTAATAAAATTGGCTTGGGTTAAACCATTGTGTTATGTGAAAAAGCAAGTAGAGCACCAAAAGACACAACCTAAGGTTAATTGTGCCAAAGTTTATATTAGTATTTCGAAAATGTCGATTAGATCGTTAGACCTAAATTTAAGACATTTTATCTTGTGTCATCCTAAACTTTCATCAACTTCTTCTAACCTCTTAAGTTGGAGGATGACCTACATTAGTAAAATCTGTAAGTGTCTAACCCATTTTATCGTATGTCATTGAGTTTTTATTAAAAACATCACAAGTCTAATTCGATTCACACTTTAAAACTTCTGCTCGGATCAGGCTTAAGAAGTCATTTCCAAGCCTAATTCAAAGTCCATTAACTCTTGTTCTTTAAAACTTTTGGGTTAACTTAAAAAAACTAAATTTATACAAATATCTCTAAATCTTACGAATAATTATAATTTTCACTTAAATAATTCAATAAATAATAATATATATTGTGAAAGTTCAAAAAACTGATATATAAAATTCAAAAAAATTATTATATATAAATTTAATAAATAAAATTATTATTCATCGGACCTAATTTAAATATTTATATACAGATTAAGGCTGTCCAATAAAACTCTGTGCTTTAGATGGCTTGGATTTAAATCAGATTTTATAATAAAATGAATGTACAAATAAGCCCGTCCTATTTAAACAAATTTAGACCAGGCCTGACGGTGATATGAGATTTTGAGTTTTAATGTTTCGAGGCATTGAATTAAAGGAGTCGAGACGGTGCTTCAACAAAGCATATAACCTTTTATATAAGATTTTACTTTCTACTGTTTGTGGACCTAAGTATGATTGGTAAATTATTTAACTAATACCCTATATATAATGGTATATCACAGCCAAAAATGGTGGGTTTCTGAAATGTTTTAGAAAACCCATTATTGTTAGACATTTTTTGGAAATGGGTTACATCAAATGAGTTTGGATTTCAGGTGTTTTTTTAAATGGGTTAGACATTTATAGATTTTGCTAACGTGTGTCTCATTATTATTTCTTGTCGTTAATTATTTTTTAAAATGTTCTAGATGTTCATTTATATATGTCAAATGTGTATATTTGTGTAACATGCGAATTTCTTGATTAGTGTAACTAGATCGACTAGTTAGTTGATCAGTACGATTGTGATATTTTATCGAACAAGTTAGGAGAGTGTGGAGTGCATGCTTTGTTCCAGTTCTATCATGATGTTTGAGTTTCGAGGGCAGCGCCCCCAGCAGCGGGGTCCCGGACAGTGCCCCGGGCTGGGGTCGCGACAAGCAACTCGCGCTCGTGGTTGCCTGGTTTAAGAAACAGAAGGTTTGTGTTTGGACAATGTAGCGCTAGCGACAAGCAACACACACTCGTGATTGCATGATTTGGGAAACCGAAGGATTTGGCATTATAAGCCACGGTCGCGACACGCTAGATCAGGACGAAAATAATTGTAAAAACGGTTAACTTCAAGCAGTTATTTCGGTTCTCTATATAAAAAGAACGAGGCATTGGCATGGGGACATATGTTTTCACAGACATTTTTCGGATCATAACATCACAACTATATTCGTTCTAAATTATTTTTTATTTTTAATTTTATCCGATTGAATTATTTAATAAAACTACTAAATAAATTTCAATCTAAAAATTGTAATCACAACTTTAAAATTATCTATACTTCATTCTACTAAAATTCCCCCAATAATCCTTTTCAACGAAATTAATGTTGGAGTAGACTACTATCCACAATGAGAAAAAATTTTAAAATTGGTGGTTGACTTTGACGGCACGTCGTTCAATAATAATGTAAATCCAACTTCAACCTATATATCCTCACATTCATGGTCATGAAAGAATATTTATTATTAGTTCTCAACTCTTATCATTATTAATTGTGTACATTACTGGTGAAATCCTTATGTATGACATTAAGTTTTTAAAAATATAAAACACTTCTTCTATTTTTTTTAAATAAGCATTCTATCCATTTTTTTAATATTTTTTTATTTATTATTTTTAAATATTTAGACACTTTAAGATTAATTTTTTAATTATACCCTTATTTATTTCATTATCATTAATTACAATAGAGTGAAAATTTAAACGTTAATTAAAAAATATAATAATATTTTTTTATCTTAATTAATTAATTTCTTAAAAATATAAAAGTTTAAGAACAAAGTCAATTTATTTGTTGTACCCGATGTATTCTATTGTAATGTCAAATCAGAAAGTTTTGTAATAACGATATTTCTAGGTTGAGGTATTTAAGGCCAGTTTACTAATTTTAGGGTTTCATTTTACGAGCCCCTCTTCTTTCCTTTATTTTTCATCGCATGTTGATGGCTTCTTTCTCCTATTTTTTATGTTTTCTTGAAGAATCAACGGTAATTTAATAGGTGGTTACTGTCGACGGTTATCTCTTTCCCTATAAAAGTTTATGTTGTTTTTGGTTTTGGGTATGATTGAATTTTTTGGATTTATTAGTTGTTCTTTGTTCTCTTTTGCTTTCTAGGGTTTATACTCTCTGTACTTTGTGCCGATTTATAAAATAATAAAGCTTTCTTCTTAAGAACCGTAGATATATAACCTAAAAATTGGTTTAGATAGTAAATCCAACTGGGTGAACTACGTAAAAATCCTTAGTGTTCTTTGTTCTCTTTTGCTTTCTAGGGTTTATACTATATGTACTTTGTGCCGATTTGCAACATAATAAAGGTTTCTTCTTCAGAATCGTAAACGTACCTTAAAACTTGGTTTGAATAGTAAATCCAATTAGGGTGAACTACGTAAAAATTCTTGGTATTCTTTATGTTTCCGCAATTCATATTTTTATTGAATGCTTGTTTGAAGCGTTTTATTGCTACCAGTGTATATATTTGTCATTTCTTAAAAAAATCAGGATTTTATGCAAAAATTACAAGAACCAATTTAAATATTTTGTATAAAATATTGCATTGGTTATGTCATATGATTCAAAATTATCTTACATGATGAAATAGACAAAATTAACTTATGAGTACAACTACTTATACACACACACACAAAGGATCTTGTGTTAGCACTAATCCAATTTTGGCAAGACAGAAGAATACAGAGAAAACTATGCAAAGCTCTTGTCTACATGTTTATTTGTGTAACTCGAAGAATGTGAATGCCAGGTTCGAGGGGAGATTAATTCTAGTGTCAATTGTAGGTGTAATCATTAATTACTATTTTCGTAAGTATCCACTTAAAATTTTATATTAAAATTAATAAAAAAATTTATTAAATTATTAAAATAATTATTTTATTCTTTGTAATTGCTAATTTATACTTTTATTAATATTTAATCTCATTTTTAATTAATATAAGTACAGATTAAAAAGAAAATAGTAAAATTACAATAATAATTTAAATAAACACTTATTTGAAAATTGGGTGGAGTATATTCTAGGAAGCCAGGAGTATAGAATATAGAGATATATGATATGAAAATATAATGTACCTTAAATATTGGTTGATGAATTTTCACTTCACACTATGGTAAGTGTATGTGATTTTGGAAACTACAAATGATTCATTGAATGCAGAGGCCAATGTGTTTTTAATTTTCGTATCGTGTCCTTATCAAACTACCACGACACCCCACTTTTCGCTTGGTTACTTATAATGTATAAGTGATTTGATTATTTTTTAAAAAGGTATTTTATGAAAAAAATTTTAAAGGGTATTTTTGGTTTTAAAAGTTTTTAAAAGAGTGTATGTGGTTTGAAATTAGCTGTTACATCAGTTATTTCAATAAATTTAATATTTTTATATTTTAATTATATTATTTAAGAATTATATATGAAGATTAGAGTGGTATTCAAAAAATTCTGAATTTACTATCAATTTTTAAAGTTATAATTAAATTTTAACTAAAAAAATATTAATACTTTTAAAAAATTCTAAAATTTATCAATAAGGTGTATTATATTTTCATTAACTAAACTATAAAATTTCACTTCAAAATGGACAAGATTGTTCTTCAAAATGTGGTTTTAAAATTTTAAAAATCCTCTTTTTATAAGTTTTTGAAACCACAAGCACCTTTTTAAAAAAATATTTCACAAATACCTTTTTAAAAAACTACCAAATCATACGAATTTACCCTATATTATTGATATTGTGTATATTTCTTTCACGTAAATATATTATCAATTCTGGTCAAGTTATTGGAATGATATTCACGACTATAATTATTCAAAATAGAAAAAGAAAATCATTACACAAAAGAAGACAAATCTAACGATTAGAAATTATAGTTTTAATAAACGGCCTACCAAACTTCAAAACTTTCTTCCAACGGTCTATTTATTCATAATTTCCATACTTGCCTATATTTTTTCAAAAAGAGAAAAGTAGCTATATAATAGCAATTATTATTTAATTTTTAAAAAATGACGCTTGTGGAAGGGAATGACAACTAGGCCGCCGCCACTTCCACCAAGACAAGTCAATACAATGTGCTGTGCTCTTCACTATCACATGACTTTTTCTCCAATATTACTAGTATTATTTAGAGTATCAATTAAAGGTGGTTTATATGTTTATTTTATTTGTAATAAAGTAAATATTATTACTTACTTTTTATTACTATTAAGTCAAACATCACATCACATTACTAGTTAAGTATGATAAGGGTAAGGGTAAGGGTAAGGATTTTTTAAAGTTAGGCTTTTCAATTTTAAAAAATATTTCATCATTTTATTTTAAGTTATTGAATGTAAATTGGGTGGATGAAATTTTATTAATTATTTTTAATTTAAAAATAAATAATTTATTTTTATCTCTTTTTCTTTTTAATTTTATCTAAAGTTAACTTTAGATAATTCATTCTCAAAAGTGTAAAGTAATTAATTAAATAATAATTACTTTTTATAATTAATTTTTTTGCATCATTTTTAGAAATATTATTAAAAATATATGGTTTAAATTTTATATTTATTAAATAAATTTTTTATACTTTCTTTGCACTCTCAGATTAATTTTGAGTTTTTATTGTTCGATCGTTTACTGTTTATTTGTTGATTTTTTTATGTTTTTATCGTATTTTGACATTATCTTTCAAACCATTCATTTTTTTTGTATGACATTCTAGAGTTTTTTGTTCATCTCATTTTTATCTTCGAAACGTCATCCATTGTGATATACTTTTTTGAATTTGTTTTCGGTTATTCGATATCTGGTAATTACCAGTTTCTTACCGGATGAATACCAGTTTCTTATATAAAAATTATAAATTTAGAAAACTATCAGTTTCTTACCAAGTAAATACCAGTTTCTTATATGAAAATTGAGAATACCAGTTTCTTATCTGAAAATTGCGAATACCAATTGCTTACTAGGTAAATATCAGTTTCTTATATGAAAATTGCGAATACCAATTTCTTACCAGGTAAATACCAGTTTCTTATATGAAAATTGCGAATTTAAAAAACTACCAGTTTCTTACCAGGTAAATACTAGTTTTTTAAATGAAAATTGTGAATATCAATTTCTTACCAGGTAAATACCAATTTCTTATATATTGCGAATACTAGTTTCTTACTAAGTAAATACCAGATAACTACCACATACGCAAAAAAAATGAAAATGCAAAATCAAATATAAATCTAATAAAAACACGTCAATATCTTTGATTTTTACCATTCAAAACAGAAATTCAAAAGCTCTAATCAAACAAATAAGTCGCGAATCAAATCAAAGCTTGATGAATTTTATAGTCAACAATCTCATCACCACTCAGGTAATTCATCAAACACCTTATGTGCAAACTCTTTATATCCAACATAGATTCAAATCTGAAAACAAATAGGTGAAAACCGAATCAAATCAGAGATTCAACATTTTATCTAACAAAACTGAAAACAAAATAACTTGATCCAGATAATCGAATCAAATCAAATATTCAAAACGAAAATCAAATCAAATTCAAAAACTGAGAAAAACCTAATGAAATTCATAAATCTTACTTGTTTTTGTGAAAATTGATCATAGAATGAATGAAGTTATCGTTTTAAGATTCTTCAATAGTGCGCCAATGAAAGATCGTGTAGAGCGAAATCGATGAAAATATGAAGAGCAATGGAATTTGGTGGGTGATTGAACGATTTATTGAAGGGGAGTGTAAGAGAGATGAAAAGTTTGCTTTTGAACGTATATATGGATATTTTGAAACTTGTTTGGTCAGAGAAAGTTAAGAGCCAAATGTTGAGGTGAAAGAAAACTTTAATTTTGATACATTTATATAAGGGCAAAAAAATCTTTTAGGACTTCTTTACTTTTACACACACGCGCGCGCGCACACACACACATATATATATATATATATATATATATATATATATATATTACTAGTTGATGTTGCTTATCATGAATAATTAATGATAAAAACTAACTATATACGGTATTAATAACAAATAAATTTATTAATTATTTTTAATGAATAAATTTTAATAACAAACAAATATATAAAAACAATAAAAAAATATTTCATTTATATTCGTAATAATCATAACAATACCAAAATACAAAATTGAAATATATTTGATGAGGAAAAAAGAGTCACATTAATTCTTAAATATGATTATAATCATAAAATAATAATAATAAATATATTTGATGAAATGAAAAGAGTAACGTTAATTCTTAAATAAGATTATAATTATAAAATAAAAATAACAACAAAAATAACAATAATAATAATAACAATAAAATATTTGATGATGAAAAGTCAAATTAAATATTAAATAAGATTATAATCTGTCAGAAAATCAAAGGCTGATAATTTTACCAATTATACTAAAAAACTGTGTGTATTTAATTAATTATTAATTAAAGTTTAAAATATGAAATTTTTTATATAGGATTATAATTAATAAAATTAAATAAAATAAAAATAACAAATTAGTAATTAACTTTGTTTTATTTTATATTATCATATTATTTTAATTTATATTACTATTTTACTTAGTTAGTCTTTATATTAAAAGTGAAATGTTAGATATTTTAATAAATTTTCTTATATATGTCTATTTGAATATTATTTTAATGATCAAATAATTATTAATTAATATAACAGTTTTGCAATATAATTCTTATCAACTATTATGAATTATTTTAATGTGTAAATGTTTCTTTAATTAATTATACGTTTACTTTAATTTATTTCTAAAATAATGGTATTTAAAATTGGTTATTATTAAAACCTTTTAAACTTAATTTTCCTAATTTATTTCATGATTAATAGGTTCTTAATTTATCCTCAAACAATCATTTCATTCAATTATAAAAATGGTCTTTCTATTCGTGTTTCATATGTACTATTTTCTTCACTTATTTTTGTTTTTTCTCCATTAATAATGTTTTAAACACCTGTTATTATTTTTTGTCTTTTAAAATTATTTTAGATGTCTGTTGCAATTGGTGAAAAACTTATACCAATAGAATCGGAGAACATTATAGGAAGGAAAACTATGTTTAAACTTTCAGTTAAGAGCAACAATATTACTGCACATAATGAAGTGTATTATGTGGTTACACTTACGGATGATGAACAACTTCTGAATAAATATAATCTTTCACTCCCTCAAAATTCATTGGCTTTAAGTTTAATTTTTTTTATATGTAACTTCAAATTAGTACGTTGTATTATTTGTATTTTATTTCATATATATTTTAACTTCATTAATTTTTTACAATATGATTCAGATTTTAATGTTGATCAATAAAAATTTCAAGGTACTTCTAACGTCTATATATATATATAAGCAAAAAAGTCCTAAAAGACTTCTTTGCCCTTATACCTTTTAAAAAATACTTTATATATTATTAATTAATGTTACTTACCATGAATAATAAATGATAAAAACTAACTACAAGCAATATTAATAACAAATAAATTTATTAATTATTTTTTAATGAATAAATTTTAATAACAAAAAAATATATAAAAACAACAAAAAAATATTTCATTTATATTCATAATAATCATAACAATACTAAAATACAAAATTGAAATATATTTGATAAGAAAAAAAGAGTCACATTAATTCTTAAATATGATTATAATCATAAAAATGATAAAAATAAAATAATAATAAAAATAACAACAACAATATATATATATATATATATATATATATATATATATATATATATATATATATATATATATATATATAAGCAATGAAGTTTTAACCTTATATCTTTTACAAAAAAAATTATCCTTAAACCTTTTACTTTTATATATATAGATTACAATATGAATAATAAATGATGAAACTGAAGTCCTAAAAGACTCTTTTACTCTTATACCTTTTAAAATAAATTTATCCTTATTCCTTTTACATATATAGATTACGAATTAATGTTACTTACCATGAATAATAAATGATAAAACTAACTACAAGCAGTTTTAATAATAAACAAATTATTAATTATTTTTTAATGAATAAAATCGAAATAACAAATCTATATATAAAAATAATAAAAATTATATTTCACTTATATTCATAATAATCATAATAATACCAAAATTTAAAATTAAAATAAAATTAAAACAATAATAATAATAGTAAAATGTTTGATGGGGAAAAAGAGTTACATTAATTCTTAAATAGGATTATAATCAATAGATTCATATTTTTTAAATCTTAATTTATTGTTTATATTGTACATTTGTTTAAAATTTTTTTTACAAGTTTATTCTTATTTTTTTACCGATGTGAATATTTAATATGTTATTGCTAACTTTTTCAATTATTTATTGACATATAAGAGTTTTCTTTACTTTAATTGATTTTATACTATATATTAGCATATTTTATTACCATCTATAATAATTATTAAATTGAATATTTTTTCATAAATTTGAATCAATATTAAATCAATGCTTCTTCAATCGAAATTTTAGGAAATTGATTTTAATATATTTCCTGAATAGGTTTGATTTAGAAAATTGATAACGATTAATAATAATTACTTTTTATAAAAAATAATTAATTAGGCTGAATTATAGTTATTGTTATTCACTTATAAATTGTGGTCAATTTTCGCAATCAATAAAAACATTTGTATTAAAGCACATATAGTAAAAATGAAAGATTACACGAATTTAATAAGCACAGAGTTATTGTGATAAAAGTTTACACTTTAATATTTGTCGTTATGGATTCGTACAGGTTAGTCTTTTTTCAACTGAATACAAAATATCTATTTTACATACTTGGAAGTTGAAACGAATCAACACAAAAATTATAAAATATAATTATACTTTTAATTTAAATATACGTTGATTTTAAACTTTTATGCGTTATTTTAATTTCATAGAAATACATATATAATATCGTTCCTTAATATATTAAATAATACAGACAGTATCTAATTTAATAAAATAAAATATATACTATAAAATAGATTTTTAAAATTTAAGCTTACTTATAATTAATATATATTAGATGGGTTCATGTAATGGTAATAAAAATGCAGTCGTAATAATTTTGGTAAGAACAAATGACCACCTTAAAATCTCTTAAAAATTATTCTATTGAAATAGATAATGGTATAGTTTATAAAAAATCGTTGTCCATCCATTTTTTAAGCCTAATGATTATTTTGACTAGAAGCACAATATTAATATTCATAAAAAAAAGAAGCACAATATTAATAAATAAATTAGACTTATTTACTTCGTATTGAAGTTGCGTTTAAACATAATAAAAATTTATATTAAAAAATAAATATTTTATATCATTCTTTCATCTAATAATAAAAAATTTATTAATATTTAATTAAATATTTATTCATCCTACTATTAATTAAAATAAAAAAATATTTTAAATCATATTTATTCATCTTATGAAAAGATTTAATTAAAATGAATATAATAAATTAAATATTAATAAATTTTTAAATTAGTTCAATGAAATAAGGTTACTTCAGATTCTTAATATAAATTCCCGTACAATAACATATCATTGTTGGAATTGAAAGAATTTCTGGAAACGAAGTCGTTTCATTCAGGTGGGTATGTAGAAAAGGTAAATAGAGTCAAAACGGGTCAAGGGATTAAGAAAATAAATGAAGATTAGAGAGAGATTAAAAGATTTGCATGATTCAGTTTCCATCTTTTAATGGCCGTTTTTCTTTTATCTTCCTGGTAAAGAGCGTGCCTGCCTTTCCTCTGTTTTACCCCCAAACCTGTTTCCTTCATATCTAGGTTTTAGGGTTTCAACAGCAAGCTATAAAACACACCCCCGATCCTTCTCATAATTCACCCATTTCACAATTTTCAAGCTTCCCTTTTCACACTTTTTTGCTTTTCTACCGAGACACCGACAAATGAAGCGAGTCAAGTTCGAGTCTTTCATGTCTCTGAGTCGACTCACATTGATTCAGGCCCTCATGTGTGTTCTTCTCGTTTACCTGCTCTTTATGAGCCTTGAAATCCCTCTGGTCTTCAAAGCTGGTTACGGGTCAATTTCCGGTGATGGGTATTTCAGCGATGGTTTTCCCAGGCCTTTACTCACCGGAAACGATGGACTTCAGCTCACTTTATTCGACCCTCCGCCGGTTCTTCACCGGTCCCCTGAACGGCGAATGCGAGAAACAAGGACACTGTCGGGTCTTTTCTTCAACGGTACTATTTTCGATTCCGCTGATACTTCCGATGAATTCTCTTTGCTCCACAAGGCTGCTAAAAATGCCTGGCTGGCCGGAAAGAAACTTTGGCAGGACTTGGAATCGGGAAAAATTATCAACGACAGCATCGCCACCGACAATCGCACCGAACAGTGCCCGAATTCGATTGCTCTGTCCGTGTCGGAATTTCTGGCCCGCAACCGGATCATGGAGCTCCCCTGCGGGCTCACTTTGGGTTCGCACATAACGGTGGCGGCGATTCCGAGATGGGCCCACCCGGAAAAGGACCCTAAAATCGCCGTTCTTAAGGAAGGGGAGGAGGAATTGATGGTTTCACAGTTCATGATGGAGTTACAGGGATTGAAGACCGTTGACGGAGAAGACCCGCCCCGAATTCTCCATTTTAACCCGAGATTGAAGGGCGATTGGAGCGGCAAACCGGTGATTGAGCAGAACACTTGCTACAGAATGCAATGGGGAAATGGGTTGAGGTGTGAGGGCTGGAGTTCTAGGGCTGATGAGGAAACCGGTAAGCAACTTATAATTTGTTCTTATTTCTGCAAATTCAGCTCAGTAATTAGTTTAATTTTGTGAAATTCTAAGTTAGATTTGAAAATGATGTCTTGTCTCCTACTGCTTGTTGTCTGGTATTCTCAGCTGGCATTTATGTATTATTCATATTGTTGCTATGCGTTGTAGGCCTTTTTTAATGCCCTCTTGCATTTGGCATTCAGTTCTGTATTATTTTACTGTTGGTGGGACTTTTGGTGCTATTATTTCTGTTTCTGTTTGAAGTTGATGGGCAGGTGAAATGCGAGAAATGGCTTCGAGATGATGATAGTAACTCAGAAGATTCGAAAGCTTCATGGTGGTTAAATAGACTTATAGGAAGGAAGAAGAAAATCATATACAATTGGCCATTCCCCTTTGCTGAGGGCAAATTGTTTGTTCTTACTGTGAGTGCTGGCTTAGAAGGTTACCACATCAACGTAGATGGCAGACATATCACGTCTTTTCCCTATCGTACTGTGAGTGAGGTTCAAAACTTGTAGCTAAGTTCTATTATCTGGAGTCAAATTCCTAATTTTCGTTTACAATGTTTGTTAGGGATTTGTTCTTGAGGATGCTACTGGATTGTATCTGAATGGGGATATTGATGTGCATTCGGTTTTTGCTGCCTCTTTGCCGTCCTCACATCCAAGCTTTTCGCCTCAACAGCATCTTGAAATGTCGAGTAAATGGCAAGCGCCCCCTGTTCTTGATGGGCAAGTGGAACTTATCATTGGCATTCTCTCTGCTGGCAACCATTTTGCTGAGCGTATGGCTGTTAGGAAAACCTGGATGCAGCATAAGTTGATAAGATCCTCGAAAGCAGTTGCTCGGTTTTTTGTAGCTCTGGTGAGGATCGAAAAAGAATTCATTTTCCATTTTCAATTTTCAATTTTCAATTTTCAATTTATACTAATTTCTGTTAATTATGCTAATACTCGACCTCAAATAGCATGGAAGAAAGGAAATCAATATAGAGCTGAAGAAAGAAGCGGATTATTTCGGGGACATTGTTATAGTTCCGTACATGGACAATTATGATCTTGTTGTGTTGAAGACAGTGGCGATTTGTGAATATGGGGTGAGTCATGGGGCAAGATGGACAATTATGACATTGTTATAGTTTTATATAACGAATTCTCTGCTTAGTTGTGTGTGTTGCCATTTTTATTAGGTTCGGAATGTAGCTGCAAAGTATATAATGAAGTGCGACGATGATACTTTTGTGAGGGTGGATGCGGTGATCAAAGAAGCGAAGAAGATAATTGAAGATAGAAGTTTATACATTGGAAACATTAACTATAACCACAAGCCTTTGCGTAGCGGTAAATGGGCTGTCACTTTTGAGGTATATGCTCTGCATATTTTTTGCTAGATTTACTGTGCTTGTTGGATTGTACCATTCTTCATGCTTTTCCCTCTTTTGCTTGTGATTGAATAGGCTTAAAACATCATTGGCCCCTGAACTTGACACGAAAAGTCAAATACCGCCCTGAACTTTCAAAAGTTCCAACTTGCCCTCTGAACTTGGCAAAAGTGAACCAGTTTGCCCCCTCAATGCCACGTGTTAGCTTCTGATTGGCTTGACTTTTCATGTGGCAATGATGGGGCAAACTGGTTCATTTTTGCCAAGTTCAGGGGGCAAGTTGGAACTTTTGAAAGTTTAGGGTGACATCTGGTTTTTCGTGCCAAGGGGCAAATGATGTATTTGGCCGATTGAATAGGATGTTGTTTCTGTTGTACATAAGTCATTAACTAGTAGATTTGACCTATTGCCCCCTTAACTTTGAAAACATACTTAACACCGCGTGTCAGCTTATGGTTGGTTTGACTTTTCAAAGATGTGTTGTTTCTCATTTTCCCTCTCCAATCAGAAGGTGACACGTACTGATGCGTTTTTGCGAAAGTTCAGAGGGCAGTAGGTGGAATGAGACAAGTTGGACGAGCCACTGATGCATTAGGATTTAGGCCTTAAACTAGTATAAATGGTTGCTTCAGTATTTGATAGGAATATCTACCCCATTATAAAACATTTGGTTGTGGATTTACGATATTTTTTTTGCCTATTCGAAATGTAATTTTTTACATAGTTTGTTCAATTGTTTTGAACACAGGAATGGCCAGAGGAAGAGTACCCACCCTATGCAAACGGTCCAGGTTACATTGTGTCGTCTGACATTGCTGAATTCATAGCAGCAGAGTTTGAATCTCATAAACTTAGAGTACGTTTTCATAGTATCAGCGCTCTTTCTCTAAGTTGTAGGCGGGAAATTAATTCGAAATTAATTTGTATGCAGTTGTTTAAAATGGAAGATGTGAGCATGGGAATGTGGGTGGAAAAGTTCAATAGCACAAAAGGAGTAGAGTATGTGCATAGCTTGAAATTTTGTCAGTTTGGATGCATTGAAGAATATTACACTGCTCATTATCAATCTCCCAGGCAGATGCTATGCCTTTGGGACAAATTACGCCACGGAAACGCCCAGTGCTGCAATATGAGATGACCACGAACAAGAAAGTTAAAAAGTTTTGCAGATTCTGTACATATGGTGGATTCCTCATCCTCATGGAGTAGTAATGTCTAAAGTAAAAAAAAGTTGTTTCATGTTGTAGCTGTGAACACAGGTACTGGCTTCCCTTGCTGTTGTAGGATACTGGGGGAGTTGCAGTGAGAGGGAAGGGTTACACTACTGATAGTGTAGAAACCTTTTAGATCAAATTATGAATACAGATTTTACAGGTTCTCCCTGTTTCATTCTCTCTTTTTATGGGGGAATAGGAAATGTCACAGTTGAGAAGAATTATAGACATTGTTTCTTACTAATTTTGTCAGCCGACTCTACATAGCATGGTTGGTTTATTACTGATTTTGTAATTATGTTATTCTTATAATGCGAAATTATTGTGTCAACTAATAATATATGTTTATGCAATGTGTATGAGCTAAATATATGGAGATCAGTACTGGTATAACAGTGCAGTGAAAATTTGATATTGAGGGGTAAATAATTATAACCTCCTTGAGGTTTGCATTCTATAACTTTTTTAACTTTTTCATCCAAATAGATGACGTGGTATATCTGTGATGATAAAATTGTTCTTTGTCTTTTTCTTTTTAAATTATTTAACTTATTTTCATAATATAACTTGATTCAATTCTTCAAGCTTGTGTATATTTTTCTTTCAATGCATAATTTTAAGTGAAATATATAATGTCCATTGAGTAAAAATAATTAAATGGAAAACATTCTATTTCCAACAAAGATTGTTTGTTACAATACCGTGGGTGCATGTAGGCAGCAGAATTATTAGTGTTTTTGTTATTTGTTCCTCCTCATTTTATAGAAGATATATAAATTTGAGATAATATACCATACATCTTCACTATCGTTTACGTCATCCAAAATATATAACGGATGGTCCTAATAAACTTTAAAGTGTAAATGACAATTTTAAAGATTTTATTGCATACCATAATAATTAACATTTATAAAATTAAACTAAAAACAATATAAATTCTAATGAGCATATGATTAAAAAACATTTACAAGTTTACGTGAGATTGAGGATAGAAGTAATGTGAGATTGAGAGAAATTGAGATGAACAAATATTGTATGAGACAAAGTGGTGAAAATAAAATAAATGAATAAGTAAAAAAATAAGGGTAATTGTGTCAACACGCTAACTATTTAGATGCAAAAATTATAAAAATTAATTGAATGAGGTACTAGTTAGATGAAAATAAAATAAAAAAAATTTAAATTATTATAAAAAATTAGGGAGGAAATAATATATTTGTACAAACTTCAGGGATATTATAATTATTTACCTTGAGATCGCTAACCGGTGGGTATTAATGCCTAATCAGTATTTACACCTTGAATACAAATGAATATAAGGGCCTCTACTTTTCAGTCCAGGCGCATCTCATAAGTTTGGGCTGAGGCCTTTTGTTCAGAAAGTGGTAAATCTGTGACATTTGATTGCTAAGGTTTGAAAAATTAAGTACGAGTGTTGAGTGTTAAATTGAATATGATAATTGAAATAGAACCATTGATAAATGTTTCATTTAAAAATTTAAGCTAAATGTTTTCACATATGGTATATTAAGTTATTTGTTGGCTTAACTGAAAATTAAGTTTTTTTTTTTCAATCAAGGCTAAATCTAACTTTTTATAGGATAGAAAGCTCACTTATTAGTGTTTGAGATTGTAATTAAAGCGTTAAACAATTGCTGCAAAATCTAGTTAGTAGTTTCAGTTTAACATATGTTTTGTATCAATTTGAAGGGAAATTATGCAGAAATTATGGAAAAGACTGATCTTTTAACGTTGAAAAATGATCTTTCATACAAATTTTATCATGTGTGTCGATGAGTCCAAAGTATTACAAATTAAATTAGGTTTTATCAATACGACGATGTGTATAAATATTCGTTATTTCAGGTCTTCAAAAATTTAATCTAGCCATGTAAAATACCCAAATTTAGTGGTGTTTTAATTTAATTACCGGAGAATAATGGTTGTTTTGAACATGTGAAATCTTTATCTAGAAAAGAAAAAGAGAGAATAGAACATAGGATCTAAAGCTCCTTTATGAGTTTGATAAGGACATAAATATGTATAACATGATAATTAATTCAACAATAATGAAAGTGATTGGCTTATATATATTCTATCTTCTTGATGGACAGAATCTTATTCGCCATTACTAGTTTTTAAATAATTTTACATATATGCTACTAGCTGGACCAATGATCACCACAAATTCTATTGTTCAACCCCTTTTTCCTTTATATATTCTGATTAGCTTACTTTATAGGCAACTCAACTTTCATAATATTGCACTCTTTTAGCCTTTTCTGTACCTATAGTTCCGCCATTTTCACCATAATTTTAGATAAAAGTAAAAAGAACTTGCACTATGTGCACCCACTACACTGTTTTAAAAGACTTAATAATTAATTAAAAATTTCTTACATGCAACACACATCAATTACATCCTTTTAATATGAAAACGATGCATCACTAACACAAATTTTTTCCTTAGCATATTTCTTATGGGTTTAGTTGGCGTTAGGTTCGCAGAAATTTTATTCCGTAAAATAGATTTAGAAATAAATGAAAAGATGACAAATATAATGATGTATATATGTCTAGAATTCGTCATTGCACGGAAAAACTTTTCCTAGTTTATATACATCTCACGGAGAAGCTATTCCTTTCCGTGCGTCGACGGATTCCAGATGAATAATGTGTCATATTTGACATCTTTCTATAAATTTCTAATTCTATTCCACAAAATAGTTTTTCTGCGAATCAAACGAGTCCTTAGTGATAAACCCACGGGAAGACCCAAATCAAAAAGCATGCCAACGAATAGATCAAAGTAATACCTGCAATTAACAATGCCAGCACCAAATATCATCAGTAACCAAGCCTGAATAATTAATTAAAGAAATCACCCAAGTTATTTAAAAACAGATTAATTTACCTGTATGGAATCCATGGCTAGTTGTGTATCCAAAGAAACAATCAGAAGTAGTGTTAAAACCAGTAGGGCAATTACAAACAAAAGAATTATAAGCTCCACCATACCCACAAACACCATTGCTCTTTTCACAAGCCCCACAAGCCCTCGGATAGTCATTATACACATTAAACTTATACTTAACCGCTATCCCATACTTCCAGTTTTCCGGGTTAGCCTCCTGTCCATTAAAGCTATAAAACCCCGAATAAGACCTACACTGCAGCTTCTCCAAATCCATCTCAAAAGCCGGTCCAAGGTCCACCGGAGTATAAACACAGCACGCGGATATCGGAAGATTAAGCATACTAATAGCCTGACATGAATACAAAAAGCTACAAATCGGCGCGCCTGTTTTATCACATTGAGTCAAGATTGTGGAATTGTTGTTACAGTCAAGTAAAGTGAAGACTGAGTCGTCGTGAAAAGAGAAAGGGGCGTCCCAGTCAAGGCTAAAGCCCTTGCTAGGCTGTGTGCAGGCGCAGTTAGACATGGTTGGGTCTGCGATGTAAATGATCTGTTTATTGTAGTCAATGTCGGTGATAGGGTAGCAGCCGGTGTGGGATGTGAAAGTGAGCTTTTGGTCGTTGCAGTTCACGTATTTTTGGAACCGTGAATCGCCGCAGCCCGGGCCGGTGCCGAATGGGTACTTGATGGGTGTGGCTCCGCAGGTGTTTTTGCAGGCTTGGGATGAGATTGGGGATGGTAGGGAAGTAATGAGAGGTATTAAGAAGGAAAGAACGTAAGGGTTGAGTTTCATTTTGATGGGTATGTGAAACATCTATTGATGTTAGGAATTGGGTTTATATATGTGGATTTGGATTCTCTAAAGTTAAAACTCTTTAAAGTTGTACATTTCAGTCAATCTCAACTATCCATTAAATTTTAGTAGTTCAGATTCAGTTTTAGTGGGTTGTGGGATCCACAGTGCAATAAAATCTAGATCATTAGAACTCAATGAATGGTTGAGATTAACTGAAATATACAACTTTATACATGTACAATTATATATACATGCTCATTATTAGCTATCTAAACTAATCTTAAATACCCGCTGAGTCTCTGAACTTGTTAAAATGATTCCGTAGCTCTGTTAACTTTCAAAAAGTATATTACTTTGCTCCATGAATGTCACGTGTCAACTTCTGGTTGATTTGACTTTTCAAATATAGTATTTTAAAGATTTTCTCTCTTCAATTAGAAGAAGAAGGAGAATAGTGGTGCATTTTTCAAAATTGAGAGAGCTACGATATCACTTTAACAATTCAAGGAGATAACAAACTTTTAAGAACAAATTTAGCAGCATAAAAAGAATATCATTACGATGGGGTGGACAAAGAAATATTTATATTATCTCTAAAGCACTTCTATACTGGTATATATTTGGGCTGGAATTGTGTAGAATTTAATAAAACTATACTCTATTAAGAGGTTATGCTTTCAATATAAAAGTTTTCTTTTTTACGTGCTGAATTTCTGTAGTGGAATCAGAACTTTCCACAACTTCATCTAATTCATATTGCATTTATGGGTTCGTATTTATAATAATTTATTAATAGTATTGCTTTTTATACGTGGTGTATTCCTTCTTTGAAGAAGGTTATTAAATTTAAGTAATTAATATCGTTTTCATATTTTAATTGTTTAGCTATTCGGATATAAAAATGTTTTATACCGAGTCCAATCGTTCGACTCAACTCATCGATTTCAAAAACAAATTTAACAAGAAGAATCTAATTCTTATAAGTGACATATTAGGCTTGTACCTAAGCTAATTACATAGGCATGTTAAAATGATATAGAGATTAAAAAAACAAGAAGCATATGGTTTAGAAAAATGGGGGATTGGGTAAGGCGACTTTCGGTGTGAGGCAAGCAGAACTTTTGAGACCTTTCTTCCCTTTTTCTCTATATCAGATGCTTTTTTTTAATCCTTCATTTTCTCATTATCTATCTGGAAATATATGCATAATAATAAAAAATCACTTTCCTCATTAGTTAGGATGAATGGTATTTCAATCTAACTAGGGTTGGTACGTAGGGGTAGACCCTGGCTTGATTGGTTTGGGAATCCATTTCTCTACTCCGACAAAATTTAACATGTTGCGGTAAATAATTTAAAAATTTCAAATCATGAATTGGGCTCAGTTCTTTTTAACTTCTGAAAGTTAAACTGAATTGAAGTTGTCTGAACTGAACTGAACCCAATTGAAATGAGCTGAGCTGAGCTGAACAGAACTGAACTTATTTCAGTGTAAATTTATATCTACGCATATTGAATTGAATTGAACTGAACTCAAGTGATCTGACCTGAACTGAACTCAAGTGGTGAGATTTGAACTGATTTACAGTCCAAAAAAACATTACCTTAGTAATTGACTAACTGCTTCCATTATCTCGTACTTTCTCTTTTTCTGTAATGAAAAATTTACAGAATTTCCCGAACCTTATTTTATGGTATTGCTTGACATTTAGTAGTAAATTTGAAGTCTAAGAGTTTACGGAAAAAAAAAAGAAAAGAAAAGGAAGTGGTAGTAGAGTCAACATTTGGTCTAGTGGTGGTGGCTCTTTCATACTATTCTATCTTTTTTCATATCTTATATATTCCATTTGTCACACCAAATTATAATTACATTATCATTATAATTATAAGTCATTAATAATATTCCAAAAGAGGCCTTTTGGAGCTAAAAACAAGGGTCTCCGTTCAATCCCACTTAAAAAAAGAAATAGTAGTTGAATGTGTGCTTAAATGCATTATAGCACTCTATCATTACCAACTCCAACTCTACTCACTTTAGCCCTCAAATATGTGCAACAAGTAATGGCATCAGATATATCATATATGCACCACCTAGTTTACATAAACTAAACACAATTTAAGTGCAATATTAATTAACATAGCTACCAATTTTTTCCACTACATTCAATAAAGTAACATATACTTTCATTCACCTTTTCATTTTAATAGAGTTGCACTCAATTATCATCAAGTAAAAATTTAGAATAGTCGAATAATATTGTGCTGTATAGTTTCGAATTCTAAATAATATGTATGACTTTAGATTGTAAATGCTGTTGTGATTAATGTCTTCATTAACTATAGATTCCCCTGATTTAGTGAAGGAACGTATTTATTATTCTCACTTGTGTTCTCCTAGGCATAGCATATATACGAGGAGCTGACAAGTCTAATGATTGTTTATTACATTGCATATATTCAATATTATTGATATGTTTATATTGTGAAGCAGTGGCGAAGCCATTTGGGGTTTTTGATGTCATATTTTTTTAAATAGTAGTATTAATTTATGTATATATTGTATTTAGGTCCTATTAAAAATTATAGTTGGACCTCATATTAGTACTAAAATTATTCATTTATTTTTAAAAAAATAATTTATGTAATCAATACGCGTATATATCTATAAAAAGTTATTTAAAACTGTGTTATTTCATTTACAATTTAATGTCGCTAAATTTATAATTTAATAGATATATATATGGACACAGCCGTAAAAAAATTTCTGGATTCGTCACTGTTGCGAAGTCCTTGAAGTTTAATTTTTTTCAATCTGCAACAGTTTTGAGTTTAAAGGCTATACTAAAGTATTTTTCATGGCTATCAAAATCTTTCAGTTCTGCAATTTTGTGTTTGTTTATCCTCCCATATGGTCGGATTAAGATTTTTTTTTATTTGACGTAATATACTATTTCTTTTGGTATGCCGACATAGAAGCACCAGTGGTCTAGTGGTAGAATAGTACCCTGCCACGGTACAGACCCGGGTTCGATTCCCGGCTGGTGCACTTTATTTTTTTTTGGGTTAATTAGGTGTTCACATGTTCTGGACCTTCTGGTAGATTCTCGTTTCGAGCTACCATTTTTGGAAAACTACAGCTAATTACGAAACTTTTCAAATAGTCATAAATTCATAATATCTATTCATTGATGTGTATGTATCATTGGAATTTATTTCATCCACACAATTTACTTACCCTTCGTATTCCTCTACGTAAATGGTATCATGGCCACCCATCCATTCATTAAATGTCCATCAGTAATTAGGTCTATTCTCTGATGAAACAAGAGTTTCAGGGACCTAATGAGGCTAAATAAACAAGTTGAAGGACCTTCTGATAAATTAGTTTCATTTAGTTAAACTAAATGTCACCCACCTCTTGCCGGCACCCTTTATAATTAGCGCTCTCTGTGCATTGCAGCATTTGACTTTTCTGCAAAAAAGAAAGAGAAGAGAGTAGCAAGGATGGCTGTAAAACTGATAGGAGCATGGGCAAGTCCATTTGTTATGAGGCCTAGAATTGCCCTGAACATCAAATCTGTGGATTATGAGTTTCTTGAAGAGACTTTTGGAACTAAAAGTCAACTCCTGCTTGAATCAAATCCTGTCCACAAGAAAATCCCAGTTCTGATTCATGATGGCAAACCCATTTGTGAATCTCTTGTTATTGTTCAGTATATTGATGAGGTTTGGTCTTCTGCTCCCTCTATTCTCCCTTCTGATCCCTATGACCGTGCTATTGCTAGATTCTGGGGCTCCTATGTTGATGACAAGGTATCTTCTCTTTCCTTTTTCTTGTTTATAGTTTTCTATTTTTAGCATGTTCACGTCTTCAATCAAATGTAATTACATATGTATGTATTTAGCTACAAAAGCAAGGGATTTTAGCTAGTTTGATGTTCACGTATAGTCAACCACAATTGATAAAATCAGCTAAAGAAGATTTGAATATATAGAATGGATATAAAGTTTTTATAATCAGAATTAGGAATAAAATGATGATGATAATTGTTTTGATGATTCACTTGATGAGAACAATGATTGATTGCTTTATGGGTTTATGTCGGAAAAAATTATCTAAATTACGGTTAGAGTAAAGTTAGAGAGTGAAGAGTGATAGAAAAATTTTGTTGGGAGTTGTTTAATTAATCTTAGTTATTTGAAATGCGATGAATAGTTGGATATTGGTTAAATGTTGTTTAAAGTTAAAACAAATTTAGGGAATCCTAATCCATTTCATCCATTTAGGTGATATTGAATAATGATTAGTGAAAAAGTTCAATTATAATTATGGGTTGGTTGATTTTCTAAAGTTATAGATGGGTGAAGTTATACATTTTAGTCAATCTCAACTATTTATTCAGTTTCAATGGTTAAGATTTAATTGCATTATGAACCATGTAAATAATTAAAATTAAATCTCAACCATCGAAACTCAATGAATGGTTGGTCCATATACTTCATGTTTTATGTTAAAATTGTATTTCTAAACTAAAGGCGTTGTCGTTTTCAACTTTTGAAAGCTGAATTGAACTGAACTGAAGTTGGTTGAACTGAAGTGATGTGATCTTATAACTACGCATAACTGAACTGCAGTAGACTGAACTAAAATGCTCTGAATTGAATTGAATTGCTGTACCAGATAACAAGGCATAAAATTTAACATTATCCTAAGTTGCACATGTTAGAAGTCCTGTTTCTATAATATTTTGAACTTGAAGTATGCAATCAAGTATTCTCATAATTGGAGGCTTGATTTGCAGTTCTTTCCAAGTTTGAGAAGCATGAGATTTGTAGAAGGGGAGGCAAAAGAAGAAGCAATAAAGCAAGTGAAAGAAGGGCTACTACTTCTAGAGGAAGCATTAGTGAAGTGTGGCAAAGGCAAGCCCTTTTTCGGAGGAGACGAAATTGGGTATCTTGACATTGCTTTTGGCAGCTACTTGGGTTGGCTTAGAGTTACCGAGGTTTCCATTGAAAGTCAGTTGATAACTGAAGCCAACACTCCTAACCTTTTCAACTGGGCCACCACTTTCTCTTCCCATCCTGCTGTTAAGGCTGTCTTACCTGAAACTCAAAAGCTTGTTGAGTTTGCTAAGGTGATTGCTGCTAAAATGCGGCCTGCTGCTTAATCAGTTGTTTTTGGTAATGTGTTGCCTAAAACCTTACATTTTAGTGCTCAATAAATGGAATGGGTTTCTAAGAACTAATTGTGATCATTTACGTGTTTTTATTAATGTTATGGGTGGTTGTTTTGATATTGTTTTCTCCAGCTTCAGCTCAAACCATTGTAAACGGTGAGCATAGTTGCCAAATCGATATTCGAATCGAGAATCCAAATTCAAATTCTGTGAATTGTGAATCGCGAATCGAATCATAAGATTCGGTTCAAATTCGTAAAATTACAAAAAATAAAATATTTAATTTGTTCACCTTCATATATTATTATCATCTTTTGTTTTGGTAATATTTACAAAGTATCTTCATAGAGATAATCTTGTTCAGGGCTTAGTAACAGTTAAAGCTCCCCATCCCTCCTAACAAGTGTATTTAGTGGGATTTGAACCTTGTTCTCCTCCAACTTTCTCAGTCTGCTTAGTAATAATAAATAATATATTAATAAACTTGCTCAGCATGCTTAGTAATATATTATTATCATCTTTTAGTAATATTAAATTTAACATATAAAAACTATAGTAATTAAATAATTTTACAGAGTTCACCATTAATGATTCAAAAATTAAACAATTTATTTGGATTATATGATATAATATAATAAATAGTATTAATTCACATATAGCAGTATAAATGTTATGAAACCATAACAAATTTATATTGAAAATTAAGGTTAAACATTATAAATATTTATAAAAAGAGTGACTCTAGGTTTGAGCAGTATATTAAAAGCACTTGAAATTGGTTAATTGTCTAGCAGATTAATTAAATTTATTATTAGTCATGTAAAACAATTCAATGCAGTTCAGTTCAGTTCAGACCACTTCAGTTCAGTTCAGATATGCATAGTTATAAATTAACACTGAAATAAGGTCGTTCAACTTTCAGAAGTTGAAAAGAACATGCCTTAGTATTAGTAAGTCATTTGAAAACGTTGAAGAAAGAAAGACTTAAGTGCAATGGATAGGTCAAGAGTTATCCATGACTGTTCTTCAACCTTGAGCAACCTAAAAAAAATGTGAGAGAAAAGTAAGGATGCAAATGTGTGTATTTAGTAATGATAGTAAACATGATAACATGAAGCACCCCTCTGGTCTAACATATATTTCCGATGATCAGTTTATTTCGTCTTAAGATATACACTCAAATATTCAATTTCGTCATTTTTTTTCTTTGTTCTTTTCATGAATCGACGGAATCGGCCGATTCGGCCAATTCAAAATAGTTTTCAATTCACACTTTAAATTCAAATCTTTTGAGGGTGAATCGAATCAAAAAGTACGATTCAAATTGCGAATACTACTATTTTAATAACTATTCAATCATTAATAATCAAATCCCACAAAGACAACACCATTTTTATAATCGTATATTTTTTTAATAATATTTTGAACCCTTCTTTTTCTTTAAACTTCAATAACATTTATCTTAATTTTGCTCCATACAATCATATGAATTATTTTCTTGATCAAGTATATATTATATTAGGGCAAACTTTAAAAAGTACTTTATAGTCTCATTAATTTGTAAAACGGGTCTGAGAAATTTATTTTTATAAAATAGGGTATGTGATTAACAAAAAAGTAAAAAATAATTAAATTTTTTTTTTCAAAACAGTGATGATGCAGAAAACAATTTAATCAATTTAACATTCATATAATTTAACATTTTTATTTAGAAATTATACGTCAAGATTTAAGTAAATTTTCTAATTTTTTTATTATTTTTTAAAGTTTAATATAATATTTTTATAAAAAAATATTTTTAGTATTAAAAAAATTTCAAAAATTATCATTGGTGTCTTTTGCATTTTTCTTAACTAATCTATAAAATTTTGGTTAAAAATAAACAAAACTACTCATTATTATGACATAATTTAATATTAAAAATATTTTTTTTTAATTTTTATAAACCACAACCCCAATTCCCATTTTAAAAAAAAATATTAATGAAACTACAGACTATTTTTTAATTTTTATGTTATATTATTATTGAATACTATTTTTCAAAACTAAAATATTATAACTTTGACTAACTGATTTCATAAATATATTCTATAACATGTCATGTTTGAAGCGGACTTGAATGAGAAATAAATTTGTTATAAAAATATTAAAATAAAGTAAAATGGAAAATGGAAAGTGCCTATACATAACCACATTTTATATTCATTACGTGTTTGAACTTTGAATTCCTTGTAAAGTACATTCAATAATTTTTTTATAAGTAATAGTATATTGATTAAAATTAGAGAATCATTAGATGAGATAAATATTATGGATCAAGTCAAGCAAAGATAATAACTTATAGATAAATAAGTTTATATAAGGGAGTATAAAATATTATAAAGGGTAAGAATAGACTATTAAAAAAGGAGTAAAATTAAGAAAATTATAAAACAAGCCATAAATCCTAACCAGAGCATAAATCCAACAAACAACCCAAATTCCAAGATCTATATAAACTGAACAATATAAAATCCCAATCACATTCTCAACACTTAGATATGAAGAGATCTTTCCTAAAATATGTAGATTCATATATCTACATCGCACAGACCTTCGTCAAAGGCATTTGTGAGAAATAACCACTTCCGCCCAGTGCGTTAAAGTTGAACTGAAGTAGATTAGAAAAATATCGAGCATGATATGAAAAATTCCGAGATGAACAACTGATTGAACAAGATCTTGGCAAAAAATGGCTAGAGACACCAAACAAAAAATGACAAAGAACAGAATCTAAAGTAAAATGAGGAGATGGGGAGGAAGAAGGATGCTACAAAAGCCCCTTCTTCCTCCCTAACAGATCTGAAAAAAAAGGACTTAAGCTTTTAGAGAGAGAAAAATAGAGAGAATGAGGAAATTTTTACTTCAGAATCAAATATTATTTTTTCCTCAAATTTATTCAATAATTTTTTTAGTCACATTAGTTATTTTTAATAAATTTATTAATTATGAGTTAAAGCCACAACCCCATACTTATTTTTTTTTTTTTAACAATATAGTGACCATTCAACCAACCTCTAATATATTCAATATTTGGTTGGCAGTGTTTTATATTTTCAAATTATTTATTATTTTGTTCATCCTCATCATTAGATGAGTTTAAAAAACTTTAGGGACTAATGAGGTTAAATAAATAAGTTCTAAGGACCTTTAGATTATTATTTATGTTAAACTAATAAAACCTTATATACGTCTTTGGAATTTTATAGTTGGAGCGAAATATTTTATATCTTGTTCTCGATCAATGTTAAATACTAATTACAAAGGATCATTTAATTAGGATTAAAATATATTTAATTAAATATTAATAAATATTCAAGCGACAGCAGGTTCATTGTAAATTCCTCCGCCTCTTGCCGGGCCCCTATACATATATGATTAGCCCTCTCTCAGCTTCGTATCATTTGTTTCCTCTGCATAACAGAAGGAGAAAGAAATAGCGAGAATGGCGAAAAGTGAGGTGAAATTAATAGGAGCATGGCCAAGTCCATTTGTTATGAGACCTAGAATTGCTCTGAACATCAAATCAGTGGATTATGAGTTCCTTGAAGAGGCTTTTGGAGCTAAAAGTCAACTCCTGCTTGAATCAAATCCTGTGTACAAGAAAATCCCAGTTCTGATTCATGAGGGTCAACCCATTTGTGAATCTCTTGTTATTGTTCAGTATATTGATGAGGTTTGGTCTTCTGCTCCCTCTATTCTCCCTTCTGATCCTTATGAACGTGCTATTGCTAGATTCTGGGGTTCCTATGTTGATGACAAGGTATCTTCTCTTTCCTGTTTCTTGTCTCTCGTTTCCATTTTTAGTAATTGAAATTATATATGTATGCATTGAGTTACAGAAGCAATAGATCTTAGCTAGTTTGATGTTCACAGACAGTCAACCACCTAATTGGGTTGATGATTTATGACAATTTTCTGTGGTGTTGGGTTCATTCTGTAATTAACTCAACATAAAAAGTCAGATGAATTTTTTGAAAGCAAAACAAGAACCTACTGCCCCGGAACTATCAAAGTGAACCGCGGTTTTCTTAACTTTTAAAAAGTGCTTCACTCAGCTCCTTAAATACCACGTGTCAGATTCTGATTGGTTTTTAAAAAAATAAGAAAAATGACATCTTTGAAAAGTTAAAGATGTCAGAAGCTGACATGTGGCGTTCAAAGAGCTAAGTGGAGCACTTTTTGAAAGTTGAGGGAGCCACGAGGACACTTTAAAAGTTCAGGTGCAGTAAGTTTTTTTTTGGACAAGTTCAGGTAAATAGATGGACTAAAGTATATATAATCCATAATCAGAAATAAGAATTAAATGAGGATGTTAAATTTAGTGATTATTTACTTGACAAGAACAATGATTGATTGCTTTATTGATTTTTGTGATACTGAATAAGATTAGGAAAAAAAGTTCCATTAAGATCATTGGTTTGTTCATTTACTTTATGTTACTAAAATTTGACATTATCCTAAGTTGAACAAGTTGAGTGTTCTGTTTTTCTGTTTTCTTTTTATTAACTTCAACTATGGAATCAACTATTCTCATAATTGGAGGCTTGATGCGTACAATTACAGTTTGCCAAATTGAGAAATGACACGTGTAAGATTTGCAGTTCTTCCCAAGTTTGAGAGGCATAATATTTGCAGAAGGGGAGGCAAGACAAGAAGCAATAGAGCAAGTAAAAGAAATGCTTGTACTGCTAGAGGAAGCATTTGTGAAGTGCAGCAAAGGCAACCCTTTTTTCGGAGGAGACGAAATTGGGTATCTTGACATAGCTTTTGGTAGCTACCTGGGTTGGCTTAGAGCTAACGAGGTTTCCGGTGAAACTCAGTTGATAACTGAAGCCAACACTCCTAACCTTTTCAACTGGGCCACCGCTTTCTCATCTCATCCTGCTGTTAAGGATGTTTTGCCTGAAACTCACAAGCTTGTTGAGTTTGGTAAACTAGTTGCTGCTAAAATGAGATCTGCTGCTTAATCTACCGGATTTAACAGCCATTTAAGATTTTTGAGTGTTTTTTACCTACCTTTTTTTCTTAGAGTTGTTTTGGGTATTTTGTATTGCCTTGAACTTTACATTTTAGTGCTCAATAAATGAATGGGTTGCTAATAACTGATAATTGATCATTTGTGTGTTTTATTTATGTTATATATGGTGGTTGTTCTGATATTATTTTCTTACATTTTATGTAAGTAACCAATAACCATCCCAGGAAATTAATTTTTTTTTTTGTTGCAATTTAGTTCTGTGTTCTGGATAGTTTTAAATTATATTGGACTCTGTTCGATTTCATTTCATCTATGAGTAGTGCCTAAATTGCTTATGAAATTGCTAACAAGGGTATCCTTTCATATATGGAAAAGTAATGTATACTTGAATTATATTGGACCGATGGATATACTCTGATATATGGATAAGTATCCAGTAATGTATACTTGTGAACCTATTACTTGAAAAATATACTAGACAATGGATAAATATATTGGACTGATTATATATCATTTCATGTCTTCTATCTAATCTTGGACATGTTAATTTTCATGTAAATGAAAAAAAAAAAGTTTACACATTGTAAAGATTGAATGGAGATAAGAAAGAAGACATTGTAACAAAGATAGAAGAATAATGACATATTGAATTAAGGACCATGTCCTCTAAAGTGTTAAAAAAATACTTTATATAGTTTTTTTACGGTCTGTACTAATTAGCCTAAAATACTATAAATTCGAGTTCTATAAACACAAATAACATGAAGAGTTGGTTTTACACGTTAGTAAAGCTATAAAAAGCAGTAAACGTTAGTCGGGCGGCTGAGCTTTCAGAAGGCTTGGATAAATTTATGTTTATTTTAATATTTTATCATACATAAATAATATAATTTCAATAAAATAAAATTTTAATATAGTAAAATATTAAAAAATGTAATTTAGTTAATGTTTTAAAAATCATTAGATGATAATTGAATACAGGGGTCTCCTATTTTGTGGCCTAGAGCATATTTCTCAAAATAGCATTTTTATTGTCAATATATATTGGTTTTATCACCTACTTTACTTTTTATTGGTACAAAAAAGTGCAATATAATTATTATAATATCGGTATCTTAAAAATTGAGTTTAAATAACTTTTAAACGGAAAGAAATTAAATTAAATAATACCTAAACGATAATAAATTAACTAAGTGCCTAACAGTATGGTACGAACAAAAAGTAAAAAAAAAACTACTAAGCTGACTACACAAGGATTTTTTAAACATTAATAAAAGGCCAAGCAGATGTTCTTTGGGTTGGTTGAAATATTATCGTGTTGCTTGCATAATTCAAAGTTTCAACATTATTTTCGAATAATTAATTAAGTCTAACCTTAATTTCAAAAATAATTATTTTTTTCTGCTCCACCATATTAATTATTTTCTTGACCAAGCACATATTATACACAGGTTTCAAAATTATATTTTCATAACAAAGTCATATTTGACACGGGATTGGAATATGAGAACTTAAATCTTATGATGGAAAATATAAATAAAGTAAACGGAAATGCTTCCCCATATATTATTATATATATATAACTATAACCACATTATTTATATTCAATTCGTGTTTAGTAAAGCATATTCAATACAAAATCTAATCATGTAATGTAAGTAAGACCTTCAATTTCTAGAATTTAGGTCTTCAACTTTGAGCATAGCGGTCCTTAAAGGTGGCTAGGGATTCATAATACGTTCTTATTTAGCTTCTTAGTATAGAAAAACCAATGACTAAATTTCTTTAAAGAATTAAATTAGATGTGTGGGTTTAAATAGGGTTAATAAATGTCGGTTCGATCTAAAATTTAGACCGAATCAATTCAAACCGAAATCTAAATTAGTAAAAATATAAGAACTGAAATCAAACCGAATATAGTTCGGTTCGATATAAATCAAACCGAATATAATTCGGTTTGGATTCGATTCGGTTCGGTTCGATTATAATCAAATTGCTCAAACTGTATAATTTATAAAATAATTTGTAATCTATTTTTTCGTCGTAGGGTTATATGAAAGATACTTAAAGTAATTTAATCTTAATATGTGTTAAATTTAATAGTAATTAGACTTTGAAATTTATATTTACAATAATAAATATAAATATTGATACATGAAAGATATTAATTCAAGTAGTATGACATGCATATAATTAATTATTAAATGAGTCATATTCCTAAAGTGTAAAATAAAATAATTCTTTTCAAATTAGAATTAGTTAAGTTAAAATCTTATATTTATTATCATTATTTATTAATTAGTGTGCTGTATATAATATGAATATATATTAAAATATAATATTTATTAGTTTATTTATTTTTGTTCGGTTTTATTTTGATTTTTATTGCAAAAATCGACACTGAATCGAAATTCAAATTCTAAGAATTTTAAAAATCGAAATCAAACTGAAATAAATTTGATTCAGTTCAGTTCGATTATTTTTATTCGATTTAGATTCTGATTCGATTCTGGACATCCGCTCAATTTTTAGACTTTGTACATAGGGGTGAGTAGTTGAATACTACTTTAGGTCATAATCTACAACTCAAATTCTTTTTAGGTGTTTAGCCTATTAAAATTGATTATATTGAATTCGGCATATTCACTTTTCGTCTATTTGGTATCCGGCTTATTTAATTTTGGTACATTAACAGTCCATTTAATAACACAAAAAACGTGAAATACAGATATCGTCATTTGGAATATGAATGTATATTGGCCATGTGTAGAATTGTTGGCTCACGGTAATCCGTTAAGTTATCGTACTAAAATTGAACATATCAGATATCAAATAAACAAAGATTAAATACGTCAGACACCAGATATGCCATTTAATAAATCAGCCATCAAAAGATAATTTAAATTATATAAAAATCCGGATAAGTATTTAATTCTAAAGCCCATTTTATGTAAGATTGCACCTCAACTTGAAATCTATTAACTTGAGTTCCAAGAAGGCATTGAATGATATTCTTGAATGTATTGAAATGATTCAAACGAAAATTAAAATACAGTGTTGTTTTCATGTTTTAATTATAAATTTGTTTTCAAATTGTTCACTTTACCTAGCGTGAATTTAAGCTTTGGACCCTTTTTTTCAACTTATAAATAACAGTATTGAACTGACAAATACTTATTTTAGTATAAATTCATGTATATGCTGTACTGAACAGTACTGAACTGAATGAATTGTAAGTTAAAAACAATAAGGCCTTAGCTGGTTGAGTAAGTACTTATATTGAATATATTACTCAAGATTTTCCATGGAGTGCATTCTTACTGTACTTAACACTTGTTATTTGAAATAGTGCTTTATTTTGTTATAATGAGTTGTCCATTGTACAAGGAAGATTGTGATTCATTATGGCACTACACTTAAACTTTGTATTAATCTATAAAACAAGAATTAGAAATTAACATGTAAAGGGTATGCTGGCATGCTGCTGCTGGGTTATTTAGGTAGCAGACGTGCACGCTTGTTAGTGGAGGTCTCCAATTGCATTGTTATTTGTATAATTTCAATTACAACATACTACACGCCTCATATTATACAAACATTCTTTTATGGTACGAAATTACTTATCTATAAGGTAAATTATAAAAAATATTCGTAGTTTAGAAATTATTTATAAATTTATTATTAAATTAAATTATTTATAAATATATATTATTTTTAATTCTATTTACATACTATGTCATGCACTTGTTTCAGCCCTTTTTCTTTTGATTTTATTTTTTATTTTTTATTTATCTTTCAAACCGTTTATTTTTTTTACATGATGTTTTAGAGTGTTTTGTTTGTCTTATCTTTATCTTTAAAATTGAATCCACTGTGATATTTTCTAATTTTCTGAACCAGTAGATATATGATAAACGTCCAATAGATATGTGATAGAAGTCTGGTAGACATATGGTAGATATTAGTTTTTTATAGTTTTTTACGGAATCGTTATGTTAGTTTGTGTAAATCTTGAAATCAAACCACTAGTTAAACAATGATAAATTAGTGGCGAAAATAAAAAAAATAATAAGAAGAGAAGAGAATCGAGATCCAATTATCAGATAAAAAAAGAACACAAGAACATATTCAATAGAGAGAAAGTACAATATACGGATCATAAGAGAAAAAAGACTAATGAAAAAAATAGATTCTACACATTTACTAGAAGTCTACCACACGTCTATCAGACTTTTATAATATATCTACCAGACATCTATCACATATCTATCAGTTGAAAAAGTTTGAAAAAGTCACAGTGGATGTCATTTCGAAGTTAAAAATGAGATGAAAAAAAAGTTTAAAGCGGCATGTAGAAAAAAATAAATAATTTAAAAAAAAAATAAAAAAAAACATAAATGTGTGGTTGTAAAAATTTTGACTTTTTGACTTCATTATCTTATAAAGAGATGTATTTTTTTAAGAAGCCCGTCTATAATTTAATAAATAGGACATTAAACATATTATTTTATTAATTAAGTCGTGAGTTTAATATTTAACCTCTATCGAAATCCTTAATTATATAGAAAACATGTGGTTTGAACAAAAGGAAATCATTTGAGTTATAAATATACCCTGTTTAAATTTTTAATATTCTATAGACATCATTTTTTTATAAGCATTTAAGTCCTTAATGTTCTTACACAAGCACACAAATTCAGTAATTAATAATTGTAAATTACAATCAATTTTTTTTGTGAAAGCTAAACATAAAAAGATATAAGCCTATATGATTTAGCTCTTATCATTATTGCGGTTGTTGATATTTATTTATAATTATAATAATTTTTTACTCTAAAAATAATTAATTAAAACGATCTTAAATGAACTTATAACTTATAAATTAAAAATAATTTTAAGAAGATTTTAATTTAAAATTTAAATATTTAAATATTTTTATTTCTTATTTTTACCTTAAAAGTTTCTTACTTTTCTCCTACCCATACCTCATTATTGGGTATGTGAAGACATAAATCTAAGGAGCTTTTAGTAATAAGTTAAAAAAAAAGTTTGGAGAAATACACCAAGCTGATGTTCTAAGAAAATTTCACTCAACCCTTAAGGGTAAGTTTGGCCTTGAGTTTTTACAGTTTTTATAAAAAGTTCTATTTTCAAAAAAAATTTATAAGAATAAGACAGTTTCTAATTAATTAACATAAAAGATCAAAATATATAAGACTATTAAATATTTGTAATAACAACCCATTTTAAAAATAGTTTAAATAATAATATCAAATTGATGCTTAAAAATAAAGCAGCCTACATGAAGACTGGAGTGAGTGATGCGCTAGATGAAAAAATTTAATATCTCTATTTTTATGTTCACTTAAATATTTCTTCACCCAATATTTAATATTTAATATTTTTATATATATAAATATATATATTTTTTTTGTCTCAGTTATATATGATTTATATATCAATAATTGAATAAAAAATACCTTAACATAAAAAGAGACGCAGCAGATTTTTTTCTTGCGCCAGAGGTGAAAAACAAACAAAAGAAACCGAGAGGGGGAGAGGAGATCAGCATTATTCAATCTCACAATAAACAAAACTTAATTTAATAGTAAACCACATTTAAAGATAGTAACAAGAAACTAAAGCCGGAATGAATCGGCTATGCGCATCCATTCTTACTTTGTCCTTATTGTCATCCTGGTTCCCATCCCCATCACCATCTCAGCTTTTACTCAGATTTCTCTATATATGCTTTCGCGAGGCAGTCACTCTTGACTTGTACATAAATGGAGAGAAATAGAGATGGAAATGGTGTTCAATTTGACAGATGGGGCTACCCAGTGAACACCTCTTCTCAAGCTTGCATCTCTGCAATCAACTCGTATTATCACCAGGTTTCTTTCTCTTCTTGCTCCAATTTTAATTTCATCTTCGTAGACCTTACTTTTTAGCTAATCTAGTAGTTTTGATTTTGGTGATTAATTCAGGTGCTAATTTATGGTAGAGAGAGACATGTGATTCTTGAGGCTCCTAAACATGATCACGATTGCGTTTTAGCTAATATTTTGGCTGCTCATTTCCTCTGCTCCAGCAATCCTTCTCGAGCTCCTTTTCATATCCAGGCTGCCATTAATCGACTTGTAGGTTTCTCTTTTCTAATTGATTTGGTGGATATTTTGCCCCTAAATTATTTTTTGATTGTGATTTCTATCTTTTCGTAGGGACAAGCAACATCTTACGAGAAAGCCGTTTTTGATGCGATTAGTTATTTAATTTCTGAGAATAGAGACGATGATGTTGCAGTTGAATATCATGCTAAGGTGAGGAAAAGCATTTTTCATTGATTTAGTACTGATGCCTATTATTTTATTCAGCTCTGATCCTGGCAATTTTTATGTTGTTTAGGTTACTTCGACATCTTATTTTCTATGAAAGAAATTCAATTATTGAATTAAATATATTAACAAAAAGGAATTTGGCTGGAACTAGACTACATTTGTGCTCTCGGACACTTGATTTTCAACAATTCTTCTTAACTGAGTGGTTAAAGAAATATCATTAGTCATGTTTGGTGATGATACATACCAGATGAATGAATGACTTCACTTTTTTGAACCGTCCTTAGTCTTCACTGCAATATGCTTGTGATTCAGTGTTCTTCGTGTCAGTTTACTCTTCTGTGGGCACATTTTATTAAGTGGCCAATGCTTGTGCATTTTGCAGCTATTGGTGGACTACCCAAAAGACTTAGTCTCGCTTAAAAGGGTTCAAGTACTAACTTTCTACATGGGTAGACCAGACCTGTCTCTGAGCCTTGTCAAGCAGGTTCCTTCCCTTGTGTGGAATTTCAGTTCAATTTTAATAGCAATTGAGTTCTGATAAAAAAAAAATTATTCTAATAGGTCCTACCCCAAAATGAACAAGAAGATTATATCTATGGCATGCTTGCCTTTCCATTATTAGAGCTGGGCCAAATGGTTGATGCAGAGAAAGCTGCAAGAAAGGGATATGAGATAAACAAGAATGATTATTGGTCGCAACATGCTGTGAGTTCTAATATATGAAACATTTCATGAATATTTTTATTAATTTTTGAAGTATTACTTTTTATGTAGCCTTTATTAAGGTTCTAACTAAGTTTGCAAAAGGAAGATCGTGCATAGTAGCATGATTTCAAGTTCTTGGAGCTTACTGCATTTAAATTCAACTTCATGTAGTAATTAGCTCTCTAATTCTATGCTGATTTTGTATTCAGGTGTGCCATGTTCTTCAGTATGAATGTCGGTTTAAAGAAGCAGTAGAGTTCATGGAAGAGTGCTCATCTTCATGGAGTTTATGTTCATCATTCATGTATGAATTAAGAATGTAATCTAAAGAATATATTTGCAAATCCATCCTTAGTTTCCTTCATGCACATATATGTGCCTTTTCTTGTTTATATAAGGGTGACGCACAATTGGTGGCACATTGCACTTTGTTACCTAGAAGGCAACTCTTCCGTACAAAAAGTGTTAGAAGTTTACGATCAGCACATCTGGAAGGAGTTAGACAGGGATGACGCAGCACCAGTAGAGGTAATTGTAATGTAAACGCTAGTCGAGATGAAACAGTTTTTTTTTCCTTAGAATTCTTACATTCTTGTGAATTTCAGGTCTACTTAAATGCCTTGGGTCTGATGTTGCGTGTATGCGTAAGAGATGAACTTGAAATTTTTGGGGATCGTCTGAAGGTCTTGGCAGACAGAGTAAAATACAAAGTAAGTCAAAATGGCAGTGAAGCGATCTGTCCGATTATTTATATAGTTAAGTGTTTATAAAGTTTAGAGAATATAGTATTAGATTGTTAGAACTGTTCATGAAATATATCTGGATGAGTATTTCTAGTTAGTATTCAGATCGACAGTATAGAAACTTCATATAGAAATCTGCACATTTAACTTGGATTTGACATTTACTAAAACTTAGCTTCAAATCCACTTTGATATTATTTTATGGATTTGACATTATTCATGTTCCTAACTTTTCTTTAATATATATTATTGCATTATGATATTTAGGCCTACTGGTATTTAGAATGGCATCTGGATGTGTTGATATTATGGGCCTTAGCTGAAACTGATGAACAATCAAAAGCAGAAGAGTTGCTTAAAGGCTTGAAATCCAAGTATGCTTTCTTACCTTGTATGAGCATTATCTTACTGAATTTGCACATGTATATTTTATAGCGATTTGTTTCTCTATCTAGAATGTCGAAGATGAGCCAAAAGAAGCGACAAATTATGCAGAAGGGAATTCTAGTAAGCTCTTATTCTTGCTCATGTGAACTCTTTACATCCTCTTGAAATTTAGCTGATATTTTTTTTCGATCTTCTTCAATTTCTTTCCTTTGTTATTCTTGAAATTTAGCTGTTATTTTTTTTGGCTTGTTAGCTTGCAGAAGCTTTGTATGCGTATGGGAAGGGAAACTACAATGAAGCAGTAGAAATATTGGGATCTGATTTTAATGCCAACAACTGTAAGGTATTATCGATTTCATTCACAACTTCAGTAATTCCTCAACATTTGGATTATATTTCGCTCGAGAAGAAATTAAATTCTTAATCTAAACTTCGCATTCTAGATGATTGGAGCATCTGATGAGCAGCTTGATGTATTCAATGAAGTATGGTATAGCATGTTACTGAATACTGGACAAGCTACCAAAGGTGTGGACTTTATGGTATATACATTAACTATCTCAAAATTTTATGTTAATTTTCTCTGATTTTTTGGCATAAACTGTAGCTGTGGAAGCGATTGAGAAACAAATCAATAAGAGAGAAGGAGTCCCATTCATGTGGCGCCTATTGGTATATCTATACCCATGTTTATACTTTTTTGGAGGCTAGTCCTTGAACTTAATTTTGTTCTCGATCTTTGATCCAGGAGCGGGGTTATGCAATTATTGGAAGCGATAAAGCTAAAATCGCGGGCGAGAAGGCTGAGGCGTTAGAATCGGCATACTTTATGTGAAAGGTAGAAATGAAGCTCAATCAAATTGATATGTATTACTAGTATAGTACTCGGGGAGGGTGGAATCATCGTTCACCCAATTCGGCCTTTGAGTATTGTTAACACGTGTGAAATAAATGGTACTTGTCTGTATAATGTGAATTAAACTCAAAAATAAAGCGAAGATATTTAATGCTAATGAAGAGAGGAGATAAAAGAATAAGGGAATAATATATAAGAATGAGTGTGTTGGTTAAAGTTGGAAAAAGGGCGGGGGGTGCTAGTCATTCAAAGTCGTAAAAAGAAAAGGTTGCAGTCAATTGTGGGTTGAGTGGACTTATAATATTGGACTTTATGGACACTAATGTCGCAATAATCAAGCATATGTTCCCATTTTTTATTTCAGATAAGGTGTAGGGATCAATTCCATTATGAAAATATTAATATATTGAAATGGCTGGCATCCAAAAAGTCATTCGGTTCGGACCGTTGTTAGTGATGACAGCCTTTCATTTTAGATGGCTGCGATTTAAAACAGTCATTTGAGATGGACGGCTGTTAGTGATGGTAGCCTTTTATTTCAGATTGCTGTCATTGAAAACAGTCATCATCGGAGATGGACGGCTGTCAATGATAGCACCCTTTCATCCTAGATGGTCGGTCGGCTTGTATGGATTATTTTCTATAAGGGCAGTTTTATTTTTTTACGGGGATAATATGAAATAAAAACAGGAGAAGCTTGATAAAACACTTTTATCTACTAAGTCTTTTTTCCTTCATTGGAACTATATGGGCCCCTAATTCTAGGAGGTACTAGAAAAGTTTGAGGTTGGAAATTAAAATTAAAATTTCCGCAATTAGAATGTAAGAACGAAGCTTTACCAACTGATTTAGCCTTTTACATTAATCAAAATCAATTGTAAGGCTTTTTTATTTTTATAAAGCTGATATCAATCAATCTATGGAAGGAAAAAGATGGGAACGTATAGTAGGAAATGAAGAGAAGATTTGGCAAACAATTTCAAACTAGTGTCAGTTGAAAATCTGTTCATGTAAGAAGAAAGCTTTTTTATTAAAAAAAATTGGACTCGTACGAGCTTATAATAATAATAAAAAAAAAGTTTATTCTACTTCATTTGAGTTTGGATTTAAAACTACGACTTTTTGGATCAAAGCTTCAAGGCTTAAGCTCTGTTCTTTTCAATTTATATTCAGTTCAGTACTTATCAGTACTGTAAATATATAAATTTATACTGAAATAAGTTCAGTTCAGTACTGCTATTTATAAATTAAAAAAAACTGAATTTTAAATAAAAAACAAAAAGGATGTATTATATATTTATAAAATTGGTTTTTCTAATAACATAAAACTGAAATGTAATTATGGCCCCAATTTTATATACTTTTTTCAAGTTTGGTTTTTTTTTGTGGAATATGATATTCAGAATCAGGAAGTCCTTAATAAGAACAAAGTAACGTTATCAACCGGGACATGATTTCGCGTGGGTTAATTTACCAACTGGTGATTGATTAATAAATTATAATTTTACATTGAGATGCATAATTTTCGACTTTTGATGTGAGAGCATGGAGTCGAAACATTGAATAGGACAGATGCCCCTTATCATACGGATGAGAAATTATTTATATATATTTTATAAATGGCATTTATATTTTTGAAATAAATTTGTTAGGGCCATTGGTTTAACGTCTAGTTCTCTTAAATTTATTCATGTAAATTTAACCATGCTTTCTAAAATAAACTTAAGCCCTGTTCTTTTTCTTAACTTATAAATAGTAGTAAACTTATAATTACTTATTTTATTATAAATTTATATATATAATATTAAAAAATATTATACAATACTGAACATCGTTATCTATGTGAAATTGTAGGTAGTTAAAGTAAATTGACATTCTCTATATTAAAAACCTTTCTATAAGCATCCAAACATCGGAACTGACACCTCTGAGTCAAACATTACACACTCATCCCTTTGCCACGTCACCTCCTGCTTTCCCGCCATCCCCACGCGTGCGCTTCCCAATCCCCCTCAGCTCCGCCACCACCTCCCTTGCATCCGGCCGGTCATCCTTATCCGCCGCCACACACCGGAACGCCAGCTCCGACACCGCATACCCACACTCACTCCCCTCCCTATCCACCGCCCATACCGGATCCAACACCTGATGGAGCTGATCCATCTGGATCCTGGACACTACCATATCCGCCAACGTCATCTCCCTCTTGTCCCTACTCTGATCCACCGCCTTCAACCCCGTCACCAGCTCTAGCAACACCACTCCAAAGCTGTACACGTCGCTCTTTTCCGTCAGCCTGAAAGACCGGTGGTAATCCGGATCCAAATAACCCGGTGTCCCCTGCGGACCCGTCCAAACATACCCGGATTCAGACGATGACGTATCGGTCAATACCAACAACCTTGATAGCCCGAAATCGCCGACTTTAATCCTCATGTCTTTCTCTACGAATATGTTCGCCGACGTTATGTCCCGGTGAACAATCGCCGGCTGGACGGCGAAATGTAGATACTCGAGGGCTAGAGCTGTTTGCAATGCGATTTCGATTCTCACTTGCCACGTCAACGCCCCTTCCCGGCCGATTCTTTTGCGGCCGTGGAGATGATCGGCTAGGGTTCCGTTAGGGACATAGTCGTACACAAGTAATAGCCCTCTCGGGTCGCTGCAGTATCCATGGAGCTTGACTAGGTTCGGGTGATCTATTGAAGAGAGAATCAAGATTTCATTGCAGAACGACTTAGTAGAGAATGCTTTGCCGGCGGCGGCGGCGTGGTGGTGTTTGTGGAGGTATTTAACGGCTACGATTCGACCGTCATAGAGACTGCCTAAGAACACCGACCCAAACCCGCCGTCTCCAATTTTTCGCTTTGGATCGAAGTTATTTGTAGACGATTGAAGCTCCTCGTAGGTGAATACCGGCGGAAGGAGACTCGCCGCCCGATGGCGGTGGAGGAAGAGAACGGTGGGGTCTTCTTCAGAGGCTAGGGATCTCATTCTCCTTGACCGATAAATAGCTGCGAAAACCAAAATCAAGAGCGACAAACACAGAATAGTGAAGACTGAACACAAAATGGCGATTCGATTGGCATCATCTTGGTGAATCCAAGCAGGCGAGAACCGAGTTTTAGGCTGAAAACAGATGAATTTGTTATGCGGATCAGACGAATTAAATCCACAGATTCCATTCCTCGATTTGCAGGCTCTACAGCTTGAAAAGTAAGAATCCTGAGATTCATCATACTCAACATGAATCCCAACCCTCAAAAACTCGGCGAGATACTCCAAAACGTCCGGCCGGCATCCCTGCTCGGAGAGAGGACTCCAAGTAGATCCACAGCCGTGAAGTAGCTGAACAGGTTTCTTAACAAGCTTGCAATCCCAAGGGCAATGGCTGCAATTAGGCAGCTTAGGGGGCGGGCAAGAACGGAGAAGCGAGAGACGGGAGCAATCGGAGTCGGAGAACCGGAAAGGGGAACCGGATAGATTAATGGAGTGAGTCGGAAAAGAGCAAGAGGATGGAGAAGAGTGGGATTTGGGGGAAAGAGTGAGAGATGAAGAATTGGGTTCAAATCCAATTAGGGCAAAGGAAATGTTGTTAATGGAGAGCGTAGAGTGAGGGGAAGAACAGTTGAGAGGGAATAAAGGGTGGCCACAGCCTGGGGAAGTAGAGAAGGGGAAAGGGGGAATTGAGGGGAACGGAGGGCAAGGAAATCTATGGGGCTTTAAAGTACAGGCTTGAGTGGAAGTGAAAGAGAGAAAAATGAAGAAGAGAAAGGAAGCCATTGATGAGAGCAGAGAAGAAGCAGAAAGAGGCATAAAAATGAGGGAATGTTAAAGAGTCACGTGAACGGAGAAGTGAAGACAAAATAAGGTCTGTCGTGGTGCAGTAAAATTTAAAACTAATTTCATTTTTTATCAGTTTAATCTCTTTCAATTTAATTTATATTATATTAAAATAAATTTAATTAAGTTTAATTTAATTAATTTATATTTTTATTTTTTTTAAAGTGAAATTAAAGTAAGTTGTATTGAAGTTGTCTGAATTTAATTAAACTGAATTGAACTAAATTGGACTGTATTAAATTATACTCCCTTCATATTTTTTTACTTGTCTTCCTACAAATTTTACGCTTATTAATAAACTTATTTATTAAAGATATAAAAATACTAATTCAATCTAAATATAATTAATACTAAAAATATAATTAAAAATATAAATGATAAATATTTTAATAATTTTATTTTAAACTAAAATATTTATTTTAAAAAATAAAAAAAATAATTTAAAAAATAATAATTTTAATTCAATTTAATTTAATTTTTAAAAACCAAAAATAACAGGGCGTATATCGAAGTTGGGTAAAATAAAACTGGGAGAGTGGATTAAAAATGAAAATTTATACTGATTGGTGTATGGGAGATTGCTAATTGATTAATTTATTGAGGGGAAAAGGAAAAGACAAAAAGTGGGAAATTGAAAATTGAAAAATATCGGGAGAAGAATTGAAGTGAAACTGAAAGGAGAGAGTTGAAAGTGGGTCCACTGGGGCTTAAGACATGACAACACTGACTCACTGGCCCTACCACGTGTATCTTTCCGTTGACTTCCCCGCCAAACTTAACTGCGTTCTACCCTTATTTATGTTTTTCTTTAACTTTTTCTAATTACTGCTTTTGCTTTTATGGGCCCTTTTCTGAGTCCAGCTCATTTTGTTATGAGCTGGGTATGCCAAGGCCCAGATGAATTCAGTTATAGCCCGTAAAATTACTACTCCCTCCGTCTATAAATTACTGTCCATTTAACCATTTTATTACTAGTTCTTTTTTTTAATTATTAATTTAGATTATCAATTTATTTTGTAGAATTTTTTTTAATTTGTCCTTGTATTAATTAGGAAAGTAATTATGTATTGTTAAAATTATAAATGAATAACTAAGAAGAAAAATAATGTAACATAAACATAGAAAGAATAAATTAGTCATTTTGATAGTGTAATAAATTTTTCATTAACTTTGATGACTATTAAATGGAGAATATTTTATAGATGGAGGTATTTCTCCAATTATGTCACTATTTCTTATTTTTTGACCCAAGATTATGATGAGTCACATTGGATTAATTAGAAGCTATTAAAGCTCTGACAAGATGTGGACTCTCATGATACCATGTCCCCCTACTTGTTGAATAATTAACTGCTCTAACTAATAAATGTGCAGTTTAATTTGCTTACCTACAGATATACACAAGTTCAATGTTTGAAAAAAAAATAACAAAAGGTCTTTACAGTCCTGAAAATAAACCATATAGGTGAATGAAAAAAGTGGCCACTGTTTAAAACTGAAACAACGTTGATAATATCGGGTTCGACAATCACTTAATCCAAAGAAAGACTTTTTAAAGCAAAGAACAAGCTGCATAACCCCGCCCTCTCGCATCTCACATCACACATACATATCTCATACAGATACCCAAAGTAAAGATACTGGAATTTACAGTACATTTCAACCAATTTGTTGGTGGTTTACAACTATACTTCTTGTTCTATGCATAACCCCTTTTTTAGGTATTACTTAATATGATTTTTGTTTTTTTTACGAGGCGATCCTATGTACTTCGTCATTGTTGGATCAAATTTCTTATCATTGGAGTGCTGTTAAAGTTGAAATAATAATAATTGTGTAACTAAAGTAACCGTTACAAAAAGATTTTGTTATTGCTTTTTTCTTCAAACTATCATTTTTTTAGTCCTATCACATTTTTACCTCAAACATTGCTGCAATTAAATTTTTCTTTTTGTGCTATTTTTTTTACTTTTTATTTTCTCTTTCTTAATTTTTCTTTGATTTGTTTTCTCTCTCATTTTTACTTCTTATGTGTTTCAAGTTTCAACTGAATTTGATCTTATGGGCTCTTTAAAAGCCCATTCTTTTGATGGATTGTGTATCCGTCAAAAGGTGGATTTGCTTAATGGATCATCGAAATTGCAGTTGCCACTTCTTAGGCCTGCCTGCTTTGATCTTCTATACTTCTGTGTATATTTTCGATTTGTTTTAATGAAGTACATGCATACACTACTTAAATATATTTTTTAATCCTGTTGTATAACTCAAATACCCTTTTTATGTTTGACCTATTAAAATCGTTTATTTAGTGGTCAACGTATTCAAATTTTACATATTTAGTACCTGACATATTCAATTTTTATTAATAAAAACGGATTATTGATGGTCGATAATTCTATTCATTATGGACAAAATATATTTATTTTTCAAATGATGTTATGGGCATTTCAAATTTTTGTATTGTTAGATGGACGCTTGATGTACTAAAATTAAATAGGTCAGGCACCAAATAAGGTAATGTTGAATACGTCATATACCAAATAGACGAAAAGTAAATGTGCCAGACACTAAATAAGCAATTTCAATAGATCAGACACTAAAAGAGCATTTAAGATATAGAGTACCACCCAAAAAGGTATTTAAGTGCCATTCATACACCCATTTTTTTTTATCATAACTACTATCTTACCCACTGCTTAGTGAGTTATCAAGCTTCTACTAATTCAGGATTCGAATTTTAGGTCTATGTTCCCCAACTCTCACGACAATTATTTTTCCCTTTTATACTCCCTCCATCTAGTTTATATTATCTTTTTAACTACTTTTTTAGTTTTTTTTTTAGTTATCAACTTATATTTTCAATACATTTTTATCACTTTTTCTCTAATTTACCCTTATATTAATGATGAGAGAGATGGTATATAAATGAAAATTATAAATTGATAATTAAGAAGAAAGAGAATATTTATATAAAGTATAAGGGATAAATTAATTATTTTAATAATATAATAAATATTTTATTAATATTACTAATTTGGTTAAATGAATAATAAAAAAAAGATGGCGGGAGTATTATTTTTCTTATTAACCGTTTTAATTGTTGTCAAGGGCTTACTTGATATATTTGTAAAAAAAATTGAATTGAATTTGGTTTCATCAATTATACTCTTGAAAAATTTGGATTTGTAAATTTCACCTGGCAGGATTTGTCACTGAATTCCATGGAATACAATGTCTACATTGATGAATCTAATCTTCTACGGCAAGTAAGAAAATATGAAATTGGAAATTAATTTCAGAAACTTCTATGGAATTTACTTATTTCAAGTTAAGCCTACCAGCAAAATACTTACTCCATTGGTCGGACCTTAAAAATGTAATCAGAAAGGTCATAAATTTAAATTTATATATGGATGATGTGAAATATAATTTTTTTTATTATTATTATAAAGCAAGCAAGACATTTTTTCTTAAAAAAAATTAACCCTACTGCCATTATTTGATTTGTATAAAATAATTACTACAGTATCACTTATATGGATAAAATATCATATAACACATCAAATTGTTATAAGCAATATTTTCGTCAAAATAATAATTTCTCTTGCCACATAAAGTTCTTAATGATTGAAATTTTTCTAATAACTACATGGGTTTTCTTTAAATTAATGGAAACATAAATTTCCGTATATGTTTTTTAGAAAATATTTTTTCTTTTTCGTTAGAAGGTGCATTTCACGCATAATATACTACATTTGAAAGGGTGTTTTTACTTAAACGGTTTAGCACGTACTAATTGGATTAGGTTCAATTGGTACGTTCACAAAGAATAGATGTGATAGGTATAGGTTCGGCCAGCTCATTCAAAATATTTTTTCTATAAAAAAATATGTTTGGCACTTTATCAACCTTTATTTTGCTGAATACATAATTTGAAGATTTATTGTACGTACGTAATCAAACTCATTTTTTTTTTGTTAATTGCATGTTTTATCCTAATTTCCAATTCCAGGAAAGCAATATAACAATCTCACACAGTGCCAACCCTACCAAAAATGCAAATCTTATCATCAATAATGGATTAATTAAAATATATTTCATATATTCAAAAATCAATTGGATCAATTTTAAGAAACATAGATACGTAATTGATCGTATAAGCAGTTAGTCTTTAAGAATACTTCAAACGTCAACTCGCCACAACTGGACTAATTTCTTAATTAATGGAGTTTTAGTTTTTTAGAAACTGCATTAAAAAATGAACAATTTCATTAATATCAAATATAAATAAAAAATTTCACCTCATTCGAGTGGTGGATCCAGGAAATTTTTATTGTGGTGTTCATATGTATATATGTCATAATTTTTTTAAAAAATACTATTAAATTACAAATTCAAGAACTATATATTGTATATAAAATAGCAATAGACAAAATTTTATAGACGTATTCAGGTATTTATAAGAGAATTGTATTTTTTTTGAAATATATAAGTAGTTTTAATATTAATATGAGGTTCAAATATAATATATTAATAAATTTATATTATTATTTTTTAAAAAGTGGGGTCTTAATAGGCCACTTACTCATTCCGTTACAACATAACATATAGTGTAATAAATTCATTCTCAATTACTGGACTAAAAAATTCATGATATTTAATAATACTCTTAATAGTCTAATCTATTGTAATATTTTTATAATAAACATAAATATAATAATTTTAATACAATTGTTATAACAAGTGAAAATAAATAGAATCGAACTGGCGTTCGTAAAATTTTGGTTTTAATGCTAGATTCACAAATTCCTCTTAATTTAGCGGAATTCCATGTACTATTAATTCCGTGAAATTCAATACTGAAATTACTAATTACTAATATTTTAATGAATTCAGTAAAATATCATATAGTTTAATGGAATTCATAAATCTTGGTTTTTCAATGTAGATTTGCAGATTTATCTTACTTTGGTAGAATTTGATCATATTATTAATAATTTTTGAGGAATATAAGCAAAGAAAAATCTCTGTGCTACCGCTCTCCATATATCGCTAACATGTGGCATTTATAATCACATATTTTTTTCTGTAAAATGACATTTTTTTTATCAATTGCGGAGTTTAAAGCCACGATACCAAACAACTTAAATTTTCTAAAATATAGTAACTACAACATTCATCACAATTAAAAAAATGAATTTCATATATACAAGGTCATGGAATTTTCCAGTTCTACCTTTTTTCTTTTTCCGTTTGCCTTTTCTTCTGATAAAATATGGTTTGCTTGATACTTTTTTACCTCATCGGCATAACTTTTCAGCCAATAGTAACTAACTTTTCAAGGAAAAACTATAGCGCTGGTTTACGGGAAATCATAGGGTGCACCGGATCCTTTTACAATTAAGGGTTGAGAATTAATAGAAAGCTGTTTAATTAGAACGAGAAAATATTTAATTAAGTTTCCGTTAAATATCGGTCTTGGTCCACCTTATAAAAGCCCTTTGTTTACACATTGTAAATGGAGAATGAGTGTGAAAAGCAAATGAAGCATTACCATTTGGCATATAGGTATCAAGCCATTGTTTCATGCGTCCACTACCCTTATGTTAGTCGCCTTGTTCTTTTACAAAATGATACTCCTTTATTAAAGAGTTTGATTTGATAATAATAATAATAAAGGCCGAAAAAATTATAATTTTTTTAAAAATAAAATCACTACTAAAAAAACTTTGGCATATACATTTAATTTTATTACATTTTTTTTGCTAATTTGATGTTTTAATATAATTAATGCACTTTTCTATTGTTATAATGTATTTCTTTTTAATATAATTTTTATTATATATTTCTTTTACCAAAAGGAAAAATATGGTACTACTAATTAATATTTGAGAAGCAAATTCAGAGGAAAGCAGAGCTGCTTATGCAATTATTCACAGGAACAATGTTGACGTCAACAATTTTATGATCGGTCAGTGAGTATTAAGGAGTTGCTTACTCGGAATTGAGATGTGAGTTTGAAAAATATTTGAAGATAAAATAATTAAAGTCACGTTTTTTTCAATTTTTGAAAGCTATTTATAAAAAAAACTTATAAAAGTTAAATTGAACTGAACTAATATTGGTTGAACTGAAATAAATTTAAATAGTTTGAATTGAACTGTATTAAATTATAGTGTAAGAGAATATGGACTCAGTGGGGGTATATTGTCTACTTTGCAAACAATCTTTCACTTGGTAGTTACATTTTTCATGACCCTTCAACGCATCTTTCATCTATTGTTTCGGCTGATCGAAAGTGCAATATTCTATGGCCATTATGTCTATAAGCTTCAAGAAAGAATTTATTAAATGTGAATGGGCTAAATTATAAACTTAAAATAAAAGTTTAACCTTTATAATAATATATTTCAATTTTATGTACAAAATTTTTAATTAAAGACCCGTTATTTCATATTTCTCATAAAGCCCTCAAAATGTCAGAATCGGTTCTGATTGTTTCTGGGGATCTAGCTAGTTGTCGTATCCTTCGCTCGTTTTATTGTTATCTAGCAGTTAGAGCATTCTTTCTTTTACAGAAAAAGGGCAGAGTTCTTCCGCAAAGAATGGATGATCACTCTATATGGCTACCAATTCAAAAGCCATTCTATTATCCAGAGAGGCTGTTAAAAGCCATTGAATTTGTTACAAGCTCAATTAGTCAACTCTATAAAAAAAATATAAATAAAAATGGACCGTGGCTATGGAATTGGTAAATTATTTTAAATTTAATATATCATATAGTGTGGAATTCCACTTTGTGTGATAATTAATGCATTCACCCAAAACAACAACTACTGTCTCACGTGCTTTCATTCAAACAAACACTTAAAAAAAATAATAATGCAACATATGAATTATTTGGGGTTTTGGATGGACAAGTATATTAATTCCCATGCAAATAAAGTTTGTTATAAGCCTATAAATGGTATGAGAATTAAAAGAAACCTTTTTTATTTGGATTCGATTCTCTAAAATTTAATTTCACTTTCAATAAATCTTAACCATTCATTGAGTTTTAATGGTTCAGATTCAATTTTATTGATTTATAGGATCCATAGTGCAATAAAATCTGGAGCATTAAAATTTAATAAATAATTAAAATTAATTAAAATATAAAAAATTTAAACTTTAAAAAATCTAAATCCTACTTATTTAATATGTTTTCTTAATTCTATATGTCTTAATTGTTGTTGGGCGCATGGACGTTGGAAATAATATTAAATAGTTAAGGTCTTTTTTTACCTATGAAATAATATATTTTAAAATATAAAATATTGAAGATTATGGTTACTTTTATTTTTTTTAAATAATAGAAATTTTTGTTGGAGTTAGAAATTGATCAATGATCATCCTGACCTATACTTTCATGTTTCTTTTAAATATTACTTTGCCTTTTTTTCTTATTGGATTAAAATATTCCCAATTTAGTATATTCTTTCATATTTTCTATTCATTTTTAGACACGTAACATTTTCATCGTTATTACATTATTTTTTAAATTTATTTTCTTATTTTTTATTATCTCTCCTACAAACTTATCATATATCGAAAAATGAATAGGGCATATGAAATAAAATAATAAATTTAAAATATGTAATTTTTTCCCCTATTACGCATCCTACAATAAAAAAGATCAAAGTAATATTTACTTTATAAAATAAACTAATCATGGAATGCACGATATAAGGATATGGAAAAGTCTTTTGCCAAATATGTCCCCCATGCTATTTTATTAAAAAAATACTAAGTTTACTTATTATTAATAATTTTAAAAAATGAGTTATGTAATAGTAAGGTGTAGCTCGATTGATAAGGTCCACTTTAATAAATTTAGAGAGTTGTGTGAAACTTTATTTTGAAAAATTTTGAAGAGATTAGGTATTGAACCTAAGACCTCTCACCACTAATATTAAGTGGTGTACCAATTGAACTATACTTAATTGATAATGGTTATGTGAAACTTTTATAAGTTTTGAGAGTTAAGCGGTTTTTAGAGACAACTATAAGTGGTTTTGGATGTATTAGGCATAGCAAAAATGATATTTGCAGCACAATTGAACTTGTCTTTTTTGTCAGTGAAGTATTCAAACGCTAAAAAAGTTTTAGAAACAAAAATGTTTACCAAAAGGTGAAAAAGAGATGATGTTGGAAACAAAAAAAGGGGCTATATAATGAAGAAGAAGAAGCAGACATAAAAGGGAAAAGAGATGACAATGCATGTATAGTTGAATTAATAACGTAGGTTGAGTAAATTAGAGGATAAACGTTAAATATATATATTTATTGGAACGGCTAAGAAACCTTAATTATAATTAAGGTCTGAATAAGTTAATTTCAATTAAAATATTTAAAAGTATTACAATAAAAAGTTGAGTTATGTGTTTACCGCATCAAACTATGCCACATGAATGAAATTTTTGGTTCATTTGAGGCTTAATGCATTTTTAATAAATTGAATTTGTTCTAAAAATTAACTTTTAGAGAAATCCAACGGCTTCCTCAAATTTTAAAAAGTGCATCACTTTGCTTTAATTTCTGAATGTTATGTGTCAACTTTTAATTAGTTTGACCTTTTAAATATTTTTTTTCCTGACTTTTTCTCTCCGATTAGAAGTTAAATATTTAGAAAGTAAATAATATACTTTTTAAAAGTTAAAGAAGCTATAAGATCACTTTAAAAATTCATATAATAGTAAAATTTCCAAAACTAATAGAGATGATGCAGAGGAATGCATTAAAAATTTATTTTATCTAATATCTTTCACGGTATATTATCAATATTACATCAAACTTTCGTATTATTTAATTATTTTTCTTGTAAGAAGTTATTTAATTGCTCGGTCTTTTTTATTTGTCTTCTAACACATTTCATACTTTTTAAGGAATTATAAATTAATGCAGAAAAATATTCTCTCCATATTTTTTTACTTATCTTCCTACAAGTTTCACGCTTCTTAATAAATACATTTATGAAGGATATGAAAATACTCGTTTACCCTTTATCTCAAATTAACGCCTTAATTTTTTAAATTAAGTACAATTAATACTAAGGACATAGTTGGAAGAATAATGAAAAAGGTACCTAGATTAGTACAAATGACAACTATTTTAGTAATCCAATTTTAAACTAGAATACCTCTTTTAAAAAGATGGAGGAAATACTAGTTTGTCTTCTAATTAATATTTAATTTTTTACTTCATTACAATTAATGATAATGCGATAAATAGAGTATAACTGAAATAATAATCTAAAAAATATTTTAAAATTTTAAAAATAATAAATAAAAAAATATTTTAAAAATAGCTAAAATATCTGTTTTAAAAAGATAGAGAGAGTATAACTACATGAAAACTCTTTTAATCAGTATGGGGCACAATTGTTACTAACATGGTGAAAGAGATGATTAAATTTAAAAAAATTGAACAACTTCACTCAAATTAAATATAAAAATATAAAAATAATATAAAAATAATTCGAATATATTATCCTCTCTGTTTGAGTTATAAGTAACACACTCTACTAAATTTTTGCCACAAAAGGGCCATTGGATTTCCTGAATAGGATTTATAGGATAATAAAACTCAAAACTTAATAAATATTTTATTAAATATATTTATTAGGAGGAGTAAATAATCTTAATTGTAATTAAGTTCCGAATAATATTACCTTAATGAAAGATACTCATAAATATAAAAAAAAACTTAATAAATATTAAATTAAAATTTTACTAGTATCTGCGATCAATGGCATTTTTTGCACTCAATATAAAAAGTCCTAAATAGGAATTTCGTATAAACATTCAGACCTTTTCTACCGCAGTATAATCTTAAGCACCAAGATACATTACACAGCTGTTGATTAGCTACACTTACAAGAAAATCCCAACAAAATCAACTTTACAACCCCCAATTAATTAATCTAATATCCTCTAAATCAAGATTAAGTAAACACTTGAAAACAAATTACCATCTTCATAGTCATCAACGCCCCTATAAAATATATGCAAAATCCCCACCTTGCAATCAATTCGTTCTTCAGTTATGGAGTCGTTTACTAAAACTAACGCAGTTAAGCTCCGAAGCCATCTCGACAAGTACTTAATCGCACACGACGACGGCGAAACCGTTTCCCAGTCTCGAAACGGGTCGACCCGTAAAGCTAATTGGATTGTGGAGCTTGTTGATGGAAGAACCGGCGTTTTACGCCTCAAATCCTTCACCGGGAAATACCTCACCGCCTCGGAATCGAATTTTCTGTTGGGTACGACGGGGAAAAAGGTCAATCAAACGGCGCCGGAGGAGGATTCCGATTTGAGGTTAGAGTGGGAGCCTGTAAAGGACGGGTTTCAGGTGAAATTGAGAAGCTGGTGCGGCAAGTTTTTGCGGGCGAACGGCGGAACGCTGCCGTGGAGGAACACGGTGACGCATGATGAGCCGCATACCGGTTCGATGGTGCGGTGGATTTTGTGGGATGTGGAGGCGGTGGAGGCGGCGGCGCCGGAGTCTTTGACGGAGTATTTGTTGTCCATGTCGAGTTTTTCTTCTGTTCCTGATGATGTTCTTGAAGCTGCTTCCGATGAGTATTTCGGGTCGGATCCGGGCTCGCCGATTTCGCCGGTTTCAGTTGTGGCGTCGGTCAGGACTCGTAGGCTGACCGTTGTGAGTTCTATGTCTCCAAGGTTGTCTCCGAAGAAGGTACGCTGTTTTTACTTTTTCTTTTACTTGGATAATTATGCAGCGGGTTTGTTAATTAATTTTAATATATTCCCATACTGATGAATTAAGAGATCATTAGTTAGTATTAATACTTGGTAAGTTGGATACATGATTACATTAATGTATTCAATTAAACTAAATATCCTTAGTTACTCCCTTCATCTATAAAATATTATCCATTTAATCGAATCATCAAAACTAATGAAAAATTTATTACACAACTAAAATAACTAATTTATCCTTTACTAAATTCTCTTTCTTCTTAATTACTTACTTATAATTTTAATAATATATAATCTCTCTCATAGTTAATACAAGGGCAAACTAGAAAAAAATTGTACAAAATGCATTGATAATCTAAATTGATAACTAAAAAGAGAACTAATAAAATGGCTAAAGAGACAATAATTTCTAGATGGATGGAGTATTAATTAAGCAACTAAAAAGACTAATTTATCCTTCAGAAAATTCTCTTTTTTCATAATTACTACTCCCCCCATCTATTTTTTATTATCCATTTAATCGAATCATAATACCAATAAAATATTTATTATATTATTAAAATGACTAATTTATCCCTTACGTCTTTATATAAATATTCTCTTTTTTCTTAATTACCAACTTATAATTTTTATCCATACACAATCTCTTTCATCATTGATACAAGGGTAAATTAGATAAAAAGAAATAAAAAAATGCATTGATAATATAAATTAACAGTTAAAAAGAGAACTAAAAAATGAGTTAAAAAGATAATAAAAACTAGATGGAGGGAGAACTATATTAGAGTTTAATACAGTAAGGTTTAGAAATAAATTCAGGTTCTACCATTTAGTGCTAATGAAAATGGATTTGAATTCTCTAAAGTTTGAAGCGTGTAACGTTGTATATTTCAGTTAATCATAATCATTTATTGAGTTTTGATAGTTTAAATTAAATTTTAATGATTTATAGGGACCACAGTGTAATTAAATCTGAACTATTAAAACTCAATTAATGGTTTTAATGATTCAGTTTCAGTTTTAATAGTTTGCAGGTTTCGCAGTGCAATTAACTGGATGGTTTTAATGGTTTAAATTCAATTTTAGTAGTTTGTAGAGTCCACAGTTCAATTCACTGAATGATTTTAATGGTTTAGATTCAATTTTAATAGTTTATAAGATGAAATTATAATTAAATTTAAACTATTAAATCTCAATAAATAATTGATATTGACTGAAATACATAACTTTACAAACCTCAAATTTTAGAGAATTCCTATAACTTCCTATCTAGTAATTAATATTTCTTTAGAGGAAATACACTATTGCATGGTACACTGAGATGGTAACATGTAATTTTTTTCCATTAAATAATATATTTTATCCTCAAAATAAGGGTCAAGATTTTGCGGCGTGAATGTGAAATTACATACCAATTCAAATATATAAGCTTGTTACGGAAAAAATAGATTAGTTAGTTACATTAGGCAGCAATCTCTTTCAAAACGGTTGTAAAATTTACAAAATAGGGAGAGAAGAAAATAACTTTAAATTACTCATAAATTACTCAATTAGATAAATTCTATTACCAAAAAGGAATGAATTTTTGCCGTATTGATCATCTTTGGAAGATATGGATTATCTTTCTATTTTTGAACTTTTTTCGCCTTATTTTTGAACTTTTTTAGTGAATTAAGACTTTTTTTTAGTAAAATAAGAAGAGAAATGAAAGTGAAAGTGAGAGGCTGAATAATGGAAATATTACACGTAGCAAAGTAGAGTTTTATAACGGGTGATTAGGAAAATCAAATATGACAAATTTAATATACTCAAATTAAACTTGTTTGATACCAAATAATTGAGGTTACAAATCTTCACAAGTTAGATTTATAAAATTTTATTTAAATTTTATTGTTGGTTGTTATAGTTGTTATTGTTTATATTATTATTTTTTTTATTGTTGGTGATAATTTTTTTCATACAAAACTATTAAAATAAACAATCTTAGTTAAACACATTAAGCTACTTAAAACAAAATGCAATTGCATATGAAGTTCCAAAAAAGAACTCAAAAAGTTTAGAGTAAGACTGAAAGGAAAATACATTACGCTATTTATTACAAATTTATATGAGTATTTTCAAATTTATTAACTATAGTTTAAAATTAACATTTTTGAAAAATTTAATTGAATTTATTCTATATAGAATATTAATAAAATTTTAAAAGAAAATGGACCCTTTTCTGAAGAAAAATGGATGAAAGCTATAATAACTTTATTTTTTAAAAAATTAAAATTATTTTATCATTTATCACTATTAAATTAGTAAAATAAAATTTAATCTAATAAAGTAAGAAAAGTAATCAAGTCACGATATAATTAGGAGTGAGTAAATATCAGTTCGGTCTAAAAATTAAACCGAATCGACCAGAATCGAAACCCGAATTAGTAAAAATATAAGAACCGAAATCAAACCGAATATAGTTCAGTTCGGTGTAAATCGAACCGAATATAATTCAGTTCGAATTTGATTCGGTTCGGTTATAACCGAATTGCTCAACTCTATAATTTATAAATAATTTGTAATTTATTTTTTCGTTTTAATGTTATAAGAGAGAGACTTAAAGTAATTTCATCTTAATATGTGTTAAATTTGATAGTATTTAGACTTTGAAATTTATATTTACAACAATAAATATAAACATTGATACATAAAAAATATTAATTCAAGTGGTATGACATGCATATAATGAATTATTGAATGACTTATACTCCTAAAATTATAAAGTAAAACAATTTTTTCCAACTTAGGATTACCTAAGTTAAACTCTCATATTTGTTATTATTGTTTACTAATTAGTGTATTATATATCGTCAATATTGATTAGGATCTTAGATATAACATGAATATACATTAAAATTTAATTTATTCGATTTGGTTCGGTTTTATTTTAATTTTTATGGCGAAAATCAAAATCAAAACAAAACCTAAATTTTAAGAATTTTAAAAATCGATATCAAACCAAAATAAATTTGATTCGATTCAATTCGATTATTTTTATTCAGTTTAAGTTCGAATTCCGGATCGATTTTACCTAGAAAATGAAATAACTTGGTCCCTCAAATTTATTAAATCTGATGAATTAACGCGTGTACTTTTGTTTAAACTTTTCTAACTCCTTCCATTTTTGGTTTTTTTATTTATTCAACCCAACCCTCGTAAAAATCAAAATTTGTTTTACTTGATTTCGATTTTTTTTTATCTATTGCAATTTCAATTGGTAAACCTTAACATAGGAAACATGTTTCTTTTTTATAGGGATAAAATGGAGAGGAGATAGTATCAAAAACAGTGAAAAATAATAAAAAAAATAATGACATTACTAACGCATAAATATCAATTTTCATATTTTTTTAATAATTATAAATATCTTTATTGAAATAATTTTATTTAAGATTTAGTAACAGTTAAGGCTCTTCACCTCTCTCAATGAATATATTTAATGGAATTTAAATCTTATTCTCCTTCAACTTATTCAACCTATTTAACTAACTAAATTACACCTTATTAATAATATCAATTTTCATATACACCATGAAACATCATGTCAAATTGAAATCAATATTTGTGTTGTTAGAAATTACTAAATTAGATAAAAACAGAAATTGCGTATACTACAAGTAAGTCCAAATAAAATCAGAGGTCAATATTTAGTTAGCTAACCAAACACTTTTAAGAATAAATAAATACTGATTAGGAAAATAAAGTTAAATTAAAAATATTACAGGTTAAGTTTGTATCAGGCTACATCTTTAAGTATGTAACTAATCACTCCTTAGCAACGTCATATTGCTATGGTGCTAAATATAACGGAGAACTTTAATATTGTTCTGGATTTAATTTTCGTTTTCACCAGAAAAATGAGATATTAAACTTAAAACATCAACTATTTATCAGTATTTTAAAAATTGAGTTAAGCGGTTGTTTAGACGCGATTTTTCATATTACCGTCGTGATTTTAGATAGTCGAACGGTCTTAAATGGTTAACAATTTAGACAGTCCTAAGCTTAGCTTTATGTTTTAAAAATCAACCTATAAAATCGTCCAGGTGTGAATTTTTAAACACTATAAAATTTTAACGTGAATTAATTATATTATTATATTAATATATATTAATAAATCAAAAAATATAAATTTAGCGCAAAGGCATGATTAAACTCTGCCTAAGTCCTAATAGATCTATTACGCACGTAGTGGCTAGTGCTTTAGATTTCTGCTATTTGGAGTAGGCTAATGTCCAACCCGACACTATTTATTTATTTTTTAAAAAATAAAAACGTTTAATTTGTTAAAAATTTGGAATTGAAATTTCAGAATCTACGATTTTTTCTCCCATTTTAAAAGAAAGCCATAATCACTGATTAAGTCTAGCGATTACCGGACACTATTTGTTAGTGCCCCTATATAGCAATAATGTGCGAAGTTTGGCAATAATGGAGCTAAAATTATTTATAGAGAAATAGTCAAACTATTCAATCAGGAAGATGACTGCAAATAACACGCAATGATTGGGAAAAAAATAATTATTTTAGATGACAGGGGTTCCTTGAAAGTTCCATCTTAATCTCAATGTTTATCATGTTGATGTTTACAGCCTTTTCATGATTAATTGTTAGCTTAATATAATATCCAATCAACTACGCATAGCATTCATATGGTGCCCGATTTGACTTCTTCCCATTCTATAAAAGAATGGCCGAGATATTCTATTATTCAATATTATTTGGAATAACTCATTAAGATGGTCACAGTAAAACTAGTTTAGATGTAATTTATAGGCTAAATTTTAAAAAAGTATTTTATAGTTCAACTCATTTGTAAAATGGGATGTGAGGAATTTTTTTTATAAAATGGGGTCCGTGGTTTGAAAAAATTTATAAATAAAGGATCCTCAATATTAAATTATGTCACGAAAATGGATAGTCTTATTCGTTTTTATCTGAATTTTTTGCGGGATGTTTATTAAAAATACAATACACATCAGTAAAAAAATTTAAATTTTTTTTCTAGTGCAAACACTTTTTTAATTAAATTATGATAATAAATTATAAAAAATTAAAAAAAAATTAAAAATTACTCAAACTTTGACGTATATTTTTTAAATAATAAGCTTAAATTATTAGAATATTAAATTGTTTTAAATATTTAATGTAACACCACTATTTCGAAGTCAAAGGCCCCTTTTTGTAAAAAAAATTTCTCAAACCCCGTTTTATAAATGAGTAAACTCATAAAGTACTTTTTTTTTAATTTACCCTAATTTATAAGTTTTGCAAACCTTTCATAGATTAAAAATAACAATATGTAAAAAAAGCTATTTTCTAATGTAATGAGGTTATTGTTATTTTTTACAGTCCTGGCTAAGACTTGGCAACTTAAAAATAAACTATAAAGATCAATTATAACTCTTAATTTATGAAAATTTATAAATTAAATATAAATTACTAGATTCATTTAAAAAATATTTACGTATTAAAAATGACTTATAAGTAATGAGAAAATAAATTACTAGTATATTTTTGAATCATCTATAGGGAGTAGATAAACTTTACTACATTATCATTAGGGTAGTTTAGTATTCATTTTTTAGTTGATGTTAACACATTTTCATGTTCTATATTAATTAATTTATAAACTATTTAATTTATTGTTTTAAAATTGAATTTACTGATTAAAAAACTTAAAAATAAACCTTGTAAAAAAAGTTTAGAAAAAGCTTATTCAAATTAATCGTTAGAATTAACATAAATTAAAAATTATAGGACACTTATTATAACAAATTTTTTTATAAGAACACTTATTATAACAATGATAATTAGGAAAAAAAGCTAAAGTAAATTAAGGATGTGTTTCTTAGTGATTTTTATTTATTACTTAAAAAATAATTTATAAAAAGATTTTAATTTATAAATTAAAATATTTTTATTTTTATTTTAATTTAATAAAATTTTATAAAAAAAATAAAAAATAATTCATGATTACTTTTTTTCTTCCCTCCTTATAAAAAATTTTCGACTTAAAATTTTTTTTATAACACCCCAGTTTTACTTTATAACAAAGAAATTCCATAAACAAAAATGCCACGTAATCGACACCGCGTCCACTTCCTACTTGGGTGGCCGGCTGGCTCTGACTAATACCACACTTGCATTCAATAATCGTCTTCTCCATATATAACTTCAGATCCCCTGCATCTAAATCCACATCTGAACACAATACCATTACACAAACAATCAATCTTAAATTCACAATCAGTTGTATCTGTGTCTAATTGTTTTCTTTGATTCTCAATTTCCAGTCAATCACACAGTTCCGGCGAGGAATGGAGTTTTTCAGCAACGCAAAAGCCGTCCGTCTCCGGGGACACCACGACAAGTATCTCTTCGCCGACGACGACGAGGAATCCGTCACTCAGGACAGAAACGGATCCTCCAAGAACGCTAAGTGGGTCGTCGAACCCGTGCCCGGATCTGATTCAATCATCCGCCTCAAATCCTGCTACGGGAAATACCTCACCGCCTCTAACATGCCGTTCCTACTGGGCATGACTGGCCGGAAAGTCCTTCAGACATTGCCCAGAAGGCTCGATTCGTCCTTGGAGTGGGAGCCTATGAGAGACGGTGCCCAAGTCAAGCTCAAAACCCGGTACGGCCACTTCTTGAGAGCTAACGGCGGACTTCCGCCGTGGAGAAATTCGGTCACTCACGATATACCTCACCGGAGTTCAACTCAAGATTGGATCCTTTGGGATGTGGATATCGTTGAAATTCAAGTCAAATCCTCTAGAAACAAACCAGAGCCACCACCGCCGATCATTGACCATCAAGATTCATTGGATTTCGATTCGAGCTCTCCCTCCTCCGCCTCCGTAGTTTCCGGCGCTTTTTCCCGACAAGAGGTTAGAATCTACCCTTTTAGAGTATTGAATACTGTTCGAAATTACTTGTTAGAGTCGATAAACTAAGCATTTTTGTTCTTACAAAAATCAAAGGCACGAGAGTTTATGCCTCTGCAATGTAGTGCATAGTTGTTTCTAGGAAAACGCTCGTGCACAAGTGGTGACGTTTTCTGGAAACCCACCGCCAATGGAGGGGCGTTTCCTGGAGATACCTCATAAATTAAATCGAATTCAATTTCCGACTGTATTTAACCCTCCTATAAATTAAATGGAATTCAAGATCTGGATTTTTTAAATGGGCATTAGCCATTGAACTTCAATTTTGTTTGCAGTCGACGGAATCAAATGTGAGCTCGCCGCCGAAATCAGAGGGAAGAACAATATACTACCATGTCGCCGATGAGAACGGGGAATTTGACGACGATTTAGTGGAAGCGTATTCAATGAATTTTAAGGGGAAAGGGGTGGATGAGTTGACTCAGAAATTAAGGGAGGAAACTGGATTATATGAGATAATAGTGTGTTCTAGGAGTCCATTGAATGGGAAGCTTTACCCTCTTAGATTACAGCTTCCTCCAAACAATGCTGATATGCATGTTGTCGTAGTTGAATCTTCATCCAAATGTGAGTTTTTTTAAAAAAAATTTCTGTTATTTGATTCATTTATGGTGCTTGATCTTATCTGAATTTTGTTTGTGTTTGTTGGAACAGTGGGTAAAGAATTTGGGAGAAAATGAAGGAGATTTGGGTAGAGTAATATACAATGTTATCGAAATCGGACCGGCTATCAAAGTGGAAGGTAATTGTTCACTGTTTTAATAGTTTATCTATGGTTTAATCGAATTCAATTACGGTTTAATTGTAGTTCAACAATGATTTAATCGCGGTTTTTTCGATTGAACCTATCAGTTCGGTCTGTTTTAATAACATTGGTAATGTACATATCTAATCATTATCAATCAATATTATGTTTTTTTTCAAATGAGTCGAAATTGTAATTCGGACAGGACACAAGGAAGTGAGCAGATTTTGATTTATGTTGTATTGATGATTATTTTGATTTGGTAATGCTTGCTTTGTCTGCAACACGATTTTTTTTATAGCTTTATTGGTCAATTTTGTAATGTAAATTTATGCTTAATCTATTTTTATGTGAGACATATTGAATATTTGAGTTCATCTATTATAGTTAGTTAGCTCCATACATTAAGCTTCTGATCATTTAAGAGCTTTTCTAGTAGATATTGAATTTCATGATTATATGGCATGTGAAATAGAAACTCACATTGATGATGTGTCAATAATTTTAAAATAGGCAATGTATAAAAAAAATACTACACTAAATTATCTATTTCATCTAGAATTATGTAATTAAATAATAAAAAATAATTAATTACAAGCTTGTTTTAATGTTAAATATTAAAATATTAATTAATTTAATGAGTTGATATTCTATTTAATTGTCTACATGTAGATGATCAAATAGATAATGTCTAACTTTTATTGTGTCACACCATATAGAAAAGAAAAAATAGACAAGCTAGTGTAGAATATTTTTTTAATTCATTATCTATTTTTACATACGTGACAAGATTACTATTAAAGATGCTCTGGGTATTAACGGGAAAGTTAAAATGGCTGGAAAGTGCATAAGCAATTGATTTAGATTTGAAATTTTAAACAAGGCGGTTTTAGTGTTATGACTTTAGGTTAAATAAAAAACACCGTGGTTTCATGATGATAATAGTTTTCTTTCCGAACTATAATTTTATTGGTTTTACCATTGCTAAAGAATAAACATTTGATTGAAAATGAGGATGATGATGATGGTGCCATTACGACAATTTGCTTTCATTATTTAAAAACATTACATCAAAATTCAAATGATTTCAGAAGTTTCTTTATTTTGTCACGTTTTCAAGGAATACTTGCATTCGTTTTTTTATTATAAACTTACAAAATTTTAATTCAAAATTAATTTATCGTGTGATGATTTCATACAGATCATCTTCAAATTGGAAATAAATGAAACTTTAAGTTATGCATTTCAAATTTGCTCAAAAATTAAAATTATTGTAAATAGAATTTTAATAAAAGAAAGTTAAGACTGTTAAATTATTTGATGTGACGCATGTCATTAAATTATTGATGTAGGGTTCATCTCCTTAATAATTTGATGTAATATGTTTTCTACTTTTTCTATCTGTCATTATTATTTTCTGTAAAATGTTTCTTACCTATTTATCATTCTTACCGTTGGATTTCTCTATAAATAGGAATTCAATTTCTTCATTTTTATATATCTCAGAAATAAGAAATAAAAGTTTCTCTCAAATTCTCTCTCTGCTTTCTCTCTTTATTGTTATAATATCCTTGCATATATAGTCGATTTCCAACACGTTATCAGCACGAGCTTGCTCTAATCAACTGAGGATATCACCAAATAAATCCAAAGTAAGGCATAATTATTTTATTTTCTATAAATATATATAATTCTTAATATGTCTAATATCAAAAGTTTAGAATTTACTCATCTTGATGTATCGGGGAAAAATTATCTTACTTGGGTGCTGGATGCAGAAATACATCTAGAATCGATGGGTCTTAAGAATACTATTATTGAAAATAATAATCTTGGACCTCAGTATAAGGCAACAACTCTAGTTTTTCTCCGCCGGCATCTTGATGAATCACTTCAATCAGAATATTTGACTGTCAAAGATCCTGCAGATCTTTGGAAATAATTAAAGGAGAGGTTTGAACACCTAAAGAAAATATCTCTATCAAATGCCCAGTATGAATGGATAAACTTAAGGCTACAAGATTTTGAATCTGTCAGTGCATATAATTCTAAACTTTTTCAAATTACATCCACATTAAGATTATGTGGAAAGGAAATAACTGATGAGGATTTACTGGAAAAGACATATTCTACTTTTCATTTGAATAATATGGTATTACAGGAACAATACAGAGCAAAAGACTATAAGAAATATAGTGAACTAATTACTGCTTTTCTCCTAACAGAACAGAGAAATCAACTCCTGTTAAAAAACCATGAACTACGACCTACCGGAACAAATCCATTCCCTGAAGCGAATGCGATAATTCATAATAATTTTAATGGACGCGGCCGCAGAAATGGTCGTGGTCGTGGTCAAGGTAGAGGTCGTGGAAATGGGCGTGGTAGAGGATATAATAATAATAATTTCCACCAGAAGTGGAAATATGTAAATAATAATAATAGCAATAATTTCCACCCGAAGTGGAAAAATATAAATAACCACCAGAAGTGGAATAATCAAATTGAAAGATTTGATAAAAGAAAAAACAGTCAAGATGATGAAAATAAATGCCATAGATGCGGTATGACTGGTCATTGGTCAAGAACTTGTAGAACCGCTAAACATTTGATAAACTTATACCAAGCCTCTCTCAAGAAATATGCGGAACCAGAAACCAATTTTATATTGGATGATAATACCCCAAATAATGAGCCTATTGATGTCCCCAATATGGAGATGGATGATTTTCTATTACCCAGCACCAGTGGCAAAGAAAAATTTGAATAATTAGTCCATATATTTTGCTTAATTAATATATTATAATTTTTATGTTATTATTGGTTTGCTTTTGTTATTGCTGCTTAATATATTTTTTTATGCAATGTTTATTTATAAATAAATAATAATGCATCTTTCATTTGTTCAATGAAGAAAATGAATTCTTTCCCGGTATTATATGACTTGAAGCAAAATGAAGGAAATTTATGTATTGTAGATAGTGCCACCACCCATACTATTCTCAAAGAGGCAAGATATTTTAATATTCTTGAAAATGGTGAAACTGTTGTTACCACAATACCGGGACAAACAAAAATGGTTGAAGGCTCCGGAAGAGCTAGTATTATATTATAAAGGGGAACAAAACTTATTATAAATAATGCATTATTTTCCCCGAATTCTCATAGAAATTTATTAAGTTTTAAAGATATTCGCAGAAATGGATATCATATTGAAACTGTGAGCGAAGACAATAAAGAATGTCTTTATGTTACAAAAATAATTTCAAGTAAGAAATGTATACTTGAAAAATTTTATACTCTTTCATGTGGCTTACAGTATACATATATTAATATGATTGAGGCCAATTTGACTATAAACCAGAAGTTTATAGATTCAGATACTTATAAAATTTGGCATGATCGACTGGGTCATCCTAGTTCGATAATGAAGAGAAAAATTATTGAAAATTCATATGGGCATCCATTGAAGGACCAGAAGTTTCTTCAAAATAATGAATTATTTTGTGCTGCTTGTTCGCAAGGAAAATTAATAATAAAGCCTTCCAGAAGTATGGTTGCAATCGAATCGCCAGCATTTTTAGAGCGCATACAATGTGATATTTGTGGACCAATTCATCCACCATGTGGACCATTTAGATTTTTTATGGTTCTAATTGACGCCTCAACTAGGTGGTCACATGTATGCTTATTATCTTCACGAAATATGGCATTTGCAAGGTTAATTGCTCAAATTATAAGGTTACGGGCACAGTTTCCCGATTATCCTATTAAATCAATCCGTCTTGATAATGCTGGGGAATTCACATCCAAATCATTTAATGATTATTGTATGTCGATTGGAATAAAAGTTGAACATCCTGTAGCATATGTTCATACACAAAATGGTCTAGCAGAATCATTTATTAAACGTCTGCAATTAATTGCGAGACCGCTAATTTTGCGAACGAATCTCCCTACTACAGTTTGGGGTTATGCAATATTGCATGCAGCATCTCTTATACGTTTAAGGCCAGTAAGTTATCATGATTATTCTCCATTACAATTAACTTCTGGCCATGAGCCTAGTATTTCTCATCTTAGAGTTTTTGGTTGCGCAGTATATGTGCCTATTGCTCCACCACAAAGGACTAAAATGGGTCCTCAAAGGAGATTAGGAATTTATGTTGGCTATGAATCCCCTTCAATAATTAAATATCTTGAGCCATTAACTGGCGATATGTTTACTGCACGATTTGCAGATTGTCATTTTGATGAAAGCACTTTCCCAAAATTAGGGGGAGAGAATAAGAACCCAATTTTGGAAAAGAAAATAATATGGAATGCTTCATCACTTTCTCATATGGATCCTAAATCAAATGATTCTGAACTAGAAGTTCAGAGAATAATCCATCTTCAACATTTAGCAAATCGATTGCCTGATGCACTCGCTAATCCTAAAAGAGTAACGAAATCGCATATACCAGCAGTAAATACGCCAATTCGTATTGAGATTCCTAAAGAACAACCTACGGATAATACTCTAACACGCCTGAAGCGTGGACGACCAATTGGTTCAAAGAATAAAAATTCTAAAAAGAGGAGAATTATTGATAGTGAAGATATTCCCATTGAGTATATAAATATAAATACACTTCCGGAAGAAGTGCAAGCACCTGAAGTGCAAATACCTGAAGCTATTGAAAATGAAGAAATTCAAATAAATTATATCACTAACGAAAGAAGATGGAATCGCAATAAAATAGTTATAGATCATATTTTCTCATATAATGTTGCGATCAATATTGAAAATGAAAACGTGGATTATGAGCCAACATCTATTGTAGAATGCCAAAGTAGAAATGATTGGCAACAATGGAAAGAAGCAATTCAAGCAGAGCTGAATTCTCTTGAAAAACGCAAAGTATTCGGACCAGTAGTTCGAACACCACAGGACGTAAAACCTGTTGGTAATAAATGGGTTTTTATTAGAAAGAGAAATGAGAAAAATGAAATAATAAGATATAAAGCCAGATTAGTTGCACAAGGTTTTTCTCAAAGACCCGGGATAGACTATGAGGAGACATATTCTCCGGTGGTGGATGCAATAACTTTTAGATATCTTATTAGTTTTGCAGTGCAAGGAAATTTACAGATGCACTTGATGGATGTTGTCACAGCTTACCTTTATGGTTCGCTTGATAATGATATTTATATGAAAATTCCTGAAGGATTAAAGCTGCCAGAAAAATATGGCAAACGAGAACTTTACTCGGTAAAGTTACAAAGATCCTTATATGGATTAAAACAATCTGGGCGCATGTGGTATAATCGTCTCAGTGAATATTTATTGAAAGAAGGATATAAAAATGATCCAATTTGTCCATGTGTTTTTATAAGAAAATCAGGATCTAATTTTATTATCATCTCAATTTATGTTGATGATTTGAATATTATTGGAACTCCAGAAGAGATTCCAAAAGCAGTTGATTCTTTAAAGAAAGAATTTGAGATGAAAGATCTTGGAAAAACAAAATTGTGTCTTGGTTTACAAATTGAGCACCTTGAAAAAGGAATTTTAGTGCATCAATCAAACTACATAGAAAAGATCCTGAAACGATTTCATATGGACAAAGCACATCCATTGAGGAATCCAATGGTTGTACGATCACTCGATGTGAAAAAGGATGTTTTTCGTCCTAGAGAAAATAATGAAAAAGTTCTCGGTCCTGAAGTACTGTATCTAAGTGCAATAGGTGCTTTAATGTATCTTGCTAATAACACAAGACCAGATATAGCATTCTCTGTTAATGTATTATCAAGATACAGCGCTGCACCTACAAGACGACATTGGAATGGAATTAAACATATAATGCGTTATCTTCGAGGAACTATTGATTTAGGCTTATTTTATTCACATGAATCTAAGCTTAAATTAGTTGGATATGCGGATGCGGGTTATTTATCCGACCCACACAAAGCTCGATCTCAGACGGGCTATTTATTCACATATGGAGGAACAGCTATATCTTGGCGATCGACAAAACAAACAATTACAGCTACTTCCTCAAATCATGCGGAGTTAATAGCTATTCACGAGGCAAGTCGTGAATGTGTGTGGTTGAGATCATTAATCAAACATATCCAAGAAGCATGTGAAAAAGTTACGGTCAAGGAAGGTCCGACGACAATATATGAAGATAATGCTGCTTGTATTGCTCAATTGAAGGAATGTTATATTAAAGGAGACAGAACAAAGCATATTTCACCAAAATTTTTCTTCACTCATGATCTAGAAAAGAATGGTGAAATCAATATTCAACAAATCCGCTCTTGTAATAATTTAGCAGATCTGTTTACCAAGGCTTTACCTTCCTCAACTTTCAAGAAATTAACTTACAGCATTGGAATGCGTCGTCTTAAGGATCTCCAGTCAACTCGCGAACAGGGGGAGTAAACACTGTACTCTTTTTCCCTTAGCTAAGGTTTTTATCCCACAGGATTTTTCCTTACTAAGGTTTTTAACGAGGCAGTGTCCCATTCGTGGCAGATGACACATCAAAAGGGGGAGTGTTAAATTATTTGATGTGACGCATGTCATTAAATTATTGATGTAGGGTCCATCTCCTTAATAATTTGATGTAATATATTTTCTACTTTTTCTACCTGTCATTATTATTTTCTGTAAAATGTTTCTTACCTATTTACTATTCTTACCGTTGGATTTCTCTATAAATAGGAATTCAATTTCTTCATTTTTATATATCTCAGAAATAAGAAATAAAAGTTTCTCTCAAATTCTCTCTCTGCTTTCTCTCTTTATTGTTATAATATCCTTGCATATATAGTCGATTTCCAACAAAGACTACTTTTAGACCCCAATAAAATCAATATCCTTGTGTTGAGAAACAATCTCAATCCTTGGATGCACAAATGGGAACGAACTAGACTTCATTGTGGGCCTGAGTATCTTTCGGCCTAGCTGAAGAATGCTTCTGTAGACTGGCTTAGATCACTACTTATTAGACATGCTCGTGGGCCGGGCTACCCATCTAGCCCGGCCAGAGTCCGTTGAAATACTTCGGATTTCTACACTTATTTTATTATAAATTTCGGTCTAAGTCCATAAAAGTCAAAAGTTCTATGAGTCGGGTTTGATTTTTATATAAATGCTTAAGTCCGACCTGACGAATAAAAATTATATTTATTTTATATTTTTCTTTTATATTTAATAGATTTTTATAGATTTTTATATTTTAACCTACTAAATTTTTAACTATATATAAAATAATTTTACTAAAAAATTGTAATAATATGCAAAATTTAGACATTTTTGTATAGATATTGCAATTTTATAAAATCTATATTGAAAGAAAAAAATATATTGGATCATGGGCTGGGCTTGAAAATGCTTAGTAAGCCCGGTCCAAATCCGAAATTTTAAATCATGGGTTTGGATTAATGTTTTTAGTTAAAGATCCGACCATGTCCGACCTCGTTCCGGCCCGCCCGGCGAACAAATCTACTCCTTATAAGCATATCTCGAGTTCGAACTTATTAAAGCCCAAAATTTTAAGGGTTAAACTTAATTTTTTTAAATCAATCAGTTTGATTCAACGAATAATAATTTTATTTATTATGTATTTATATATATTATATTTCATTATTATTTTAAATTTTTTATATTATAGCGTATTAGACTTTTGAACTTAAGAGTACTAGGTCATTTTATTAATGTAATTATATATAAAATTTAAATATATTAATATGAAATTTATCTTTTCTTTCTATTTAGTTTACCAAAAAAAAAGTTGAAAGAAAAAATCATTTGCCACCATTGGCTATAATTGGTAATGACTTAGTTAGGCCAATCCCATCTCGGATCTCTAAAGTGTAGATCAGTCCAAATTTATATTATAGTAAAAATTTGGTATGACCCGATCCAGCTTATCCGAGTAACATTATGGTTGAAAATGGAGCTTATCAGATCGAGTAATGCATTCTCAATATCCATATCCATTAAGGTTTCAGAGAAAAAATTTCCTTCATAACTATATCCAATAAGAATTCGGAGAACATATTTCCTCCATTTCCTTTATCAGAGATCCATTCCCCATTGAATTCGCCATTTCTCCAATAAAATAAATATTATACATTTTTTTAAAAAAAATTCATACCACAAAAAAATTAAAAATAATAATCGACTGAAAATAGCAAACCAACATGCTTTAGTCTATATATACCAACAAGTAGGAGAGAAATAAATTAATTTAATTTTTTTGATATACTAACAAGTTCGGGGACTACACATGTTATGGTTAAAAAAATTTAACATATTTAAAAGACTTAAATCCATGTCTATATGGTCAATCACATCAAAATATAATTAATACGAAATTTAAAAAATAATAAAATATTTGGGTTATTACTTGGAGAATATTTAGGAATTTTTAAATAGAGACTAATTAGTGTCGGAGTCGGAGATTTATCGGAATGCGAATTGAATTCTCCATCTCCGTATTCATTAAAATTTCCGATGTAAAAAATTCTTCATATATGCACTAAAAACATTTTTTAATAAAAATTCTCCGCCCTTTTCCAAATAAATCACCATCGAACCTGCTACATTTTTAACCTAATTAACATGTACGAATTAGAAAATATCAGTGGAATTCATGTGAGCTGTAATCTATCTTGAAAGGACAAAATAGGCGGTAGGTGTTAGAAAATTGACCACTAATTAACATTTCCTTAATTGCAGCTTGATTACGCCAAACAAGACACTACCGACAACACAACACACAGTCCTTTACTAAATTTGCGAAAAGCTAAAGAAGGTAAAGTTGGTAATTACAAGTCTTAATCACGAGTTAATCATATTAATTGAACAAATTAGAAGGCGTAAATGAAAGGATTCCATCAGGCAGATTATGTGATGTGATTAGATTAGTGTTGAAACTTTTCAACGGCGGCCATTACTTCACTGCACGTTCTTTCTCTGTTTCCCCTTTTAAAAAACCACCCCTTTTTGATAATCCAACATGTCTGTCACTCTGTATGTGATCACCTCCCTTAATTATCGCGACTTTCTTTTCAGCTGATAAATAGTTGTACCCAATTGAATTGAATGTTATTGAACTGAACTGAACTAAATTGAACGGTATTAAATTGAATTAAATAATACAAAATTGAATTGAATAAAAAATAAGTTAAAAATAACATGTGCCTATATGCTTAAAAAAAATAACTTTTCAAGAGAAAAGGATTTACCTCCCACTCAAACTCATGCGATCAAAGTGAAATAATATTAGATGGAATACACATTATAATAGGACGGTTAAGAACGGTGATCAGAAAATTTTATTCTAGACCAACATCATGTAGATATATAGAGAATATAAGCTTTTGTATATAGATAATATTTATTACAAAAAAAAAACTAGATGATATAAGCTTTTGTAAATAAATGCTTTTTTATTTAATTGATATAAAAGAACAAGAAATATAAATCAATAATTTTTCTATAATTACGGGTTTAAAAAACTTGATGGACTGTTTTTTAATTATAAATCCATTAGTTTGCAATTAACCAAACGGAATGGATTAAAAGTTTATAATTAGATCTGTTCGTGGGTCGAGTCACGCATCGGGTTTAATCCGAGCCTATTCTTATGAGCTGGATTTAAATATTATTTTTTTTATTAAGTCCGGCTTGAACCTGTTAAAATTTAAAATTTTATAAGTCAGATTTAATTTTTATATAAATATTTAAATTCGATTCAATAAAAATATTTTTATTTATTATATTAACTAATTATTTTTAACTTTTTTTCTATGGAAAGTGTGTATACTTTATATTGCATTAATGGGGAAAGGCATCTGTACAGAAAGAACGGCCAAATAAAACGCCTCCCAGTAGAAGCACCTGTACAAGAATCATATCCTGAAATCTGCGTTAATATAACTCACTCCCTGCCAAAAATTAACACTTTGCGTTAATATATTACTGAATTTTTAAATTTAATTATAATAGATTCTGTGATATATATTAAGGACTTTAAGTAAATATTATAATTATATAAAATTTTATCATTTTATTTTTTTAAAAAGTTATTTACAGATCATAGATTAAATTTAAAAATGATCTCATTTTAAAATTTTCAAGTGAGGGTTTGTGGGATTTGAGCTGATACTTTAGTAAAAAAAAAATTTAAGAAAGTGGGGCCCGACTGACAAATGAGTCCATTTATAACTGATCACAGCACAGAAGGAAGAAGATCAACAGCGATGTAAGAAATGATTAATAACATTAATTGTGCTAAACCATAAATTGTAAATTTAATTAAAAAATGACAATAATTTGGGAAAATCAAAGTAATTTGGCATTATTGTTTTGGAATATTTTGGAGTACATGTTTATAAAAAATTAAATCATCCAATGAGATTGGAACACGATGATTGGAAGCATTCACTTGGGGGGCAATAATTACAGAACTTTAATGTCATTCTTAAATTGCTGTGACAGACAAGAGTCACAGTTACAGATCCAATTTCATAATTACTACTAATAACAGTATGATGTGTCCTTTACTTTGTTATTATTGTATACAACAGCTGTTACGCCAGCATTAACCCCTTTATAATCTCGCCCAGTAACGCGTTATCAACATCGTGATCACTGCTACACTCTTACTTTCTTCTTTACTCCACCTCCGCCGTACTCGCCGGAATCTTTGTTCGTCGCCGGGAAACTCGCATTCGCATCATACTCAATACAAGGGCAATGGGGGTTGATTACTATAATATTCTGAAAGTTCACCGGAAAGCGACGGACGATGACCTGAAAAAGTCCTACAAGAGGCTGGCAATGAAGTGGCATCCGGATAAGAATCCGGTTAACAAGAAAGAAGCCGAGGATAAGTTTAAGCAAATTTCGGAAGCGTATGACGTCCTCACGGACCCGCAAAAGCGTCAGATCTATGATCTCTACGGAGAAGAGGGGCTTAAATCTTTTGAAATTGGCGGGCCCGGTGATGACGGCGAGCCACCGGCGGCCGACGCTGCTCCTTTCCAGTTTAATCCGAGGGACGCTGAGGATATTTTCAACGAATTTTTCGGCGGATCTGGCGTTTGTGGTGATGGGAGTGCGAAGAGTGGATTTCACCGGAATTTTGACGCAGGGAATCATGGTAATAAGAAAGCCGCCGCGATTGAAAGCAAGCTGTCGTGTAGTTTGGAGGAGCTGTACAAAGGAGCTAGAAGGAAGATGAAGATTTCACGTTGTGTTCCTGACGATTTCGGGTCAGCTTACTTTTTCAATTGATTTTTTTCCATGAATTCAATGCTAGAAGTCATAATTGGGGATTTATTAATCAACTGGCTCAATTTCTTATGAATTGCAAACTTCAATAAAATTGCAATGAATTGATTGTTGTTTGATCGAGACTAAGCCCTTTTTTTCAACTTTTGAAAGTGCGCTGAATTGAACTGAACTTATAAATTTATAACTACCCATAGCTGAATTAAATTAAAGTGGTCTGAACTGCATTGAATTGTAGTACAAGATAACAAGGCCGCCTAAGTGAATTTTTATGTGTTCAGGAATGGATTCTATAGCTTAGTTTGATATTATTTGTGATGGTTTAATCCTGATACAGTAAGCCAAAGACTCTGGACGAAATCTTGAAGATTGACATTAAGCCAGGATGGAAGAAAGGCACAAAAATCACATTCCCTGAGAAAGGCAATCAAGAGCCAGGTCTAATTCCTGCTGATCTTATCTTTGTAGTGGATGAAAAGCCGCATGCCGTATTTAAGAGGGATGGCAATGATCTTGTTGTCAATCAGAAAATTTCATTGCTGGAGGCTTTGACAGGGAAAACTGTTGATTTAACAACATTGGATGGAAGGTATCTAACGATTCCTTGTGTCGATATTATCAAACCTGGCCATGAGGTTGTAATCCCAAATGAAGGAATGCCCATTTCAAAAGAACCACACAAGAAAGGAAATCTCAGAATCAAATTTGATATCACTTTTCCATCCAAACTCACTGCAGAACAGAAATTGGATCTCAAGCAAGTACTGGGTGGAATCGACACCTAGTTAAAAAATTGCTCGAGGCTTGGTTTGTTGATTGTGCATCGATTTCTGATTCGTTTATGTAAGTTGAGTTCGTTACGTGTAAATACACTACGCTTTTTACTTTCGTAGAGTAAGTTTGTGCATAGTAGGAAGAAAGTCAGAAGCTTTTGAAGTACTATTGTTAGTTGATGTTGCTTACCTGGGGCCTAGGAAATAAACTCTTATTGACTCCTAATCTGAATTTGTATACACTTAGCAGCGGTCTAATTTTGATCTTTATTATCAAATAGGGAATGTATGCCATTGACAGTCGTTTTTAGTTTATGTTGTGCTATAGTTCTGTGGAATTTGCCTAAAGATATTTAAGTTTTTGTCCAATTGGGCAGTAAGCTTGAAACTTTTCTGGTAATCAATGATAGATTTTGTTCATTTCAAGCAAAGCTATGGGTGCATTTGAATTCTTAAAAAGGTGGCAACTTGTTATTGCTTATAGTTCAAGGTACTTCTTTTATAAAGCTGATGAGCATAAGTGCCCATGTGATGGAAAGATCAGATGGGTCCTTGCTTAATTGTATGATTTTCCAGTTGCCAATTTGTCTTTCTTTTTACAGATAAGAAATCATTAGGAAAAAGTCAGATAATCCATATATGGTAGTCCAATTTTTGAAAGTCATGGACCCACTTGGCTTATAGTTAGAAGCCAAATACAACTCCTAAGCTGCAAGTTATATATATTATATCAAAATTTGATGTGACTTAGAGAGAATACTACTTTTCTTAGATAATATATATTGATTTAAAAAGTAATACAAAAAGAAAAAAAAATAGTTTTTTTTGCCTCGATAGAAAAGGTGATTCTCATTATCTTTTAAGTTTTATTTTATCTTATGTGATTAGTCAGAATACTGGGTTGTATTTTAGGCATAATATATGTATTTGTATTCTTCCCTAGTATAATAATTTGCCTTAATTATATTTTGTGTTGCTCAATTTTAGTCTGGAGTTTCATCTTTTTGGGTCTAACTATCCTATCCACTTCTTTTCCTTTCTTTATGAGCACAAATGCTGGCAATGAGTTCGCCTGGAATCGGGCAGCCACCATCTGTTTATAACTAAAAAAAATCATCATTTCCGGCTTTTATAGACGAAAAAATGAAAAAAACTGAAATTATTGACTTGTTACAACACTTACCATGAATTTGTCCACATCTGTCTTGATAAACTCAACATCTGTGTACTTAGTAGCAAACTCTTTAACAGCAGGATTGATGAATCGACAAGGTCTACATCAGGTTGTTATAAATTGAATTACCAGCTACAACACAGGAACATAAAAACCATAACAACTACACAAAAATAGAGTATCGATATAAACTACTATAACTAAAGTAGAGTTTGTTGATTGCTTACTAGTTTATTGTTTCCTTTGGACGAGTCGAAATAGGCTCTCCATTGGTCTGTAGATTTTATATCGACAACTTCAGAAATTTTCGAGGTTGGGATTTCGTTTGGACGAATAAAACTACCGGGGAACGCAACTCTGTTGCTGACATTTTCTGGAGATATGAGTTAAGAAGAGGAAATTGTGGCTTTGGTTTGAATAAAGAACATGCATCACAATGCTTTATATAGAGCTTGTTGACTATGTAGCAAACGGAAACGGAAACGGAAACCGGAAAACGTCATTTCTAAAAAATATAGGCTTGAAAACTGTGGGGAAACGAATACGGACACGGAAACGGAAACGCTGAAATGGCATGGAACCGGAGTTTATTATAATTTAATTAGAGAATTGATTCGTAATTAGGAACTAGCAATATGGATCGTCTGAAACAAATTTAGAAAGAATTAAGGGAGAAAACTCAATTCCATTATGAGTACAAGAACATTAAAAGTAGTGTATTGTTTTTTAATGTTATCAATTGCTATTCTTTTTTTTCACCTAATAAAAGAACAGTTTACGAATTCTGCGTCACACTTGTAGTATTCCTTTTTTATAATTGTGTGTGAGGTGAATAATGGCGCCATATTCACATTATCATTGTACATGTGCTAAAAAAACCTCTACTTTTCAACTTGTACAATCTCGTGGATTAAGCTGTATACATGACCATTATTTCAGTTTTCCTAAATGTAACTTTCAAATGTTGGGCTGGTAGTAATTCAATGTAAGCAATATTATTATAATTTCTGCAATATATAACAATTAAATTTCTTTTTTTCAGTATTCTAGTAGCAGTAACTCCGGGTTAAATCATTCATGGTATATGAACTTTATCTTTACTAACATAATGCTACATGGACTTCAAAATTTGATATAATGGTACACGAACTTTACTCTTTACTAACATAATGGTTAAAATGACATTCGAACTCATAAATTACCTTTGACTTTGTTCAAAAGAGGTAAATTTATGTATTTTTAATTTTTAAATAAATTTCTTTTTCATTAAACTTATTTTCACTCAAAGCATCTCCTTCAACTTTTCATTGAATCCCCGGTTGTTTTCCATTGAGTTCAACGCTACCAAACCTTCAAATAGCTTATCCATAAAAATATTCAACATGGTTTTGCTTCAGTTTCTTCTTTTCTTCAGATTGTAGGATTCTCTTTCTGCCTCCTCCAATTAAATTCTCAATTTTCTAGATTTTAGTTTTCTTTACTACACCTATGTTGGTCCTTTTATACCCTCCAATTTCACCCTCTCAAATGGTGTTTCCTTTAACTCCTCGTCGTTAACCTCTTATTGAATTCAATGGCTTCTTCAACTTACAATACTTAAAAGCCCTTCATAATAATTTCACTTTACAGGACCTTAACAAGTCACCAAACCAGCAACCATAAGCCCGTTGACTGTCCAAAAAAATTCTTCCACCAAGTTTCTGATGGCTCTCCGATTGCTGGTATTGTCAGAGCTGGCAGCAGCTCTTGAACACTGACAAATCGAAGGAGTAGTCGAGCTTTTTGGATTCTCCTAGTTCTCGTGATGGGGATTCCGAAAAGAAACCTAGCTCTGAGGTCTTAACCCACATTAAAACTAAGCAGATTAAGTTCGCCGTACAGGGATGACAATGGATTGGATATAGATATCCATATTCATATACTTGTATGTAATATATTGTAGAATACCCTCTCGAATATATTGTAGGATATCCATATCCAATCCATTGCCATCCCTATCGTCATGTAGATTAAGCTCACTAAGCTGATTATTGCTTCGGGTAGTGATGCACAATCGAGAACATAGATTCGGGGTTTTCTTATTTGATCAGTGAGTTCTAAACGAGAAGTTAAAGAAGACCCTTGGACGTAAATGCTCCCGCTAAGAGTTCGATGACCAGGAGGAGATTAAAGAGGAAATAATACAAAAGAAAAAATTTAAAAAAAATAAAGAAATAGAAAAGTTTAGTTGTTTGAATATAGTTAATGGTCATTTATGTATAAGGTAATTTTGACCATTAAAGAGTAAAGTTCGTGTATCATTATTATGTCAAATTTTAAAGTTCATATATAATTATATTAGTAAAGACAAAGTGCACGTACCATTAATGATTTTAAGTCCAATAACTCCCATAAAAACTAATTTATTAACAGTTAAACTCCCATGTAATATATAATATTGTACAAAGTTTTGTGAGTGGGTTTAAGGAATAGAAATTTGATGAGTGAAATAGAAACATTAGAGATTGCACACCCCTCCACTTGCATGCTATACAGTTTAGAGAATTTTCACCAACAAAGTAAAGTGTCTTTTGTTATTGATAACAGCCTATATAATATTACACTCTGAGGTTTAATATCGTAATATAACTATGTTTTTATTCTTACAAGATAAGTCTAACAGGAAAGTTCAGTTCTTTTCTTCCTTGTACAGAATTGGTTTCAAACAAACAATTATAATGACCGATGTTAATGGGGTTTTGATATCACTTAAGCAAGGTCTCAAGTTTGAACCTTGTACTTGTAGAAAATTCTCATTGGGGAACTCACTCACTATAACTAGGTGCGCAACCCGGTTCAGATCAAATGTAGTTAGAACAAAACTCCAGTGAACTAGATAGGCAACTAATACTTGTGTCGTGCATATCCTAAGCGCCCTTACCTCCTGTTGGAAATATAGCATATTAGATGATGTTGTGCATTATCTACATTAGGCTAAATTATAATATGGAAAATCTATGATTTGAATAACATGAAATATGTCATTGTATTCTACGTTTCGAGAGCTTTCCAACGATATATTATACGCCTAAAACGGATTAACGGTGAATGAGAAATTGCAGTTTAAAGTTTGGACATCTGTCAATTTTAGACGAGCTAAATCGGTGATTCGGTACGAAAAAATATTGCAAAGTAAAAATTTTTTAACCAGATTTTTATTTGAGATTAATTGTTTTTAATCTCTTAATCAATATATTTTCTCATAACATCCATGGTTAATAACCATAAAGGTACGGTTACAAATGTTAATGGCCATAAAGGTGTGGTTACAAAAGTTAATGACCTTTAAACCCTATTAAGCCATGTTAATGCCATTTGTCCTATAAATACCATATTCTTGTAGCCTTCTCTTTACATTTTTCCTTCACTCTTTTACTCTTGAAAAAATGTAGCTGGTATTTGCGTTTGTTTAATTTGTAATTTATTTCTATTTTTCATACTAAAAATATCTCTCAAAGTTTTCATTCCTTTTACAAGAAGGCTACTTAGTGTTAGATTCATGTGAATTGCTCTTCACACGGTTAGAGTTCGCCTACGATTGCGGTTGTATCCTGGGAGACAAATTCACCGGCAGCGGACGAATAATTGTCTTAAGGAAACTGAGTTTCAGGCCTCCGCAATAAACATCATTTCGATAAAAGGTTTGAGAGCATGTTATTTATTCTAATTGTATTTTTCTATTTCTTTATCCATTATAATTTATAATTCATACTCAATAAAAAAAAATATAATATTATTCTTTTATTTTAATACTGCTACTAACCCCTCCAAAGACAAGGCAGCAAAATACTGCCCACCTTAAACTTGACTATCTGGTGTTATCTGTTAGTGTCGAATAGGGGATGTATGCCACTGAAACTCCTTTTTTAGTTTCTGTTGTGCTATAGTTGTCTGGAATTTGCTTAAGAGATTAGGGTTTTGTTCAATTGGACAACAAGCTTGAAACCTTTTCTGGGAATCAACGGTAGATTTTGCTCATTTCAAGCAAAAGCATTTGAATTCTTAGAAAGGTGGCAATTGGTTATTGCTTATGGTTTAAGGTATTTTTTCTATAAAGCTGATGAGCATAAGTGCCCATGGGATGGAAAGATCAGATGGGTCCTTGCTTAATTGTATGATTTCCCAGTTGCCAATTTGTCTTTCTTTTACAGATAAGAAATCATTAGGAGAAAGTGATGATGGTAGTCCAATTTTTGAAAGCCATGGACCACTTGGCTTATAATTAGAAGCCAAATACAACTCCTAAGTTGCAAGTTACATATTATATAAAAGATTTAGATTCTTTAAAATTCAAATTCTTTGTAAATTTTAGTTAATCTCAACTATTTATTGAGTTTTAAGAGTTCAGATTTTATTATATTGTGGACCCCTCAAACCACTAAAACTGAATCTGCGCCATTAAAACTCATCGAATGGTTGAGATTGAATGAAATGTGCAACTTTAGAGAGTTTAAACTTTAAAGAATTTAAATCCTATATCAAAATTTGATGTGACTTGAAGAGAATACTACTTTTCTTATAATATATATTGATTTAAAAAATGATACAAAAAGAAAAAAAACAAATTTTTGCCTCAGTAGAAAAGGTGACTCTCATCATCTTTTAAGTCTTATTTTTCTTCTGTGATTAGTTGCAATACTCTATTGTATTTCAGGCATAATATTTGTATTTGTATTCTTCCCTCGTTTAATAATTGCCTTGATCATATTTTTGTTGGGAATAGACAGTCAAATTGAACATGCATAAGAGGCATGACAGAAATTCAAAATTTTGTCCCTGTCCCAGGAACTCCTATTAGTTGCATATAAATTAAATAAAGCCTTAACTAAATAATTCTCTACCTAGGTTAGCATGCTAAAGGACTAGGCATACCATAATTCCAAATTATATCCTAGCATATTTATTTTATACTAAACATTTTATAACTCTAAGTTATAACCTAAGCATAAAATAACCTAAGCATGCAAAAATAACCTAAGCATAATTATTAAGTCTAAAAACACTTAAAGAAAAAGACTTAATAATTAAAAGAGAAATAAAAGGAACTTACCAGTTGAAGCGTGCTTTTGCAGGACCTTCTTGCACAAGCCTCCAGTCGTAGGATAGCCTCTATCAGTATCCACACGAACCCCACCAACCAAAACCTCCTTAGGAGGAAGAACTAAGAAGCCTCGAGTAGTTGCTAGACCACTCTAGAAGCCTCACCCAAAAATATAAACTAGCGGTGCCCGAATAAATTCAGGCTCCACAAAAATAACTTGCTCAAGTACCCGAGAGATTAATTATCTCGCTTAGGATTTATGCTTTGAGCTTGGTACAATTTAAAAGGAAAGGAAATAACCTATATATAGGCAAGGGGGAGCAAAAATGCTCCCCTTTCGTCGATGTGGGATTAATTAACATATACATATATATATATATATGTTAATTCAAATCCCACACGCCACTTTTCATGGGCTGCCTTTGTGCAGCCCATGAATAAGGGTTGCGCATTTTTCGGTAACCGAACTTTGTACAAAATATTTTATACTTTTCGGTTCTAACTTACCAATGCAAAATTCCTTATAAATCCTTTCAAATAAATTTTTATTTTTGACTCTAATAAATTAGTTATCAGTCAAAATAAATAATTTGGTCCAACCAAAATTGAATAAATCAATTATATTTTATTTATGACTCTAATTAATTAGTTATCGGTCAAAATAAATTCCTTGGTCTATCCAAAATTGATCTAATCAATTTTAACCAATTAAACAATAATCCAATTATTATTCATGTTATATATTTTGTAATAGAATAAATCTATTAGTTCTTTACTTAGTCCGATGAAGGTCCAATGTGAGTGACCTTATAGGATCCCGAAGTATTGAGCTGTTAAGGCTTAACCAACCCGTGTTCTAATGAAACCATTGGCTCGATGTTCTAGACCGTGAATAGAACTTGATTACCTTAAACGACTGTAGTACGCCTCTAGCAAGGGTCTACCATCCCCCATTACTCGGAACGTCATTTATGCTTATGACTTAATCCCGGTTAATGCAATAATTATCCAGTGCGATAAATTCCTTCCATTCTTTAATATTAGTACCATCTGGTTTATTGGGTTCGGTTAAAGTGTTAACCCACTAATAGCAAGGTTGCTCCAAGCTATCCCAGTTATTTACTTGTTACCGAAGTATATTGCCTTTTACCATAGTGTGTTTGACTAGAAACCATTTCTATCAAACACATACTCTGATCAGAGGTTTATGGCAATCATCACTTCAACAAGTGGCCAGGTACAACTCCTTAATATATCCGGAGCGATGGATTCTTTCCGACTACTCAGCCTACCAACGTGCTGTCATCACTATATCCGTAATCACCCGTAGCACCCTAAATTAATGAGTGCATAGCAATGACCCAAAGTATAGCAATAGTACCACACAAGGCAACTAGCATCTCAAGTATGAGGACATTCGCAAAGCTTATTGCATGAAGATAAACACTAACACATTGATATTTATACCAAGTGTTTATCTTGCTGCGGTCTCCAATATATCTCCCAGATATATCCATGTGTCAAGCTTAAGGCACCACCTTCAGTCTTTAGGAGATTAACTGCTTGGACCCTTTCCAAGAAAGTTGACCACATGCTAGTCTTTCCGTTTCATCAATATCCTTTCTTGATGACACTGTGACTAGGGACAGTTTAGACATAATCATAATTGCACATGAAGTAGGTTCCACCAAATATAGTCCAACTATAATTTCTCTGACTTCATGCTATGATATGTCAAGGACTTTTGTATACATACATCAATGAATATATTTTAACCAGCTATAATATATATGTATAGAAACACATTGATATAAACAAAAGAACAAATGCCTTTATTGATTAAACAAATTATTCGTACTATTACATAATTAAGATATATCGCCCTAATTGCCTTAAGGGCATACATCATATCCAACAAACTCCCACTTGCACTAAGGCCAATTAGCCATATGTTTTAATCCATATGCTTTAACATGCTGGTCATGTTTGACTTGAGTCAATGGCTTTGTCAGACCATCCGCGAGGTTCTGATCAGTGGGTACATATTCTAATCTTATTATCTTAGCATCAACAATCTCCCTGATTATATGATACTTTCTGGATACATGTCTATTTTTCTGATGAGACCGTGGTTCCTTTGCCTGAGCTATGGCACCATTGTTATCACAATATAAAGTAATTGGATTAATAGCCTCAGGCACCACACCGAGATCACCAATAAATCCCTTCAACCAGACAGCTTCTTTTGCTGCTTCGCATGCAGCAATGTATTCAGATTCCGTGGTTGAATCAGCAGTAGTTTCTTGCTTGGAACTCTTCCAGCATACTGCCCCTCCATTTAACACATACACAAAACCTGACTGAGACTTAAAGTCATCCTTGTCAGATTGAAAGCTTGCGTCAGTGTAACCTTTGATAGTGAGATCACCTTCTCCATAAATCAAGAACTCATCCTTAGTCCTTCTCAAGTACTTAAGGATTGCCTTGACGGCCATCCAGTGTTTTTCACCTGGATCTGACTGATATCTGCTCGTAAAGCTCAAAGCCTGAGAGACATCCGGCCTAGTACATATCATAGCATACATGATGGATCCTATCGCGGATGCATAGGGTATATCCTTCATGCGCATTCTCTCTTGAGCTATCTTCGGACACTCAGCTTTAGATAGGTTAATCCCCTTTGTCATTGGGAGATAACCTTTCTTAGAATGCTCAAGGTTGAACCTATTTAACACCTTGTCTATATATGTACTTTGAGAAAGACCTAACAGCCTCTTGGATCTATCCCTGTAGATCTTTATACCTAGTATAAATGCTGCTTCACCAAGGTCTTTCATGGAGAACTTTCTTGACAACCATACTTTAACATTTTGAAGAAGAGAAATGTCATTTCCTATTAGCAGAATGTCATCAACATACAATACTAGAAAAACGACTGCACTCCCACTAACCTTCTTGTAAACACAAGGCTCATTTGCATTTGGGCAGAAATCCAGTTCCCGGATTGTCTGATCAAACCTTATATTCCAACTCCTTGATGCCTGCTTAAGTCCATAAATGGATCTTTGTAGTTTGCATACCTTCGAGCCATTCTGAGATGTAAAACCCTCAGGTTGTGTCATATACACATCCCGGTCTAAATCCCCATTGAGGAATGCTGTTTTTACATCCATCTGCCAGATCTCATAATCGTAATGAGCAGCAATGGCGAGGAGTATCCTTATGGATTTGAGCATGGCTACTGGTGAGACGGTTTCATCATAGTCAATACCTTCCCGTTGACTATAACCTTTCGCAACCAACCTTGCTTTATAGGTAATTACATTACCATCCATGTCTGTCTTCTTCTTGAAGACCCATTTGCACCCAATTGGTCTAACCTCTTGCGGTGCATCAACCAAATTCCAAACTTGGTTCTCGTACATGGAATCCATTTCTGATTTCATGGCCTTTTGCCATTTATCAGAATCTGAGCCTTTTATTGCCTCATCATATGTCCTTGGTTCATCATCCTCCACAAGATATAGTTCCTTATCATTAGTGATGATAAACCCATATCTATCGGACCCTTATGAACACGACTTGATCTTCGCAATGATTGTGTTTCGACAGTTTGTTCTTGGATCACACTCTCTTGTGTATCTAGAACGGGGTCAATCAGTTGATCGTCTGTTTCTTCCTCTTGAACTTCCAGTTCAATATTGCTCCCACTGACCTTTTCAAGTAAGTGTTCCTTTTCCAAAAAGTGAGCATTCCGAGACACAAATACCTTTTGTGCTTCGGGTTGGTAAAACAGATACCCAATTGTTTCCTTTGGATATCCAATGAACAGACATTTGTCAGCCTTGGCATTTAGCTTATCTGACGCTATCCTCTTTACCATAGCAGGACAACCCCATACTCTTAAGTGATTTAGAGATGGCTTTTTGTTACACCATCTTTCATAAGGTGTAAAATCAACTGATTTAGAGAGCACTCTGTTTAAGATATAAACCGCGCTATCAAGTGCATATCCCCAAAAGGATTTACTAAGAACTGCATGGCTCATCATGGACCTGACCATATCTAATAAAGTCCGATTCCTCCTTTCTGACACTCCATTATGTTGGGGTGTATAAGGAGGGGTCCACTGGGGAACTATCCCATTTTCCTTTAGATAATCCTGAAACTCCTGACTTAAGTATTCTCCACCTCGATCCGATCGAAGTGTTTTAATACTTTTCTCAAGCTGTTTCTCTACTTCAGCTCTGAATAGTTTGAATTTTTCAAAACTTTCAGACTTGTGCTTCATCAAGTACAAATAACCGTATCGTGAGTAATCATCAATAAAGGTTATGAAGTAGGAGTATCCTCCTAGTGCCTGTACACTCATTGGACCACACACATCAGTGTGTATAAGTTCCAATGTACTCGTGGCTCGTTCACCCTTCCCTTTAAAGGGTAACTTTGTCATTTTTCCTTTTAAACAAGGTTCGCAATCACCATAAGACTCTAAGTCTATTGAGCCCAAGTCTCCACGCTTATGCAACTTGGTTAAGCGATCTTTGTTTATGTGGCCTAAACGGCAATGCCATAAGTAAAAGGAATTCTCATTATCTAATTTAACTTTCTTCACATTATTTATATTGAAAACTTCTGTTTTAGTATCAAGAATATAAATGCCACCTTTCAACATTCCATAACCATAAAGAATATTATTCAAACGAATCTGACAATTATTATTCGAAAATAAAATTTCAAATCCCTCTGTTGCTAAACACGCAACAGATACAATATTCTTAGTAACACTTGGAATGTAATAACAATTATTCAAAACTAAAACAAGTCCACTTGGCAAAACAAGACTAAAGCTCCCTACGGCTAATGCAGCAACTCTGGCTCCATTTCCCACACGTAGGTCCATCTCCCCTTTTGCAAGTTTTCTACAGTTCCTTAGTCCCTGCACAGAAGTACAGATATGAGAACCACAACCAGTATCTAATACCCAAGTGGATTCTTGCGGAAAAGTAGCAAAGTTTTCAATTACAAATATACCTGAAGTAGATGCCTCTGTAGGCTTCTTCTTCAAATGCTCAGAAGCAGGAGCTTTGCAATCCCTCTTCCAATGTCCCGGTTTCCCACATTGGAAGCAGACATACTTAGATGCCTTCTTTTCATTCTTCTTCTTACTGATTCTTTTCTTGGCACCCAGTGCCTGCTTCTTTTTCTTAGAAGCCTTGCCTTTTTCAACCAACAGTAGAGGTTTCTGATCTTTCTTGATCTAAGATTCTACTGTTTTCAGCATGTTAATTAATTCAGGGATAGTTGAATTAATCCTGTTCATGTAATAGTTAGTTACGAAACCTGAGTAACTATCTGTCAAGGACATCAACACAAGGTCAATGCTCAAGTCATGATTCATCTCGAATCCCAATCGATTCAGCTTCTCAAGGTATCCCAAGAGTTTCAGTACATGCTGAGAGGCAGAGGTGCCAGCCTGCATCTTGGTCCCGAAAAGGAGCTTAGAGGTCTCATACCTCTCTGTCCTCTCCCTCTCCGAAAAGAGTTCTTCAAGATGGAGAACCATATCCTCCAAGGGCATGTTCTCATGTTGTTTCTGAAGCTCAGAATTCATGGACCCCAACATAATACACATGGCAGTCTCACGATCTTTCCTGTGCTTCAACCAGGCATCATGTTCCACATGATCCTCAACATCAGGTTCTACAGGGAAAATTTCACTTAGGACATAGGCAATTCCCTCAGATCTGAGAACTATTCTCACTGCTCGGAACCAATCAGAAAAGTTCGAGCCATTCAATTTGGTGTCAAGTAACATACGGAGATTAAAATTGGAAGCCATTTTCAACCTAAGACATAAGAAAAGAAAAGTGTTTAGATATTAGTTTAAGTACATGTATTTAATTTGAGGACTTTTAAATACATTTTCCTACTATTTTCTTCGAAATTTACAATAGCCCATTCTATTGAATTCGTGAATTTTAGCCCAGCTAAATTTCCTAGTAGGTAGCATCTATAACTAGTCTACTACAACCCCCAATTTTATGAGTCAAGTCATAATAGTCAGTCATAGTTGGAATCCAATTCCATTTGCATCGCATGCAATTGCTAATTCATTCAAGTTCCCTAATCCCAAGGGACGTGTGCTCTTATATTAGCATCTCCTTGAATATGTCTCAGATCTGGGCCTAGCCCCCAATTTTATGGTGGACTACCCCAGCTCTGTTAAGGCAGACCCTATCTCAAACTTTACAACCAATCAATGTGGACTAGAAGGAACGCTTTGCGTAGCACTTTGATAGCCCAAAAAGACCGTATTATAAATTTGAGTAAGGAAGACTATCACTTGCCTTAATATATTTACTTTGGGATTTTATTGGTGTTAAACGTCTCACCCAATCTAGGATTTTATCAGATGGACAAAATTATAATTACTTGTATTAATTCAGGGAATTTTAGAATTAATTTATAAGGTCTAACCTTAGGTGGGTTCAGCTCATTTATTATAATTATTCCATCAACCTAGATTATATGCAAAATAATTAACCCTTTAATTTGTTATATTTATATTGCATTTCCTTTAAGCTTTTATTCAATAATTTTAATTTTTTACTTTGTTATAGAAACACATATAAGCACCATCTTATATACTAGAAATAAATTAGTTCATATTAATCCCCCGATTGGTCAATTCAAATTGCACCGATATAGGTTCCCAGGTAGGAGAGGTGCCCTATGAGGAGTAGACACCAAGTCCAATCCTTAGCCAGAACAAATACGGGCACAAACTTGAAGACCAATGGATTCTCTTGAACTAATAAATTTCGTTCTTCCAATTCATGTAAATTGGGAGCATCTATAACCCATGTAATTTAAATAAATTATTGACACTTGTATAATTTGAGTAAGTTGAGCAAGCTTATTCAAAATTATTCATAACTAATTTCTAACCTTGAAATGAAAGACAGAAGTTTATATATATTGTTCTAAACAATTAAATAAACAAATCATTTCATTTAGAAAATAATATTTAGTTTGCTTCTAACTTAATTATGCACTAAATAGGCAGGCTCTGATACCACTGTTGGGAATTGACAGTCAAATTGAACATGCATAAGAGGCATGACGGAAATTCAAAATTTTGTCCCTGTCCCAGGAACTCCTATTAGTTGCATATAAATTAAATAAAGCCTTAACTAAATAATTCTCTACCTAGGTTAGCATGCTAAAGGACTAGGCATACCATAATTCCAAATTATATCCTAGCATATTTATTTTATACTAAGCATGTTATAACTCTAAGTTATAACCTAAGCATAAAATAACCTAAGCATGCAAAAATAACCTAAGCATAATTATTAAGTCTAAAAACACTTAAAGAAAAAGACTTAATAATTAAAAGAGAAATAAAAGGAACTTACCAGTTGAAGCGTGCTTTTGCAGGACCTTCTTGCACAAGCCTCCAGTCGTAGGATAGCCTCTATCAGTATCCACACGAACCCCACCAACCAAAACCTCCATAGGAGGAAGAACTAAGAAGCCTCGAGTAGTTGCTAGACCACCCTAGAAGCCTCACCCAAAAATATAAACTAGCGGTGCCCGAATAAATTCAGGCTCCACAAAAATAACTTGCTCAAGTACCCGAGAGATTAATTATCTCGCTTAGGATTTATGCTTTGAGCTTGGTACAATTTGAAAGGAAAGGAAATAACCTATATATAGGCAAGGGGGAGCAAAAATGCTCCCCCTTTCGTCGATGTGGGATTAATTAACATATACATATATATATGTTAATTCAAATCCCACACGCCACTTTTCATGGGCTGCCTTTGTGCAGCCCATGAATAAGGGTTGCGCATTTTTCGGTAACCGAACTTTGTACAAAATATTTTATACTTTTCGGTTCTAACTTACCAATGCAAAATTCCTTATAAATCCTTTCAAATAAATTTTTATTTTTGACTCTAATAAATTAGTTATCAGTCAAAATAAATAATTTGGTCCAACCAAAATTGAATAAATCAATTATAATTTATTTATGACTCTAATTAATTAGTTATCGGTCAAAATAAATTCCTTGGTCTATCCAAAATTGATCTAATCAATTTTAACCAATTAAACAATAATCCAATTATTATTCATGTTATATATTTTGTAATAGAATAAATCTATTAGTTCTTTACTTAGTCCGATGAAGGTCCAATGTGAGTGACCTTATAGGATCCCGAAGTATTGAGCTGTTAAGGCTTAACCAACCCGTGTTCTAATGAAACCATTGGCTCGATGTTCTAGACCGTGAATAGAACTTGATTACCTTAAACGACTGTAGTACGCCTCTAGCAAGGGTCTACCATCCCCCATTACTCGGAACGTCATTTATGCTTATGACTTAATCCCGGTTAATGCAATAATTATCCAGTGCGATAAATTCCTTCCATTCTTTAATATTAGTACCATCTGGTTTATTGGGTTCGGTTAAAGTGTTAACCCACTAATAGCAAGGTTGCTCCAAGCTATCCCAGTTATTTACTTGTTACCGAAGTATATTGCCTTTTACCATAGTGTGTTTGACTAGAAACCATTTCTATCAAACACATACTCTGATCAGAGGTTTATGGCAATCATCACTTCAACAAGTGGCCAGGTACAACTCCTTAATATATCCGGAGCGATGGATTCTTTTCGACTACTCAGCCTACCAACGTGCTGTCATCACTATATCCGTAATCACCCGTAGCACCCTAAATTAATGAGTGCATAGCAATGACCCAAAGTATAGCAATAGTACCACACAAGGCAACTAGCATCTCAAGTATGAGGACATTCGCAAAGCTTATTGCATGAAGATAAACACTAACACATTGATATTTATACCAAGTGTTTATCTTGCTGCGGTCTCCAATATATCTCCCAGATATATCCATGTGTCAAGCTTAAGGCACCACCTTCAGTCTTTAGGAGATTAACTGCTTGGACCCTTTCCAAGAAAGTTGACCACATGCTAGTCTTTCCGTTTCATCAATATCCTTTCTTGATGACACTGTGACTAGGGACAGTTTAGACATAATCATAATTGCACATGAAGTAGGTTCCACCAAATATAGTCCAACTATAATTTCTCTGACTTCATGCTATGATATGTCAAGGACTTTTGTATACATACATCAATGAATATATTTTAACCAGCTATAATATATATGTATAGAAACACATTGATATAAACAAAAGAACAAATGCCTTTATTGATTAAACAAATTATTCGTACTATTACATAATTAAGATATATCGCCCTAATTGCCTTAAGGGCATACATCATATCCAACAATTTTGTGTTGTTCAATCTTAGTCTGCAGTTCCATCATTTTGGCTCCAACTATCCTATCCACTTCTTTTCCTTTCTTTATGAGCACAAATGCTGGCAATGAGTTCGCCTGGAACCGGTCAGCCACCATCTGTTATAAACCCGAAAAATCTTCATCGTTTCCAGCTTTTATAGGCGAAAAAAGGAAAAACCAGAAATAAACTCAACATGAATTTGTCCACATCTATCTTGATAAACTCAACACTGTGTACTTAGCAGCAAACTCTTTAACAGCAGGATCAATGAATCGACAAGGTCCATACCAAGTTACTGTAAATTGAATTACCAGCTACAACACTAGAACATAAATAAAAACCATAACAACTACACAAAATTAGAGTATTTATATGAACTACTATAACCAAAGTAGAGTTTGTTGATTGCTTACTAGTTTAGTGTTTCCTTTAGAGGAGTCAAAATAGGCTCTCCATTGGTCAATAGATTTTATATCGACCACTTCAGAAATTTTCGAGGTTGGGATTTCGTTTGAACGATTAAAGCTATGTAGTCTCGATCCTATACTCCATCGTCTTTGAAGTACTGGGAAACGCAACTCCATTGCTGACATTTTCTGCAGATTTGGTAATAGTTGCTGAAGAAGAGGAAATTGTGGCTTTGGTTTGAATAAAGAACAGGCATCAGAATGCTTTATATAGAGCTTGTTGACTATGTAGCAAACGGAAATGGAAACCGGGAAACGCCATTTCTTAAAAATATAGGCTTGGAAACTGTAGGGAAACGAATACGGACACGGAAACGGAAACGCCGAAACGGCACGTAACCGGAGTTTCCATGCTTCATAGCTTGTTGAAGGTGGGAAATGTTTATTATGATTTAATTAAGAATCGAACCGTCATTGATAACTAGATATATGGACCGTCAGAAACAAATTTAGAAACAATAGAGGGGGAAAACTCAATTCCATTATGAGTGCAAGAACATTAAAAAGTAGTGTATTGTTTTTTAATGTTATCAATTGCTATCCCTTCTTTTCACCTAATCAAAGAACAGTTTACGAATTCTGCATCACAGTTGTAGTATTCCTTTTTTATAATTGTGTGTGAGGTGAATAATTGGTTGCTGTATTAAAATTCTGATGTCTCAAAGTAACTTTATTGGGTGACTTCAAGCTCCATTAGTATTTATGCCAAAATAATAAGAATATAAGCAACTCATTCATCGACGAACTTAACTGGACAACACTGAAAAAGAAATGATGCTTTGTATAGTGAAGTAAATGAAAGCATATGTTACGTAATTTTGTATAATTTGGGTTGAGGAAATTTCTGAAAATAACTTGGACAATCTCTGAAGTCGTGATAACACTTTCAGATTGAAACTAATTTGGTGGTTCTCCCAAATTTTTCAATTGGATAAAGTCCGGCTAAAATCAAGAACTTAGAATGGAATTTCGTTGTGTAGAAAAAATGAACCATCAGCAAACGTTGCCAAAAATCGCCTCTAAGTGTTGCCAATGCCAGGTTTATATAGACGTGATACGAGCAGCCGCAATGGTTCATAACAGAAGCGTTGCGAAAGGATACGAGGAGTCGCAACTGTTCATAACAGATGGTTGCGAAAGACTGTGTCCATTCCAGCGGTCGCGACAGTTCAAGACAGAAGCGTTGCGAAAGGTTGCCTCGGACCCCGTAAGCTACGTATCATGATAAAACTCGAACAAGCTTCCACTCCGCACTCTCTTGTCTTGTTCGAAGAAATATTACGATCACATCGGTCAACTAGTTAATCCAATTACTCTAAAATACCAACATAGATTGTATTTGATTCACTGTGTTAGCTTAGTTTTTTTTTGAAAAACACTGTGTTAGCTTAGTTGGTGAAACAATATTGCATCAAGTTGTTTCTATTAATTAGGTTTGAGTTTCAAACTTCAAACCCTGTGAGAGCGCTCAAAATCAACCAAGGTCTGCCTCTTGAACATTATCCCATCTTGAATATGAAGCAGATATATATTTTACACTCTTGAGCTAAAAAACCTATACTTTTCTACTTGTACAATCTTGTGGTTTAAGTTGTATACATAATCATTGTTTCAGTTTTCCTAAATGTAACCTTCAAAGGTAGTAACCGGTATGCAATATTATTCTCTTTTTTTTTGTATATATATAAATTAGGATTTTTGTGAAATTATTTTATAGTTTCTGCAATATATAATAATTTAAAATATCTTTTTTTCAGTATTCTAGTAGCAACAACTCTCATAAACAATAACTTATTTTTTTTTTATCAATAATAAATAATAATTTATTAACAGTTAAATAAATTTATTTTGGGTCGTATAAAAGTAATATTTAATACTGTACAAAGTTTTGTGAGTGGGTGATGAGGTAATAGTTAAAGGAATTTTAGGAAATATAGGTCCCATAAAATTGTGGCTATCAGTCTTCCTCTAATTTTGATTTGTTTAAAATTTGATAAGTGAAATAGAAACACAGAGATTGCCCCCTCCACTTACATGTTATATTCTCTTTAGAGAATTTTTTCCAACAAAGTGAAGTATATTCTGTTATTGATAACAGCCTATATAATATAACACTTTGTCAGGTTCAATATCGTAAAATAACTGTGTTTTTATTCTTACAAGTCTAACAGGAAAGTTCAATTCTTTTCTTCCTTCTGGAGAATAGGTTTCAAACAAACAATTATAATGAAGTCTCCAAGTGGTATGTAATTTGGTATCAATTAAGTAAGGTTTTAGGTTCGAACCTTGTAATTGTAGAAAATTCTCATTGGGGAACTCACTCACTATAGCTAGTTGCACAACCCGGACCGGATCAAATGTAGCTAGAACAAAGCTCCAATACTTGTGTCATGCATTTCCTGCGTGCCCCTACCTTCTATTGGAAATATGGCATATCAGATAATGTTGTGGATTATCTACTTTAGGCTAAATTATAATATGGAAAAGTTATGATTTTGAATAACATGAAATACGTCATTGTATTCTACACTTTGAGAGCTTTCCAACGATATATTATACGCCTAAAACGGATTAACGGTGAATGGAAAATTATAGTTTAAAGTTTGAACATCTGTCAAATTTAGACGCGCTAAATCAGTGATTCGGTACTGAAAAAATATTGCCATGTAAAATTTTTTTAACCAAAGATTTTTATTTGAGATTAATGAGTTTTTAATCTTTTAATCAATATATTTTCTCATAACATTCACTGTTAATAACCATAAAGGTATGGTTACAAATAATAATGGCCATAAAGGTGTGATTACAAAGGTTAATGCCCTTTAAACCCCATTAAGTCATGTTAGTACCATTTGTCCTATAAATACCATATTCTTGTAGCCTTCTCTTTACACTTTTCCTTCGCTCTTTTACTCTTGAAAAATCTAGCTGGTATTTGCATTTGTTTACTTTGTAATTTATTTTCTGTTTTTCATACTGAAAATATCTCTCAAAGTTTTCATTCATTTTACAAGAAGGCTACTTAGTATTAGATTGTTGTGAATTGATCTTCACACGGTTGAGTTCGCCTACAATTGCCGTTGTATCCTGGGAGACAAATTCACTGGTAACGGACGAATAATTGTCTTAAGAAAACTGAGTTAAGGCCTCCGTAATAAACATCATTTCGGTTAAAGGTTTGAAAGTATGTTATTTATTCTACTTGTAAGTACATCTCCTAAGTTGCAAGTCATGTTAAATTTGATGCGACTTACTTTCTCGTATAATCGTATAAGATATCGTATATTTTTTTAGGAGAGCAGTTAGAAAATAGTTTTAAGACTGCAAAAAGTAATTATTGGGACATATATTGATTTAAAAAACCATACAAAAAGGAAAAAAAAACAAATTTTTGCCTCAGTGGAAAAGGTGACTCCCATCATTTTTTAGTCTTATTTTCTGTGATTAGTCACAGAGTCACACTGTATTGTTTCAGGCATAATATATGTATTTGTATTCTCCCCTGGTATAATAATTGCCTTGATCATATTTTGTGTTGCTCAATCTTGTTTTGGAGTTCCATCTTTTTTGCTCCAACTATCCTATCCACTTCTTTTCCTTTCTTTATGAGCACAAATGCTGGCAATGAGTTCGCCTGAAAACGGTCAGCCACCATCTGTTTTTAACCCGAAAAAAAATCATCATTTCCGGCTTTTATATGCGAAAAAGTGAAAAAACCGAAATTATTTTACTTGTTACAACATTTACCATGAATTTGTCCACATCTATCTTGATAAACTCAACATCTGTGTACTTGGCAGCAAACTCTTTAACAGCAGGATCGATGAATCGACAAGGTCCACACCAGGTTGCTGTAAATTGAATTACCAGCTACAACACAGGAACATAAAAATTAAAAACTGTAAGAACTACACAGAATTAGAGTATTTATATAAACTACTATAACCAAAGTAGTGTTTGTTGATTGCTTACTAGTTTAGTGTTTCCTTTAGAGGAGTCGAAATAGGCTCGCCATTGGTCTGTAGATTTTATATCGACAACTTCAGAAATTTTCGCGGTTGGGATTTCGTTTGAACAATTAAAACTATGAAGTCTCGATCCTATGCTCCATCGTCTTTGAAGTACTGGGAAATGCAACTCCATTGCTGACATATTATGCAGATTTGATTATAGTTGCTGAAGTTGAGTTCAGAAGAGGAAATTGCGGCTTTGGTTTGAATAAGAATAGGCATTAGAATGCTTTATATAGAGCTTGTTGAAGATGGGAATTTTATTATAATTTAATTAGAGAATTGATTCGTTGCAATATGGACCGTCAGAAACAAATTTATAAAGAATTGAGGGAGGAACTCAATTCCATAATGAGTACAAGAACATTAAAAAGAAGTGTTTTGTTTTTTAAGTTTTTTTCACCTAATAAAAGAACAGTTAACGTATTCTGCGTCACAGTTGTAGTATTCCTTTTTTTTTTTTTTATAATTGTGTGAAGTGGATAATGGCGTCGTAATACAGTGTGATATGTGAAAGTTCTTATTTGGTTGCTGTATTAGAATTCTGATGTTTCAAAATGACTTTAATTGGTGAATATTCTTGTTCTATTATTTCAAGCACCATTGGTATATATGTCATAAACCTAAGAATATAAGCAACTCATCATCGGTGAACTCAACTGGACAACACTGAAAAAGAAATTATGCTCTATATAGTGAAGTCAATGAAAGTATATGTTATGTAATTTTGTTTCAGTTTTCCTAAATGTAAATTTCAAATGTTGGGCTGGTAGTAATTCAATCAATGTTTTAAAAAGCGTTAGTCAGACGGTCAGGATTTTCAGTGTCTGGGCAATGCCTAGGCCGGACATGTGATTTTTTTTAATTTTTTATATTTATTAATAGATAAAAGTATGTTTTCAACTAAAAATAAATTATAATATAATAATATATTATAAAAACATAGCTTAGCGTATAACAACATAAGTCTTAATCGATTCTTACAAAGAAATACATCAACACTAAAATTAATTTCTTAACAATGCACATCCTCACAAATTTTTTATAGTATATAGCGTATTATTTCTCGATTTTAGATTTAAAATGAGAATTATACGGCTAAAATATTTTAAACTATAAGTATTACAAGTATTGGTATCTTAAAAATTACAGAAAATTTGATTAGGTGGTGCCTAAGCGAAAAAAGTTGGAGTAGGCGATGCCTAAACGATAATAAATCGGTTTTGCGTTTGATAGCACTTGAAGAATGAAAAGTCGAACATAAGCTCTAAAATAGCGCTTAAACGGGTTCTTGGCAAAGCTGTGCGGGGAGTTTTAAATGAATGAATTTAATGTATGCAATATTATTCTCGTTCCTGCAATATTTAATAATTTAAAATATTTTTTTTCAGTATTCTGGTAGCAATAACTCCCATAAATAATAATTTATTAACAGGTAAACGAATTTATTTTGATTATTTGCAAAGGATAAATTTTATACAGTATCGAATATTTAATATTTTTTTTATTAAATATTTAATAAGTATGTAATTTTTATTATTATATTATATAAATTATATATATATCAAATATTTAATGAAAGAATTACTAAATATTTAATTCTGTATAAAATATGTCCTAAGAAGAATAAATATATATATAATATTGTACAACGTTTTGTGAGTGGGTGATGAGGTAAAAGTTAAGGAATTTTAGGAAATATAGGTCCCATACAATTGTGGCTATTAATTTTCCTCTAATTTTTATTTGTTTAAAATTTGATGAGTGAAATAGAAACATTAGAGATTGCACACCCCTCCACTTGCATTTTATATTCTCTTTACAGAATTTTCACCAACAAAGTTAAGTGTATTTTGTTATTGATAACAGCCTATATAATATTATCGTAAAATAACGATGTTTTTATTCTTATAGCATTGGTTTCAAACAAACAATTATAATGACGTGTGTTAACGAAATTAGTTTAAGTGATAAGTAATTTGGTATCACTTAAGTAATGTTTTAGGTTTGAATTTTGTGAATGTACGAAATTCTCATTGAAAAACTCACTCACCATAGTTAAGTGCGCAACCGAATTGGATCAAATGTGGCTAGAATAAAGTTCAAATGAACCAGATAGATAACAAAATAAATGTCTTGTTCAGGAATAAATTGTCAGGTGAAAAAATGGGTTTCCGGAGTGGAATGTCAACATTGAGCATCTTCCAATCAATAATCGATAAAATTGAAAAATATCTTCGTAAAAGAGGTCATATTGTACGTCCCATAAAAAAGGAACAGAAAAAATTATGATTCGATGCCCCTACCTCCAAAGACAAAGCAGCAAAATACTGCCCACCTTTAATGTTGGGAAAAAATCGGTAAAATAAAGTCATGATAAATTTAAAGTCGTGACAAATACTTAGATTGGAATTTATTCGATGATACTACTAAATAATTCAATTGGATAAAATCAGAAATCAACAAAAACTTTAGAATGAATGATGTGATGTTATGTACCGAAAAAAAGTCTGTAAAAACATCTGTATACATGGCAATGCCTAGTTCTCTTTATATAGAGAATCGAAATAACTGCTCGAATTTAACTGTTTTTGCATTTATTTTCGTCATAATCTAGCGTGCCGTGGCCGCGAGTCCTAATGTCGCGATCGTGACTTATAACACGTAAACCTTCTGTTTCTCAAATGAGGCAATCACGAGCGCGAGTTTCTTGTCGCGAGTGCGAGTTTCTTGTCGCTAGCGCGATATGGTCCAAACACAAAAATTCATGAATTTCTCATGAATTTTTACAAGGGAACTTTATTCGAAAATAAAAAATTTTCGAGCTAACCTGATAGCCCGACCTCAGCTTGGGGCGCTGCCACTGGACCCCGCCTAGGGGCTGCCGCCCCTCGGAACCCGCTACCGGGGGCGATGGCCCGGATATCCAAACATCGTGATAGAACTCAAACAAAGAGTGCACTCCGCACTCTCCCAACTTGTTCGATGAATTATTACGATCGCTTTGGTCTACTAGTTGATCTAATTACACTAAAATACTAACATTAAACTTGACTATCTGGTGTTATCTGTTAGTGTCGAATAGGGGATGTATGCCACTGAAACTCCTTTTTTAGTTTCTGTTGTGCTATAGTTGTCTGGAATTTGCTTAAGAGATTAGGGTTTTGTTCAATTGGACAACAAGCTTGAAACCTTTTCTGGGAATCAACGGTAGATTTTGCTCATTTCAAGCATAAGCATTTGAATTCTTAGAAAGGTGGCAATTGGTTATTGCTTATGGTTCAAGGTATTTTTTCTATAAAGCTGATGAGCATAAGTGCCCATGTGATGGAAAGATCAGATGGGTCCTTGCTTAATTGTATGATTTCCCAGTTGCCAATTTGTCTTTCTTTTACAGATAAGACATCATTAGGAGAAAGTGATGATGGTAGTCCAATTTTTGAAAGCCATGGACCACTTGGCTTATAATTAGAAGCCAAATACAACTCCTAAGTTCAAAGTCATGTATAATTTGATGTAACTTAGAGAGAATATTGCTTATAAGAAGAATATTTTTTTTAAGAAACCACTTACAAGACATATTTAAGACCGTGGAAAGCAACTAATGGAATATATATTAATTTAAAAAAAATGATATAAAAAGGAAAAAAAACAACAAATTTTTGCCTCAAGTAGAAAAGGTGACTCTCGTCATCTTTTAACTCTTATTTTTCTTCTGTGATTAGTCACAGAGTCACACTGTATTGTTTCAGGCCTAATATATTTATTTGTATTATCCACTAGTATAATAATTGCCTTGATCATATTTTGTGTTGCTCAATCTTGTTCTGAAGTTCCATCTTTTTGGCTCCAACTATCCTATCCACTTCTTTTCCTTTCTTTATGAGCACAAATGCTGGCAATGAGTTCGCCTGAAACCGGTCAGCCACCATCTGTTTTTAACCCGAAAAATTTCATCATTTCCTATTTTTATAGGCCAAATTTTTTTTGAAAAATCGGAAATAATTTAACTAGTTACAACACTTACCATGAATTTGTCCACATCTATCTTGATGAAGTCAACATCTGTAAACTTAGCAGCAAACTCTTTAACAGCAGGATCGATAAATCGACAAGGTCCACACCAGGTTGCTGTAAATTGAATTACCAGCTACAACACAGGAACATAAAAAAGCCATAAGAACTACACAAAATTAGAGTACTGATATAAACTACTATCATCAAAGTAATGTTTGTTGATTGCTTACTAGTTTATTGCTTCCTTTAGACGAGTCGAAATAGGCTCTCCATTGGTCTGTAGATTTTATATCGACAACTTCAGAAATCTTCGAGGTTGGGATTTCGTTTGAACGATTAAAACTATGAACTCTCGATCCTATGCTCCATCGTCTTTGAAGTACTGGGAAATGCAACTCCATTGCTGACATATTATGCAGATTTGATTATAGTCGCTAAAGTTGAGTTCAGAAGAGGAAATTGTGGCTTTGGTTTGAATAAGAACAAGCATTACAATGCTTTATATAGAGCTTGTTGTGGGTGGAAATTTTATTATAGTTTAATTAGAGAATTGATTCGTTGCAATATGGACCGTCAGAAACAAATTTAGAAAGAATTGAGGGAGAAAACTCAATTCCATAAAAAGAAGTGTATTGTTTTTTAATGTTATCAGTTGCAATTCTTTTTTTCACTTAACAAATGAATAGTTAGGCTATGTTATTTTCAACTTATAATTCATTCAGTTCAGTATTTATCAGTACTGCATACATATAAATTTAGACTGAAATAAATATTTGACAATTCAATTAAATATTACTATTTATTAGTTAAAAAGAATATAATCTTAATTTTATTATGTGTCACTGTTGTAATATTCTTTTTTTTATAATTGTGTGCGCCGTAATGCAATGTCACAGTTCATTTTTGGTTGCTTTATTTAAATTCTGATGTCTCAAAATAGTTTTCATTTGGTGAATATTCCTGTTCTATCATTTCAAAAAGAAGTGATGCTCTATGTAGTGAAGTCAACGAATAATATATTTTATACAATATTAAAAATCTTGTGATATAATTTACATTTTATCGTATTTAATTCAGTTGATGAAATTATTATGTATCAACGTGTTTTCGTTTAATGTATGTTTTAATTTCGAGCTTCAAACCTTTGTAAACCGTTTGAAACATGTGTAGCATCAGTTTGAGCCACAATACAAAAATTCAAACGATAAAATGAATAAAAATAAAAAAAATACGGATGGAGATGGGTGAAGTTTTTTTAATAAGATAAATATGTGGAGGAAGTTGTATACATAATAATTTTTTGGGAAAACTTAAAAAATATGTCTTATGGTTTTATAGTTTTATGAAAAGGTACTTGTGAAATATTTTTTTTTAAAATGGTGCTTGTGGTTTCAAAAGTTTTCAAAATGGTGCTTGTGGTTTGGAAATTACACTGCTACACCAGTTATTTCAATAAATTCAACATTTCTATATTTTAACTATATTATTTAAGAATTATGTAACAAGATTTGAGTATGATTCGGAAAATTTTCATTTTGTTTTGATTTTTAAAGTTATTATCAAATTTTAATTAAAAAATATTAATACTTTTTAAAAAATTCTAAAATTTATCACAAAGGTGTATTATATTTTCATTAACTAAACTATAAAATTTCACTTTAAAATGGACAAAATTACCCTTCAAAATGTAGTTTTAAAATTTTGGAAATCCTCTTTTTATAAACTTTTGAGACCACAAACACCATTTTAAAAAAAAAATTTACAAATATTTTTTTACAAAACGACCAAAATACATAATTTATTTTTTAAGTTTATCAAAAAAAATTTTCTTCTTCCGGAATGAAACCTCCAAGGGTGGTGGTGATCATTATGCAATATTATACTAATTTTTTCGATATATACTAATTTAAAATACTTTTTTTCAATATTTTAGTACCAACAACTCTCTATATAATAAATGTTAATTTAATAATTGAATCCTAAATCTCAAAAATTATATATTTGAGTTCATATATAAATTAAATAAAATAAATTTTTATTATTATTATTATAAGTTTAATTAAATAAATTATATTAAAAAAAAAAAGTCCCCGTAATTAAAAAAAATTTCGTTCACAGTACATGTACTAGAAAACTTTATTCCACTTGGTTCAATCACGAATGGTCAACATCATGTCCAAACACATTGATAGAAACTAGTCACCACTAACTTCATACAATTCCCTCTAATTTCCTCACAGAACCCCAATTTACCAAGAAAAAAAACAAAGGCATGTAGAATTTCATAAAAACTTGTACACTATGATAAGATTTATTATCACCGTTCATCTAGGGCTCTAAACGAGTCGAACCAAATTTTTGCCTGTTTGAGGTTATTTATTTAATTTTTAATTGAACACGAGTCGAGCTCGAATTCAAGTTTAAAATTCCTGTTTGTGTTCGGTTTGTTTAAGTATACGTTTGGCCGCGAGCTGTTCACAAACAACTCATTTATTTTCTTCGTGAACAGTTCGTTAATTTTTTCGTGAACAAGCTTATTACTTTTGTTCGTGCACAACATTGTCAATTCAATATATAATTTAAAGTGGGCTACAAAATTAGGCCGGGTATACGTATACTTGTGTATTAGTTTAATTTTATATAGCCATACTTTATTTTAATTCTATAATTTTTTTAATATATAATAATAATAATCGAGCTAGTTCGCGAACATTTATAGAGCCAGTTCACGAACTTGTTCGCGAACCTCTAATCGAGTTTGTTCACGAGTTTGTGGGATTACCAAGTCCCACATTGGCAAAGTGAATAAGAAAGAAAAATAAGAATTGTCCCACATTGCCAATTGTAAGGCATAGGGGCTGATTTTGTAGTATAAAAAAAGGCCTATGGCCTTAGTTGAAATCACACCAATAAAGCCTTTCTCATCTCTAAGGCATTTGTTCTTCTTATTCCTTTTCTTTGTAATATTTTGTTATAAAATTAAGTTGGTAGTGTAATTTTAGTGTTTCCTCTTTATTTTGTTTTAACAGTAGTTTTAGTTTGCTAATAGTTTCCGCAACAATTGGTATCAGAGCGTTGGTTTTAGAAAAAATTAGTATGCTATGTGCGCTGTAGGTGTATTACAGCCGGCACATCAGAAAGTTTTTTCTAATTTTCGGGCCTGTTGTCTAGTTGGCATTTAGCAAATTTAAAATTATTGTTAAAATAATCTTTCGGTAAAATCTAGAATAATAATAGTATACTGTCTCGAGTAACTGGAAAAATTCTGTCACCAAGCGATAAGAGCCTAAGGAAATTGGTATTTAACTGAGACCGTTTGTGACTCGACCAATTACCTGAAAATTTTTCTAGCACTTGAGTAATATTATTATTTGTGATTTTACGGTTTGAGCTGAAATGGAAGAAGAAAATCCATTCGGAAAGATATCCACTTCAAATGCTTCTTCAAGTATTCTTCAGAGGGCCGCTGGAGTAAATTCCAGATTGGTGGTGGAAATTTTCGATGGAAGTGGTCATTTCGGCATGTGGCAAAGTGAGGTTCTAGACGCATTATTTCAACAAGCTCTAGATATTGCCGTTGAAGGAGAGAAACCAAATGAAATGGGAGAAGGAGAATGGAAGACCATCAATCGACTGGCTTGTGGTACAATTCGGTCATGTTTATCTAGAGAACAGAGGTATGCATTTTACAAAGAAACCTTTGCTAGAAAACTGATGACGGCACTGGAGGAGAAGTTCTTGAAAAAGAGCAGTCAGAACAAGCTTCACATGAAGAAAAGGCTGTTCCGATTCACTTACATTCCTGGTACCACAATCAACGATCATATCACCAACTTCAATCAACTAGTTGCTGATTTGTTGAACCTAGATGTGACCTTTGAAGATGAGGATCTTGCCTTAATGTTGTTGGGATCTCTTCCGGAGGAGTTTGAGTTCCTCGAAACAACTCTACTCCATGGGAAGGCTGCTGTAACTCTCAATGAAGTTTGTGGAGCTTTGTACAGCTATGAATTAAGGAGGAAGGAGAAAAGGGAAAGCTCAAATGGAGCTACCGAGGCTTTGATTGTTAGAGGACGCCACGGGAACCAGGCGAAAGGAATGAAGCAACGATCAAAGTCAAAATCCAAATTGGGGAAAGATGAATGCGCCTTTTGTCGTGAAAAGGGGCATTGGAAGAAAGATTGTCCTAAGCTGAAAAAGAAAGGCCAATCTGACAAGGGAAAGACTGTTGCAGTAGCTGAGTATGATGATAACTCAGATTGTTCACTTGCTCTTTCAGCTTCTACCAACTCTTCTAGTGTTTGGCTTCTTGATTCAGGATGCAGTTATCACATGTGTCCTAATCGAGAATGGTTCTATAATTTTAAAGAACTAGAAGATGGTGTTGTCTACACAGCAAATAATTCCCCTATCACCACACATGGGGTTGGTTCCATTCGGTTGAAAAACGAAGATGGATCAATCAGAACATTGAAGGAAGTTCGCTACGTGCCAGATTTATCAAAGAATCTCATTTCTGTGGGAGCCCTAGAAGAAAAGGGTTTCAAAGTTCAAGCAAAAAATGGAGTAATGAAGATCATTTCTGGTGCATTGGTGGTGTTGAAGGGAGTTCGAAAGAATAACAGGTTGTACCACTATCAAGGTACTACTGTTATTGGAACTGCAGCAGTGGCTTCTAATGATGAGAAAGAATTGGAAGCATCCAGATTGTGGCATACGCGATTGGGGCATGCTGGTGAAAAATCCTTGAATCTACTGGTAAAACAAGGATTATTAAAAGATGTCCAGGCTTGCAAATTGGACTTTTGTGAGCATTGTGTCAAAGGGAAAAAGACAAGGGTGAAATTTGGAACTGCGATCCATGATACTAAAGGTATTCTGGACTAAAGGTACTCTGATGTATGGGGGCCTTCCAAGATGGCATCACTTGGAGGGAAGCACTACTATACCACCTTCGTTGATGATTTTTCCCGGCGAATTTGGGTGTATACTATGAAGACTAAGGATGAAGTGCTCGGAATTTTCCTTAAGTGGAAAAATATGATGGAAACTCAGACGGGTCGAAAGATCAAGCATCTCCGAATAGATAATGGTGGAGAGTACACGAGTGATCCATTCAAGAAAGCCTGTGATGATAGCGGCATTGTCAGGCACTTCACAGTTAGGCATACACCACAACAAAATGGAGTGGCTGAACGCATGAACCGAACCTTACTGGAGAAAGTTCGATGTATGTTGTCCAATGCTGGGTTGGGCAAGCAGTTTTGGGCTGAAGCTGTTACATATGCGAGCCATCTCATCAATCGCCTACCATCTAGTGCTATTGATGGTAAAACACCACTCGAAAAATGGTCTGGGAAACCTGCTACTGACTATGATTCCTTACGTGTGTTTGGTTCCACTGCTTATTATCATGTGAAGGAATCAAAGTTGGATCCTCGCGCAAAGAAAGCAATTTTCTTGGGGATCGCTTCGGGAGTAAAAGGGTATCGTCTTTGGTGCCTAGAGACCAAGAAGACGATCATCAGCAGGGATGTTACCTTTGATGAATCTACCATGTTAAGAAAGGTAACAACAGAACAAACAGATGGTACTCTGAAACAGGTGGAGTTTGAAAGGCAGATAATTAGTCCAGCAAATGATGAAGATGTAGAAACTCCAATGGTAGATGAGGAGTCTGATGAGGAAGAGGTTTAAGCCCAAGAACCTCCACAGCAACTTGAACCAATTGCATTAAGAAAGCCAAAAAGAACAGTAAGAAAGCCTGTTCGCTATGTTGATATGGTGGCTTTTGCATCTCCAATTGCAAATGATGACATCCCTACCACTTATAAAGAAGCAGTCAAAAGTTCAGAAGAAGATAAGTGGAGGAATGCCATGATTGAAGAAATGCAGTCCCTTCAGAAGAATCAGACATGGAAGTTAGTTGATCTTCCAAAGGGAAAGAAGGCAATTGGGTGCAAATGGGTCTATGCAAAGAAAGATGGATTTCCTAACGATTCTAATGTTCGCTACAAAGCAAGGTTGGTAGCTAAAGGGTACGCTCAGACAGAGGGAGTTGATTACAATGAAGTATTTTCTCCAGTGGTGAAACACTCTTCCATCCGTATTTTATTGGCTTTGGTAGCACAGTTAGATCTGGAGCTGGTTCAAATGGATGTAAAAACAGCCTTTTTACATGGAGACTTGGAGGAGGAAATCTATATGGTTCATCCTAAAGGATTCAAAGTTGCTGGAAAAGAGAACATGGTTTGTAAACTTGAAAAATCATTGTACGGATTAAAGCAATCTCCGAGGCAGTGGTACAAGCGATTTGACAAGTTTATGTTGAGGCAGAAGTACACAAGAAGCAAATATGATCATTGTGTGTATTTGCGCAAGCTGCAAGATGGATCTTTTATATATCTTCTTCTTTATGTTGATGATATGCTGATAGCTTCCAAGAACCAAGAGGAAATTGAGAAGTTAAAATCTCAATTAAATGAGGAATTCGAAATGAAGGATCTTGTCGAAGCAAAGAAGATTCTTGGCATGGAGCAGAGATAGGAATGTGGGAAGACTTTTTTTGACTCAAAAAGAATATCTGGGAAGAGTATTGAAGCGTTTTGGCATAAATAAGCAGTCAAAACCTGTTAGTACACCACTTGCTTCTCATTTCAAGCTCAGTGCAGCATTATCTCCAAAAGCTGCAGCAGAGAAAGCATATATGTCAAAAGTACCATATGCAAGTGCTATTGGTAGCTTAATGTATGCTATGGTGTGTACAAGGCCCGACATTTCACATGCAGTTGGGGTCGTGAGCAGGTATATGCATAATCCTGGAATGGAACATTGGCAAGCTGTGAAATGGATTCTACGGTATATTCTGAACACCGTGGATGTTGGATTGGTATATCAGCAGGATAAAGGCGGTCAACATGTAATTGGATATTGTGATTCCAACTATGCTGGTGATCTGGATAAACGTCGATCAACTACTGGTTATGTGTTCACTTTGGCAAAAGCACCAGTATGTTGGAGGTCTACATTACAGTCGACAGTTGCCTTGTCTACGACGGAAGCAGAATATATGGCATGTACAGAGGCTGTAAAGGAGGCAATTTGGCTTCAAGGGTTGCTCGGTGAATTGGGTATTCAACAAAAGCACATAAAGGTGCACTGCGATAGTCAGAGTGCTATCATGTTACCAAAGAATCAAGTTTACCACGCAAGGACGAAGCATATCGACGTTCGTTACCACTTCATACGAGAGGTTCTCGAAGAAGGTGGAGTTGTAATCCAGAAGATTCAGACCACAGAAAATCCAGCTGATATGTTGACAAAGGCAGTAAATCCAATCAAATTTCAATATTGTTTGGATTTGATCAATACTGTCAAAACTTGAAGACTGCATTGGAAGACACTACACAAGATAAGAGATTAAAGATGTGGAACTTGTCAAGGTGGAGATTTGTGGGATTACCAAGTCCCACATTGGCAAAGTGAATAAGAAAGAAAAATGAGAATTGTCCCACATTGCCAATTGTAAGGCATAGGGGCTGATTTTGTAGTATAAAAAAAGGCCTATGGCCTTAGTTGAAATCACACCAACAAAGCCTTTCTCATCTCTAAGGTATTTGTTCTTCTTATTCCTTTTCTTTGTAATATTTTGTTATAAAATTAAGTTGGTAGTGTAATTTTAGTGTTTCCTCTTTATTTTGTTTTAGCAGTAGTTTTAGTTTGCTAATAGTTTTCGCAACAGAGTTAACGAGCCGAGCTTTGGCTTGTTCATGTTCAGTTTATTATAATTCGAGCCATATAATCATATTCACGAACTGTTCATTTATAAATCGAGTCGAGACGAATCAAACTTTCATTGATCCAAACACCAAACTATTCATAAACGACTTAATTAATTTACAGTCGTCCTTTCACTGCAATGATTCATTTCCATCAAACAAATTTGTTGGATTTTAACAGGAAACTTTAATTCTTTTCTTCTAGAGAATTGGTTCCAAACAAACACATTATAAGAAATATGTTAAGCACAAATTTTTAGGAACAAATCGTTAGGTGAAAAACCAGTCTTCATGTCAACATTGAGCATCATCTTCCAATCAAAAATCAATTAAAGAGGAAATGCTGTCTGTCTTGAACTAGTATTACCCTTCAGTATTCCCCTGTAGAATTTTTTCCCCCCTTCCTACTATGAGCCTAACGTGGTCGCACCTGTCGCCCATCTCTTGGGGTCGAATTTAAAAATCTCATCGCTCTTCTTATAAATATATTTAATGAGAATCGAACATGGATCTTCCTTCACGTAATTAATATGTGTTGCCGATTTAGCTACACTTGTATGTCTCATAACTTTTTTTTAATATGGATCTCAAATATTTCCAATCGTTGAACAAGAACCTTTTATCATTTATTTGGTTTTAATAAAATCAACCGAGCTCTATCTCTTGAACATTATCTCTTCTCTAACATCAGTTGATTGATGTTATGAATGCCAAGCAGATATATTTTGGGGAGGTAGTGAATGTTATGCAATATTGTTCAAATTTCTTCATTATATGTTAGTTTTAAATATAATTTTTCAATATTCTATTAGCAACATCTCCCCCTAAATACTCCTTTCATCTATAAAATATTATTCATTTAACCGAATCATTAAAATCAATGAAAAATTTATTAAACAACCAAAATGACTAATTTATCCTTTACTAAATTCTCTTTCTTCTTAATTACTCACTTATAATTTTAACAATACATAATCTCTCTCATATTTAATAAAATGGTAAATCAGAGAAAAAATTGTATAAAACGCATTGATAATTTAAATTAACAATTAAAAAAAAACTAATAAAATAATTAAAGAGACAATAATTTTTAGATAGAGAGAGTAATAATTTATCAACAGTTAAACCAAATATTTTGGTTCACTCAAGAAGAATAAATATAATATATAGTAATGTACATAGTGTTGTGAGTGGGTGATGAAGTAATAATTAGGGAATTTTAGGAAATATAAAATCGTGGCTATTAATTTTCCTCTAGTTTTTATTTGTTTAAAATTTGATGAGTGAAGTGAAAACACAGAGATTGCATCACCCTTCCACTTGCATGTTTTATTCTCTTTACAGAATTTTCACCAGCAAAGTATATTTTATTATTGTCAAAAAATTTTTATAACAGCCTATAAAATATATCACTTTGACATTATATTTTTCTCCCGTGATATTTGGTTCGTAAAAATCCTATTTCGTGGAATAGAATTAGAAATGAATGTAAAAGATGTCAAATATAGCAGAGTATATGTAAAAGGGAATAGCTTTTCTTTGAGATGTATATAAATTAGGAAAAGCTTTTCCGTGCGTCGACGGATTCTAAATAAATAATATACATTTTTACTTCTATTCCACGGAATAGAATTTCTGCGAACCAAACGAGCCCTTAGTGTTAAGTGTATAAAATATATCTGCAAATTATCTCGATAGTAAAATAACTATTTTTCAAGTCATTCTTACAAGAAAAGTCTAGGGTTCGAAACTTCAAGCCGTTGTAAATTTATTTCTATTGTAATTAGTTTAATTTTAAAAAAGTTATGTTTGAACAGCTCTTTAAACTCTTCTCTCCATCCATCTGTAGTTATTTTCTTTTTTTATGGAAAGTTGCCATAGTTTTTACTTTCCGAGCTCAATGTCTAATATGAGTTACATTATTTTTTGCTTTCGCAACCGGTGTTAGGTTTATTGGCCGACTAATCAGGATTCGGGTATTGCAGAGGCCTAGTTATGGGAGTGATCCTACCAACCAAATTCACTCCATACACATCCCCAGAGTTTGGTCCCTGATTGATGCTTAAAGAGTTGAGTTTCTCATCTAACTCAACCAACTGATAGTTGGTGACGTATTGCATTTTTTAACGGCGCTGATTACGGGTAGTATCAGCATGTAATAGAAAACTCGATTCGGCTTGGTACAAACAATCACGAATGGTCATCATCATGCCCAAACACATTGATTGAAGCTACTGACCACCAACTTTATACAATTCCCTTGAATTTCCTTTTCAAGATTCCTCTTTCTAGAAAGCAAACGAGCAAGAATCCCCAAGAAATAAAACACAACACTGCCATACAACTCTACTCTCCATATTAAGCCAACTATATATCTTAGGCTTCTCAGCCTGTAGAATTTTATAAAATTTTGTACACTATGACATTGCTGATAACGACCACAACAAATTATTTCAAGAATACAAATTTATTGGATCCTAACAGGAAAGTTCAATCCTTTTCTTCAAATAATTGGTTCCAACCAAACACATTACAAGAACGTCTGTCAAACAGAATTTCTTAGGGCCAAATAGTTAGGTGAAAAATGGTTTCCAGAGTGGAATGTAACCATTGAGCATCTTCCACTCAAATCAATTCAAGAGCAGGTCCGGTCCTGACATTTTCTAGGCTCTAAGTAAAATAATACGTGAAACATATACATTGGGCCGTCGTAATAAAAAGGGTCAAATTATAACTTTTTTGTAATAAATTGGGGGATAATTGTTTACATAATTTCGACATGGACACGATTAAGACTTTTTTTCTTAGGAGCAAACTTTCAGCCTTTGAGTCTCAACTAGTCATTTTACCGCTATTATCAATACTCTTGGAATAATTATAAAATAAAATACATAATTGAATAATAATAATAAAAATTAATTATATCTAATTATTTCGAGAAAAAAGGAACCAAAAATCTAAATGAGTAAAACCACTTAAATTTATAATTTATGCTATTATATCATGATTTATCGAAAATTAATTAGAATTTGTCATTGAAAAGTAATAAAAATAAATTATTTTTATTTTTTAAAAAAATAAAAATTGAAAAAACTAAAAAAATTGGGCCCCTTTCGAGAATGGGCTTAGGCAGTGGCATCTGTTGCACCACCCCAGGGCCGGCGGTGTTCAAGAGGAAAGATATCTTCTAAAGGGTATTTGTACAGAGCATCGGATATTTAGTACCATTCTCATTCACTACTTGAATGACCAGAGAATTAAATATTGGATAAATTTCAAAAACATTTCATGTGGTTTGACTGTTTTGCAAAAAGGTTATTATGAAATTTTTTCTTCCAAATAAGTGCACGTGGTTTCAAAAGTTAGCAAAAAGAGGATTCTCAAAATTTTGAAACCACATTTGGAAGGGTAATATTAACTATTTTGAAGTGAAATTTTGCAGCTTTATTTAAAAAGTAGTATACACATTAGTGATGAATTTTAGAATTTTTTGAGAAGTACAAATATTTATATTAATTAAAATTTGACGATAACTTCAAAATATCATAACAAAATGAAAAATTTCTCAAACTTACTCAAATCCTGATAAATAGTTCAGAAATAAAAAAGTTAAAATATAAAAATGTTGAATTTATTGAAATAGCTAGTATAACATTATAAAAAAAACTAATTTTAAAAAACATACCATATGATTATGGCTCATCTAAACCTAAAAAATGCATCTAGCTCCTAATAAGGATAAGTCCCTCATATAGTCGTATTATAGTATTTTATGGAAATTTTGTCTTGAATTTGTATACACTTTCAATAGCAACCAATAGAAAATTTCAGCCCATCATGTCAATTAACATCTGTTACTAGAGTTGTAGCGAATCACATGTCTCGTTGGCCAACACTATCTTATTTATATGCTGGCTTTAAACATTCGCTACTTTGACCAAATTCGCAATCACAAAAAAATTTTCTTTAGGACTAAAATAAAGTTTTTCTAAGAAAATAATTCACTAGCTAGCAACAAAGAAAAAGGAGTGTCTTGGATGGTTGCTTAAACCAATTGAGATCAAAAGTAACTCAAATTTTTTTGGTTCAAGGTCCTTTTTGTATGAAGCTGATGTGCCCATGTGGTGGAAAGATCAGATGGAGGGGTGCAGCTGGGTCCTTGCTTAATTGTTTGATTTTCCGGTTGCCTATTTGTATTTCTTTTTACAGATAAGAAATCATTAGGAGAAAGTTATGAGATGATCCATTTATGGTAGTCCAATTTTTGAAAGTCGTGGACCCATATGGCTCATAATTAGAAGCCAAATACAGCTCCTAAGTTGCAAGTCATGTAAAATTTGATGCGACTTTGAGAGATTTATACTTTCTGTTTATTCGAATAAGATATCGTATATTTTTTCAGGAGGTCAGTTAGAAAACAGTTTTAATACCGTAAAAAAGTCATTATTGGGATATGTATTTATTTTTAAAATGATAAAAAAGGAAAAAAACAACAAATTTTAGCCTCAGTGGAAAAGGTGACTCCCATTATCTTTTTAGTCTTATTTTTTGTGATTAGTCACAGAGTCACACTGTATTGTTTCAGGCATAATATATTTATTTGTATTATCCCCTAGTATAATAATTGCCTTGATCATATTTTGTGTTGCTCAATCTTGTTTTGGAGTTCCATCTTTTTGGCTCCAACTATCCTATCCACTTCTTTTCCTTTCTTTATGAGCACAAATGCTGGCAATGAGTTCGCCTGAAACCGGTCAGCCACCATCTGTTTTTAACCCGAAAAATTTCATCATTTCTGGCTTTTATAGACAAAAAAAATGGAAAAACCGAAATTATTTAACTTGTTACGGCACTTACCATGAATTTGTCCACATCTATCTTGATGAACTCAACATCTGTATATTTAGCAGCAAACTCTTTAACGGCAGGATCGATGAATCGACAAGGTCCACACCAGGTTGCTGTAAATTGAATTACAAGCTACAACACAGGAAAACAAAAACTATAAGAACTACAAACACAAAAATAGTGTATGGATATAAACTACTATAACCAAAGTAGGGCTTGTTGATTGTTTACCAGTTTATTGTTTCCTTTGGAGGAGTCGAAATAGGCTTTCCATTGGTCTGTAGATTTTATATCGACAACTTCAGAAATTTTCGGGGTTGGGATTTCGTTTGAATGATTAAAACTATGAACTCTCGATCCCAAACTCCATCGTCTTTGAAGTACTGGGAAACGCAATTCCATTGCTGACATTTTCTGCAAATTTGATTATAGTTGCTGAAGAAGAGGAAATCGTGGCTTTGGTTTGAATAAGAACAGGCATTACAATGCTTTATATAGAGCTTGTTGAGGATGGAAATTTTGTTATAATTTAATTAGAGAATTGATTCGTTGCGATATGGACCGTCAGAAACAAATTTAGAAAGAATTGAGGGAGAAAACTCATTTCCATTATGAGTAAGAGAACATTAAAAAGAAGTGTATTGTTTTTTAATGTTATCAATTGCCATTCTTTTTTTCTCCTAACAAAAGAACGGTTAACATATTATGTGTCAATTACTAATAAGGATTGTTTCAAATGATACTCGACTTAAAATTTGTTAAGTAAGGTCTCGAGCTTGATTCCTACTGAATGTAAAAAGTACTCATTGGAGACTCACCCAATCTAGCTAAGTGAGCGATCTAAGTATGATCTGGACGTAGTTAAAGTAAAGCTCCAATAAACAAGATGAAAAAAAAATATATATCACAGTTGTGATATGCCCTTTTTTATATAATTGTGTGAAGTGAATATGGGCGCCGTAACACAATGACACAGTTCATTTTTGGTTGGTGTATTAAAATTCTGACGTCTCAAAATAACTTTCATTTGGTGAATATTCCTGTTCTATCTTTTCAAGCTCCATTAGTATTTATGTCACAATCCTAAGAATATAAGCAACTTATCATCAATGAACTTAACTGGACGTCACTGAAAAAGAAGTGATGCTCTACATGGTCAAGTCAACGAAAAATACATTTTATATAATTTTAGAAATCTTGTGAGATAATTGACGTTATATTGTATTTAACCCAGTTGATGACCTTATTATGCATTAATGTATTCCCGGCTTAAAATATGTTTCAGTTTCGAGCCTCGAACCTTGGAAAACCTCTTCAAACATGTGTTGCATTAGTTTGAGCCACAACAAAAAAATTGAATGGACAAGGATAATATGAATAAAGACAAAAAAAATATGAACGGAGCGGGGTGGAGGTTTTTTTTTGTTATTATTATAAACTCAACAGTGGTGAATTCAGACTTCATTTTTTATGAGTTCATGTATTAATGTACAAATAAATTTTACTTTTAAACATATGTAAATAGTAATCATTTGAATAATATTGATATAAAAAACATTTAAATTTTTTTTCTACTAGTAAAAAGCTAAAAAATTAAAAATTAGTATAAGAATACTGAGAAATGGAGAAGTTTAGATACTAATAAAGAAATATGACAAATCATCGAATTTGATTGATAAAATCCATTGTTGAATACTGAAAACTTTATTTGTGAAAGTGTTTTTGTAGATTATAATCAATGTATATCATGTAATATTATATTATTTATTTAAAAAAATGTAGGTTATACGTAGTGTTTTAAAAAGCGCTAGGCGCAAGTCGGACGGCTGAGGTTTTCAGAGGTCTAGACGGGGATTAATTGGGGCCTAAATGAAATCTAGGCGAATTTATTATTTTTTAATATTTATTAATAAATTAAAATCATTAATTTAAAAAAAATAAAAAAACATACATTTAATATATGTAAATATAAATTATCAATTTTAGTAGACGGATCAAACTAAAATTATATTAAACTTTTAAAGATGGTCCTCTATAAATTAAATTTGAGTAAATTCTTCCAAATAGCACACCATAAACTTCTCATATCATCAAGCAATTAAAAATTGAAAAACTAAGAAAAATAAAGTATAAGAGATTAAGCGATTGAGTTTTATTTTCAGAGATTACAAATATAAATGAAAATCAAATGAAATTAAACATAAGCTAAATACTTGACTGAGGCTGAACAAGAGATGTAATAGAGATTTTAGAGATCAGGATTTTTGAACTTTGAAGTTGAGCTATGTTAATGAAACCGATAATAACTTCAGATGAAATCGTCAACAGTACATAATCCTTAGATGAAACTGATAGCAACTGAGATGAAGAGTTTCGTCGTTGAAATTTTGAATGGTAGGATAAAGTCTTATATTTGAATTTGAATTTAAATTTGAGAATGAGGGATTAAGAGTTTTAATTTGTTCTGAAATCTGCCTTTTGAGTGAATGGAGAGAATATTATCATTTGAGTTTACTTTTTTAAATTTTATTATTTTTTAATTTACAAAAAGTGTAAAAAAATCCAATTTTCACCCGCCTGGGACCTCCTTGCCGATTTGACCCGCCTTAAATCGCCTAGGACTCAAAAAGTCGCTTTTCCGTCTAGCTCCGCCCTAATTTATAAAATCGTAACGGTGTTTCAAAAACTCCTGCCTAAACAACCACCTAAACCAATTTTTAAAACACTGATTATATAAACCCGACATCCAACAACATGGAATTGCAGTGAAACTCAATGAGATAATTTTTAGCATAACTTTTTTCCCCGAAATGTAACCTCGGTGGTGGTGATCATTATACAATATTATACCAATTTCTTCAATATATACTAATTTAAAATGTGTTAAATGCTTGTTTTAGTAGTTAAATTTTGAAGATACGATCCTATAAATTATAAGTTTGAGTTCATATTCAGGCGGAATGAGATAAGGTTTTTCTTTATTATTATTGTAAGTCCAAATGAGATAGATTTTTTAGAAAAAACATATACTAATTTAAAATCCTAATTTTCAATATTCTAGTATCAGCAATTCCACAGAAATAATAAATAATTCGTACTAATTTAAAACTATGTTTCAAGCCAGAACTTTTAAAATCTTTTTGAACTTTCCTCATTAGGGGTAGTATCTACATGTAGTAAGAAACTTGATTCCACTTGGTACAATTTTCAATATCATGCCCAAACACATTGATTGAAGCTAGTGACCAACAACTTCATACAATTCCCTCCAATTTCCTTCTCAGGATTTCTCTTTCTAGGGAAGCAAACATACAAAACCCCAATTTCCTTCTCAGCAACCATCTCCTAGGAGCCTGTAGAATTTCATAAAAACTTGTACGCTAAATACGGACCGAGTTTTGGCCTGTTCATGGTCATTCATTTAATTTTTAATCGAGCACGAGCTGCGCCGAGCTCGAATTACAGCTCAAAATTCTGTTCATGTTCGGTTCGTTTAAGTGTTCGCTTGTTCGCAAGCTGTTTACAAACAATTCATTTATTTTGTTTGCAAACAAGTTTTGTTACTTTTTTGTTCATGAACAATATTGCCAATTCAATATATAATTTAAAGTGGGTCATAAAATTAGGATGAGTAATGTCATACATATACTTGTGAATCAGTTTAAGTTTATATAGCCATACTTTATTTTAATTATATGAAATTTTATTTTTGATATGTAATAATAATAATCGATCTAGTTTACGAATATTTATCGAGTCAGTTTACGAACTTGTTTGGGAACCTGTAATCAAGTTTATTCATGAGTTAACGAGCCGAACTTTAGCTTATTCATGTTCATTATATTATAATTCGAGCCATAAAATCATGTTCACGAACTGTTCATTTATAAATTAAATCGAGGCGACTCGAACTTTTATTAATCCAAACACCAAACTGCTAACGAATGACTTGATTAATTTACGGCTCTAATTCACCGCAATGATTCATTTCCATAATACAAATTTCTTGGATGTTAACAGGAAACTTTAATTCTTTTGTTCTAGAGAATTGGTTCCAATCAAACACATTATAAGAAATATGTTAAACACAAATTTTTAGGAACAAATTGTTGGGTGAAAAACCGGTTTTCATGTCAACATTGAGCCTCATCTTCCAATCAAAAATCAATTAAAGAGGAAATGCCAATGGACGCTACACGGTCGTAGATATCGCCCACCCTTTAGGATCGGGCCTGAAATCTCATTGCCTCTTGTTATAAATGTAGTTGATGAGAATTGAACTTGAATATTCTCTCACATAATTAGTATGTCTGCCAATTTAACTATATCTGTATGTCTCGTAACTTTTTTTTTTAATATGGATTTCAAATATCTCATTCGTTGAACAAGAACCTTTTATTATGTATTTGATTTTAATAAAATCAACCGACTCTGTCTCTTGAACATTATCTCTTCTCTAACATCAGTTGATTGATGTTATGAATGTGAAGCAGATATATTTTACACTCTTGAGCTAAAACCTCTACTTTTTTACTTGTAGAATCTTATGGATGAAGTTTTATACATAATCATTGTTTCATGTTTACGAAGGGTGTGTTTGTAAACATTCATTTTTAAGAAATTCAATTTATTTCAAATTATTTTATGTACCAACTTTTTAAATTCTTTTCATATAAAATGATTTCAAATAAAATGAATTCGCTAAAAAAATGTTTCCAATGATAAACGTAACCTGTAACCTTCACTATATGTTAATTTAAATATAATTTTTCAATATTCTATTAGCAACATCTCCCCCTAAATAATAATTTATTATCAGTTAACCAAATATTTTGGATCACTCAAGAAGAATAAATAAAATATACAGAAAGTTTTGTGAGTGGGTGATGAAGTAAAAGTTAGGGAATTTTAGGAAATATAAAATCGTGGCTATTAAATTTCCTCTAGTTTTTATTTGCTTAAAATTTGATGAGTGAAGAGAACACAGATATTGCATCACCCTGTTTTATTCTCTTTTTAGAATTTTCACCAACAAAGGTAAGTATATTTTATTATTGTCAAATTTTTTAGATGGCAGCCCATATAATAAGTATATCACTTGGACATTATATTTTTCTCCCTTAACTATCAAGGGCCAGTTTGGTATTATTTTTAAGTTATTGTAAAAATAAGTTATTTTCATAAACTTTTAATAAAACTACATATTTTAGCTTTAAATAACACATTTTGATTTTTCATAATAATTTATTAGGAACTGTTTGATTTATTTTTTTCAAATCAAATCTGTAATTTTTTAAAAAAGCTAAAAAATGGAGCTTTTTAGAAAAACTGCTAAAAAAAACTGTAAATACTTACTGTCAAACTGGCCCTAAGTATATAAAATATATATGCTAATTATCTGAGGTTTAGATAGTAAAATAACTATTTTTCGAGTCATTCTTACAAGAAAAATCTAGGGTTCGAAATTTCAAGCCGTTGTAAGTTTATTTCTATTGTAATTAATTTAATTTTAAAAAAGTTGTCCAAATAGCTTTTTAAACTCTTCTTTCAATCCATCTGTAGTTATTTTCTTTTTGATGGAAATTTGCCATAGTTCTTCCCAAACTCAATGTCTAATATGTGTTGCTTTTTTTTTTCTTTCGCGAGCCATCGATGTTTAGTCCATTAGTCGGCTATTTCGGACTCGGGTACTGCAGAGATCCTATTATGGGAATGACCCTACCAACCCAATTCGCTTCATACACATTTCCAGAGTTTGATCTCTGATTGATGCTTAAGGAGTTGAGTTTCTCATCTAACTCAACCAACAGGTAGTTGATGATGTGTTGCATTTTTAACAGCGTTAATTACGGGTAGTATCTGCATGTAATAGAAAACTCGATTCCGATTGGTACAAACAATCACGAATGGTCATCATCATGCCCAAACACATTGATTGAAGCTAGTGACCACCAACTTTATACAATTCCCTTGAATTTCCTTTTCAAGATTCCTCTTTCTAGAAAGCAAACGAACAAGAATCCCCAAGAAATAAAACACAACACTGCTCTGCATATTAAGCCAGCTATATTTCTTAGGCTTCTCAGCCTGTAGAATTTTATAAAATTTTGTACACTATGACATTGCTGATAACGACCACAACAAATTATTTCAAGAATACAAATTTATTCGATCCTAACAGGAAAGTTCAATCCTTTTCTTCAAATAATCGATTCCAACCAAACACATTACAAGAACGTCTGTCAAACAGAATTTTTTAGGACCAAATAGTTAGGTGAAAAATGGTTTCCAGATTGGAATGTAACCATTGAGCATCTTCCACTCAAATCAATTCAACAGCATGTCCGGTCCTGACATTTTTTAGGTTATAAATAAAATAGTACGTGAAACATGTACATTAGGCTCTCATAATAAAAAAATGGTCTAATTATAATTTTTTTTAATAAATTAGGGGATAATTGTTTACATAATTCCGATATGGACATGATTAAAACTTTTTTTCTTAGGAATAAACTTTCAACCTTTGAGTTTCAACTAATCATTTTACCGCTATTACCAATTCTCTTGGAATAATTATAAACTAAAATACAGAATTGAATAATAATAATAATAATTAATTATATTTAATTATTTCAAGAAAAAAAACCAAAAACATAAATTAGTAAAACCACTTAAATTTTAGAATTTTTTTAGAAGTACAAATATTTATATTATGTAAAAATTAACGATAACTTTAAAAAATCATAATAAAATGAAAAATTTCTCGAACTTACACAAATTTTGATAAATAATTCACAAATAATATAATTAAGATATAAAAATGTTGAATTTATTGAAATAACCGGTGTAGTATTAAAAAAACTAATTTTAAAAAACATACCAATTAATTAATTTATTTTTACTAACTTTTAAAATCAAATAAGGATCTAAAACACAAAATTTTATAAAGACCTTTTTTTGTCTTGAATTTGTATGCCCTCTGCAATAGCAACCAACAGAAAATTTCAGCCCATCATGTCAATTAACATATGTTACTAGAGTTGCAGCGAATCACTAATGTAGTTGGCCAACACTATTTTATTTATATGCTGGCTTTAAATATTCCCTACTTTGACCAAATTTGCAATCACAAAAAAAATTTCTTTAGGATTAAAATGAAGTTTTTCTAAGAAAATGATTCGCTGGCTGGCAACAAAGAAAAAAGGAGTGTATTGGATGGTTGCATAAATCAATTGAGATCAAAAGTAGTAGAACCCACATTCATCCAAAAGTTTCATGCAATAAACCCAAAAACATTGTTACCACACACCTCCTAAATTAGCAAATTACCGGCATCACGAAGCCACCCCAACATCAGCCGGCCCGTGACCATGACCGTGATTGTTATACCCTCTTCCACCCCTTCCCCGATTGCCGTTGTTGTAGTAACTCCTCGGATAATAGTTGTTCCCTGACTGCTCATTATATTGGCAGCGACCATTCTCGTAACCACCACCCCTGCTGCCACTTCGTCCACCTCTGCCGTTTGAATAACCTCCTCTACGACCACCACCACCGACACTACGGCCGCCTCTTTGCTTTTGATAGTTTCTACGACCATACTGCTGCTCTCTGTGGTCTATTTCCTTATGGGTGTGTTCCGATTCTGAGGGTTTTGCCTGTTGGTGTTCGCCTGAGGTTTCTTCTATTGGAATTTCGGGCTCCACTTCATCCTGGAAATAAGAACTCAGGGCTCGTTTGGTTCGCGGAAATCCTATTCCGTGGAATAGATTAGAAATGTATGAAAAGATGTCAAATATGACACATTATTTATTTAAAATCCGTTGGTGCACATAATAACTTTTCCTAACTTATATACATCTCATGGAAAAGCTATTCCTTTTTGAACGAAGGAATAACTTTTCCATAAAATGTATATAAACTAGGAAAACCTTTTCCATGCGTTGTCGGATTCTAGACATATATACTCTACTATATTTGACATATTTCCTTTCATTTCTAGTTTTATTCCACGGAATAGGATTTCCGCGAACCAAACGCCACCTCAGTATTGGTAAGTTAATGTGCACATGGGGAGATAATATATATTTTTTATGATATCTCGAGTTTGAACAACACCTCAAAATATTCAGCTGGACTAGACTGACGATCACCAGTTTCGTGTTGTTGGAAATTTGCTGCCTCTTCATTCTGCAGGGAAAACATATTGGATTTAGAAACAACTTGAGGGACCGAAATCTTTAAGTATAACTAAACATCAACACCCTCTAATGTAATGAACAAAACTGTAATAGTTCATACATAATCAGATTGAGAATTATAAACATATTGGATAGCCGGTTTGTTATTGATGTGGTCAACAAGGTGGGAGAGCAAGGTAGCAGTCATCGTAACCTTGTTTGGAACATTCAGCGCTTACTTTCTATGGACTGGTTAGTCTCGTTCCAACACGTAGATAGGGAAGGCAATAGATGTGAGGATTCTTTGGCAGCTTTCGGTGCTTCTTTACCTCTTGGGTGCCACTGCTTGGAGGTGCCTATTGGTTCTGTATCTACTATTATTTCAGAAGATATAAGGGGTGTTTATTTTCCTAGGCTTGGCATAACTTAGGCCTTGCCTTTTATCTTGTCTTTTCATAAAAAAAAAAAAGGTAAACGGCCATTTTGGAATTCAAAACTCATTAACCAATGCTTCTAACAAAAGGACTAAAGAAAATATGCTTATATTTACAAACACTTTTTTTTTTTGCGAAACCTAACATTAACAAACAAAGCCCACGGTAGATGGAGTTGCTATATGGATCTTCTAGCACCATAAAGCTCTATCAAACATATATCAATATTCAACAAATGCATATTCTTCGACATAAATTCCCTCTCAGAAATCTTAAGTCTTCCTCTCAAAAGTTTTCTCAACGGTCTAAAACAAAGATGTTTCTAAAATTCTTTATTCGAAGTTCAGTTGAACAAAAAAAAAACATATTTTATAGTTCAACAGAACTTCAAAGGGTATAACAAACCAACTTACCGTTTATAACAAACCAGCTTTGGTTAAATGGAGCTAGAGTTATCCCAAAAGCTATTTGGTTGCAAGTTTTCAACACATTCAAAATAGTCAGAGCCAGTATTGTAAGATATGGATCGATCCGATAGGTCGAACCGGAAAAATGCGGACTCGGTGATAAAAATAGGTCGAATAATATTAAAAATCCACTTTACTGTGACCCTCTAAAAATCCGACGACCCTACCAGTTGAATCATTGACCCGATAACCCAGACCGGGTTAATGGGTCACTAATTTAAATTTTTTTAGTTTATTATTTAAATAAAAATTTATTAAATCATAACCATTAAAGTTTATATGATTTAAAAGTTTATTAAATTTAATTTTAAGTGCTTTTCAATTTCATCTTTTCACTTTCAAAAGTTTATGTTATTGTTTTTGAAATATTATAGTTGAATTTATTAATAATTTGTAATTTTTATATTTTTTATCATAACTTTAATTTGTTTTCAATATAAAAGGTTAGTTTGCAATTTATTGAATAATGAAAATTAATTTATGTAAATATTAGAATATGATTTAAGTATTTTTATACTTATTTTTTACCTTAAATTTTTATATTATGAAATTGTTTATTGTTTAATATATCATATATTATTGTTTAAAATATTAAAAAGTATGAATTTTACATATATTTATTTTGAACGGTCCAACTCCGATTGACTCATCAACGCTTGACCCTCTACCTTCACCGGTTCGAGGGGCCGGGCCGGGTTTGACGACCATGCTCAGAGCATTAAAGATCAGAGATAAAAGAATCTAATAATATCGATTGGCAGCAGCAATGGTGATGAACTACACTTTTGGTCTAATTAGTGGAAGTTAGATGCATACAAGAGTAAATTGCAATTTCATGTCACATATACACGTAGTAAAGCTGATATACCAACCAGGCACTGGTACATAGTAAAAGCTTCAATTTCCAAAACTGCAATAAAATCACATTGAACATCCAAGGATTGCGTAGCTCAAACGAAGTTAATAACTAGTACAGTAATTCCTATAATTCAAAATTTAAATCCCAAATAACCATTTTAGAATAGGACAGTCGAGTACCTAACACAAACTCTCATGTTAATTGTGAACTTGAAACGGTCCCTCAAACTAAAACTAATGGAAAACAAGCCTACTTCAGAAGGACGAAAGGCAACCAGTTAAAACCATTACTTTCAAAATGGAGAACTCTTTAGCGGATTAAAGAATTTTTTTAGGGCAACTTTTGGAACAATTTATAAATTTAGGGTGGTTTTGAAACTATTGAAGAGTTTGAGGTATTTTTCATCTATCCGACTTTCACAAAATCGTATAGAACAAGTCTACGGGTCAAAAGCTAAAGTTTGAAATATTCCTCTCCTATCCGACTTTCATAAAGTTGGATACATCTGTCCGACTTTATGAAAGTCGGACTAGTGTAAAATTCAAACGAGTTTTTGGTACCTTTATTGATTTCTTAATTTTTTTTACTGAACTTCACTTATCAATTTGCCATATTCCCTGGCTATCCGACTTTCATAAAGTCAGACAGATGTATCCGACTTTATGAAAGTCAGATAGGTAAGGAATATCAGCTTTTGACCCGTAGACTTGGTCTGTACGATTTTATAAAAGTCGGATAGATGAAAAATACCCCAAACTCTTCAATAATTTCAAAACCACCCTAAATCTATAAATAGTTCTAGAAATTGCCCTAAAAAATTCTTTAATCCCTCTTTAGCTTGCATAATGTGACCTATTTAATTTTTACTTATAAAATTAGTTTATACTTCTCCTATATTAATTTGTTGCATAAAGAAGGTATATGCAATAAACCACATGTATTATAAGTCAACTTAGTTCATACTTGTCTGGATGATGCGGTTGTACTTCTTTCGGAGAGATCGTAGACGCTTGTTTTATATCAGACCTGTTCATAGGTGGTGTACTCAGTCCGTGCCAGCCAATTTATAGGGGTTGGATTTGGACATTGTGGGGCTTAATTCTGTTAAAGCTCGTAGCTTTATGGGCTAGATTTGATTCTTATATTCTTTGAATAATTATTTTATTTATTACATATCGTATATTTAACAAATATTTTAGTTTTGCCATGTGGTTACTTTGAATAATCATCACTTTATCTATTCAACATTAATTCGATTGTGGGATGGTTGATTTAGCAATAATAAAGAATAAAATAATATATATTTTATTAAAAAGAGCCAAATACATAGATAGCCCCTTAAACTTGATATGAAAAGTCTACTGTGCCCCTCAACTTTCAGAAGGTTTTCTCAGCCCCCTGAACTTAGTAAAAAGGTTCTCGCAGCCCCTTGAACTTGACAAATATGCATGTATTAACCACCTAATGCTGACATGGCATGTACGGGGAGAGTGGAATTGCAAATAAAGGATATAATTGGTATTAGAGAATTAGTTGGTAGTACAAATTAAAAAAAAATTAATATATGTGGACAAAACAAAAATAAAATTATCCTATTATCTTCTCTTTTTACAATGCCTAAAATAAAAGAACAATAAATTGAAATTTATTGTGCACTTTGTAGGTCTCTTCATCTTTGAAACCCCCAATCCAGTTTTCCATTGAAATTTTGATTGATTCTCTCTCCCCAGTGGGCAAAATCAATGTATTCTTCCTTGGCTTAATTCTAATCCTTTTTTTGTATTTTTCATTGAGAGATTCAATTAATTGCAATAGTGGAGTTGAATCGGATGCTAGTTTCGTTTAGTCCACATGTCTCTCCATCCCTCTTTATCAACTTCTCTGATTTTTTTATTCATGTCGGATAAATCATAATGTTGTTCATTTATGATGAATGGCTGCGCCTAATTATAACTAATTTCTGAGGTTATTGGAGAATTTTTAAAATGAAATTTACACTTATTTTGTTCTGTTTCAAAAAATAGATATAAAAAATTGGTTGTATTTGAAGAAATTTAGGTTCCATTTTATCAAAATTTGGGTTTGAATTTGTGAAAAATTGAGTTTTAGGTTTTGCAGTAGATTATTTGTTTATGTTTGATTAAATATTTATTTTTAAAAAATTTTGCTGATGAAGATGACACTATTAAAAATAAATAGTTCAAAGGACTTTAATATTTTTTTAAAACACTTTTTAAAGGTTTTATAACTTATGCCACGTGTGAAATTTATATTAGTTTGACTTTTTAAAAATTTGACATATAATAACAAAAGGTACATTTTTATTAACTTTAAAAAATTAAAAAAATCTTCTAAAAATTAAAAGCACTACCTATATATTTTGCCTTTAAAAAATAAGCATGGAACTCACCTTTAGTCTTTGTACTTTTAATTTGACTACAATAACTCATATTATACATTTAATAATTCAAAAAATAATGTAATTGTCTATAATGTTTAGATAAATTTGTGCAGGATTTGACTTTTTGATTCCATTTACTAAAAAAACACATATAAAATATTATTGGCTTAATTTATTTGGACTTTTTTTATATTATTTTTAAAAGTTTTTTAACCTTTTAAAGTTATAAAGAAATTTTATAACTTTTTAAATTATTAAAGTGGGCCTTAAAGTCTCATAAACTTGTTAAAAGGATCTTACAACCTTTTAAAATTAATAAAAGTGAATCTTAAAGCTTTTTAATGCTAATATACCTAATTTTGTTCCGGTAAATCAATTCAATCTCTGACGAAACAACCTTAGATTGAATCTTTAAAAAAATAATATTTGGCGTATCAATTTCAATGAGCTATGAGGTTCACTTTAAATAAATTTATGGGGCTGTAAGGTCAACTTTAATAAGTTCATGGATCTATAAAATTATTTGCAAGTTCAAGAAATTAACAAATTTTTAGAGACAACTTTAAAAAGATCCAAATATATTAGGCTCCATTATTTATACCCTTATAATGAATGTGATAATGACATCATATAAAAGTAAGTTTCGAGCCGAAGTTGTAAAGTGTTTTCAAAATCGAACTTAATTTAATATTTTTAGTAGAATCTCTAAAAAGCAACCCAACATAATGAACATGTCTATTAAAATATAAGATTAGAATTTCATAGAGTCGAATGTTTGAAAAGTTGGAAACTAGAAAAACTCAGTTATGAAGGTATTTGGATTTGATGCATTGTAGGCCGTAAGAAACAAGAAATTTTAGTTTTCAAGTTTAAAATACAACTTTACCATCATTTTAACAAAAAACATCGAAGTCATTTAAATTTACATTTTTTTATTCTTTAATATGTTTTACTGTTTATTTTAATCTTTTTTGACGGGTCTGTTCCAAGAATAGAAGTGTTGAAATAGATAATGAAATTTTGATTGAAATGTTCTCATTTAATTTGAAAACCTATAGGATAAGTTTGTTATGTTATTAATATAGAAATGTTTAAGCTTATATGGATTTTTTTATTTGATTATATATTTCTAACCTTATATTTTTTTTTCATATGAATCAACGAGTTTCGCTTTAATTATGTTCAGATTTAAATTAGATTGTGTACCTAATTGTGATGGGTGGGTGAGTCTCAAATTTAATTTTAACTACATGAGTTGGTAAATTTCGCTCAATTTTTTTATGAAAGTCCACTTTTCTTTCTTCATGTGTTGGAAATCGGAGATTACTTGGATATTTTTTAAGTTGCGAAAATGTTGTCAGATTAAAATTTATTTGGCCAGTTTACTAAATTTTCAATCGGATAAAATCAGAAAGAGAATCAAGAACAAGAATTTTGTTTACAGTAAAATTTCAACCGAATTTTTCTGTATATTGCCAATATCGTTTTGGTAAAATAAATAGCCAAAACGTCAACAGACATGTTGTTTGGGGTAGCAGTCATGTCCAAAAGACATGTTTATTTCGAGATTCAGTTGTGTCCAACAGACACACTATTTCGGATAAAAATTCATTTTCTGATGAATTTTTCCAAAGGATGCGTGGGTTCAGGGATAAAAAAAATTTCCCGGGGCGCTGCCCCTGGACCCCGCCAGGGCTGCCGCATCGGGGGCGCTGCCCCAGACCCCCAAATCATAAACAGAACCCAAACAAGTGTGCTCTCCGCACTCTCCATGCTTGTTCGGTGAAATGTCACGATTGCAATGATCAAAACTAGTTGATCCAATTACACTAAAATATTAACATCATGTTCTGTAAACATAAATGATATAATAACCCCTTTAATTATATAGGGTAATGCTGTACTAACACCCTAGAGTCGATACTCATTAACACCTGATCAACTTATACCATTCATTTAATTAGATGAGAAGGAGATGAATGGTGGAGATGATGTGGGTGTTAATAAGTATGAACTCTTGGATGTTAGTATAGCATTACCCAATTAACTATATAATTTTAACATAGTTATAGATAAAACTACATTCAAAAAAATATAATATTAGCATCTTATATTTTACCGAAAATAAATTGTGATATATAAATTCAAATCTTCTTTTAAAAAGAAAAAAAGGGACAAAATAAAATATTGAAACCATATCTAAAATTAGAAGATTTTTCCTAAAACAACAAAATAGAAGATTTTTCTAGGTGTATGCGTGTTTGGCAAAATTGTAAATATTTAGACTAATTGATGGAAATAAATAACTAGGGAATAGGGCTGTTTGAATTACGCATTCGGGTCGGGTGATCCAGACCTAAAAAGCCAGGATGCTAGGGTTTTTCCCCTATAAAACTACAGGGTATCACCCCTCAATATCATTCGAAGCAGGAGAACGCCGTCCTCAGTAGATCAGGTAAGCTTCTCTGTTCAATCAATTGTTTGATTATGCACGAGTTCTCCCGGGCTTCTCTGAATATATATCAATGCCGATGAAAGCCCCAATACTTGTGCTAAATTCTTGCCGTTTAGTGTTGCAGTTTAGCCTTTCCTTTCTCCACCGGCTGATCTGTGTCAAATCAACGGCAAAATTTCCTTCGGTTTATCTTATTTGATTAGATTTCGATTCTGCCTCACCACACCTTTAGCTTGTTTTCGTTTAATTTAGATGGGAAATAATGCTAGTCATGGAGGCAAATAGAGAATTCCTGCGGTGCTAACGTGGAGGTTCTCTCCTTTCGTAGTTTTGCCTCCAAAAATATCCGCTATAGCACTTTAGATCTGAGTATTTTTTATTGAATTTCTCCGTTAATGTTTTGTTGGCAATGATTAATTATTATCCGCGCTTCTGAGAGTAATCGATGAAGCAGAAAAAATAATATATGGTTGAATTTCTTGATATGAGCCAACTGAAATTGAAATTGAAATTGTTTGTTGTTTTGTGTGGCAATGATGATTAAATTACAGCTTTAATGCCAGTTCTGCTTCAGAAAATTCGTGATCGATAGAGCTGTTTTAATTCTGAGTTAATTTTGAGTTAATTGGCAGTTTTTATTGCTGAGTTAATTGTTATTAGTAGTGATTAGAATTGGCCAATGAGGAAACAATCCAAATACTGTAGGTGTAGTGGAGCTAAGACCCTGCTCTGCAGGGAGAACCTACTTAGCAGAAGTTACATTACTATGTCATTATAGGATTTTGCTGAGGCAATTCAATTCAATTTGATTTTTGATAGTTTTAATGTTTTATATTGGAAATTTTGAGTTTTAACTATACCCTTGTATCCTATGCAATGGATTTGGGTCTGAAGAACTCAGACAGTATGTGCTGTCATCAGCTTCTTCTCTATGACCAACGAGATTGGAGTTAAATAACAGCACTAAATAAAATTGGGGTTTGATTGGTGTCCACTAAATTCTAAATAGAGTCTGTTTGGTGGGTTCAATCTTTACAAATCACAGAAATTTTTGTCAAATTGCCACTTCTATGTTAAGTTTATTACGATTATTTAACTATTGGACATAACCATATTTTTGGATGAAGTTTGAGTATGTGAAGTGTGAAATTGATGTTTTGTCCCGGTGAAGTAAAATTTAGTAATCTGAAAAGTATATGAAATAAAATGGATGCTCCCTTTTGAATATAGGTCGAGGGACCATAGCACAGTTTCATGTACCAGGTGGAATTAGGCGAAAAACTGAGGGATTGGATTCTTCGCTGTTTGCACTGTTAGCTTGTTTTAAAAGTGATTACGTATGCTTTAAACAATTTTTTATAATCTGGGTTTTGAAGTTGGTTTACTGAAATAAATCTCAGTGCAGATATATCCACCTGGTGCTAGAACGTTGTAATATTAGTAACTATTCATTAAAATTATCAGATGTGTAGTTCGTAATTTAATTCGTGAAAAGTATTGTACTCATTTGTACTGATGTCTAAGCTTTTTGTTATTCCAATCTTAACATTCAAGCATATTAATGCATTCTATTTGGATTTCTTATCTATCCCACTTTATTCTTTATAATCCCTACTAGAATTGTGATTGTTAATTGTACGAGTTTATTAATATAATCAAAACAGATGAGAAAGAAAATCAAAACAGAGCAGAAAGTACCAAAATTACAAATTACTTTTTTGTTGAAATACAGTATTTATTTAAATTAGACATTTTAGTCTAAAATTAGGTTATTAAAATATTTGTGATTTGTACTTTTTTAGATGCTTTGTTTCATGTTTCTTCTATGAGTTTGGTATAATTAGATTGAAAAATTAAGACATCAATATGAGATATAAGGGAAAATTAGCAAGATGCTTTGCAAGAAAAGGACAATAATAATTACAAGATGCAATTAACTAGGTATTCCAACCAGAATTTTTTTCATTCTTAAAATGGGGGAAAATAATATGCACAAGTAGATAGCTAAATTATGTTGAGTGCATTCTAGGTTATGTGGTGATTATTAAAATTTAATGATGAATGAGTAAAGTAATGTTTAAATAGAGTAATTATAGCTGCTTTATATTTATATAATTTGACCTAATTATATAAATATTGATAACATTTCTAATGTTATGATTAGGTGAGTTGGGATATGCTTGGGGTAGGACGAATTGGGTTTATAGCTTAAACATCAATCTAAGCTTGATTAGACCTACACTCTGAGTTGGGCGTTAGGAGTCATTTTTAAGATCTTTCCAAAGCCTTTTAATAAATTTTTTAAAATTTTTTTATACTAAAAGATAATTTTTTATAAATATATTTAAATTTTAGATAAAATTATGTTTTTCACTTTAATAATTTAATAAGCATATAGGTTTACTGTAATATTTTAATAGTTTAAAATATAAAAATTTAAAATAATTATTAATATATTATATAAATATTTAATGAATAAATTATTATTTATAAGGCTGAACTTGCGCGTTTGGATATCTAAGTAAATATTAAGTCTGGCTTATAAAATATTGGGCTTAAGTGGGTTTGGCTGGACTGTAAAGAAGAAGAGGAGTCGAAGTTGGCTCGTTTTAGCGGATTCAGGCCCCGCGGGCACCCGGAAAAAGTTTGGCCAGCAATACTTTAACGGGATTCGGACATAATTTGTACCAATCATGATCCAATTATGCATTAAATAAATGTATTGAAAAAAAATAATTTCTATTAGAAGAACATAATTTTATTATATTGGGATAGGATAAACTTGTCACAGATGTACAATTGTACAATAGGTCAATGGCTGCTTTTTGACTATTGATCCTGGTGGAATCCGATTTGATCAGCGTTAGCTGTTGTTTAGATGAAATTTTGTAAAGTGCTATAAAATTTTAATTAAATTAATCATATTAATATATTAATATATGTTAATAAATTGAAACATACAACTACATCTAGGTAATCCCCGGCTAGCGCCTAGTGTTTCTGTGTATGATATGAATGTTTCTGTGTATTATGATCCTTCGGTTGAAGGTACTAGTGTTTTATCAAAGCTTCATCTAACTAATCAATACAAGTAATATTGTCTTTTTCCGCATAAATATATGCGTGTTAGGTGAGACATTGTATGTACATGATATCGTTTTAAATTAGGTACATAAATAAATTGGTAAAACTTTAGATATAATTAAAAAATTTTGTGTGGCTAATCATTTATGACAAGTTTGAGGTTGTTACAGTTGAAAGCTGAAATCACTGCTTTCATGCTTTTTTATTGCATAAAATTTAAAAATAATAATAATATTATGAATAAGTAGAATATGAATATGTACTTGAATAAAAATTTATCTAATTGTTTGTAAAGTGTAGAGTTTGATCTCTTAAGTATTGTTTGATGGTAACTTTTTTTTTTATGAATTTTCTAATTAGATTTTAAAATGTTCTTAAGAGTATTATCTTGAGCTAATCTCTCAGTTTAGGCAATTCTGTCGAAAATAATTTTTATTTCTGGTATTTTATTAGATACTACTTTTTTTCTATTTCTATACATCTGGTTTCTTCCAACGCCCTTTTGGTTAATTCTAAGGATGAATATTTTTTATGAATAATATCGGATTGTACTTGGATGAATATTGCGCCTTGACCCATTTGTCAAACAGGCCTCAATTTGGCCTATTATGGATTACATAATTGGTCTTATTGGGCTATTTAACTAATTGCGGTCATTCTACAGCTATATCGGTTCGGGTAATTAATATTGCTTTGCCCTTATCTTTGTTAGATTCAGGTTGTATATTATTGGTAGAAACAGATGCTTCTTGTCCGCTAGAAACAGGTGTTTGTTTCTCGGATGCTTAACTTTCATCTATCCAAAATAATTTTTTATCCGTAGGTCAACTGACTAATATTGAGTGCTTATTTATTGGGGTGCTCAGTGTCAGCTTCGGATAATCTCTTGATTAGTGCAAGAGTGCTTTCCAGTTGTTTTATTTCTGCTTTAATTTTTTCTACATTTGCTAATACTTACTCCAATCGATTATTTTTCTGTTTCAATTGTTGGTGATGACTACTATTGCTGACTCCATTTCTTGTATCTGCTCCATAATTTTCTTTGAATTTTATTAATACTACCTAAAATTTATAATAAGATAATTCTAGTTGTCAATGAATTAAGATTATAATGTGTATTTATTTTATTTCGAATAAATCTAGTGACATATTTACTATCTATTTTAACAATAAAAGGTTTTGGTAATAACTCTATTTTCTACTTTCTTACGGTGGTTAATAAGGTGAATGTTTCTCTTTCATGGGTTTTATATTTTTTTTGGGTATCTGTAAATGTTATCGAAATATATTTAGCTATTCTTTCTAAAGAAATAAATTGTTTAGTCTCAAATAATGCTCTGAGAGTAGAAAGTGTTTGTTACATTAATTTTTTTCCTTTTTCTTGTTTGTATGTTTGGAGCAATTCAAATGGTAGGACTGTCATTACTGCTGTCTAATATTTTCCACTAGCGACAGTAGATATAATTAATAAATCTTTTTGTGGGGTTATATAGAGATGGTAAATTTTGACAGCTCTTTTTTAATGCAATTATATTTTCAATGCCTTTTATTGATTATGACCATTAAAATTTTTTTTGTAAGTAGTGCTAGATTTTAAAAAAAATCTTGATCACCAATATAATTAAGATTTCCTAAAAATATATGTAATTATTTTTTATCTGTTAATTGATTTGAAAATTAATTTAGTTTTTCTAATTCTCCATTAGAAATAATTAATCCTAAAAAATCTATTTCTTTTTTCTTATTATAGCTTTTGATCTAGATATAATTATTCCTTTCTCTCAATCATTTAATAGCAGTTATTAAAATATTAGATAGAATTATTCCTTTCTCTCTAGATCTATTTATTTTTTTGATAACTGCTATTAATTGATTTTGATCTAGCATTAAATATTATAATGTCATCAATATATATGGAACAAATATTTTCTTATCCTTTAAGTTATCCGGTCATAAACTCTTGAAATATTCTTGGAGCTTGTTTTAATCCTAGAGGTAGAATATTATATTGATAATGATTATTGAGTGTAAAGGTGAAAGCTGTTAAAAGTTTAGTATTTTCAAGTAATTGTAATTGTCAATAGGCTGATTTTACATTGATGTATAGAACCAATTTTTCCCTTGCAATCTATTTATAATATAATCCTTTCTTGGTAATCCCTTTGGTGTTCCTATAGTTGCCTCATTCATTTTCTAATAGTTGATAATTATTCTTCTTTTTCCCCTTTTTTCTTCAGCATGGGGCTTTGTGAGGGCTATTGCTAGGTCTAATTTCTCTTTTTATTAATTCATTCATATCCTTTTCAAATTTTTCTACGTCTCTTTTTATGTAGGGTATGTTATTAGGACATTTTATTTCTGCAGTAGGATCTTTTAGTTTAATTTCAATTAAAGCATCATTTATTTTTTTTATTCCTAATAGATCATCAGTAAATTTTTTGACTAGTTTTTTATTTATTTTATCTTCTAATTCTTTTTCTAGTTCTTCTTCTAGTTTATAAATTATTAATTTTAACTTTTGTTTTATATTTTCTAACTTAGTTTTTTCTATGAGTATTTTTACTATTTACTTGTCTTGATCTTTTAGTTTAGGACAAGTTAATTTTACATGAAATAAATATTAGCAAAATAGATGATATAGTCTTAAAAAATTATTACCTAAAATTACAGGAACTTCTGATTCTAAATGGTACTCCCTCCAACTTTTTTTACTTGTCTTCTAACAAATTTCACGCTTTTTAAGGAATCAATTAATTAAGGTAGAAAAATATTATTATACCCTCTAATTAATGTTTAGTTCTCCACTCTATTGCAATTAATGATAATAGGACAAATGATGGTATAATTAAAAAACTAATTGAAAAAGTGCCTAGATATTTGAGAATGACAAGTTAAAAAATATTTAAAACATTGGCTAAAATGCCTTTTTAAAAAGATGGAGTGAGTATAAGATTGATATATTAATTTTTTTTCAAGATATAAGGATAGTGGGTTCTTCTACTAGTTCTTTTAATTTTAATAAGGTTTGATCTACTATTCTAACTATTATTGGTTCTGTATTTATGTATACTAATATTGGTTTGTTTCCTATTATTATTTTGATATAGGTAATATTCGGATTCGCTAACGAAGCTCCGACTTTTCAATCATTCTTAGGATTGAACTATCTAGCCTATTAGTCCGACTACTTCGTTTCCTTTTCCTCTTCTTTATAAGTAGAGCTCCTTACTTTTTTTTAACCCAGCTTGTGTTTTACGACTAAAGCGTTTCTTTTTTGACGGATTTTTTTTCTTGTTAAATGAGTGAAAAAATGAAGTGAGCTTTACTCTTTAAAATATCGTATAGTAATATATCTTATATATAATGTTTTTCTGAAATTGTAAAAAGTAAAAAGAGTGGCGGAATCTAAGAAAAAGAAAAAGAAAAAAGAAGGAAATGTTAGAGGGAGCTAAATTAATCGGTGCGGGAGCGGCTACAATTGCTTTAGCGGGGGCTGCGGTAGGTATTGGAAACGTATTCAGTTCTTTGATCCATTCTGTGGCTAGAAATCCATCTTTAGCCAAACAATTATTTGGTTATGCAATCTTAGGATTTGCTCTAACCGAAGCTATTGCCTTGTTTGCCTTAATGATGGCCTTTCTTATCTTATTCGTATTCTAATAGATTTGCTTGAATGCCGTTTGACTAGAGAGGACTCGAAATTAGCACAGTGAATGAGACAAGATTTCGTTCACGCTGCCCTTTGGCAGGCCTTTTTCATCGTGAGTAAGAAGAAATTCTTTCTTTCGGTGAGAAAGGGAGGGGGGAGTGGTGAGGCGGGCCCCTCTCAACATAGTCTTTTTCTTTATCCGAGTACCGAAAAATGGATGTAGCATCCCATGCCTGGAACGACTTTAAGGAAGATGGGTTCCGCTGGGATTGTAAGTCTATTCTATGATTTGAGATGATAGTCATCGTCTTTTCTTGTATGAGTGTCCTATTAGATTGCCCATTAGTAAGCGAACCGAAGGAAAAGAAGACAAAGAAATTCTTTAGCAAGAAGGAAAAGAGGATCAAGACCGTCCTGATGGTTTAATGTCTAAAGCTGATAGTTGACTTTCGCAAGAAAGTTCGCAAGAAAGTTTGATCTTACTTCACACTAAGAAAATCACTAGAAAGATAGAGAGTACACGCTGTTACCTAGACTAAGGATAAATCAGTCTAACCTAATAGAATAGAAAGTAATGTTTACTCAATACTAAGTCTTACATCTGTAATAAAAGAGTGAGATAGCGCCAAAGGAGGGAAGATTGAAAAAGGTAGATTCTGAAGACTTTTAGTGCCCAGTCTGAACAACCTCTAGGTACGTTGAGGCTAGCTCTATTCAGACAGACGCCTGTGAGGCTTTTATCACAACCGCGGGGTAGACTAAGAATTGTTTAAAGTAAGGAACGTGGTGCTAGGAATTCGTTTCAATATGCCGCTAGAGCAAGAGTAAGGAAGTGCGGATACAATGCGTATATCTATTCGTAAAATCCTCTTGAAGTGTTCCGCGTCGAAAATGTCGAAACTTTTTTATTAGGCTTAATTAAAACCTTATTAAGATATCAAAACTTATATTTTATTTGTACCTATCACCGCCCTAAATGAGATTAATCCGCAAAATGGTAAAATAGGAAAAACCGGAGCTGCTTCAAGAATTCTAGCAATAACAACAGCATCAACAATCTGATTCCTCTGCTGATTCAATCCCCCTGAAGCTACAATCACCAAGAAGATTTTCTTCCCTTGAAAATCGAGGAAGGCGCCTTTATCAAAAAATATTTTTTACTGAAATCCAAGCATGGCTTGTATTTTTCTCCGTCAGGCTGCTGCCAGAATTCCGCCTACTCTTTAGAAAAATTCCCGCTAATCTTCTGCGGGGGCAATGGCACCGTCATACTGTTCCCCCAGTCCAGGCTCCCCGTTAACCATTTCAGAAGATAATTCCGACGAAAGGGAAGCCAAAAGGAAAGCGGAATGAAGTAGCTGGCCTGATAGGGCCTGGAATGAGAGCTGGGCAAAAACATCAGTGTAGTAGACCTTCCTTCATCAGAAAAGGGAGGAATGGTAGTAGAAAGGCATTGCAAGAATGGCATGCCACTATAGGGATAGCTTCCAGCTAAGAGAGATATTTGATCTTACCCGCTAACTAGCTCCGTGCGAACTGTCCATTTCATCAACTCGGAAAGAAGACTCTATTGAGAGAGCAGCAAAACAACTTGCCTAGCGAGGGCCTAAAGCCATATATTAAGTCAAGGACTCTCCTCTCGGTTTCTTCTCTCCTTAGTCTGGGCCCTAAAAACGAAGTTACATATCCCTCTCCTTGTATTCTAATCCAAGACCTGGTTAATCCTTTTAAAGGAATATTGGATCAAACCTTAACGAAAAAAGCCTGTTTCATACGAAAGGAATTCATTTCCAAAAAAGTATCCCAGCTCCTTACTCAGCTACACCTACTATAAGTCTTGACTTGGTCCAAAAAAGTGGTTATTGACAAATTTCTCAATCAGAGGGCAGAGATTGGAGATAGCATGATCAGAACCCTCTCCACTGCAGGTCTGGTAGACAATCAGGCTACGCCTTCGGTAATGCTTTGATAGTTACTCATTCTAGGACTTCCGGGGACAAAGGGTGAACCTAGCCGGTTCTTTCACAAAAAGGACAATCGAGGAATCAAAGGCGATCTACGCCCCTATTTCTTTATTTATTTCATAATAAAAGAGGAGGGAGGGAGATTACAAAGGAAAGAGAATGGAAAGCAGCAGGCACTCGACTTCTTTCATTCTTGCTTTGTTCTTCCCGAATCGAAGACCCTCATCCTCCGTTGAGAAAGAATAGTATAGTAAGCTCTTCTTCCGTATCAATACAAGATCGTAGGTTGAAGGCTAGAGAGAGGAAAGAATTGTATTTTACAAGGGATTGATTCAGATTCAATTGCTCTCAGTTCGGCCCGCAATAAATTTGAACTAAGGTATTCGATGCATCAACTATGTAAGTTGCTTTATTTGATCAACTGGTATTCCCTTATGCATAGTAAGAAGTTATTCGCTGCTTCATTTCATGCGAAGCTGATTCTCGAACAAGAAGAGCTGGAAGGGAAGTCGGACGGTCGATAAATGTGTTTCAAAAGTCATATGCTTAACACCTGCAACTCGGTTACTTCAATTTATCTTCCTTCCGTGAGGTAGTACTTGGCTAGAGATATATTATGTTTTATTAAACCTTCACCCTGAGACCCTAACCCTTGAAGAAGGACGCCATAAGTACTTGGTGTGGTATTATGTATTGGTCTTTCTCATTAGCAAGAAAGCGCTTGAATTGAATCCATTAAGAAAGCACTACTGACCGATTCTATTTCAAGGGAACTGAACTAGAAAGATTTCGTAAGAGAGGTTATGTGGGGCATCAGTGTGACATCCCACTTCAGTGGAATTCTTGTTGTTTACTGGTAATATTATAATAGAAGAATATGAGATAGCCCTGGGGCCGGCAAATCGTCTGGCTGGCAATTAGTCTTCTTTAAAATCGTCTTTTAGGGGGATTCCTAAAATTGGATTTGGATAGGGAAATAAAAAATGTCATCATCACGGCATTTAAGTAAAACGACAGTTCGTCGTTTGTTTTTTACTAATTACGCTCAGCCATTGCGAAGCGCGCAATGTGTCTCAGTTAGAAGTTGTTGAGAGGTTAAAGAGGGTGTTTACCTGTACTTCTATTTTGGTCAGTCGAGAGCCACATAAGTCTGGGGGTTCTCACTATCACGTAGGAGGCAATGCTTCAAATTTTCTTCAGCATATAGGGCTAGGAGGGAATGAATTCCATTACTTATAGCCGCATCCAGGTCCCTAGTACCATCCTTTTCAACTTGAAAAATTTCTTCTCTGTTGGTAACCTCAGGAGTTATCTCGACATTATCATGTTTCACCCCCTCTTTTGGTCTGTACTCCATTCGAGGTTTTCGAGACTTTGACCTGCCTCTAGTGGCTTTTTCTCCATCATCATCTTCATCTTGTTTTTTAAAAACTTTTCATTTGGACACTTCATGGCCTAAATTACCACAATATGAGCATTTAGAGGGTAGATTTTCATAAACTAGATCGACTTGGAAACCATGATTCTCTCTTTCTACCATGAGGTAGGAAGGAAGATTATTACGGCAGGATGAAAGTCTCTTTTGATAAACTTTTTCATTGATACGAATATATGCCTCTGACAGTTGGTTGAGAAAGGAGATTGGGATGAATGACTTTGTCTTGAGGATCGGACAACAAGGAGGCATAGGTCTTGGGCTGAACAACAGACGTTTTGGCAGAATTCTGTAAATCTGATGCAGTCGTTGTGGGGCTAGGTTCGGGTCGATTTCCATCCCTATTGGTCAACTTTCTCTTATTCTGTCTTCCTTGTATTTTATATAGTATATTGAACCCAAACAAGCTTTATGGCTTACCGGATTGGACCTTAGCAGCTCGGGAAAAGAAAGAGCCACTTAGCTGACATCTTTTCGCAGAAAGAAGGCACTTACACAACTTCCATACAGAGAAGTCAAGCAAGAGGTTTGACATCAAGACAAAGACTCAATCAAGAACCAGAGAAAGAGTAATCCACCTTAGTCAATAGCCACATCCCCTGCACTCTCAGTCAACTGAAGGTGAGAAGAGAAAGGCCTGTCACGGAAGACTAAGAAAAAAGACCCTATATAGGTGAGCAGATAAAATTACACACACAAAGCAAAGAGCAAGTGCGAACTCGAAAGGGGAAGTTGCTCACTAATAAGTAAAGATGGTGGAGGCGACACATGACTGATAATAGCACTTGTTTGCTCTGTAATGCGGGAGATGAGGAGGATATCGATCATGTCTTACGTAAATGTGATCTTGCAAAGCTAATTTTTTGTTTACTAGTCTCGCAGCAGCAAAGAACTTTCTTTGAGCTACCTTTAGAGGAAAACTCTGACTCTTTTGCTTACCACTCAAAAATTAACGAATGTGCCACGCTTCCAGCTACGAAATTCAAGCTATAAGGGCCGGTGCCACCCACTATTCGAGTTAGACTAGGAAATTTCCCCTCGCCTCTGGTTAGTTCTTATATAAGTATAAGCGGGTTTAAGCTTAGCAGAAAAGAAAGCACCAGGCTTAGAACGGGCATGGAACACAGGATTGGCTGCCTTCTTGTCACATACAACCAACCTCATGGGCTCCTTATTATAAATGCCCAAGTCCTTTGAAGCCACAGAAGCTCACGGCGGAATTCTGTTCATCCGGCTTCCTACAGATGAGCGCGCCCTGACATCTCGTCCAATAGCTAGATTGAACCCGCCTTTGCCCACTAACTTTTTACTGCTACAATCGTGACCGATAGCGATCACGGACGGTCCCGCATTTCCATTTGGCTTCAAGGGGGAGCCTATTTAACATTAACGGTGGCCGGGAGTGCCTATCCGCCTAAGCTGCGGTTACACTTTCATCTTATATTATATATATAGGATGAAACCACCTCTTTCATCTTGCCCTTGCTGGGAGACTCTATAAATGCTCTTTTTGAGTTGATGGGATCCGTTTTAGATTAAGAAGACAAAGTTGTTGGCGGAAAAGCTACTAGTCTTGGAGTGAAAGAATCTGGGAATCTCGAATAGAACCTGGAACCGACTTAATAGCCTAATTCCCCATAGAGGGGACTACCCGGCAAGCTCAGCAAGGAGAAGACTGCCTCTCACTACTCTTTCTCTTAGCAGACCCATTACTGAACCGGCCTCTTTACTGCTACTATGGGTAAGGCTCTGAAAGACCTTTGCGGCAAAGAAAGTGAACTCTCCTTCCAAGCCTTCTACTGTACTCTTTAGCAATCTAGCTTCCATTGAGAGAGAAGAGTTCATCCGATAAGTCTACGACTACCTCAAGTCGCTTATCCGTATCGGTGAAATGAGTCTATCCGTAACACATATGCTTCGGTAGACTTTCCCAACGAAATAGGCTAGCGCGGATCCCTTCGGGTCGGATGCTTCGCTACTTTGACTTTCTACTTACTCCCGACCATCTAAAGTGTAACCGTTAGGTGAAAACAAAGACAGACGAGAAACGAAACTTCGTCTCTATATATAAAAGATAAATGTAGAAAGTCCTGAGCCTTCCCCCTAGTTTGAAGGGCTTTGTTCTCGTGTCTTTTAGAATGTGGGTTACTTTCGTAGAATGTCAACTTCTTTCTCCGGAGAGCCTAATGGGTGGAAAGGGAAAAGAGTAGTTTACAAAGCTCAGAAGAGGTTGGATCGATCGAACAAGGAGATAAAAAAAGATAAAAGGTAAGAGTACGATTTCCCGGTGGGTAAAAAGCTTGGTGGCAACAGACAGGGGAAGATTCCCGCTTCACAGTCAAAGCAGAAGTGGAATTGTTTCGATGACTCATTTCATCCTTCGCTTTTCTTCAATTAAAAAAAAAAGAACCAACCACTTTAATGGAGATTTATAGCATCATTCAAGTAAATACAGATTAAGATCGTAAAAACATAAGCTTGCAATATAGCTACACCTAATTCCAGACCGGTTAATGCAAGAACTATAAATAAAGGACCAAGATGCCCTATGAAATAGAAAATCTTATTCATACATAGCATAGTCCAAGCGAAGCCACTTAAAATCTTTACTAAACTATGACCGGCCATCATATTAGCAAATAAACGTATTCCTAAGCTTAATGCGCGAAAACAATAAGAGATTAGCTCAAGGAGTACTAAAAAGGGTGCTAACGGCAGTGGGACTCCTGCGGGTAATAAGAAGCTTAAAAAATGAAGACCATTCTTTTGAAATCCCACTAGAGTAATGCCAATAAAAAGAGAAAATGAGAGACCCAAAGTAATGAGAAAATGACTTGTAACTGTGAAGCTATAAGGTATCATACCCTGGAGATTACAAAATAACAAAAAAAGAAAAGTGACCAAGATGCAAGGAAAAAACTTTTGTTTCACATTTCCGGAACGACCGCCTATTTGTTCGTTTACCAGGTTCAGCACGAAATCATAAAGAAGCTCTACCAAGGATTGCCAAGCATTTGGTACTAACTTTCCTCCCCCCTTTTTTGTAAGAAAAGAAAAAAGAAGTAGGACCAAACTGAGAGTTAGCAGCATAAATAAAGATGAATTTGTGAATGAGAAATACAAGTTTCCTATATTCATAGGAATCAATGGGAGAATAGCAAATTGGTCAAGCGGGCTGGGGATCACCTCCGCTAACCTCAGAGCTTGGGGGAGGGCTTCAACCTGATGATTTAAATGATTTAATTTTTTAAAACCTATAATGCTACAGATGCCAACAAAAATACCTATAAAAAGATAAAGAAAGCGAAGACCGACGCTGATAATTTTACGCTTATCCATAAAGATCCTTAAAGCTTTATGTTCCGCTTCTTGCTCACAAAATGAAGAAAGACTTGTCTACAATCAATCACCGGTTGGCTTTTTCCAACCAAGAAAGAAATGGGATTCTTTGGGCATAAAGAAAAGATTGGCTGCTTCTAAAGCTCTCTTTCTTCTCTTACGATATTTCTTGTTTGTCATTCGAAAGAGAAGGAAGGGCGAAAAGGGAGTTTCAAAGCGTTCAAGCTTCGGTTTCACATGCCAATTGGCAACTGTTCTATTTCGTATCATCCCACCCAGACCTATACTACGCTATTTCACCAACGATCATATAATTACTGAAACTGACCCACATAAGGGATCCTGACCATGCACCGAAATAGGATGACCTATAAGTAAGGCTTTTTCCTTCGTTTCACTCTCCACTCCTGGGATTGTCCTTCCTTGCCTTTGGTTATGAAACTAAAACCCGTGGAATGGTCCGCGATACTGCGTTGAATCTTGGCTCAGAAGAAGGCTAGCCTTATGCTTGACTATTTCCAATAAGATAGGATTGGATCTTCTTTATCGGAATCTTGTAAAGAAAGGAATCGAGCCTGCATCTCCGCTATGCCCCATCTGTGCTCTTGGTGGGTATCCTTAACCGTTGATTAAATTATCCACGCTCACTGCCTTAATTTAGGAGTGATATAAAACGCTTGAACTAATAGAACCAACCGGTGCTACCGACTCTATTCCATATGCCAAAGCTTGGAGTGGGAGTTCCGGTTTACTTTGAAGGCAGAAGAGCTAGCCCTCCGCATGTTTAGATTAGCCTTCGTTAGCTTAGTTCGAAATCCCCTTATATTGGTGTGAGGGTGCGCCACATGGGAGGCCCTACCGCTTGGTCGGTCCACAAAGAATATTCATTTATGTAAATGTATCTGTTGTCACGGAGCCTGCGAAGGACATGAACATCCTTTTTTGAAAGGCAATCCGCAATCAATGAAACTAACTATACTAATTCAGTAAGACCAAGACCTTACATACGGAATACTTAATATGGCAAAGCAAACATGGAAAGCACAATCAGTATCAGTACGAGTGGGGGGCCGGTGTTGGAACATAATGCTTGGCTGGCGAAGTCGTGGAATTCGGTAGGTACGTCCCTTTGGCTTTTTTCTTTAGAAATGTCTTTCTGATTGGCTAGTCAACGGCTGGCCTTTGAATGAGTGTGCTTGGCTTGCTTTGGTACAATAAAATTGAATATCGTACAGGCCGTCTTCAGAAAACAGAGCTGCGGGAGATTTTCGGAGCAGACCGGATCTCCCAACCAATAGAAACCTTGACTCCGGACCAAAGGGAAAGACAAGGCTGAGTTGCCCCTTCTACCATCTGAGGTGGAATACGGATCCTTCTTTGCTGAGTTTGTTCTATGGAATAGGCCCTCTCACTCTATCTCATGTCGGAGAAGATTATGTATGAATTGGAATAGCCACGAACGTGTAAGAGGTCAGCTACTAAGTTGATTTGATTTAAGGTATCTCTTGATCGAAGGGTTCAAGCCGCTAAAGCGGAAACTGTATCTCTTCGTCTGAAGCCTTGTGGATTGATTGTGGGGGATTTAGGCCTGTCACGCCAACCATCTTCCAGTTCCTGGATAATCGTTCCCGGATAATGCTTGCCGCAGGGGCTAACCCTATCTTCGCGCATACTTTCTTGGTTGTCTGGGAGTTGAATCAGAAGCATCGAATGAAAGGTTCTTTCCAAGACCATCTGCTATGGACTGCTGTTGCCGGGCGAGGTTCTATCTTTTCCTGGTAGTCCACGGGATTTTACTCTGGGGAAGCGCATTCCTTGGATGGATCATTACTTAAACAACTTATACAAAGGATAGTCTCTGTAAGAAGGACCAAAGCGCACAAGCAAGACTGAAAGAACCTACTGATTCTTGCCAGTCATAACAACCAGAACGGGTTAGCCTTCGTTTGCCCCATTGGCGAAAGTCATAAGTAGTGGTGAATCCGTGTCGCTACTAGAAAGTGCTTTCCATAGTTCAATAGAGAAAAGAGAGAAGAGCAGGCCGATTTCCTTGACTTTCTTTTTTATTAAACTTATTAAAAGAATCGTTTTACTTTGAATGCCGAAGCAAGGAAGGGCCTCTTTCCATCCATAGAATCTCTTCCTTATGCTAGCACTTTCAGCTATCTTTCTTAACCTGGTTCTCTCAAACCAGCTTTGAAACTCCTACCATCGTCTCAGTGAAGTAGCCCATGGGTATGGGATACGAATGATTAAGAGTTCTTGCTAAAAATAAAAGGTACGTACTAACTGAGAGTTGAATCTATCCTGACTTTCAAGTAGTGCTTGATTGAGGGATGAACCCCGAATCCGTACTTTCCGGTACTATGCCTACTCCCTTTTCCTCTTTCAAGTGGGTTGAACTCTTTCTAAGGCAAAAGGTGAGAGCAGACAGATCTTCTATTTAACTTAACATAAAGCTAGGCCAAATCCCAAAACTTTTCTTTCTTGCATTACGTCATTAACGTCTAGCTCACCCAATCATGCCCTACTCGCCTGAGAGGTCAATGCCTTTCCTCTTTCTTTTGCTTTGGCCGGACAGGGCCCGACTCCACGTCTATTCAAATCGAAAGCAGACAAAGTCCAAAGGTATCGATCCAAGGGCGTCCTCCTGTTGTTTCGATCTTGATCGGTAGATTTGGTCAGCAATACGCGGCGAAATCAGGACTAACGAGGACGCGGAAAAGCTTCTATCTATATAATTGCCATCCCCGGTCTCACCTGCGGCAACCCTTATCCGACCAATTGAAGTGGCCTAGTGTATAGGCGTAGGAAGTTTCATTCCTAACTGCTCAAGCTTTGAGGGTTGAGATGTGTCTTAGACCTGAGTTTCAAACTGAGATTTGACTTTCTAGTCAAAGGGCTTTACCAGATCGATAGAATCCTCTAGCAAAGGGGATTGATTCAAATTCCACTTCCTTGCTGTCTTATAGGTCCCTCTTCTCTTGCCGATTCCGAACTCCAGGAGGAGAGTCGCTCAGCCGACCTTAGCTAAAAGCAGAGTTGGAGCTTGGCAATGCAGTTGATCTTCTTGCAGCCGAGAGAGATGCTGGAAGCTGATTCTGGAAAGAAAGAACTTTCACTAATGAAAGAGTAGGATGCGGGGGCCCTCTAGTCGAGTAAGAGAACAGAAAGTTTTCAAGCCTGTAAAGTCCGTTAGTGGGGGAGTTAACCCGGCGTCAAGCAATTCTTTTTCTTATGGAAAGGATTAAAAGAGCAGGAGCAGAGGGCGACCTTAAGCCCCATCTTTGCTTTAAACTCAGTAGTAGTACTACATTCCCCTTTGTTCTTTCTTATGGTCCGTAAAAAAAGCTAGAATGTAGAGTGGAAGGAAGGAAAGTGACTTCGTTTAGATGCATAGCAAGGTAGCCCAGCTGGTCAACTAAGCTAATAGCAGGCATTCCAAAAGCAGAATTGAAACCCTTCTCCAAGGGTGGCTGGGTGCTTTAAACTAAAAATAAGAAGAGAAAAAAAATGCGTATGTCAAAATATCTGGTGTTTTGTCTTCTCGATCGAGATTGGGTTAGCGAGGAAAGAACAATGGATGTTCCTACGTACCACATGAATTCAATCAAGTTGGACAAATGAACAGGGGAATGCTACCTGATGGCACCAGTTCCTTCTTTCTTTCCCGATTTTTTCTTTAGAGACGAGTTACACCGGCCAATAAGGAGATATTTTGGGCTTATCGGATGCACTTCACTAGCAAGAGGGTCGACTGAACACCAAACTTATCTGATTAAGTTTTCGCATCCTGTTTACATGCGATTTGGCGGGTCAAGTTCCTTATGCCTTATCTTCAGATCCAGATCGTGATCGAGGTTCTAGTTCCCACCGATGATCATCGCTGTGTTCTCTAATCTTTCCGAATTTCCTTTGATTTGAAGTTATCTATAGATAAGGCAAGAGATAACTTATGACTTCGCGGATGGAGAGGGATTCGAACCCCCGGTATTCCTATCAATACTTCGGTTTTCAAGACCGACTCTTTCAACCGCTCAGACATCCATCCCCTTCGCGCTTCGCCCGCCCTATCTATCCGCGCGCTGGTAGGGGCTTATCCATGTGATTTGCTACGCTTTCTTCTTTCTATATGATAATATCTTGGTTGCTGCGCTCCCTGCGGTGCGGGGGGCAAGAGAGTGAAGAACAAATGATCCTCCAAACAAAAAGAGTGATTGAGTCCGACTCAAGCGAGTGAGTGAAAGGCGTGGCAAGAGAGCAAGTTCAACTCGCGAACGATCAGCAAGTGAAGGACCGATCCTTTTGCGCCAGTACTGTAGCGAAACTGGTACTTGGTGGCTTACGAGCAACATATAGTATAGACTAAGGTTGCCCATCACTCTCTCGCTCTTTCTTTTTAATTTTCCTTAATAAGTTCATTTGTTCGTTGTTCCAAGGCGGAAGGCTCAGATCTTTCTCTGGAGCCTGAAGAATTATCGAAAACAGAGGGGGCTTTTTCAGCGGCAGATGAGGAGGAATCCTCTATGCCCGAGGGAGCAATCATCTTACTATCAAAGAAAGTAAAAATGATTGCTAAAAAAACTACTACAAAAATTTGAAAGTGGATGATCTTTTGCAAGGAATAATAGAAAACCATTAGGATATCTTTTTCTTCCTTATTTTTTTGTTGGTTATTTTAGTTGCATTGCTTCCTTTTTTTTTTTTTACGCTGCGCTGTATGGCTCGCCGGTAAAAAAGTGTTATATGGAGGGGCAAGAGGCATTTGAGACTTCTGTCTCCCCTTCCGGTCATCAAGGAAGAACTCGAACAAGAGCTCAAAGGCATTCTTCTTTTTGTTAGTTCATAGTCCATTCTGGTCTTCTTACTTTATGTTTCGGAGTCAATTGATCCCTAACTATAAATATCTTAAGAGAAGAAAAACAAGAAATCATTTGGATTCGAGGCGAAACCCTTCTCCGCCGTTACGAAGTTCTTCTGCTCTCATCTGAGAAAAGGAAGGCTAGAGTAAGAGGGGCTTAGTCTCGTTCCCATAGTTGCCCCCGGGTTTAGGAATTGTCCACCTAAGCCCTGAAGAGCAGTGGCTCAATTCCACGCACCAACTGAGAGATAGACTTTTTTAAAAAATGTATCAAAGCTCAATCGAAAAAAAGAGGAATCAATTAGATCCTTACGTTACGCTCCTGGGACTCCTCGGCACAGGGAGTACGGGCCTTCATTTCATCTCCAGGCCAGGAGAAAAGCATCGAGTGCGCGGGCGCAGCTTTCGACAAAACAAATTCATTCGCGAAGTTATGGCGGAATGCAGCAAATCCCCGGCCGTGCTGGTTCTTCCCTCCACACGTTCTCAAACCGATCGATAAAGAGAAGTACCAGAGGATTTCTCTTTCGGAAGAAAAAGATTGAAATGACTGTTAAAAATTTCACCTGAGATTAAAAAAAAGAAAATTTTCTTATGTTTTGATATTTATTATTATTATTAGCGTTGTCTCTTCTTTAAAGCTTATGCCGTAGAAGCTGACATCACGCTATTGGCGTTTTATCTGCATCTTCTCGACCAAGACCCGGAAGGGGTTCGCTTTGTTTGGGATGAATTCGCAAGGACTCGACCCGAGGACTTCCCTCATAGAGTGGCGTCTTTTATAAGAAGCTTTTCTCTCAGTCAGCGGAATGGAACTAAAAAAAAAAAGAGTTTGAGCTCTTTTGGCTTTCTTTTAGCCACGCGGGGCGGCTATCCGCCTGTGTCCCAAAGTGACGTCCATTTTTTTTGTAATGGGTATACTCGAGAGAAAGGTTGTGAATTCAACCTCTCCTTATATGCTCTAAAAAGGGGTCATGGACTCCTTTTTTGTTTAGGACCCCCTTTCTACATTTAATTTCTTATTGAGCCTGGTGTGGAATCACCATCATTACACATGAATTCTTAGTATGGCTGCTGGTCTAGCGATCCCTCCTAGCCGCCGCCTAGAGTGCAGCCTGCCTGCTTAAGACCGTTACGTAAGTAACTAAGTGCTCCATACGGGGGAAATGAAAGACAAATTCGTTCGGATCCTCCCACATGTTCAATCTTTTTTTAGCGGTTTCTCCAGAGATCTTTATCATTAATGCAACCTTCATTTTGCTCATTCATGGACTTGTATTTAGTACCTCTAAGAAATATGATTATCCGCCGTTAGTCAGTAATGTGGGTTGGCTTGGATTACTTAGTGTTGCGCGCCTAGGAGGGCAGCGCGCTTTGGGATGCAAAGGCGACCAACGGCGACTGGTTGGTTGGAGAGGAGCGAAAAGCCCAGCCCCCTAACCTAATGTGGCACCGGGTTTGGACCGCAGGGAACCGTAGCATGGGGGACGTCTAATCCTTTTGCCGCCGCAAGGCTGGCTAATCGTACGCAGCAGGCTCGAAGACCGGGGGTTCTGGAAGGCACATGAGTCCGAACGCTATGTTGAATGTGCGACCGACACTACGTAGGTACCTGTGCAGTGCAGATGAGGCGTCGGTCGGTCCTAGAAACGGCGGCAGCGGCCCGAAGAGTTAACGACCGGGCGTGCTGCAACCTAGGGATCACCAGGCAGCTCTTTCGCTCTATAGGGATCGGGGGGGCATAGCACAATTCTTCTTGGAGGAGGGTTGGTTTGCCCAGGTGACTGATCCCGCCATAATGTAGTCCTACCTATTAAATTAAAGCATCGGCAACTGAAGTCGAGCATACATACGACGATCTTCATGCGTGAATAGCCGGGAGGGGAGGAAAGAAAGGGCGGTAGATGATAATGAAAAAAAAGGGGGGCGCCGCGTCCGGACGGGCGGAATAGATGAGCGAAAGGTGCCATGGAGTGAGGAATATCCCGAGTCTCATGTAAGACAACTAAATGCACCTCGAGGTGCTGCCGAGAAACTGGGGGACCCTCTCGAGCACAGGATAGGCAGTTGAGAGATAGAGCTAGCCTATTCGGGGAATCAATGCTCCGGGCCGAATAGAGCTTACCTCCGGCACCTGGCTTTCTCCGGCGCATATTAGCTTAGCTACGCTTAATAGGCCGGTTTTTCTTCCTCTCTGGCGGCCACTTTCCTTACCTTACCCACGCTACACTCCCACTCCAAGCTACGCCTCGCTGAGCAAGATGCATTGCGATTTCCTCTTCTGTGGACGCACCGGAATATGCTCCGGGACGGGAAGAGAAAGACTTTTTTCTTCGAGGGGGACATGCTCAATAGAACCTGGCTGGATCGGGGCTGGGATAGTGGCGCCCATTCCTAACCAGTTCCGAAAAGCTTCGCTCATACTGGAGGGAGCATCCCCGCTTAGTGATCGGTCCGCTAGTTCACGTAAATCCCAAGAAGTTCTCACGGACGAGCCACATGCAGGGAAACTTGCACGTGTGGTTCTGGCCGGGCTTTCCTGAGGTATCTAATAACCTTGCTTCTGCTCGCCGCTGGCGCACCTCTCCTAACTATTGCCCATTTATTCTGGAATAATCTTTTTAGGAGGGACAATTTTACATATTTCTGCCAAATCCTTCTATTATTAAGTACGGCTGGTACCATTTCGATGTGTTTCGATTCTTCCGAACAAGAGAGGTTTGATGCTTTTGAATTCATTGTATTAATTCTACTTCCTACTTGCAGTATGCTCTTTATGATCTCGGCTCATGATTCAATTGCCATGTATTTAGCTATTGAGCCTCAAAGTTTATGTTTTTATGTGATCGCAGCATCAAAAAGAAAGTCTGAATTTTCCACGGAAGCCGGCTCGAAATATTTGATCTTAGGTGCATTTCCCTCTGGAATCTTATTGTTTGGGTACGACCGGACAACTACCGATATCTATTAATATCTTTGCTTAGAATGTTGTTGTTAAATATGTATCCTATGTCGTAAACTATCGGAGCGGGTATTACTTAGATGTGAAACTTGCAGACCTCATTGGTTGTGATATTGATCTTACGGGAGGGACGAAATCAAAACTATATATAGACTTGTAGAGACCCTCTATGTAGTTTAGTTGTCTATCTAGGGCGATCGATCTACATCTTTCCTCATAGCCCTGGGGCTGTGTCTCGATCTCCTACGTGCGAAATCTGAGGGACTAGTTACTATGAAGATTCCCCTTGGTCTAATTCCACGCCTTATGACGAAAAGGGAGTCGGCGTGGCGTAAAGTGAAGATTGAGGGAAGTAGAAAAAAATGCCCTTATGGGGTATTCCGAAGGTGTAACCTAGGCAACGATAAAAGGGCCCGATACTTAAACTATCGGAGCGACCAGTTGGTTCACCAAACCCCGACCCAGCGTCACACGTTTTCCAGGTCCGAAGAGATCCAGTGCCCAACTACCGACTCCTCCCGGAATTGCGTTATCGGAGCCGAGCCAGGAATGGCCGTTAGTGGACACCCACCACGGTTAGAGAGGCCCTCTTTAATACATTAAGAAAAGATGTTCACAGGGGCCAGAAAGACTCGGTCATAGGAACTTAGACCACCTACGCGCTGGTAAACGAAAACCACCTCGACCGGATCAGAATAAACAACAATGTCGAATCTGGCCGCCCCTTGCCTTGAAAGAATTCACACGCGGCCACCAGCTTTCCAAAAAAAGGGGAGATCTGCTGCTTACTGCTCACGAAAACATTCGACCTATACTTATAGTCAAATCGTCCGCGTATCTTTCAGATCTCCTTTCCTTCTTCATATTTGTGGCCTTGACCCATTCAAAGTGAAAAATGGGGTTGATGATGTTGGCTAAAAAAGGGGGGGAGAGGAGAGGGTTGGAGTACGCTCACTTCTGCATTTTTTTTTAGGTTATCCAAGGAAGAGAGGGGATAAAAGACTAGTCCTTTGGTTATCCCTTAAATGGGGGATAGCAACCGTTTATGCGGCCACTCCTTCTGAGGAGGCCCTATTGGCCCATTACTTGTCCTACGAGGAGGACCCTGACTACGTCAGGTTTGTCTACGAGGAACTTCAAAGAGCAGCCACGCTTGGAGCCTACGATTGGAGCACTGCGTAGGTTTCTTAAGGCAGGTATGCTTCTCTGGAGGGAAAAAGAAAGAGAAATGATTTCACAGCTCCTCTTTTCCCCCTATGTATAGTCTAGTAAGGCTTTGATTTATGAGGTTCTGAATACAGCATTTCTGACTTAATGGATGCACTAATGGATGAGGGGTCGCGTGGGCAATTCCTGAATATCGATAGAACGTTGATCAATATTCAGGAGCTCTTTCTACCGCACCTATCTGATCTTTGTCAACAAAGGACTCGGAGCCCCCTGATCAAAGGGTAATCCTTCGGAATTTTCAATTCCTTTCGGATTTCTTTCTTATAGTGAAGGGGAGAATAAAAATTTTTCATTCTATATAGGGGGGAGCTCTTTTGAAGCCTAGAGAGGCGGAAGCGGCAAATCGCTTCTACCGAGTTCCCCAACAGCTGCTTAGCTTAGTAGCTTAACTCTTTCTACTGGCGCGGCGCTGCTGGATGCTTCTGATCAATAGGAAGAGGAGGAAAAAAAAAGCTTATGATGAGCATCTATTTGAGTCGATCATTTCCAAGATCTAATTCAAGTTTTTTCTTATGTAGTGGAAACGCCTTACAATCTGAAGTTTTACGCTTAAGGGAAGAAATTTTCTTGGTAAATGCAGGACTGGGGACCCCCAGAATTTGTATGCAAGATGAGCCTACAGGAGTGCCAATCAACCGAGCCACCAGGTTTGAGAATAAAGTGGGATCCCTGGGTGTAGTGGCCGGTGAATCAATGATCAAAGAGCAGATTTTGGAGAGATTCTTCATCGATCTAGTGGCCGGTGAATCAATGATCAAAGAGCGAGCAGCCGCCAGGTTTAATGATTTGGTGGGATCCACAGATGTAGTGGCTGGTGAACCCCTTCTTCTTCTTCCACGAAGATTCAGACAAAACCGAGCTTGGATGGAACTGAACAAGATTTGGCGAACGAATAAAAAGGTCAAAGGCTTTATTATTGAGAAAGTAAAAGGAGGTTATTCAGTAGCCATCGCAGGTTTCATTACTTTTCTTCCATTCCGTCCTCTCATAAGGCAAAGGATATCGAATGATCGATTCACCATTGAGAGCATTAATCCCCAAAGGACTAATATTGTGGTGTTCTAACAGCGGCAGATCAAAAAAGAACTTGATGAACGAAATTTGCTGACGAAAAAAAAAGAGCCCTTTTTCAATTCCGAAGCCTAGCGTCTCCTGTAACACTCTATCACCTTAATCCATTCTTTTGTTGAGGGTCTGGCACTTCTTCCTCCGACCCTCTATTTACATAGCGAAGAAAGGCAAAGGCTCTTGCTCGAATGCGTGACTGCGGCGCGCCTATCGCTCTGGCACGGAAGAAATGGACGTGCATACATTCGATAGAGACGAGCCATATGAAGGGAAAGGCAGCTTATTTAAAGCAATGTTCAACTTCCCTAATGATTTGGCGTGGGGTGGGGGGATACCCCCTGTTACAAGGGACTTATCTGTTCTGTTTAGTCTCACGCGGTCCGGTCTTCCTCGTATCATTCCTTCCGGAGGGAGATTAAGGATCATCCCAAAGGGGATCAATTGGTAAAGTTTTACCTATCTGTTTTCATAGTGGGTAAGCTTATTTGAGTAAGCGGGTTTCATCAACCACCCTTGCCTCTATGATCACTCCTCCTAAGGATATGGACAGTATTGTTCGGGTGGTGTCTGATTTCAAAATGAAATTGTCAGACCTCATTCCCCGATACTGCCCATGGGTCTCAACCCTACGTTTATATCAAGGTTTGGAGTTTGAGCCAACCTGGAAGGCCCTCCCTACACATAAACTTACTCATGCCGTCCTCATTAAGCGGCTCAAGATTGATATTGATCCGAAGGAAGCTTTAAAAGTAAGATCTTGCTTCACTTCAATAGGCTTTCTTCCTCTATGTCGGCCAGGTGAGTTCCCTATCTTTGAAGTAAGTCAACGCAGTTTTCAAGCCAAAATGCTAGACTCCTAGGTCTGGGAAACTCGCCTTAGTTTTCTTCTATATATTATATTCTTCCCCAACTGACGCACTAGAACGAAAGACTCCAGGGTTTAACGCATGCTTATTTGCTTGTTGGCTTACTTGCCTGGGAATTCTTTATTCTAGAACCGATAGCACGTGGGGGGTATAACAGAGTATACTAGTGGGTACGAGGGTTTAGCTGCTTTCATTTATGAAATTCTTCTTCTGTATCAACTCTGGATTACTAACTACTGGAAAGAGGGTCGGGAACGAGGCTAACTCCTAAAAAAGGCATTGGCTTACTTTCTTTATCCTATTCCTTAAGATATCCGTACTTGCTTACCAAGGACTGACTAGCTTTAGCTACAGAACCAGGGTCGGATTTTCTCACCTTCTTAAAAGGCTTTTTTCGTTTATTTCACCTCTACCCGAAAATGAAATGGCAAATTCATTAAAGTAAGGGAATCAGCAATCGTTCTTGTTGGTCTGTCTGCTTTCGGCTTTGCAATTCAATAAAATAAAGAGGAGCTGAGAATCGTGTTGAGAGTAACTACGCAATGGGAAAGAGAAAGCTAAAATGCCAAAGTATGAGCATTGTCTGTTTCGGCTGGAAACTCTCAGGTTTTCGACATTGTCTAATCTCTTTCCCTGAGTCTGAGTTAAGTCCCTTTCAAGCCATTTGTCAGCTCTTTCTGTCAAGTAAGTTAGTTTTTCAGAATCCATCTTGCCGCAGATGAACAGTCTACTTCGCGCTTTCTTTTAGTCTTAGGTTATTAGTGACTAAGTCGCAAAGCAAAAGAAAAGCATACGTGGCAACTCTACCTTCTTTCGTGTCACTATAAAGCGATCTAACAATAAGTTAAAGATCTCGTTATGTTATGGGAAATGCCCATAGGTTAAAAAATGCCAATCCGTTGGACAAATGCTGGCTCGCTGTGGGACTGGGACTGATGACGTTTCTTCTCCTTATCTTGCCCGGTAGGTTGTTACAGAAAGAGCCAAACCAAAACTGATTCAGAAACAGCAGTCGAAAGAGGCCTTCTTCTACTTATTTATGGAGTGTTGCTTAGTTTGGCTAAGCCTTATATCCCGTACCTGGCCTGGCCTTGTGATACTCTACTTCCTTTCGAGTGCAACAACCTCCTCTCCATCCCTTGCTGCTTATGTTCTCTCTTTACCTTTACTTACTGGTGGGGCACCTACAAATCTAGTAGGAAGGCTCGACTCAACATAGACAGATAAGAAAGAAAGAGCTTTCTCTCCACCATTCCTTCATGAAAGGACTAAGCCCCTATCCAACATACTCCATTGCGTAATGAGGGTTTAGGTCTAAGGACAGCTAATGAAAGTATTCAACGAAAAGAGGTTTGCTTCAAGGGACAGGCCTTTATAAAAGGACCAAGACGAGAGTGATGTGATTGAGTTAGACTGTGTTCCTTGTAGTCAGTATTGACTGATAAAGGTCCCCTGCTTTGATTGAGTTGAAAGCACCAGCTCTGACTTCGTTCGGGGAAGGCTAGTAAGAGTTGATGAAAGCATAAAGTCTGTCTTAAGTAGGGCTGCAAAGCCTATCTCAATAGGAATCTCAGCATCTGCCTAACTGATCATTCAAGAGGGTGAAAAAAAGAAGGATGAAGAAGGGGACTAGGAATTTCATAGGAGGATTTGGTAGGTCCCGGGGACTTAGGAAGTGAAGAGGCTCTAAGATAGTTTTTCTTGTACTAGCTCCCCTCTAACTTAATAACCCTAGTCTTCTTACTTTCGAACTTAAGAAGGACTTCTCTCAAGAGATTCCTTGCTTTTCTATGAGATTTCGGCTGAGGCCCAGAGGATTAGAGCCGGGAGGTAATAGGCAGTGATTGGGGAGTCGTAGGTCTGCCGCGGGATACTTTCAGGCGAGCTCAATCTCAGGTCGTAGTGCACAAAAAATCTAAATCTAGGGCGTGGTAAAGATCATAGCTTTCCTCTCCTAAATCTAAAACAGATGCTTGCAGGTCATACTTTTTCATGGCTGCCTTTTAAGAGTATGATTATGTTAGATATCATTTTTGTTACAGTAAGAAAGATGACTTTCGGGATTCGGACTGATTCACTTCTCAGTACAGATCTGCTTTTCTCTTATCTTCTACGCTGAAGCGTGTGCCCAATCACTAAGCGGGAAGTGGTCTTCATCAAGTCCCTAAAGACTTACATTCAGTAATAGGGTCTTTTCTCTCTGTAATAAGAGATGCGCTAGCGACAGGATAACGACTTAGACAGTAATTAGTCTCATATCATGTGGTAAAAGGCTAGGTCTCTCGTGACTAAGATTGGACTAGCTGGAACTGAGACTAGCTAGAAAGGCCAGTCGCGGCACACATGCTATATGTTCTCTTTTCTCCTCGAACTGCTGCTTTCATTCTTGCCCCTGCATGGTAAACAGGCTCTACAGCGGGTGAGACCTTTGCCCCAGTTCTTGGCTTTCTTGCGTCCGCACCCTTCTTCTCTTTAGGAGACCGGTCATTACAGCAGGCAGGAGAAAAGGGAGGGCTCGGCATACCACCGGCTGAATCTTCTCGCGGTAAGCGAAGCCAACACAGACCCTGCTATCCAGGCGAGAGCAGAAGGCTAACTTCACACTTGTGACCCTCTTATTCACCAGTGAGCTGCCGAATGAAATGACCAGCTGGGAATCTCTTCCAAGCCACGATAGTGGCGGGAGTTCTAACTATTCCGGGCGGCCTTCTCGTGTAGATTCCATTATTGAAGCGAGGATAACAGACCAGTTAGGCGATGCCGGCAAGCTAACGTTTAAGAGACCGAGTACTAAAGTTGCTAATTGACCTTAGGTCAAGCACAGGTCTCTCTTGATGGCGATGGCATGCGCTTTCTCCAGTTAGTAGCTTGATAGCTTAGAATGAGTTCCATTCGGCTATACGTCCTACCTCTACTCCGCATGGTTACGGGACAAGCAGAGGTTCCTTCCGAGGACGTAGGCTCTTGAAAACGAAGAGCACATGAATAATTTCGTCCGTTGTTAGACGATGTTTTCAGATCCAGAAATTGTAATAAAAAAGAAGAGAGAGTTCAACTTCTCTTTCTTTTTTAGTTAGCCGGGTGAATCCCCCCATTATCAAGAAGAAAGATAGTAAGTGATCACAGAAAATTCATTCTGCTATGGCCGATATGGCAGATCGAAGACTTCTATCTCCAAAGATGATGACGGAGGCTACTTTCTTTTTCTGGGCATTGGTTAACTTGCTTGGGGGCCAACGAGGCTTGGAAACCGGCTTGCCTATATATGCCTTAGGGCTGACGCATGCAGCACGAAGCAAGAAATGCCCGCATATCAAAGGGAGAGAAAAGTAGTACTTACTGTAAGGGATTTCTTCCCCGAGATCGCTAGGCTTATCAAGGCAAGGCAGGTCTATTCTATTCCTAGCCACCACTTCCGTAACTAGGAGCGAGAGAAAGTAGACGGGGATAGTCACTCTTATCTTAATTGGAGGAGAGAGAAGACAAAAAAAAAAGAAAAGTTCCATAGAAGGCATAAATTTTCCATAGACGCTTTCTTAACCCTGTGCTTGTAGTCCTTCTTTCATCTAGAGATGAGAGTAAGATGGACCCACTGCTTGTTCTAAGGCGAAAGAGCTTTCTAGTCCCACCCGCGTAAGCCCGAATGATAGAAGGCAGCAAATCTATCTTCACCGAATGGTAGAAGGCAGCAAATCTATCTTCAATAGGAATTTCTTTGGTTTATGGGTTACCTTCTGCTGGATTTCCTTTTTTTCTACACTCTCGAGGGACCTCTCTCAGGATATGCCGACAAGGCTGGAGGAGCTACTGACTATCCAGAGTTTGATTCGTCAACGGATGCAACAGAGGAAGCTACTGGGGGAAGGACTATCCTTAAGCAATTAATAAACCGAATTCACTTTCACTGATAAAGAGACGAAACTCACACGTAATGAACCTAAACTAAAGACGGAAAGAGTAATTCACTGAATACCCATTTATTCAAGTGAAATAAGCCCTTCCAGGGATTCATGTGAAACCTGTTCTTGCAAACAGCCTACTCATGCAAAGAGCAAATTTACCACGAGATTCGACAGTTGGGATGATTGCGCTTTAACTAATATAACTCGGAATTGATAGTGGAAATTCTCCCTCGGGCTAGTTAAGAAGTGATTGGTTGGATTCGTGTGTGGTAGTATGATCGATATGCCTCAAATCCTCCTCTCTTACTGGGGTAAACAAACGCTTTCTAACAGCCTATTGGACCTAGCAAGGAAAGCTGGAAAGCAGTTAATCACTATCTCTTGTTTGCGCCTTATCCGGGCTTAGCGGAATATCTACTGTGAGGGGCGCTCTTTTCAAGGTAATTTCATGCCGCTCATAGGGTCTTAAGAAGGAAGAAAAGAATGTGCTGTGATGCTATCCCCTGCAATAAGACGCTCTTTGCTAGAATGAGTGCAAATATGTCATTTGTCAAAAAGTCCTAATCATTGACCGGTAATCAAGGCCAAAAGTCAAAAGGGACCTAGTTCGACATGACAGCACAAAGAAAAGAGTTTTTTCTCCCAGTCCAAGGTGCAATAAAAGAAGGTTTTGCCCTGAACTCCTATCGTATTTATTGCTAACGCGAGAACTTGTGTTTCGGAATTACTTGTCGCAGCTGCAGGAGTTCGATTGGTTGGTACCGCGATGCAACCAGATGTTAGCATCGAGTATTTCGGGCCCCAGTAGTCAATTACCAGTGTAAGATCACTCGAATCGACCCACAGTTGCTTCATTTCGGTCTCCTATGGAAGTTTGTAGACCTGGTTGGTTTGAAAGGTCTCTATTATAAACCGCCAATTTTCTATTACTCCTTTGGGAGAGTGGAACGGTTGTTGATGCTCTATTTCTTCTCTTCCTGCTATCCCTTTTCTAAAAGAGAGGCAGCTCCTGGTTCGCTGGCAAAGCTTTCACACGAGCTCACTCCCCAATGACATGAATAGCTTTTTTCTTACTAGAAGGGGGCTAGAACTGGATAAGCTTGTCTGTTTACTCTAAGCTAAAAGGTAGGTAAATTCGATTACGACTCGCTTCTTTCAGATCTTACGCTTGTTTAGGTTGGACCTCTAGCTTGCTCTTTCCCCTATAACCTACTAGCCTAAAGGAAAAAATCTATTCTAGGTATGAAACCTTCTCGTTCGCCAGCACCGACATCAAAGGAAAGGAAACTTCCAATGAAAGACGATCAATGGCTGAGAACTCGTCTTAACCGTACTGTATTGGCTATTCTGGAATCTAACTATTAGCTCCATCTGGATCGAAAAAGGAGAAGATTCAATTAGGGCTGGGGGGAACCTCTTATCTTATCCATGCTATAGAGCACAAGCAGATAGATCATAAAAGAAGGGTAGACATAGACTAACAAGAACCCTACCTTAATTGACTAGTTCCTAGAAAAGGGGATAAAAGCCTAGTAAGGAATCCAACTATTCGTACTCCTTCTAGCGGGACCATCTAATCGCACTCTCCCCGTCGAACCCTATCCTTATTCAGACACGGAAATTCTTGGGGGGGATAGCGTTCACGCCATCCAAATGCGGCTTTTGCATAAAAACCCGTTTCCCTCTGCGGAGCAGATATACTTGGCACACATAAACGCTCAGGAGCTGTTCGAAGTCAAAGTTAAGATCATCCAGACGATGGCTCGATGGGATCCCGAAGGAGATTGGATGGGGCGGGGGGCTTTGGCTCTCGAAAATCCCCGCGGCCCCAGTGGGGAACTCTCGTTAGAGAGACTTCTAATTATGAGGGACGACCTGGAGGATACGGGATGCCTCTCAGACTATTTTTCACTCTTGAAGGAAAAGGTGCCGCGGCGTAGGTAAAGACGCCCGGGGGGGCCTCTCCATAAGCCGCCCTATCTGATACTAAATTTTTTTCTTACTAAAAAAAGGGAAAAAAGAAATGTTGGTCCTACGTAAGATAGTTCGAGTGTCCGTCTTGTAATTCGTATTCGAGTTGTTGGTCAGAGGGTGGCAAAGTGTGGTAAGGGGGAGGGCGGCGCCCCTTGCTGTTTCGTTTCATAAGATCGAGGAGCGAGTGCTTTAGTTCGAACAAGTGGAATAAACGAAAATCCAATACGCATCATGAGGCTCCATTTTATATATTATATGTCGTGTCTTATGCTGCCGCGATGGGCTTTCTCCGGGCTTTGACGTGAACCGAGGCATAGGATTAGGGAAAGATAGTGAATAAGGAAGCATTCAGTACGGGAGAGACTTAGTCGACTCCTCCATATAAGGAGAGGTTTGCAGACGTTTGGAAAAGGTGCATAGCCTCATTCTATAAGTTTGACAAAAAGCGGGCCGAGAAAGCATTACCGAAGGCGTAGCCTCATTCTCCTTACCAGTCGCGTTAGCCGAGAAAGGCTTCCGCCCACATCTAGAAGAGGGGGCGCACCCGGATATTAGTTCATCCCCCGAGTCAGCAGTCCGGGGTTGGTTGCATCTCATTTAGCATCGAAAGACTAAGCCGCGCTCTATTGCATTTTCTCTCTGTTGTTGAGTCATACCATACCCCTTGGGGTCGAAGACGACGTTTTTGTGTAGCGATATCGGGCTTTCTTTGAATCTCCCTCCTCTAGTAGTCTCGGACAGACAGAACGTAACTGCCCAGCTCAGAGAAGTTCGCGCGTGTACAGGTTCCCAGCAAGCAAGAGGAGGAGGGGCAAAGCCCACCCGACTGGTAAGGAGAGGAGTTCTACACGGAAAGCTTCTCAGGGTCTAGGACTTTTTGCACGGAATTCCCCAGCTCTAAGCCGAAAGGTTTTCGCACGCGTGTAGAGAACGCCCGGGTCTTTCTTTGGCCGACGCTACGCTCCTGAAGAGGCCTTTGCCGGAAGCTCTGATATAGTGGGCTTGGCTTAGATGAGGTATAATATGCTCGACCAACGGGAGAGGAGATCTTTGCATCCCATCCTATCAAGCCTCGAAAGAGTAATCAAAAACGCGCTATATGGCATTTTCTCTCCCCTCGCCGATACCAAGAGAGGGGCACTCAAAACGAGTTTTCTATTAGCGGTTTCAGACAAGTTTTAGGATTAGCAAGCAAAGTCTCAAGTCAGTCATCTCAAAAAAGCGGATATTCGATATTCTCGTAAGATAGGAAGTCTTTTTTCATCCAGAATATGAGCTTGAATCTCCTTTAGCTGGTGCAGTAGGACCTCTTTCCTTATTGAAAGCTAGGAGAAAGGAAGCCATAAAGCGTCTGAGTTTGGTCTCCTGATAGCGGATTTCTTAATATCCTAAGATAGGATTGAATCTTACCCAGAATAAAAGTTTTCGACATCTCCTGAATCTCCTAGAAGATAGGACCAGTGCAGCTAGGAGAACAGAGTTCCAGGCTTCTTAGAACCTGGTTTAAACAAGCCAGGCTGATTTTAGATTAAAACCAGGGCAATCTTCCACAGCGCTTCACACATCGGCCTTGCTTTCTGCTTCCTTCCCAACCAAGGACTCACTTCTTCGGCAAAGACTAAAGAAAGATTCTACAGCTAAAGGTTCAGCAGCTACAGATTCAGCTCTTATTACTGCTCAAAGGATGCACACGGGCTAACCCACATCCCTTGTTTTCTGTTTCTGCTTTTTTTCAGAGTTTAGAAGACTGCCACAGCTTGCCCAGGGCGCTTCGCACCAGCTTCCTTCCCTCTCCTTTCTACTGGTCTAGCTCCACTTCTCCTTCCCGGGGATGATCTGCCCGAAGCTGGGTAAGCAATTGAAAGAAGTCTTAGTCGAGTCCGAAGACAGGCAATTGAGATAAAGCTCATCATTCTACGAAAACAGTCTAACCCAGCAGCAGCAGTGTCTTCTCTTTTATCTGGCCTTTCCGAGGCGGTTGCACGAGCCAATGTTGTCAATAGGCTTCTTTATCGGCGATATATGTGGTCTCGGGTTCCCCCTGGGCGAGGATGGTGGTAATTAATTGCAAAGGGCAGGGAGCTACAGTGCCGTGTTCGGATAGACATAAGAGGGCGGGTGGAAGGAATAAACTCCTTTGGGATACGTCTTATCGATCAGCAAGTACTGCTGGCTGGGATGGATTAGATAGCCGTACAAGATCTCTTATTAAGAATATAGATTCACTCTCTTCCTCTTATCGGAGTGAAAACAACTTCTTCTTATCCTCTCTTGACTCGCTAAGCTATCACTTCCGTAGATCCCTCCCCTTCCCGGGAAACATTCTACTCGCTTCCAGGTCGAAGAAAAAAGTAGAGACAGACCTTGCTTGTTACCTGATTGGTAACGTGCTAGTCCTTATTAGCTTGCCTATATTAGAGAGATCCCACTTCTTCCTATAGCTTTAACAAGCTATAATTCGATCTTGTTTACTCGCTACTTGATCTCTTTTTTCATATAATGTTTTATTACATAAAAAATAGCTTCTCGTAGATGCATCTTAGCTAGCTAGGAATCTATTAGAAGCATAAGCTGTCTGTTCAATCTAAAATATTAAAAAGAATTTAAATAATAATAAATAGGGTGGAGTAGTGGGAGAGAAGCTAGATGAGAAGTCAGAATGAGCGTTCGATCTGATCTTACCTGCATGTAAAGGATAGCTGGGAAGACGAAGCGAGAGAGTGAAAGACCATCGGATGGATCTCTCTGGGGACTGATTTGATAGGAAGTCTATCTTTTCGGGAAGCAGGCGCTATGAAACGAGATGGGATGTTCTAGAGAATATAGGAAGCTTATGTGCAGGTAAGTGAAATACCTGGTTGTCGAGTCATTCAGCGAATGTATGATTCCTAGTTCGATCCAAAGGGCCTAAGAAAGGACTGGGAGCTCTAGCCCATTTCTATTTCCAGGGGACTCTCGAGAAAGAGAAAGGATCAAGCTCAAAAATTCCTGCGAGCAGCCAGCGGAGATCGGGGAAATGGGAGAAGAACGGCTTTGTGCCATTAGAATCCTTTTCTGCCAGATAGCCTTGACCTAGCTTCCCGGAAGAATCTCCGAAGCTTAGAAGCACTCTTCTTGACTCTGCCCGCCCTTATGAGAAGGAGTCAAGAAGATAGGAGGGAGGATAGCTATGATCCTGCCAAGGTTTTTTCAAAAATACAAATTTAGGCTAACTAAAATAGCTTTTAGAAAGCTGGAAGCTAGGAATCCTAGTAGTTCTAGGTCTCCGGTTTCTTCAGGTAAAGTCTCCGAATATAGCTGTTACTGATAAGGTAGAAAAGCAAGGTTAGTTGTCGGTTTGGTAGTAAGCAACATCGGAAGGTAGCAGAACGAAGTATAGCGAATGCAATAGTCCCAGCTGCCAGAGTTTTTTAGAGACTGAAGTGAAGCAGGTCGAGAGCCGGACAGGCTAACGAGCGAGTGTAGTTGCTTCAAAGCGGGATATGAAAAGGAACCGCTGCTAGGATAGAAAGTACTGTCCTCACTGAACCTGAAAAGATATTAAATCAATTCGTCCGGGGAAGTGAGAGAATGTTTTTTCCAAGGCTAGGGTTTTGGTTGCCCAAGACGTGATGAAGGGGTATCGGGAAGGAATTTAGCGAACAAGCTATAGCACTCTCCTGAGAATGAAGAGGGGAAAAAGACACAACTGGATGATAGCAAGCCTGGGTTTACGTCGGGCAAAAGAGCGCTGCCTATTCATGTTCAGGTACGAAGTGTGAGTTCTGAAAAAACGAATAAACGAACTCGACCAGAAGGAGAATCTTATTACCAGACCTATTTGATTCCGACTCCGACCCGCGTCTGGACGCCCCTTTCGGGCTCACTTCCTGACAACCCAGCCCACAACAGGAAATGGACAGGTATTGACAAAAGCCGAAGCCTAAAAGTCTTTTTAAGCTGGCTAACTGCCTTATCCTTTAGTCTACCTACCACCGTCCGCCTATTCCCTTCTTCCTTTGTTGCCGCTTCCCAGACATGGGAGAATTTATAGGAATTTACACGAGGTAGTTATTTAAATAAGGTTAGCCGGGGTTCGCGCAGAATGCCTAATAGAAAAATCTCTCTAAACTCTAAAAAAGAACATATACATGAATCGAAAGACATATAGATATCGAAGTGGGCCAGCGAATGTGTCCACTAGCCCTATGGTGCAATCACCTTTCAACCCACAAGAAACTTACGTAGACTCTCCATGGGCTTTTGTCAATTTACCTACTAGTGCCGGGTTCAGAAGCAATAAAGATTCTCGCGGCAAGACCGGATTGGAGATGTGAACCTTCTAAAGTCCTTCTTCGGAGGGGAAATTTCTCCAATCAATCTTTCCCTTGTTCTCTAAGAACAGGTGTCATAACCAATACCTACAGCTGCGGATAAATAGAACCTCTTTGTTCTCTCTTGGGCTTAGCTAGAGCTTTTAAGTTTAAGAAAGGCTTGACGCACGGAAAGGAGATGAAGATGCGCGTGGAAGCTTGGGGAATGATCCCGGGCCAGGACCTATAATAGACCAGTTACATCCTTCTTTCTATAGATATAGTTAGTGTGCCGGGTTTGACTTCTAGTATGAAAAAGAAAAAGAAGGCTAATCACAGTTAGAAAGATATTTATCTCGGCAGGAAGAAAATAGTAAGACTATTCATGTCTTAAGTAAGAAATGGGATTGATTATCGTATGAAGTTGAAAAGGGAAGGGCTTAGTTTCTTCTTTATTAAGGAAATGGTTTAGCTCAGTGAACAACTGAGCAATCAGGGTAAGGCACCACCCTAGCCTAGCATCAACTCACCCTTTCGGATTAGGATCGGTGGGATGCCGTAGCGGAAAGAATAAGAAAAAAGAAAGTAGCTAGCTTTTGCTCTGTCGTATTGTCCGCCGAAAGAGTAAGTACAACGAGGGTGATCAAAATGTCAATTCGACGAGAAGCGAGTAGATGAAAGAAAGTCCTTGGACCAAGTAGAGCTTCTTTCGGTTGTCCACGCAGACCCTTACCCACTCATCTTTCTTGGGCACCGGTACAAGATTAGAGAGCAAGATTGGATAAGTGCTGACGACGATGAATTTGGCGATAAAGACATAAGTACCTTGAATCTTTGACAGATTCTCGATTCCGCTTTAAAAAAGCTATAGCCGGAATGATAATATATATATATATATATATATATATATATTGTAAGGGTCGATGGAATTGAGTGAGGTTGGCAAATTAGGACTACCGTAATGCTTTATCCTTCGTTCCTTCGGTTCTATTCTCATCTCAGATCGAACTATTACAGATAGATTGGTAGAACTATTACAGATAGATTGGTATTGGTGTAGGCTCTAAGCCAAGCCAGCCTATCTCGTGTGCTATAAAAGACATACACAACGTACTTTCCCAAGCCTTTCCCAAGCTATTATGTCTAGTCCCAGGTACAAAGAGGTCTAATATATAGCGTTCTCCTTCCTGCCTTCGCCCCTTTCGACCAAGAGGGCAGTTTGTTCAGACTTTCGTTTTTCAGAGTTACCAGAGGGCATTTGAGCAATGGGGTGCTACAAGAGTGTAGTGTACTTTTCTTTTAAGGCATTTAATTATCTATCAAAAAGCTTTCGACAGCCACTAACTATCCCCCGGTCAAGTGAGGAAGCCATAAGATTCATAAGCAGACGTGTGAGTCTTGCTTTCAATTAGCGAGGAAGGAAGCGTAGTCCTTTCTGTGATGGAAGTGAACAAGTCATGGTGCAGGTCCTGCTCAGTTCAGTACAGCCTGGTAGTAAGACAGCGGAGCGGTGGAGTTTAGTTCGTCAGTAAATGAAAGAGGGAAAGATCACTCCTGACACCTCTCTTGATATACGAGACCACCAGTTTGCCACAGGCGAGGAATTAGCCATAGCCGTACTTCAGTTAGCCTTCGCTTTGGCACCTATGATCTTTGGATTTCCTCCGTCGCCCAAGCATTACTTAGATCGTTCGTGACCCAAAGTGGGGCCTGAACGAGTCCTTATCTTCTTATACCGGATACCTCCTATCACCCGGCTTAATGCCGTAAATGAAAGGTTAGTTTGACTAACCGCTTTTCGCCACATGGGAATCGAACCCAATTTAGCCACGACCCCCATTTCTGTCTCGCCCAGTCGTCTATCGTGAATTAGCCTTTCGATTAGACAAGAAAGAAAGGTCGACCTTTCGCTTAGATTTAGCCCGTTCGACTTGCATGTGTTAAGCATACGGCTTGTGACACACATTCATCGATCGGCTGGGTTCCCGCCCTTCAACCACCTCATATCTATTATTTAATATATGATGATTGGTTGATTGTGATTGAAGATTTCTTTATACAAAAAGTCTACGAGATAAATTTGACCTCCGCCCGAAGAGCGCTTCCCTGGCTTAAAGGACGGAACTCCAGCGCACTGATTGAGCTAGGGAACTACTTTTTTAGTAAGACCAGGCCAGCTGTAAACAAAGCAAACAAAAGATTCGTGGTTGATACCAGTTGACAGCAGCCAGTTGCCTACAGTTGACCGATACAGCTCGATAGATTGATCCATAAGAGCGGTAAGAGAGGATATTTACAAGGAGGGGAAGCGGTATCGAACAAGAAGAGCTGGAAGTTTATCTACCATTTCTCTAAAGTAGATCCTTAATTACTTGGTTCATAATATCCCTGCTTGAAGAGATGGTCATCTGTGCTCCACAGCTACTGGTGTCATCACCCTGCAAAGAGGGGGAACCAACCGAGATGTATGTCGTCCAACCCAACCTCTGACTCTTTCTTCCCGACCTATTTGACTCTCTGGCCGCAGTTATTTAGGTGGTATCCCGAGATTGAAGAGATCGAATTACTCCCCGGAACACACGAAAGACAAATATGAACTAGGAAAATAGAAATGGAAAAGAGATGTTTCCAATTCATCAAAATCAGAAGCCTTGTCTACATCCATATGATCTACTAAAGTAGATCGGTATTGCCCATATAATGAAAGCAGATCTTGGTCCATGGAGTCCCAAGAAGGTAAGAACTCCAACCTGTCCGATGCTTCTTCGGCCAAATACAATATACAAGTGGGACCTGCACTATGAGAAAGCTGTGCGAAAAACCGCTTCTTTTTTCCGAAACAACTTGGGCGAAATGGGGTTCTACCGGGAAACCATGGATTTTTTAGTTTTCGCCATTGGTTACTGGTCGAGCCACTGGAATGGAATGAGATAAGAATCTCTGGAGATCTTTCCTCTCCACTTACTCGTAACAGGCTTTCCCTCTGTAGAAGACTTTTTCCGAATGGCATAATTGTCCGATATTACGTTCCTCGATCTTCAAAGAAGACTGACTCCTACTACTCCTCCTTCTCCTTTAGAATAGGATCGTCGTTGGTCCTTCTTTCGCTAAACCATCTCTAGTTACCTCTCCTCTATACGTCTTCTCTTCCTTCTTTAGTTTTGTCTGCCCTATGCATAGTCAGTACTATAGCCCGTTACTAAGAAGAAGAAAAAGGTGATGTGATGTCAGTCTATGATTCCTTGCATCATAGGAAAGGCAATGCTTCATATTTGGTTTTTTTTTTTTTAGTTTGTTCTTTTAGGAAAGCTTTTTCTTCTTCCTTTACAATGACACTAGCTCCCAAGTGTTTTTTTACCTCTGTAATACATTAAATTAGCTCCCCTCTAAAAAGCTCTTACAGCTAGCTCGTTTTCGAGAGGGCTTTTCGTTTCATACTATGGTATCGGAATGCCTCCCATTAAGGGAAGTTGGATCAGAAACTTATTACATGCCAGCACTACTGCTGTAGTGGGAGGCGAGGTCAACGGTAAGTGGACGAGAACCGGTACCTAATTCCACAACATCCATATTAGGAATGGAAAGACCTGGGCAGCTAGTGAGTGCAATGGGGCAAGTTCTTCTATACTTTATTAAAAAAGAATACCTGAGCCTGGAAACTTTAGGTACCTGGTCTATCTATACTTTATTAGTCAATAATACCTGATGCTTTCATAAGAAAGATAGCAAGCATTGAAGTACCTATCATTACGGCTATCAGTCTAGCACCTCTCCTGTAAAAATCGAAGTTATTAAGATTTAAATTCAATAGAATAGCTGCGGAATCGTCTTTTGCATTGTAGGTCCCTTTCTAAAGTAAAGGACGAGATTGTGTTCTTGCTCGACGTAACTCCTAACTATACCGACTCCTAGGGGATCGTAATTTCGAGGAAGACTAGGGTCGGTTACCAGGGCGACGGCTAGATCGAAGGAAGGAAAGACCAATCTAAGCAGTCAACGGTTAAGGTATAGCCAAGTCAAAGCGGAAGCAAGCCTAAAAGTAATAGAAGTCTCAGCACAGCGACATCAAAGAAAGTAAAACTTCCCTTGCAATTTGATCAAGGGGAACTGGTACAGGGGATTCTCTTAGCAATGTAACTCCCCCTCAATGTTCACACTGAAATTGGCTCCACAGGAGAAGGAGTAGAAAGCTAAATAAGAAAAAAGCTAAGCGACTCTGCTCCTCGCCTTACCGATGGTCGACTCAATTGCATCGAGCCTTTCAGTCGAGTTACGTTACTTCGTTCCTCATATACGAAATTAGAATTACCGCTGTCCATTGAATTGCAATGGAACAAAGAGCTTCATTTCATTTTGATAAATCCCGTACATACGAAAAAATGCTAAATAGCAAGAAAAAGTTTTTCTCATTTTCCCGCGTAAAATTCCATTTTTCTATTACTAGCCGCTCGAGAACACAGTTGCCCCTTCGCCCTGCTAGTCTAATTACACTAGATAGCATATTTTTTCAGATTATAGAAAAGAGGCCAAAAAAGACGGGTTTTGGTAAAAAGTTTTGAGCTTTTTTAGGGCTTGGCTTTTACACCGAAGTGCTAAACCTAGATTGCTAAGCAAAAGTGTTCAGTGCTCCAATCCTCTCCGGGTAACTAAGAGTTCCCCATCTTCGAATCGGGGAACGTCAGTTTCCTTAGAGAAGGCTTCTGCGCGGTGACTAGAGGGGCGCTTTACCTAGGGAAAAAGAGGAATTCAAGTAAGTAATGAGAATCCGGTGAGAGTTCCTTACTAAAGCATTCATTCAAGCCAGTAATGAATTCCAGTAATGAAAGGAAAGAAAGAGATGGCTTTTTATGTAAGAAAGAGCCTCCCTGGGGAATGCTTCCTTACCCTTTTTGGCTAAGCTACCTTCGCTTCCTTAGCCTTTTGGCTAAGCTATTCTTTCTTCCTTAGCCTTTCGGCCTTAGCTTCCTTAGCCTTTTGGCTAAGCTATTCTTTCTTCCGCCCACCTTAGTTTTTCTACCTTTCACCGATTCTCTGATCCCCATACCCATAGCTTGACCACCCACCGCATCGCCTTCCTTCTCTCCCAGGCTTTCCTTCTTCTTCTTTCGATTGCTTTTGACCACCACTTTCCTTACCTTTCTGTCTGACGGCAATCGGATTTGAAGAAGGAAAAGCAAAAAGTTTGATGCGTTCGTGCTCCACATCCGTGAAGCACTTCACTTGCTCAAGAAGACAGAGAAAATTACTAGCTTTTCGGAAAGAGGCTTTAAACCTTCATTGACGCCAACACACTGGCAGTATGGAAAGCGAGGCTCCACACCCTTCTCCGTGGGCTTTAGGAATCGAAAGCGGACCAAGCTCGCACACAAGCCTGCTACCAAGCAAAAAAAGGAATATGTTGCATTGGGACAGGAAAGCATCATAAGCCAGCCAACAAGCAAAACGAGTTCTCGGATAACTAAGCGGGAGATATCCCCCGATCCCGTTATCGGAAGAACTAGCCCTTTCTCTGCTTAGCTAATTAGCTTCGACACGCATTAGAGCTTAGACACGAATTTATGGATCACTAAGAGTATCTGAGATCAGGATTTTGGGAGCTAGCAACTTTTTCCTGAAATGAGGTGCGAAGATCAGATGCTCGCATGTGTCTATCTAGGCCATATTTTAATAAGGGGAATTTCTCTTGTAGGGCTAGGAACCTTTTCTAAACAAACTCGTTCGCTACGGCCTTTTCGTTGCCTTTTTGGCGGAGTACTTATGAGTTTAGTTACTAAACTAAAGGTGTCTGAAACAGCGCCCTAGCCTTAGAAGAATTTAATGTTTCAGGGGAGCTCCTAAAAGAGAGACAGGTGCCGGGAATGCTTTGAAAAGACTGGTTCGAGCTGTAAGTCAAGAAGGGTTTGTTTGGTCAATTACCTTTACTAATTAGGGACCAGAAGAGAGGTTTAAGCACTCGGGCGGGCATAGCATATTAGAATAGAAGGGAGAAAAAGCTCCCTTTCTATTACTCCTTACTCTGAGTATTAGGGTTCTCGACCTAGTCTGAAAGACTGATAAGCATTGGTCGAACAAGGATTCAGGCCAAAAGGCTGTTCATTTACCACTCTTCTTATTAGTACCGTATTGCTACTACGGATTCTTAGGTCATCGCAACCTATGCTAGTGGGCAAGAAACTTTCTTCGGCTACTCGTTTGGGTGCTGGGAAAAAGTCCCTTTCAACCAGATCGTCTTGCTGGCTTTGCCTTGGTGGCTTTTACAGCCCTTTTTCTCATTACAGTGGATTTCCTGTCTTGATCCAGAGGAAGACTGCCCATTAGGTTAGGCATCTGACTAGGCAGTGGATTGAGACTCTTTGATCCTGCCTCTTCCCTTTCCACGCTAGAGCGACTCTAGATAAGCTAGTGAGAGAGTTCGGTACAGATTTCAATGTCTAGTTACCTTGAAGACTTAATTACATCAAACCTTGCTTGCAGTGGATTTGTATTGCTTTAATTCTTTCTTACTGGGGAAAGCTTCTATCCCTTATCTCTCTATAAATTGCATAAGAAAAGAGGGTTAGAGTCGTCTCTTTGACTGCAGAGCGGGGAATCTTCAATCAAGTCTTTTTGGAGTTACTTCCAAAGAGGTTGGGATTAGAGTTTCGTTCCTAGGCTGGGGTTTCGGGCTTTTGGGAAGACAGGATGGAATACCCGTGCGTAAGCGCCTTTACTTGGCTTTAACATGTCTCTGGGGATCCCAAGTCCAATATAAGGACTAATTCTATTTAGAATCACTTAACTCTAATTAAAATTTTGTATTCCCTCTTCTCATTATATGCCCTTCCGCGCTTAAACCTCATTCTAAAGCAGGAGACGGATTCGAAAGAAAGAATGAGACCCCTGAACTCACTCCTAGCTAGAAGCCGAACCGAGACCTCTCTTTTTTGTTACAGCTCATGCCCCACTCTTAAAGGAAACCCTAAAGCGCTGTTTTCAGTCTATGAGTAATCAATAGTAGTAGCAAGGGCCACAATTGAGGCCTGAAGCCGATAAAAGCGGAGGCTCTTGTAGGGCAAGGAAAGTCTTGAAAACTAACAGGGAAGGAGTCGGCACACTTACTAAATTTTGTTTCGCTGGACACAATTACCAAACCAATTGTCATAATCATTACCAAAGCAATTGCAAACTATTCTAATAACTAGAACTAGAAGCCGATATGCCTTCTTATCTTTGATTCTCTGGTGTGAATGCATTACCTAACTACGATGCTTGCCTTCTATCTCCTTATTATAGAGCGGTTTATATCTTCATTATACGTGATTTCTTGATGAGGCCCGTATTCCGTAAAGGAAGTAAACTTCCACTCAAGTCAGGAAGGCAGTCAGGCAATACCCCCAGGTAAGAAGCCAGTGCGAAATGAGTCGAGCAGCCCTTCTTCCTTCAAGCCTTCAAACAGGTTCCCTTGGCCTGGTCACCTATTATAACACACGATCCATGTTTCACTTTGATCTCACACCCTCCGTTTGAATTTTGGAGCTCGACCTTCGTTGCTCGGATGCGCTTGACTGAAGAGTCCTCGACAGGTCATTAGCCAGCAGAAAGTTCCAAAGGGAGAACAAGTCTGAGACTCACTCGGCTATATCCTCCTCAGGACCTGCCCGACATGCTGTTGACTTGGAGATTCATTCTCCGGCCGTACCTTCTGCGGTCGTTACGCTTGGTCGGTCATGTTGGGACCAAAGAAAAGAGCGCTGGCCAGCTAAAGATCACTGCCATAAAGCAATAGGATAGGAGCCTACACATACTCACGAATTGGATTTGAACCAATATCAAGCTACTTTCCAATTAGTATAGTAGTCGTGAGGGGGTCTGTCGTCCGTATCATTATAGTTCGCCTAAAATCAAGAGCATTTCGTCGAAATATATCCTGTCTTTTCACCTTAGTAGTCCTATGCATAGTCAGTACTATAGCCCCAATCATGGCAACTAATAAAATAAGACTAGGAAGCAAAAACCAGACAAAATAGTAGGTATAAAGTAAATTGCCCAATGTTTCCAAATTAGTCCAACTTCGTACCTTTCCGGCAAAAACTGTATATCTCAGAGAGGTCGTATTTCTTTGGGTTGGTAGTAATGGAATGCTTTCATTATCTAAAATGAAGAACATTTCCCACCAAAGGATCAGTCCAATAATACCACTCACTGGTAAATAGCGCAAGACTTCTTCGTGAATCTCCGCTATTTGAATATGGAACATCATAACAACGAATAGGAATAAAACGGCTATAGCTCCTATATAAACTACTGGGAAGATCATAGCGGAGAAGTCGAGACCTAACAAAAGAAGTAAACCCGAAGTATCGCGAAAGACTAGGATGGGAAACAAAACGGAATGTACCGGATTTTTAGCACGTGCAACCATCAAACCAGAGACCAAAGCAGGGCTCGACAAAACAGAAAGTATCATGGTACGTCATCCTTCCCTGAAATGGAACTTTCATACTGGAGCAAGAACTAGCATGAAAGTCGATCTATTACGACCAGCGCGGTTGTTCGTATTTCATTTTCTTTTTCCAAGCCCTTCTTAGAAAGCACTCACTGAGTTACTTACGGAATCTCTCTCGACGCCGAGAATTTTTTATGTGTCCAGGTCGATTAGAGGTTCGGTTTGCTTCTCTCCTTTAGCGTTCTGGGCCCCTGAAAAAAGAAACCCGAAAAAAAAAAAAAGAAAGAAGAGAAATTTGGCCATTTTCCCGAGGGAGGCCGCTTTCTCTCAGGCCATCAGTCTTCTACTTCTAGTCGACTGCTCTATGACGGGCTTCCCTCTTTCCTGGGCTCTGCTTGCTCGTCTACGCTCCGACCCAGCAAGTAATAATTGAAATGAATTTCTCACCTTGCCTGCATTAAGATTTAAAACTTGTCGTCAAAAAAAAGGCAATCAATCAGAATTAAAAAAAAATGGAAATAGTGACTTGACTAGATGAATCCCTATCTTTATCTCTATCCACGGGGATACCTATCTATATGGATAGAAATCTATCTATGAATCGATCTAGACTATCCTCTATCCGGATAGATATGTCCCTATGAGCGACTACGCCGATCTTTATATGTTTTGCCCACGTCCGTTTCCGCTCCGAAGAGGAAGGTTAAAATCTTTCAATCTTATGTCGTGAGGGATATGACCTATGTTAGGTCCATAAGATACCACAGCTTTTAGTGTTCTATGATTCACCTCCGAATAATGAGTAGGTAGTTCGATCCTTTTGATTCTTCTCTTTCTCTTCATAGTAAACTGATGGGGGGATGCGGAGCAATAGATCAAATTACTAAAATTACTATATAAAGAAGATCGGTTTTTCTCGTTCCGGGATTTCAAATTTTTATATTTTTGAATTCTTATTCGAGTAGGAAGATTTCGGGTTTTCTCCTTCCTTTTTAATTTAAAGAATAGGGATTTAAAATGATACAAATTTTTCTGCATTCTATTGTGCTCAGCGAAGGAACTGCCTAAGCATACTTTTTCGGATCCAAACTTCTTTGTTCTTTCTAAGTCTTCTTTTTGCATATGCATAGAAGAACGCAAGTCTTGCAAAAACCGGGATTTTAGTAGTAGGCGGCATCCCCTCTTAGTTTTGAGTAGGCGGAACCATTCTGTTTTGGTTCTTCTCCACATTCTTACCGGGTGATCCAGGAATTTTCCTATGATTTTTTCAACTGATATTTCGATATAGAAAGATCTCCTTATTTCTTCACCGCGGATTCTTGCGTCATTTTCGTGAAAAGATATTAAATCACCGTGGGACACTTTCAAATGAGTAATGCTTACCATTCCATTATTCACACAAACCCTTCGATGACTTATCGGCTGCCTTGCTTGAGGAATAGTTTCACAAAAATGGAGACGAACCAGAATAACGTCCGATCTTGTTTCTGGATTTAGTAGAAAAGGGATATATGAAGTTCGTTTTCTTCCTCTGTGCATCTCCGTGATGGGTAAATCCCCATGAAAAAGGGGCAACTTTCGTGTAGTTTGTGATTGGATGTAACTGTTAAGATTTTTTCTCGGATAAATCTTTTTATTAATATCTTTCTTCTTCTTCCTCAATCTTCGGAGAATGCGGCGTTGTATTATTGTAAGTTCTCTCTTCCGAACATTTCCTAAAAGTAGACGACAAGTTTTAAATCTTAATGCAGGCAAGGCATATCTCGTTGAATCAGTCTTTTTCGCCACATCGCGTATAACGGGAATCGAACCCCCTCTGCTGCTGGCGGGCGGATGGAGAATGTTCTACCAACTTAACTTGTTAGGAGTAGGTTTTGGCTTTCCCCTTTCTCTAATAATAAGGTAGTAAAAGCTCCTTCCTTCAGCTGGTGCGCAGGAGCGCACTTCCGCTTTCCCCTTACTATACAAGGGGGGGTGTAATGAATAGAGATCTCCCGCCAGCAGTCTTCTCTTCCTATCACTTCACTTTGTTCGCGAGATCAGATCTCATCGGACTTCACCGGGCCGGGGGAAGGAATGGGTGGTCCGGGAACAGCAATGGGAGAGGGCTCGTAGTCCCCCCTCTCCCTCTTCCCCACGCCTTTTTTCCCCCGCCCCCGGAACTCTTTTTTTTAAGAAAAAGATGAATAGATAGGGCCATGATACATTCCGGAATATTGTATGTAAGGGTAAATAGACTCTTTTCGTCCTTCCTTTTCGATGCCCGCCAAGGACCTATGTGAATGTTTTGGAATGGGGATGTTCGCCTTTTGTAACAAGTAGACCCACGATACGAACTAATAGATGTTCTTACTCTTACCCGAAAGTAAGATCTATTCATAGTTGGCCAGTCCCCCACGGCATGGCTTCTCGCTTTTCATGAATGTATTTGTATTTCATTTCCCCTTCTGCTTATGTGACTTTGACCCACCTTTTACTCTGCTTGCTTATTACTCCCTATGAGCCGTTTTACGACCTTACTTTTTCGGAGGGTCGGCGGGACATGGGAGCCTCAGCTCATGCATCGGTTTACCGAAATCACCTCCGATATCCCACTTCCTTCTATTCAAAAAAGGCGAGCAGCCCTTAAACTAAACAAAAAGGCCCTAAGAGGGCTCTTCTTTATATATTACATAAGCCCTTAGGTAGCCCCGAAAGCCGAAGTCAGCAACTTGTTAGGAGTAGGTTTTGGCTTCCCCCCTTGTATGTTATTAGTAAAGCGCTAACGAGCAAGAAAACGGCTGGATTGGCTGGCTAGCTCGTGCAATCAAAAAAAAAGTCCTTCGCCTTAGTAAGCTAGCTTTCTAAGCCCGGGTAGGACGTGGATCGATCATGACGAAAATGGACTTCTCCGTAATGTAATAGAAGAGTCACAGTCCCTTCTCGACCAGACGAAGGAAATATGAATTCCATTCAGGCTTGGCTTGACCCTCCTGGAGGCGTAAAGTTCATCATTTAGTATGGTGGGGCCTCGCCTGGCAGATTTTGATGACTTGGATGCTGGGGAGATCTGGATAGGGTCTCGCTCATAGATAGAGGAAGAGTACGCGCGCTACGGCTTAGGCAGTTGGTCGGATCAGATAGCCTAGCCCTTCGGGCAACCAACCGCACATTAAATTCCGATCAAGAACTTGGAGGGATGGCTGAGTGGCTTAAGGCATTGGTTTGCTAAATCGACATACAATCTTCTTGTATCATGGGTTCGAATCCCATTTCCTCCGGCAGAACGGGCGGGCGTGAGAGAAGGAACCTCTCTCTTGGTGGAGTCCCCCGAATAGGACTACTTAGTGACTAGGAACAGAGAGCCTGTTGCGCGTTTTTTTTGTTTGACCGGCCTATCTGCTTTCTATAAGCAAGCTCCCTCCGGCCGTCCAGTCCCTGGATGGCTCTCGGTTCTTGAGCATGTTGGGAGATTAGGCGGCAGTTGAAAGAGCTGCTCGAAAGCTTGACGAACAAGCAAGCCTTATAGATATAAATTTAGATAGAATTTATTTAGGTAAATAAGACAGACCTTACTAGTCAAGTGGTAAGGTAGGGCGGTATTCGATGAAGAAAACAGACTTTAGGAAAGTGGTTCAGGTAGCTCAGCTGGTTAGAGCAAAGGACTGAAAATCCTTGTGTCAGTGGTTCGAATCCACTTCTAAGCGGGCGAAGGGTCCAAAGGACACGTAGCCGGATTTTCTAAAAAAAAAAAAGCGGTTGATTACTCGGATTGGTTCTCGCGTCCCTGTGCCTAAAAGGATGGACGGGTGCGGTTCAAGTGTTCATCGATCGGGTGGATCTATATGCTCCGGGGGGGTGATACGAGGTGTAGCGCAGTCTGGTCAGCGCATCTGTTTTGGGTACAGAGGGCCATAGGTTCGAATCCTGTCACCTTGATTGCTTTCGCTTCGCAAAGTACGAATTTCATATAGAAAAAAGTACTCCCGTGCCTTTCCGGATCATTGGTCAACTACTTTCTCTCTATTCTAACCGATAAATATCATATAAAAAAAAAGACTTTCTTCATTCTAGTTCGTTAGTTGACGATAGGCCACCGCACCAGGAGCTTAGCCATGTGTGGACCGAAATGTGCCCGCGAAGCCGGTTACCGGTAGGTCTAAGTCCTTCTCTAACTAGAAGAGCAGCAAATAGTCTGCTCACTGAGGTTAGGATTACGGAAAGTCGGACATCACTCTTAGCCCTCTCTCTTGCTGTTCTTCCATTCCCGGCACCAAGACTGATTAGCTCGCCTTCGGGTTCTTAACTTAAGAAGAAAAGGAAATAATCTTAATATTTAAATATTAAGTAGCCGGGTTTTCACTCTCTCGGGTGATTTGGCTTGAAGTTGGAAGGCAAGCCGAAGAATACCCTAAGGACCCTGCTGCCAACTCAAGAGGTTACCATCACTCCGGATCCAATTAATGCGGTTCAAGCACAGCAGAATGCACTGAGACAACGGAGCACCCGGAATCAGCAAGCCATCCAGGGGGCCGTCCCCCAACCCACTCAAAAACCTCCTACCCAATCGCAACCGCAAAACCCAGCGGAAGCTCAGCCCAGACCCGCTTATAACAAGGCTGCACCTCCGGCCAATTATGATCCTCAGCAGCAAGAAGGTGCTCCCAAGCGACCCTGGGGACCTAATAGAGCTCACTACCCTTCATTACCTCTACCCATTCCTACCCTATTTTCCAGCCTTCTGGCATGGACAGCCATTTCTCTGCCCAGAGATAAACCACCCCCCTGGCCTCCAGGTCTCGACTATTTCAAATTCTGTCCATTTCACCGATACGCGGGCCATACCATCGAAAAGTGTAATACTTTGCGTGATGTCATCTATGACATGAATGATGAAAATCGTATCAATTGGAACGAAGTTAAGGCATACCTGAAAGCCGCCAATGTCACTGAAGCTACTAATATGGGGATCCATACTAATCCAATGCCACAACATCAAGGGGGACAAGTCACTACTCAGGGACCTACACCGGTACAAACTAATCAAGGGCCTTCTGCCATTCATCAACTTCCTCTCCTCTTCGTCTATTTTCAAGAGGTCTTGACGAGACCCTTCTTCTGAACTGCCTAGGCCCAGCCCAGTCACAGGATCCTATGAGAACGTTGTGCAGTAGCTCGGTGCCATAATGAAGGGAAATACAGGAAGGGAAGGAAGAGAGTAAGCAAGTTTCCCGCCTCTTGGTTTCCAGTCTCAGTGCCTGTTCTAAAGCAAGTGCCAAAAATAAGTTCTAGTGAAAGCTAGAAAGAAAGCTTTATTATCTCTAAGCGATAGGACTTGTGTACCCCGGTATTCCGCAGGACAGGAAAGACAAGTATGGTAGAGAAGCGGTTTTCCCCCTCTAAATGAAGAACCTGCGAATATTTAGGCTTACACTTCATCCCAACAGGTAAGGGCCCACGTGTGGAGAGTTTCTTTAACCAGTGGTATCCAGTATGACTTCTTTCAGGGATAGAACCTGAAAGAAGGAAAGTTCTAGTTTCGAGGTTAGGTTTGCCAGGCAGACAAGCGAAGTCAGCAGGGGGTTCCAACTCATAAAAAAAGTATTAAGTTTAAGTTCCACAATTTGAAGAGCTTCGCACTTCTCGGCCCTGGCTCTTTCCCTCCTTGCGCTTGGAGTTGGAGGTCCTGTTGCAGTCTTTTTCGCTGCAAGTTTTTTTTACATCCCTTAAGCTAGTCCTAAAAGAAAAGGCAGTCCTTTTTGGAATATCTTCTTCCGGCCAGTTTCCTTCCAATGATAAGGGGTTTCGGGCAGTTGAAGTGTTAAGGTCTTCCACTGGAGTTCCATTGTCAGTTGGAGCGCCAAGGTAAGCCCTTGCAGCCATTGAGATATATCTAGTGGATATGCCAGTTTCCAGCTATCCGGTTAAAGTCTTTCGTTCTGCCAGCGAGCTAGTGCTTGCAGCCTGTGGGTTAGACTGCCCTAAAGCGAGTAGGAGTTTACTCACATGCAGTTGGAAAGCAGAGCAGGAGTATTCATTTCAAATGGGCTTTGATAGATCTTTGAAATTGCTCAGTCCACTCTCTTTTCGATCCAGTTACAGTTGGAGTAGTAAACTCATCTAGTTCCCCTCTTTCTCTCTTTCTTTAAATCGCTCTGGCCTCCTATCGAAGGGATCATACTACTGCATTTCCCGAGCAAGAAGTAGGTATTCCCCAGTGCTGCTTTCTGCCTTCTCTTCTTAGTACCATCCTAAGCCTAGCCCAGCTGTCCTTGTTATTGCCCCTCCACTCCAGTTCTGGTTCCGCTTGCTGTGGGTCCAGTCGAGCCTCTTCCAAGAAAAGATTATGGGAAAGATAATCTTAGGGGCTATTCGAGTACTTTTTCCTCTCGAGATTGCTTTTCTAAAAGGAAGTCAGGGGCAGGATAAGAAATAGAGAATCCCCCTATCGATCCCTATCGAATCGAGCCAGCCCAGGCTAAGAAATCCCCCTTAGTTTAATTACTCTGTCAAACCCGCCTAGTAAAAAGCCCTTTTAGTTTCACCTTAATATAAAGAAACCTTCTCTTATATTGGGAGGACTACTCTTTTTGTGTAAGCTGCCTTGCTCTAAGAAGAATCTCTTCTCCCCGCGAGCGAGTTGGAATGCTAATCGATTTTCTAATGCCCTCTCTTTAAGGCTATTCCCCTGTGAGAGATCTGATCTCATGTGCTCTGATGTAAGTGATCCCGCCTCTGATGTAAGTGATCCTATATCGGCTGAAGTAAGTGAGCTCTCCGGGAAGGCTAGCAAGACTACCTGGGATTGCAGTCATAAGCCTTGCTCCTAGCGCAAGAGTTTTCGTCGCTGGATTAAGACGACTTAGCTACTTGTCTGAAAGCGGAAAAGGAAGGTGACTAACTTCATTCGGTAAAGCTAGATAGCAAGCGAAAGAGGAAAATCAAAAGATCTTTTCTTTCGTTTCCGTGGATAACATTGATCAACAATCTTTTCTCTGGTTAACCAATCAGGAAGAAGCAGCTCCTACCCGCTCAAGTGAGGCGAGAATAGCCTCGTCCCCCTTGGCTAATTTTTTGTATTCTTTCACTCAACCTTGTGAATGCCGCATTGGAAAGCCCCTCTTGAAAGCTATCGATCACTGACGAGAAAAAGGAATGAAATTACTTGCTGAACAGCTTGTAACTTTAGAAGCTATAGCCGATGACCCTAGCTTCCATCACATCAACCATAAGAAGAAGAGTATCGGAATAAGACGCTTACCTATTTGATAGGCTTAGCTGGCCGTGTCCCCGAGAAGATCTTGTCTAGCTTCTTTTGTAGTAGATCAGGCTGTATAAGTAAGTAGTTCTAAAGACTTCAGTCTATTGGTTTGGAAGGAATGAAATTAAAAAAGGCTACCTTAGCCCGAGACGGAACCGCGCCCTTCTTTTCTTTCATGACATTCGCCTCAAAACCTGCTTCCCCCAAGAGCTGATAACCGGTGATATTCCACCTTCAATTGCACCTGTCTTTCAAGTTTATGATGATCCTCCAAGACAAGAGCGGGTCTTGGAAAAGTATGCCCAGATCGGAAGTCTGGCCTGTAGGAAGCTCTTTAGCGGGTTTTCCCCTCCGTTTCTCTTTCCTTTTTTGGCTAACGGGCTTCTGAGAGGGTTCACCTGCCCCAACATTTCTACCACTTACAAGTAGAAAGTTTTGATTGATTGTTCTCGAATCCACTGAAGAAGGAAGAGCTTGAATGGCCTTCTTCTATATAGAATGAGACTTTCATCAAAGAAGTAAGCTTCTTCAACTCAACCTCCCGTAAGTAAGGTAGCAGGAATAGATCTACTAGGCCTTGATTCGGGTTTACACTCCTCTCCCTTAGCTCGCTGAATGATAGACCCCCTTTGGGAAAAGAGCAATGTTCATCTGACTAGGTACTGTCGGTATCTTATTGGTAGCTCCTCGAGTTGCCTCTTTGCTTAGTGCACTCGGAACATAACTTCCAGTATTTGTGGAACATCTCTATGGCTTGGGTTGGTTTGGCCACCTCTCTTGCTTCCTTAGAAAGAAAGCTTCAAAACAGCACCCTTTCGCCTCAGCCCACAATAAATTACGTAGAGTTAAGATGAAACCTTTCATGTTGCCGAACCTGTTGGAGAAAGTGAAGTGAGATTTTGATAATCGGGAATAGGGTAGGCTTCATAGGAGGATTTCCCTAGAAGGTAGGAGTTTGCACCTCTAATTTAATTTCCAGCCATTGATCTAATTCGCAAGTAGAAGTTGGCGGGGAAGTTTCAATTGGATTCCTAGGCGAATAGCATATTTCCACCATCAACTACTACTTATCAGAAAAGGACCTTTCTTTCTGCTACATTTCAGTACACCTCGCCTTTATTCATATCGACCGCCTTGACACTTTAATATCAAGGCACTCTAAGTTCTAAGTGAAAGTCAATACAGGTGCCGCATCTTCTCCTTAATCGTAAATAGCTTCCCTTGATCGGGTTGACGAGCTTACCCTGGGGTTAGACTCTAATAGCCAGACAGGCGAAGAGTCTGAATAAGCCAAGAGGGGGAAATGAAACCTCTGAGAGTAATGGATATGAAAGCGATAGCGGATTCTTCCTCCACTGATCACTACCTTTGAGCTAACTGTATTCGGCCGCCTATTCAGAAAAGAAAAGACTGGTGATTCCTTTACTCTAATGAAAATGGGATCCGAAAGTTCAAAGATAAAAAAGTGAGTTCTTCCAAAGAACCTGTAGCGCGTTTGCAATAAAGTCTTTATTTTTTTACCCGATTGGAGGTCTTCCCATTGAATTCTATTACATGACCTTTTCTAGGAAAGGAATGGAATCACTTAGATAGAAGCATGTTGGATGAAATTTTTTATTTTCGTTGATCGGGTGCGAACCCGAAGTCAATTCATTCTCTTCTCTTAGGCGTAGGTTTCCCTTCTGGCCTAGTAGGAATTCTTCTTGCTACTCCATCAAGATGGTGAGTGCCACTGTCTCGCCTACCCGCTTACCCGAGAAGAGAATAAGCGATCTATGCCTTACGAACGTAAACCACCTCTTTAAGGTCTTCAGTAGTTAGGGCGCGCGTTAGCCTAGAGCCTATCAGAGTTTGACCGAATAGCGAACTTAAAAGTAAAAGGAGTTGAATGTGAATCAGCCGGAGAATACATCGGAAGTAGGCGGATCGCCTTGGGGTCTCTTGGTTGATGGCTTTCCTTGGAACTAGGAGAGACCTTCTGCCTGTCTTTAGATGAACTGCCAATAGTCTGGGCAAGGCACGGAGTAATAGAATGAATTGAATGCCGGTCTCCAAAGAAAGATATATATAGCTAGCTTGTCGGCCACTTCACTCTCTTCTTGCGCGTCCTGCCCTCCCTTTAATAGCTTTCGGGAAGACTGAACTAAGAGGCCCTTGTTCTTAAGGGTGTGGTGCTTTTGAGTTCTCGAGGGGCAAAAGATTAAATTCATTCTTTCTCACCCGGCGATTGGCGATGAGATAAAGGCTATTCCACGGAAAGAAAGTCTGGCAAGAGCTGATTCCTTGGTCCATCCCGTAAGCATTCGAATCGGTCTAGCCATGGAATCAGTTCAATGCCTTTCGAAAGAATCCTCACCCGAAGCAAGCCCTTTCTTTTACGGATCTCGGTACAAGAGCTCAAGACCTGACAGCAGCAAGACTTGGCGAGACGGCTAGTGGGGGGGGAGAGACTGAGTTCTTTTACTAAAGTGTAACAAAAGATTCTGTATTCTTTTACCTAAATCCGAAGGTACGAAGTTACTTGAGTTCGACGAGAGGAACGAAGTCGTAACAACTCTACCTTCCGAGCAGCGGCGCGAGACAACTCTTCCTTTCAAGCTTTATGGAGTGTAGTCTTCCGTTCTTGAAAGGACCTTGAAGCAACGTACGACCAGGCTTCCTAACCTTCTTCTCCTTTCAGTCGAGCTGCTTCACTCGTTACTTAGCTCCTAGCTCTACAGTCGGAGCTCTACGCTTCTGCTTTCTGCGTAGAAGACGCTCTACAGTCTAACAAGTCAATCGTACTCCTTACTTAGCTCGTCAAAGGCTTATTAATTAGCGAAGTACGAGTTCGCGCTTTCTTTTATCTTATATAGTCTTCCTGTAAGGAAGGAAATGAAAGTGAAGGTCAAAGATATCCGAGACGGTATAGTCTCACCAGGACTTTAGATCTATGCCTATAAAGTTGTACATGAAAGCCTAGTGCAAGCTATCAAATGTGGAATACCACACCGAGACCTCTAAGCGTGGGATTTCCTGCTGACTTTCAAGGTACGAAGTTACTTGACTGAAAGGCAAGGAAGAAAACTTGAGTTTAGTTGCTTTAGCGGTTTTGAACAAGCCGGAAGTAAACTTAAGTAGCTTGACCGACCGGGGGAGATTCACAGTCTTCTTCTCTACTCTCAAACTGCCGGCTAACCTCTCAAACCTGCCGCCTAACCGGGTACTACTAGCTAACCTCTCAAACTGTGGTACTACTCTACTAGCTAAAGAGGACACTTGACACCCGGTGATTAATCATGCTCAGCGAAAAGCGAGGAACGCCCGGCGCAGCTACTTTCTTTACCGGGAACAAAGTAACTCGACTGAAAGGCTTGGTTGCAGACGCTCGACCAACAGCAACAGGGATGGGGGAGGTACAGACTAGTTTTACCGGGTAAAGAAAGTCAAGTTTTCTTCCCGCATCTTCGAACCCGAGTTACGGTCTACCTTCTCCTCTTCCGATGGTCTCGTAACTTCGTACCTCGTGGACCACCTTCTCAATTGAAAAAGTTGAAGCCAGCTTACTGCAAAATGAAGGAACTCACCTTCTGCCCACCTGAGAAATTTCATTTGAAATTAGCTGTGAAATCTGACTTTCGAACCGGTCCAGCAACTTCGTAGTCCCCCGGCCAAGTAAGTTCTCCCCTTGTACTTGTACCTCGCGGTAAAGCTTCTTCCTACCTCTCAGCTAAGGAAGGCTTTGGTCCATTTCATTTAGCGAATCCATAAAAAAAGAAGTAGAAAAGATTGACAGCGGTAAAACGCAACTTCTCTGCTACTATCTGCTCGAAAAGAGAGTTCCCCTGAAGGGAGACAGAACAGAAAGTAAAGCAAAAAGCCCGGGAAAGCTACTAGGTACCCGGCTTACTTCGTACCTTTCAGTCAGCGGTAAAGTCAAGCAACTTCCTCTCTCTTTCGGTCGGCTTCCTTTCCTTTCTATTCTCCGTAAACATTTTTGTCTATTTTATTAGGTTAGACTGATCTTCGTTAGTCCCAGTTTCTTCTCGATATGAAAGCAAGAAAGATAAGATATATATGAAAGAAAGAAAAGATATATCATGTGTACCACGAGTAGGTTTATCCCTTTCTTCTTTGAATTCACTCTTAGTAATTCAATCTCATTAGTAAGAAAATGACATTGATGGACATCTTCCTTTCCGTTCTCGAAGGCAAGGTTCTTAGTTAGGGGGCAGACGAGTTCCTTCTTTCTGCTATCGAATAACGCTATTTCTCATTCCTTGAAAAAGCCTGACTTAGTCTTAGTGGCTTGCACACAAAGAAGCACCAGTTCCCACTAACGCATCCGTAGCAAGACTCCATTCACGACACAGCTAAACCTCTGACTTTAACAAAGATAGGATAGGGTTCTCTTCGGCTTAGCTTATGAAGAAGAAAAACCTGGTCTTTCTGGTCATGTTTACGTATCTGCTCACCCAGCTGTTAGGGATCTAAGTGAGAACCAGCAACATAAGCTACTTTTTCGTAGCTCCTAAAGCAGCAACTCTGGGGGTAAAAGAGTGGATTTACCTACTACTTCTTTTCTTCTCTAGCAGAAGTAGACAAAAAAAAGGGCATCCTTCAAGCTTTGATTGGGATTGGACGGATCCCTGTAACAAGAACAAGATGAAGATAAAGCCTTAATGCTCCACCCCGGACTTATTAATAAGAGGATCAAAGCAGTAGATGTCCCAGTGACGTCAACTCAAGAAAGATTCGAGGGGGCCTTCTTCACGCTGCACCCTAACACTAACTTTTGTTTCTGTTGCTTGCCACAATCCTTTCTTTGGTTCCAGCGGTTCTCACTAATGCTTTGAGTGCGCTTGATTGATGGCTTGATGTCTTGACTCGGAGATGAACCCGAAAAGGCTTTCTTTCTTTGGTTTTTCCCTGCTGGCCTATTCGGTTGGAACTCTTATCCTCTTTCTTGCTTGCTTGTTTCCCCCCTCTTCTTTCGTCTATGCTTTGGGTAAAGCGGCTAAATCCTATGGAGAAATTCGCTACGTGAAAGCTAAAAGCTAAGCTAGTCGAATCCTTACTCCTTTCTTATATCCCTCGTCTCCCATAGCCAATGGCTCATTCGCTTCCTGGAGAGCTGGGATAAGACTAAATCAGCCTATTGGTTTGGTTCTTTCGGTTCTAGAGAGTCGCTCAGAGTAAAATCTGTCTCATCTTATTTGATGATTATAAAATGCCTTTCATCAAAGAAAGTCTCTCCCTCACTGTGGTTAGTCTGCTTTTCTGCTCATCAAGCTAATCAGTAGTCTGCCTGACGAGGGCTAGGCAAATTTCCACTGTTAACCAAAGCGCTAATCTCTTCTAAGCCCTTCGCCTGCTAACTCATTAAAGTAAAAAAAGTAAACCGGGTGATAGAATGCTTGAATGCCAGGAATTACTTCCCGAAGTCAAGGACTTAGCGCTGTGATCCGCTAATTCATCTCTTGATCTGGTATTCCGCAAAGGAGGTAGATAGGGGCAGCGAAAGAAGTGTCGAGGGCAGAAGAAAGGGTTTTCAATTCAAGGTTCCCGCTCTTGGAAATTGCCATAGGAAGAAGACATTCATTTTCCAGTGGGGCTAAAGAGATAGGGGGGAAGTGATTGATTAGTTAATGCTCAAGTACAGGCGGAGTTAGCGCAAAGGAAGAAGTGATACGACTGATAAGAGGAGGAGAGGGAATCCCATTATCTTTTAGGTTACTAAATGGTTCTCTTCGCCGCATGAGACTGAAACGAGTGAACTCCTTCCCTATCATGGAAGTTCGCTCAAACCCTTATCCCTTTTTGCTTGTCTTGACTCGATTATTTAAGAGGGAAAGGAAAGATCACTCCTAAATGCTAAATGCAGCAATTTCTTTATATACGATACCACCAAAGGAAACTTCTTCAACTATGGCAATTCTTGGTCCCAGCTAAACAAGATAAAGAGCATCTATCCTAGCAGCGGTAATGCCGATTCCAAGACCTGGTTCAAGCTTTCAAGCAGAAAGGCTGACGGGATGTATAATAGGATGATAGCACCTGATTAGCAAGAAAAGCTTTCCCTGCTCTGCTCCTAGCAATGATCGTCTAGAGCTATGTCTTCACTGACCGGCACGGAAGCCCGTCCGCATCAACCCCGATTTCTTTAATAAACTGGCATGAAAATGTGACAGTTGATCATGTTTTCCCGTCTTTTTTGCTTAATCTTAGGTCAATCAGTCCCGTCATTCCTCAACGAGCTGATTCGATTCCTCGTTCAGCTAGCCCCTTATTACGCCTGTGCTATCAAAAAGAAGGAGCTATTTTCCTGGCCAAAAAGAAAGAAAGAGAAGGAGCCAAGACCGGGTGAAGTAGATCGCCTTTAGTGCGTGCTGCCTTCAGGCAGGTTAGGTTGGTCTCTTTCCATCCGGGATTTCCTCTGCTGTCTGTAAGTCAGTAGTTTGGTTTCAATCGGCTGGTTTTAAAAGCGCGCTATGATATTTTAGTGATTCCCGTCGAGGAAAGGACAAGAGAGGGTAGAAGCGAAGCATGTCAACGCGAATCGAAATGTAATTCTATTAATTTAATAAGGTGTAGATCCATCCCGTGGATTGGCTAGAAGATGGATTCCGTCTGTCTGAGGAACCCCGCCCTGAAGGTGGTTTAGACTCTCTGTCAGACTTGTAACTTTACTAAAATATGCAAGCGTGGGCGAACTTTCTTGTTTTTGAGGCCAATGGGTTTGGCTGTAAGCTCCGCCCCGGTACTCCAAATCTTGAAATCAGGACGATGAGTGGGATATATAGGTGCGTGCATCATAGCAGGGGTTAGATGAAGTCAAACCTTGCTATCTTGCGGATCCTGTTTTCGGGTTGGTATCTTCATCTTTCTTCTCTTTCATTGTCCAAACCGGGACCCTTCTTCCTTGTCTCTAATCTAACGTAAGGGCTAACCCGAGATGCGAAAAGGAAAGAATGCTAAAGACTAGTCGGATTGATAATGATAAAGGGCGATGGCATTGGGTATTTGCTATTGCCAGATGATCTCCTTCGCTCGCTCGGTCCTTACCTTATATAGTAGAGTAGGAGAGACCAACGAAATCCTTTTGAAGTGTTTTAAGATACCCATTTAGGAAAGGTGACTATCCGCCGGGAGACTGCTCAGTTAGGCTGGGAAGCGACTCCCATAGTGCGAAGAGATGGTGCTATCGTATACTTTCGAATGCTTGCTCTGAGTCTTCGTTCTAGGTTAGGGTGACTTTCACTCGCTTTCGAGAACCTAATCTCTTTCATGGTGAAAATAGCCCTGATCGACGGTGCGCAAGGAGTCACTCGTGGCACACTGACTATATTCCAACTTCTCCGCATCAATGCACTCACTACCTCCTAGCCAAGGAAAGCAGTCTTTTCAAGAAGAAATTCAGACCGCTACTACTATTCCAACAGCTATAGTTTATCACCCGAGGGGAAAATAACTACCTTTAGAGTAGAGCTAACTGCTGCAGTTACGCCTCCAACAGATGAAATCGCACCGTCGTCTTCCCAAGAACCTGAATGTTTTTCGTAAACAGGAAAAGAAAGAAAGGACCTCTACTGCAATCCCACTCCACTGGCTGTTCTTCCTCCCGTTCTTCCCCCGCTCAGGAACGAAATTCGAATAGAACCAGTTCTAGTGAGCAACGAAACGGATTTCATCACGGTTCAGAAACCTTCTTTCAAGTCAGCTGCTTTTTTCCGAATGCTTGAGGGATGGATTCTTCGCCTTACCTACATGCAGGTGAAGGGAAAATGTCCAAAAGTTCGGTCTCTGGCCCCTACCCCAGCCATTGGATTTATATCTGCCTACTAAGTGAGCGTGCATTTGTCGAATTCGCCGCTGGGCTAAGAGGGGATTTAGAGGTTTGCTGAAATGAAGATTGCTTGTAATACCTAAAGTTAAATTAAAGAACTCCTTGTCGGCATCCATGAGCCCCTACCAGCTAACGGACCACGCCGGCCATATCGACATAAGATAAGCAGGGCTCCTCAAACTAAGAACTAAAAACGACCTTTCATCATCTATCTAATAAATAGATGAATGGGAACTATGCCTAAGGGCTGCTCTGACTCTTAGGGGGTCGACCAGTGCACATTGTTGGGGCTAGGCTAGGGGTGGCGTAAAGTCGAGTTCACATCTCTTCTTTCTTAGTAAAATAGTCGAATGGAGACTAATTTACTAAGGTTTTCCCTTCTGCTCTACCTGTACCTATTTTCCTAACAAGGCCGGGACTTCCGCAAAAGACAATCACTTCTAGTCTGAAGCTATACAAAAAAAAGAAGAGAACGGCTGCTTTGACTCCGGTGGCTTGAGATAGATCAGTTTTAAAACAACAGGAAAAGGGTTAGAATCCTTCTCAATATACATTCTATAGAAGAGTCAAATTGCGAATCTTTCTCCATCCTGGCTGGAACTCTTACTATTTAGTTAGTAAGCGGTGCTACAAGGTAATGGACTCTCTCTCACTCCTCTTGGCTGGAGGTATCAGTGTGCCCGTTCCTGTGCCTGAGGGAAGGTATAAATATGGATGGGTGGTCGGAACCAGAATTTGGTGGGTTGCGTATGAACTGCATTTAGGGCTTATCTGACCCCGGCTTTCGAAAGAGAGTCCCGGGTTGTGTTGGTAGGTGAATATCCAGAAGTTCATTCACAGACAGGTACGGCAGCAGGTAGGGTTGCTAGTTCAAGTGGGCCCGGTCAATCATTCTGCCATCGAAGCAGTAGGACGTACGGCTGGGCTAAGGTAAGCTAAGCTGTTGGTCTAGAAACTAGGCTCGATGGAATTAACACTGAGAAAGATTCTTATTACGCCTTTCTAAGGCCTCTATTGACTTGAAATAGTGGTATATACCGCCCAAAATAAAGAAAAAAAATTCAGCCGAAAGAGATATGGAATATCGATAGAGTGATAGGTAGCTTACAGAAGAAGGTGATGGCACAGAATCAGAAGTGAAATCTCAATCCTGCGAGATAATGAATTTCGTATAGCTCAGAAAGAAAAATCTCTCATGTGGTTCGGCGCGAAGCAAGACCTCTTCTCGCAATTGATGTAATGGTCATCCTTTTCTTTGATTTGATCATGGATTTCGGAGGGGAAGATAATAAGCTTTACCCTGGACTTCAGTGAAAGACCATACCGCGGGCAAGGGTCTGAAAGAGGGTCGACTCTGTCCTGTCTCTGTCCAGCAGGTAGTATGCAATACTCAGTGCCTTTTCCCGTCAAATTGGCGAGGTATCCTTATATGTTTCAAATCCCTATTCAATCTTTCTCGTGAGCAAAGAACATCTGTGCTTTTTATGTACTCAGGCTATCCACGGTCGATACTAATAAGAATAAAGGGCTCTATCTAAGGGTTGGTGTGGCGTTGTAAAGCTAGAGCTCGAAGGCTTTCTTTACGCAAATACTCTTGAACGGTGAGATTCTCCTCCGGTTAAGGCTGAAGTGCGCTACCTAACATTCGTTCTATTCTCAGTTTTTCCTTCATAGAGGCATGGATAGAGATCAAGTTTTTAGTACTCGATTGAGCCTATTTCTAGCCTTTGGCTGAGAGGATCGACGGAGTTGATCTAGGATAGCGAACCACGACATTTGAACTGAACGATAAGGATAGGTGATAGGCGGCATTGGAAAACGACTTAGAGGTGAAGGGCGTATGAAAGACGCGCTTTCTAAGCATGAATGAAAATAGACCCAGTTGCTTACAATCTCACTCAAGATAAAGATAGGTTGCGGTCGATGCGCAGGGCCGCTCGCTCGAGCCAATCAGTGAGTCGTTGGGCCAATGCTTTCTCTTTTCAGTCAACAGTAGCAGTCCAAGCCCGGTGGGCACAGGATCTTTCGTTCCGGCAGTTAGATTTATAGAATTCTCATCTCCTCACCTCAGCATTAAATGAAAGTGGGTCTATCGATACAAGTGGTAAGACCGAGAATTCAGCATCCAAGACCTGGCCGATGGCTACTTAAAATTCAAGTGCCACTTATCTTAACACAACTCGGGCTAATCGACTCCCAGCCTAGCTAGACCTGGTTCAAGCAATCAAGCCAAAGCAACACTTATTCTTTCAACGGCAAGAGCTGCAGATGAAATAGCAGTGGTTATGCCGACATTTCCCCTTATCTTATTTATTCCGATCTGGTCTGGATTCCATTCTTTCGGTTAGGACTCTTTAAGAAGAAGCAGCTCTTTCATCCGCATCTGGTGGAGGAAGGAGAGAAGGAAGAAGTCTTACCTGAGTAAGCCTTAGGCCTTAGGGGAGTCACTTTCCGATCCGGGTTCAATGAAGAAGGAGTTTGAGTGAACACCCGGTGAAATGGATTTTGGAAAGCACGTGCCATCCTCACCTTAATTAAGAAAGATCAGGCGAGATTTAGGGAAGAATAGGACCAGCTATTGAAAAATTGACGTAGAAAGAAAAAAGAAGCTGCGATTGCTCTTGTCGACTCTTCATGGCATGGTTGGCCGGGAATTAGAACAAAAGGAGTAAGCGGTCCTCTCCCTTGGTCAGCTCTTGGCCAATCTCTGCATTCGAGCGATTCGCGCCATCCTTGGTTCTGGCTCTAGTTGTCGGACTAGGAGCAGCTATATCATCCGCAGCAGATCTTATAGAAAAAGAAGCTTTTGATGCTTTTGGACGTCTTTCCTTGGCATGAAGGCTATAAGCATCAATCTTGCCTTGGTGTTGACCCGAGGAGCGGTAGACGAGGCTTTCTCTGTTCACGACTCCGGTGATATTGAATCAGCCCTTTGGCTTTAGCTGGGCACCTTGGCACTAGGATGTGAAGCTGTGAACAAATAGTCTCTTGCCCCTTGTTAGACTGCTCTGCTCTGGTTCAAGGAGCCTAGCCTTCTTTCGTAGCCAAGGAATTCCACTCTCCTTCTGATATGGAGAGAAAGGGCTGGTATAGAATCCGATCTTTCTCTTTGAAAGAATCTGGTGCTAGTCTTTACTGCTCTCCTACCTCCCTAGCTACTTTCATACCAGTAAATCTCACATCAGGAAGAGCCTTTTTTGCTTCTGTGATCAGATCAGCCAAAGCAAGAAGAATCCATTGTTGGAGTTGGAGGAATACGCGATGCTAGAATGGCTATTTCTTTAAGGGCTAGTAGAAGGATCCAACACTCGGTGAAAGAACCAAAGTAAGTAGCATTCATCTGTTCTCGGAAGGGGGCGTAGTTCACACCAGGCAAAAGGGAGTTTTTTTGAGTTCCAGACGACAGGGTAAGAAGGTGCCATCTTCAAATTAGGATTCTGCTTGAACTGGATGCTCTACAGCTAATGGGAGAGAAGGAAGCCTCGGCTAAAGCAAGGCAGATCCATAGGCTAAGGAGAGAAAGCCGGTATTCGACCTGACCTATGAGCTTCTGGGCGAAACTGTGCTTTAAACATACCCTTGGGTTCTAGTTTCGAAAGCCTTAGCCACGTCTCATAAGTTCCTCTTAAGCTGGAGTCCTCTACTGTTGCTGTAGCAATTGCAGTAGCTGGTGTAATTTATGAAGTGGGAGGCGCATTTCTTTCTCTTGGTCTCGGTGCAAAGACTCAAAGCATCTCCCTTGGTAAGCCTTCTACATCAGCCAATTCTTCTTCCATGAGTGACTTCAATGAAGCAACATCGGGGGATTTACCGTTCATCGTATCGACCGACCCAGACCCCTTCCAATTTCATAGCTGGTTATTTGAGTTGGGGCAGGCAAAGCTCTTTCTTATGTTATTTACTGTCAGACTAATCCAAATCGATTATTTAGCCTCAATAAGAAGCATTCTTGTGCTTTTTCGAGGCCTTATGGAAATCCCAATTTGCTAACCCAAGAAGGATTCTTGGCCACTGAGGTTGATACATTTGACTCCCCTGCCCAATCCCACCCTCCTTCCTTCGTACCTTTGTTGTCTAGCAAGAAAGGCCTGTTCTCGGCACACAAGCAGAATCAACAGGAAGATGGCAATCAGTCAACTTACCAATCCCTATCCCTTAAGCCCTCATGCTTTCAGCCGGAATAAAAAAGAGAAAAGAAAAGTTACAGAAGCAGGGTCACAATCTCCCAAAGTGAGAAGTACTCTGAAGAGGTGGGAATTAAAGGCTTAGCCGAGGAATTCAGTGAAGTTTACCAATCAACAATCCTAGGCTCCCTAGCAGGTAACCATTCTCTACTCTCTTCTTGGGGCACTTGGTACAGCCCAAAGCCAGTCGGGGAAGGAACTAGCTCGAAAGCTAGTGAATGAGAAAAGAAGTGAGGGTAGTGAGACTGAAAATGTTCGAGTAGAATCGGTTGTTTGCAAATGCCCAAGCTGTGGCACTGATGACTTTCTCACCTTTTCCCGATTCTTTGACTATTGATTATGCCTTTTTCCTTACCTTATCCCTTTCCTGATGAAATGGACAAAGAGTCCTCCCTCGAGGAAGCTCCTGGGAATACCATTGGTAAGAATGAGGCCAAGCCAATCTCTCCAGTTGATGGTTCATAAGCACTGCTAGTCCCGTAGAAGCTGTTAATGGCATAGCCGTTGCAACAAGAGTAAGCGCTGTGATCTTTTCCGCTGCTAGTCTTTTAACAAGGCACTGATTGATCGGAGTTTGCCAGGAGTTGCTGTTGCCGCTCTTTCTCTTGCCGCAGCTCTCGTCTCCGGTCTTGGCTCTTTCCTCTTGCTTTTTCTCTTTTGGGATAAGCATAAATTAAATAAGAAAAAAGGCATTCGAATCAGCGGTTCCCGTATCTGGTGTTAATGGCATACGCTTTTGGTGAAATAGAAGCACTTCTAACAGCAGCTGGTGATCTCTTTGCCCGCCGGTTGGAGCTCTTGGTCTATGAGTTCTCGTATCAGCTGTGATTGATTCAAAGGAAGTTGCCCCTACTTCTTCTTTTGAGAGAAAGGCGAAGTTCCCCTTCCTTTCAGTACAAGCCAGGCAGAAGAAAATCTAGCAGCTTTGGAGGATTCCTGTAATATACCTCTAAAATCACCTTACAATATAGTCAATGTAAATTGACTTATTTATTCCCGGCATACTTGCTATATTCCTTTCTTTCTCCAGTGAGAAGATCTGTCTTTGATGCTGCCTTGGGTCTCGAGCATTGAAACCTTTTTGCCCTCGGCTGAACTCGCCCCGGCTAGAGAGCCATGCCTTCTAACTCTGCTACGGATTCAACAACATAAATTCTTGGTCAAGCTACGCATTCGTTCATAGCGCAACTCGCTAACACGTGAGATTTTGGTGTATACTCAGTCATAGGAGCTAGGATTAAAGCTAATGAATGAAATTTCCCTAAAATCTTATAAGCAGAAAGTCTGACTTTCAAGAACAATGCAAGGAGCAATAGAAAGGTGCAAACTATCCTACGGACAAGCTAGTCAACTCGATGTTAGGGCCTTAGCCTTGGGGACCTTCCTCTTCTTAGAATAGAAAGAGAATTCCGTTCCGTCCACGAGCAAGTCAGTTCCTTTTATATGTGTTTACCTCTCGATTCTTACTTTGAACTGTGACTTAACAACTATTAGTAGCCGATTGCCGACCTTGACTTATGTTGCTTTTATTAAATAAAATCAAAGTCTCAGTCGACTGGAAAGCGCTGCTCCTCCATAACCTGCCGCCCCGAGCGTTTCATTCATCTTACGAGACGAGGCCTTAGCCGTTAATGAAGAGGAAAAGCATTCGCCCTTTCAGGAAGACCTTGGGTAAGACCACCACATTAATTAGTGGCTTACGCCTCGAGCGCACAAGAGAGTACGACGCCCCTATTTAAGGACTTTATACCCCGCTTTTTCTTTTCCTATGGATGTAACAATTGACTGAGATTTCTCTTCTTTTGGGCAGGCGGTCTATGCCGACGAAGAAGAGAAGGTTACTATCAGCAGTATGTACCTTACTGGTGATGCAAAGCTATGGTGGCGAACAAGGACTGAAACCAACGTTCCAATCCCACTTGGTAGAGAGAAAAACCTCTTCATTTCGTACGTAGACTAGACTTCGCGGATTCCAATCTCCTATCCCTAAAGAGGTCCTCTTTTGCATGATTCGGCGGATTCGATTACAGCGGATGTAGGAAGTAGTATATCTTCGGGATCGTCGGGCATTTATCTATTTCTATCTGACAATACCCTTGCTTGATATGTAATACTTGATACATACCTTTATAGTCACAGGTCGCGTTGGGATACTATACTCCCCACCTTCTATAGGTAAAGTCTCAGTTAACACAGCCTCTGTGACCGGCAGCGGAACTCCAACTTACAACTAGACTTTGTCTTTGACACTCCATAGCTCTAGCTCTAAGACGAGGATTTGGTTATTAACCCGAAGAGGTGCCCGGAGTCCCTACGACTTCTTCTTCTTTTCTGGAGTTGGAGTTAGGGATCAGATACGGTGGCTTCTTTATCTCCAATGGGCAGCCGATAACGGATGATGTCGACTATAGGTTCTATGTCCACCAAGAGCAGCTAAACCACCCACGAAAAACGAAGGAAGAGCAAGGCACATCTCTTACACGAAGAAGGGAATGGGTGAAATTTAGGGTGATAGTACCCAACCAGCGGTAGAGAGGGGTCGTCTTAGCTAAAATCATGAGTATAATCATAGCTAAAAAGGCTAGCCGGAGCCCGAAGAGATCTCGTCTTTCTGAAGACTTACATCGTCCCATTCACCACAAGGCATCCGTCTTACTAACTTCAGTGCCAGAGTAAGGGACAGACAGGGCATGATACAATGAAGATAGGCTAATTCATCGTATATTCTTTGATGCGTGAAAAGTCTGCTTAAGAGAAGATGAAGCACAACTATGACTGTCTCTGACTCCTATTCTTTCAAACTTAGAGAGAAGGAGAAGTAGTATTCTACACTTTCTTGAACTTGAATAAGAAAATCAATTACATAAGAAAAGAAGAGAGCTTTTGCTGTAAAGAAGTTGGGCGCCTCAGTCTACTGTATTCTACACTTTCTTGAAGAAATTACATAAGATAAGTAAAGAATCTTGCTTTAGCAGTCAAGAAGTTGGCTGACGCATCAGTCTAGCCCCGAAGATCAATCCATAAGAAAGGAGCCAGCATCCCCACTCTCCCTTCCCCCGGGCCAAGAATCACATGGCTTAGCTTAGGATATCTATCCCGAGCGACGAAGACAGGTAGTTGACCAGGCGGCCTAGGGACCAAGAGATTGCCCCGGAACCTGCTATATTCGAGTGAGGCGCCGGGAGAGTTAACTTACGTAAACCAAGCAGCGAAAAAGGAAAGTGACTGGATTCTAATTCAGCTAGAAGTCAAGGACTGACTGCTTCGTTCGGTATGGCAGAAGGGTGGAAGACACATTAATTACTCTCTTGAACCCAGGTCAATAAAGGGATTCACAGCCAATCCTTCCTGCCGGATGAGCCTACGCAATGCTTGCTTTATTTACTTTGCTGCCTCAGTTGAGGTTATGAAAGAGGCTACGGCCTATAGGCGTAGTTCTCTATCTTCATTAGGATGGCCTGTTGGCAGGAAAGGGCTTGGCTGCGGATTGCCTCCTCTACCAAGGATTCAAGGGGAAGTATATCTGTGTGGATTCGTTGGACATCGAAGACATCCCGTATCGGCGGAATAAAGGAGATGTCTGGCGCGCCTCAGCCTAGCAGTATACTCTCCTTTTTCGTTAGCCGCACCTATTATACTAACCTTCCGGTATAATTGCGTATTGTATAAAAAAGAAGTCCGATAGAGACCCCTCCCAATAAAGATTGGGTGAAGATTAATACTGATGCGTCTGTGCGAGGTGATCCTGGTAGTGCTGCCATTGCTGGGGTGGCCAAAGATCACTTAGGTAGATGGCTTGTGGGCTTTCAAAGTGGTATCACTTCTAGTACCACGGCGGAGTGTTGGGCAATTTTGAAAGGCTTAGAGCTGGCTTGGGGTAATGGTTTTCGCAAGGTCTTATTGGAATCTGATTTTCAATTAGCTATTAATGCGCTGAAGGTGGAGAATGAGTTTGATCCCAACCAAAATGTTCTTCTGGCCATTAAAGAGTGACTCTCTAGAAATTTGAATTGTAGAATTGTTCATACTTGCTTGGAGAGAAGCGAATAGATGTGCAGATACTCTTGCGAAGGGACAGACCACCTGCTTTCATAGAGCTGAGGAGTGCTCCCCATTACCCGCAGCAGGTCCTGATGGATGATTCCACGGGTGATTCGAGCAGCGGATTAGTCCCTGTTTAGTGTTTTCGGACTTTGGCTTATCATTTGCAACTGTCTCCCCGGGAATGGGTACGTTGGTTACCATGGGCTGAATAGTGGTACAATACCACTTCTCATTCGACAACCAAACAAAGACCGTTTGAAGTGGTATATAGGCGCCCACCACCTCTAATTACGCCCTATACTCATTAGTCCAACAAAATGCATCAAGTTGATTGCGACTTACGCTAGGGATTGTGTTTTGCAACTTTGAAAGGCGAATTTGCATGGAGCTCACAGGCCGGGACCATCTAAGTATGGGGAGTGCCACTACTGCTTTCATTTTTCTACTATTGAGTGCAAGTCTCGCTCATTTCATTGCCGCGGTGCTGCCTTGAGAAAGGGAATCCCGACCTCCATCTCTATCACTTAAGGCTCTAACCTCTCTACGGCACAAAAGGAAAGAGTCACAACACACCTGGTGATATTGTTCGCTTGGCTTTAGCTCGTCTTTCTTCTCCTCTAGGTTCCGTTTCCGTTCCTAGCGAGCTAACATCAAACAATTCCCTTCCAAACTATCAAGCTATTCATTCCTCCGCTTGCCAATCACCTCCAATTCTCAAAATCATATGACTCAACTGCTCCATTCCTGATCTTACGCTGATCCGAGGTGCAAGCTCCGAATCATCAAAATGTTCCATTCCATCTCTATCCCTTACCGCGAATTTATCAAGAACACTGTAAGTATCCCTCATTGCATCCTCTGCTGCAGCCTTAAATTCGTCCACTGTGGCGTGCAGGGGAAGCAAAAAAATATCTCCCGGAGAGAATTCCTTATCATATTCAATCATAGCTGGCATACAAATCGAAGAATCTGATCATCTTCATCTCTAAATGGCCACTCCTTCACTAAATGCTTGGTGTCAAGAATTGCCTGTGTTGCTAGTTCCACCATTTGTGATTCAGGATAGTTCAGAAGAACTTTCATGTACAAGTGCCCTAAATCAGAATACATATCAGCTCCAGGAACCATAGGTGGAGATGGAATTTTCTCTGCGATTTCAAGAGTTTTCGATCCCCATTTCCATTTACATGCTCATCAATTGAGTATTCCCGGATCTTTGTGGTAGGATTGACAGCACGACGAACAACATAACTTCCAACAATCACATTGCTCATTGATTTGAGGACATAATCGAGCAAACCGGTATCACCAATGTACAATCGAGCCGCATTTTTTACTTCTTGTCGAGTCATTCCTTCATGACCGAACTTCTCAGCCTTCTTTTCCTTCAATTGATTCACAATTACCTCAGCTGCATACTGTAATCTTCTGATAAGCCATCTGCTATCCAATGTACCAACTAAAGAACTCAAATCTCACACTTTTTTGCTTCACCACAACCTTCTTTTGCATATCTATTAATCGGGCAGAAGACTTAGCTTGGACTAGAGGATGCCCAGGTAAAGCATTGAGAATGCCCGATCTCTGCTAGAAGAATATAACGATCCGAACTATTAATAGGGTCCCTATAAGGTAATCACACACCAAACTACCTTCTCTTCTAATCGAAATAGAAAGCCCATAAGCAATAGCAGCACTCGTCACTACTTTCTTCTCTGTCTTTGACTGGAGTCCTTGAACTGGAGTTACTTCAAAAGCGCGTAAGATGAGTTGAATAGCCGAAATGTAAATTGGTTACGAAGAGAAAGAGGTCTTTGCTGCTTGACTGCGTGAACCAGGTCTTGCATTTGGCATTCCCGCTGTTGACGTCCCATCGAGTTAGCTAGTTAACGGTGAAAGGGGCAGGCAAAGTCCTTTCTACGAATTCCGGCTAACATTCTGTATTCCTTAAGGTTACAGGTGAAGCTGACTTCCTGCGGTAGCCCCTTGGACCTTAGCCCCTTAAGGGTTGGGTTATAGTGGCGGGCTTGAGGGTCGTCCGGACCCATATCTGGTAAAAGTGGTGGCCTGGTTGGTTGGCCCCACACCCCTTATCGTGCGTGTCTGTGGGAGCTGTTTGTGCTAGCGTTTTGGCGCTCGCCTTATGGTTCTCAGTCCTCTTTCGCCTTTTAAAAAGATCAAAACCTCTTTCTTTCTGTTTTTGAAACGCTCCCGGCCACTTGTTATTACATCTTAAAACAGAGTCGTCTATTTGTATTCTGTCTTGCCGAAAGTATGGTTGTCGAGATGACTTCCCCGTAAAAGAATGGCTTACACTGACGGAATCGTCCTTCTCCTTTGGTCTGGCAAGTGATAGGCACCCTTCCGTTGGATTGGGCTTGTCAGCGTATGGCCTCTGGCTGCTTAAGGCCTCCGTTCGTTGGCTAGCTAGTCGTCTCTTGCTTCGCTTCCGTCGGTGAACAATGATTATTTTCTTTTCTTAGTTTTTGGACTCGAGTTAGCGAGTAGGTTAGGCATTCGTGTAGCAACCGTCCTTAGGTCAAACCTTCTTTTGCCGGTCCTCTATGGGTGGAGTCAAGTTTTCAATGCGCATCATCCCACCGGTCTTAGCAAGTGAATCAGAACAGATAGGTGAGATTTCCTAAGAGAAGAAAGGATTTTAGGCTAGATTCCAGGTATGCCAATAAAGCACTACTTCCGACTTTCATGATCTAGTTGCTTCGACCACTATTTGTGGAGATTGGTGTTCAGCCACGGAGCGGTAAGGCTAACGGTGGTACTGGGTAATCAGGCTAAGTAAGGCTAGCCTAGTGAGTGAGATATGAAATAGAGTGTAATAGAGTGTAACTACGTGAGTATGAGATGAAATTAAGTAACTACGTGAGTGAGTATGCCTCATTTACGTGGGTAGGAAGATTAGCTTAATGGGATCGCTAGAACCAGACGGTAGTGCTGAATCAGGTAGGTTTGGGCGGGTAAGGAGTCAAAGTAGAATGGTCTGGCAGGCTCGCGGTGTGAGGCAAGCAAGCTACGTGAGGAGACTAAGCTTAGGGAGTCCTCGCACTAAGCAGATGGTAGTGAATCAGGTGGTCCAGGAGTCTTCTCTTCAATCTCGTATGAGAAGAAAGATCGTTACGCTGAGGCTTTGATGGAAGAAAATGGGTGACTAAGCTTCAGGATGGGCATCAGGAAAGGTTGGGAAGGGGCAATGACCATCTGGTAGTGATCATCTGAAATATCCTAAAGAAAAGGGCTTCCAGTAGGGTGGTCCAGGCTAGCAACTTCTGAATTTGCACTGAACACTCTCAGAGCTGAATGAGGTCTCTTATGATGTGCCAGATAGAGGAGAGAGGGAGGTCAGTCCTTCTCCTCGGATAGGGAAGTTAGAGCTAGGCTTGAAGGGAAGCTACAGCTTTCTTATAGATAGATAGATATATATATGGGCTGGTAGGGAAAGAAGCTAAGGGAAGGCTAAACCACCAAACCGGGAGCTACTGTTACCAGAGCAGATGCTCGTGCGTCTGAGGGTCAGCTATTTGCATCCTATGATGCGAGGTCAAGTTCTCTTATCAATGTATTCAATGCTTTGACGGTTAGCTTTCTAAGTCTCATTCAATCCATTTCGTCTTAGCTTAGGGGAAGGAAAGGACTAGCTTGGCTCTGTAAAAGAGATGAACAGATAGAGGAGATTTTTTCTCAAGTGATACCTCAATCAAATAAGTCGATTAGGGAACTAGCCCTATTCATGAACTGGGGAACGGAACCTTAAACTAAGGAGACGTAGCTAGCTCAACATCAGGAAAGGAACTGGCTTTATACTATAGTAGTCTTCTTTCGTCTACTTCTAAATCTTATTCGACTAATAACAGTTTTTTCAACTGAAACAAAATTACTGTCTTTTTTCTTTTTATCAATAGTAGTTTATTGTGTAAGGAAAGGGATTCACCCGCTGGCTGCTTTTCTTCTTTGCCTATTTTGTTCTAGTTCTACGCTTTCACTGCTTTCTTTTGAGTGTGACTATCCCATCCTACACTGGTTTCAGGCTCAAAGAGGGCGAAAAGGAGGAAAGCATTGGTTTATGCCTAGGAAAAGGCAGGAGGAGACTCCTATCATTCCTTACCTGTAATACCTAAACAGGTCTATATCAGTGCTTTGCTGAGGAATTCTCTTCCTATCTACTCCCCTTCTCCTATTGGGATGGGATCTTATTCGTCATTCTTCTATTTGTTGTAGATGAGCGCATGTCAGTCTGCTTTTTAAGCATCCTTCGTAGCTATAGGGAACACCCCCTTATCCTAGTTGATCCTCCGCTCCTCGCCTGGTGACTCATCTTGCTTCCCTTGTTCGATTTCAATCGTATCCTATAACACCAATTTTGGGCTTGTTCTCTGTCCCGAAAACAAGAGAGAATCCTCTATCGCCCGATTACTCTGGGGATTTCAAAGAAGGTTGGGCCACACTATAAGTTGATGTATGAGAGGATCTAGGGAAAAAGTCCCTAAACAGTTGGGGCAGTGGAGCGAACCTAGGGATATCTCTAGCTGACACAGTATCCGCCAAAAACAAAGTCACAACTAGCAGGAAACGGGTCAAACTTCAGCAAAGGGTAGCACAGTCAGCAGCATTATATCAAGTGCCCACCAATATAGATCCAGAGCCAATTACAGGGGCGGGGCACTTTTCTGTCTCTTCCGCCTCTAAATAAAAAAAAAATTACCTTGCGTGATAGATCCAATTGTTTGGATGGAGTAAATCACGGAATCAACCGGTGTTCTGGCCACTCCAATCACTTTAAGGTAACTGGGTTATAAATTAGCGACGGTACGCATGCTTGCTTTGAAGCATAGATAGATCGGGATCAATATAAGCCAGTAAGCCACACCAGTGCCTAAGATATCAAAAAGCGGATTTTCCAAAAGGAGCATAGCAAGTTTTTTTTCCCTCATAGGAAAAGACAGGAGCGGGTATAGAAGGAAAAAACAAATGCTCGAAAGCAAGATCAATATCCATCTAAGCTGCCATTGAAGCAATTATGGAACCAGAAGCAAAGCACGTAACCCCACCGAGGAATAAGCAAAGACATTTACTCTTTTAAAAAAGAGTGCCCTAGTGGGGGTTCCCCTCCGGCAGGCTACGCCGTGCGACGCCATAGAGTACGAATTACAATCTAATGTAACCAATGTCACATATTTAGTATAATTGGCCAAGGGAGACCTTCTCTGGTGGAAACCCTATTATATATTATATATAATAGCCGTAGCGCGTGTAGTAACCGCCCGTTAGCGCCGAGCGTGCATGCGTTATCCTAATTAGAGTAGAGTAGGACGCCTGCTCTCGACGAGCGTTACCGGACTAGCAGTTGCAATTTCGTCCCCCTTCGTTGCCTGCTTCAATCAATCTTTTGCTCGTGAAAATGGAAACGTACTTTATTAAATTAAGGCTGATGCCCGTGCCCTGCCGAGTGAAGGAGAGATTGTCATACTTATGGGGATCAAAAGTGACTACCCCTGGTCTGGGAGTACTGAAGACGAGGTAGAATAAAGTATCCGTTGACCGGACGAGTCTCGTCCCATCTGGGCTGTTTGGCTGACATATCCAAAGGGGAGGATTCCGTTCACGAGGGGTGAGTGAGGCTGCCGCGCTTGGTACGGTGAGTTGCTAGCTATGTACCAAAGAAAAGGGCATATGTGATATCAATTCTGATTCTTGATGCCCGACCTCCCGGCCTACAGGATGATGAAAGATTTTATACAGCACCTAAGTGTTGAAAGATGAGAAGGATGGCCGAAATATTTGAAGTTGAAACCTATCCTTCTTTTAGAGACTAAGGTGGAGTGGAGGAACTAGTCATAATAAGTCAAGCACCCACATCTTTCAAAGAGAAAGGGCGTACTCCTTTCCTTCTTTTCTCTTAGCCATATGTGCGCGATCAGTAAAAGAAAAAGTAAATCTTTGAAGACCGGGCTTCATTCCCTCAAAATCTTTCGAAGATATCCTACCTACCTACACGCCTGGGGAAGGGCTGAAAGCCAACCAGTTCTCAATAATAAGAATAAGGCGGTTGATCAAAAAGAATTTTCTTTCTGCTTTAGCTGTCCCGTCTTTAGCTAGTTCAGGTGGTTTCGGTAAGCTTGTCAGTTTAGCTAGTGCTAGTTAGGGAGGCGACTAAAAGGAGAAAAGTCTCCTTTTTTTTAATAAAATATTGGTAAGGGGTCTTTTTTTAATATGGGGTAAAAGTGACGAGTATAATAAAAATTTCTTTCGTGTTGGCGGGATCGACTTCCATTTTCGATACCGAGAAAGCAAGCCGAGGAGAGAAGGTAGCTAGTTCAGTACCGGGCACGGTAGTAGCGGCTAAAGAAAAAAGAAAGCACCTAGGCTAAGAAAGGGGGGGTTCCCGCTTGTCCGCTAGCCAGCTTAAACAACCGAAAGGATTGGCTCGGGGCTAAGTGAGATAGGACTCCCACACGGTTTATAGGTGACTCAACTGTCTTATTTTCGGACAAGGGGTAATAGGCGCACGCAATCAGGCAAGCATTGTTCCTTGGTAGTATGCCCCGGGGGGCGAGTCTTCATCGGATATAGTGCAATAAGGGAAGGGTCCAACGATCTTTTATCCATTTCAGCCTTGCTGCCTATTAAGAGAATAGGTCCCGAAAAAGCGGCCGACCGCCCTTTTTGCTGACCGATGACTCGCTTGTTCAGTACTGCTAACTATTAGAGGAAGATGCCGTCTCCTCGGGACTACCTGTAGTTTCGGTTGTTGAATCTCGTGCAAGTTAGGTTGTGGTTGTATTGGCTGCAAGCGGAACGAGGGCGCTTTAGGTGTGTGTTGACCATGCGCTCTCGCGTCATGTAATGTCGTATGTATGATAGAGGTGGTGTGGTGATTGACCTCAATGCTAATGGTTATCCCCAAGGTTCTACGAATGAATGAAGCTATGATCGTACCCGGATAGAGATGATGGTCTTCCTCTCTTCTGTCTCCAAGCCGGCCATAATAGAATAGATAGGCGAAGCAGCCAATAGCAGTCTGTTCTCGCCTATCGATAGATAGCAGGTTTCTTCCAAGCTCAAACCATTTGAAACGGAATTGCTACTTTTTGCTTGTTATTGATAGAGTGGTATTCTCCGCCCCTGTCAAATAAAGTAGAGGGAGAGAACTGGAAGAGAGAAAGAGCCAAAGGATTTACAAGTCTAATGGGAGAAGAATGGCTGACACGTTGAAGACTATGATAAACTAAAACTGTTTGTTAGACTTCTTTATTGCGTTGCGAAGAGAGATCGAAGACGAAGATTTTCTGACGCAGTGCAGGCACTGGATGGAAAAGACAGAGAAGAGAACAAGCCACCGGAAGGGCATACCTCAAGGAGCACCAATCTACCCCGGCAAACATCTATCTGCACGAAGACGACCTATGGATAGAAAGCAATAAGAAAAAAAAAAGATGCTTTAAGAGTGTGAGATAGGCGGACGGGGAGTACGCAGCCGAACAACCGCAGGGGCTTACAGCAGTGATAGCTGAACTAAGCAGACTAACCAGATGGGCCGCCCAAAACCTGGAGCTGACATTTAAATCGGAAATCAACGTCGGATCCCGGCTATCCGAAAAACGTAGACTGAAGCGGAGGATCACGAAATGCAACAAACACAACAAGGGGCGAACCAAGCGCTTGCGCGAAGGAAGAAGCGAATCAATCAGAATGGAGACAGGGAGGAAAGGCGAAAGAGAGATTTTCGAGCTTGCAAGCAGCAAGCAACAACGGCTGAAAAGCCGTTGCGCGCTAGCTTGTAGTTTAGGGGGGGTATAGTAGGAGGGTGCCCTTTTCAAAACTTATTATATATATATATATATATTATAAGATAAGGTATATTATAAGATAAGGTCTTTATTTTTGAACCCTAGTTTTTTTTTAGTTTTCCGCAACCTATACCTTACTAATAAAAAAAAAGCTTTTTCAGCTGCATCGTACTGCCGCATAAACAATGGATCCGCCGGGCTTGATGAGCAACCTTCTATCTGGCCTATATACCAGTAGTGGAGTGGCTTGCTACTTTCAATCAGAAAAGGATAATTTGAGCAAGGCAAGGGAGAAATAAGTTGTCCCCTCTTCTCTGGTAAGCCGCCGCCAGTCATATAGAGCGCTCCGCCCGCCACCTCATGTTCCAAAGTTAAACGATTGTTCTTCCCCCTCTTTTTATACATATGCGGTGGCGGGTTTGGCTAGGTAACATAATGGAAATGTATCGGACTGCAAATCCTGGAATGACGGTTCGACCCCGTCCTTGGCCTCGGGGAGTGGCGAGCAGCACTGAACTTTCATTAATCAAATGGCATAAGGGAGCTTTCCTTTGTTAGAAAAAGACAACATACTGGAACTCCCAAACCAAAGAAATGCAACATGAGAAGGAGCTTTTTACGTTACGCTTCAAATTAAGTTTTTAGAAAAAATACGCCCTATGGTCGATCGAAGGTCCTATGCCAGTTAAACTCAAATCTATCTTACCTTCAATCCATCTTTGTTCAGCCGCCAGCTCATAAGAAAATGTTAGACCGGGGTGACACAACCGAATTGGTTGAGGAAAAGGAAATCCCAGCGACCAAGCACTCCCGCCCCCAAAAGCGGAGACCGAACAACCGCCAGGTTGTCGAGGACACGTCTGAAGAGGAGGCGGGCGCCCTCTAAGTTTACCACCCTACCTACTAATAGACTATGAGGGGGACAGGCGAACGGGAACCGACCGAGAACCCGAACTGATTGACTGGCTAAGAACCTCATTCTCCTTACCTTGTCGCGTTAGCCGAGAAAGGCTTCCGCCCACATCTAGAAGAGGGGGCGCACCCGGATATTAGTTCGTCCCCCGAGTCAGCAGTCCGGGGTTGGTTGCATCTCATTTAGCATCGAAAGACTCCTCATAAATATTCAACCGTTGAATGAGAGTAGCGTACAAATCACCCGACCCCTATTATAAGTTCCCCTACAATTGACATGATTATTTTCTGAAAATGTTCTTTAATACCCTTCAAGTTGGGTCCCTCAACATGGACCTTCAAACTAACTAACTTGAAAAAGAGTATCTCCGTGCTACCTTAGCGCCTATACTATTCAAATTTGACTGTAAATCATAGTCTGTATTTTTGAAATTTATGAAAATAAAAATCAGTGAAAAAATGTTGCTAATAAGCTTCTCATAGAAGTTATCTGATTTGTAAAATATGAATCTCAAATAATGTGGTGGTTTACTCTGGAAAAACGAAAATGATGGATTTGGACTCTAAAGTTCATTTTGGGTAAAGTTGTATGTTTCGATTCATCTCAGTCTTTCATTGAGTTTTAATGATTTATATTTAATTTCACTGTGGACCCTAAAAAGCACTAAAACTAAATCTAAATTATTAAAATTTAATGAATAGCTGAAATAGCCCAAATATACAACTTTACTGAAAATAAACTTTAGAGAATTTAAATTAGAAAATGATAATGTGTAATGCAAAATGAATTCATGAATATTATAATTCTAATTTGAACCAATGCCATAGATTTTCGATATGCAGCTTCTCGAATGTTCGTTCAATTTGGATGATCTATATATCTATACCCTAATAAATCCCCTATTAATATAATCTAAACAGAGGAGATTGAAGAAAATACTATGCTATTTGTAGGGATTGATTATCAAGGTTACTTATTGATCTCTAGTTAATTAAATATATATCATTAGATATTTCCCATCAAGAAGTCATTTAAATGTTTGAATTTATGGACGGTTTCAAGGGACACCATCTTTCATATTATTTAGGGAAGAAAAAAGGATCATGTTATCCGTAAATTTTATACAGGATCGGATATTTAATATCTCTCTCATTGAATGCTTGATATATTTAATTTTTTTTATTATAATATATAAATTGTATATATGTCAAGCATCCAACGGAAGAGTTATTAAATACCCGATCCCGTATAAAAGAAATCTCATGTTATAATATGAGTAAAGTCAAACAATTTTGATATGTTTAAATTTTTATCGGGTCATACCAACATAATTTGTACAATGCACAAGGTTAGCCAAATAGCTAAGTTAATGTCAAAATTGGGTCATTTCCACCACCAATTACTAATGATTTATTACTAATTCTAAGCAATATTATTACAACACCATAATATACATATAATTAGTATATAATAAAAAAAGGAGACGAAAGTTAACTTAAAGTTACTTTTTTGTTCAAGCTTAACTCTACATCTTCTACAAGTCCTGTAGTAATTTTGTAACGATAATGGTAAGTACAAAACAGAAAATAAACCAAATTCAAACCCCCAATTCCTGCCAAAAGGACGTAGAAATAGTCCAACTTCCCAGCATTCAAATCATTGGTTAACCAGTCGGGGTGATCTCGAGTTCGAGTAAGATTATGCACAAGAGTGATGATAAAACTGCTAAGATAATTAGCACCCGCAAATGAGCAAAAAAACAGAGAATTCGCTATACTTCTCATATGGTCAGGAAACTCCCTGTTATATAGCTCAATATGCCCAATACAAGCAAATGCCTCACAAAATCCCATCGTCACAAGCTGAGGCAAAAGCCACATTACCGACATGGGGAGACCCGGGTTTACAGTGGCTCGATCCCTTCTCTCCTTTTCGACTAGGCCAGCTAATACCATTGATAGAATCGAAAGTACATTCCTATTCCAATTCTTTGAAGAAGTGTGATCCCTTCTTGGCGATTTGTGATTTTTCGAAGGGAAGGGACGAGAATCCTGTCGTAAAATGGTAGCCATAGTCCTATAGTTATCATAGAGAAAACAGCCATTGAACCTGCTGGAATTTGAAAGTTGTGGCCAATGTGTCTGTCCATTTTGAGAGCTTGGGATACTGTAAATGTCCCTTGTTGTGTCATTGCGGTAAAGCAGATGATACCTGATGCCCAAATAGGTCCCATTTTGAAAAGGCTTTTGACCTCTTCTACTTGTTGTATGCTGCATAGTCTCCATGGATTTGCACATGATCCATCTGGGTTTAGATCATTTTTTTGTATTATAGCTCCTCTGTTCAAGAACCTGTAGAATCAATATAGGACATACTAGCATTTTCAGTATGATTCAGTCGCATATTTAATATTGAATTACAAAGTAAAAAAAAAGAACTCGTCTAATAAATTTTTATCTCGTTACATGTTTCGGCTAAAATTAGAAATTTAAAATGGAAAATGTTGTTTCATAAAAAAGGGTACTTCAAAAAATTAATAGACAAATGTCATTTTATATTTTAACCAAAACTTTTATGACTCACGTAACATGATATACCAAATATATGATAAAAATATACAGTCAAAAATAAAAACAATATTACCCAACCAACTATACAAAAATGTGAGAATTTGAGGTTTTCCGTTGTATAAAGGATTGCAATCAATTTTTTAAAGATGCATGCACAAAGCAGTTTTGGAACTACCCACAACAAACTCAAACCCGCTATTTACCATTGAATTTATAAAGGGACCCCTGAAGTTGATATTAATTATTTTTTTGTCACCTTAAACTTTTAACTATGAGAGTTTACCCTTTAAAGTTGATAAAATTGGAAAAATTATAGGTGGACCGAGTCCTTTTAGGTCCTTTTATAATCAAGGGCCGAGAAATAATAGAAAAATATTTAATTAGAAAGAGAAAATGTTTAATTAAGTCTCTATTAAATTTCAGCCTTTGGATTGTTTGGTCCTAAAAGGATCCGATCCACAATTAATACAATTTGCCTCCCTTAATGCCACATGTCGGTTTTTGGTTGATTTGACTTTTCAAATATGAAATTTTTCTGATTTTTTTCTCTCTAAACAATAGATGACACGAGGCATTGAGGGGGCAAATCGAATCATTTTTGCCAACTTTAAGGAAGTAAATGAAAGTTTGGGATAACTAAGAGCTATTAGAACTAACTTCAGGTCCCGTATGTATTAGGCCATTATTAAATTATATGTAAAGTTTCTACCAATTTAAATATGGACCTAATTTAAAAAAGAGATAATTCATATACATATAAAATTTCACTTAACATGCATATTCTAGTGTGGAATACGAGAAAAAAGACATATCACCTGTGTTGATCAGTTAAAAGAAGCTTAGACAAAACATTGGTATCTTCAACCGGCGGATCATAAAACACAGACGAAACATCAAAATCACTATCATCCGGATGCTTAACCCGGCGCTTATAATAAGCCGCGACAAAAACCCGAAAAATCCCAGAAAAAATGCTTCCCTGTGCCTTGACATGAACATAAATAGTAGTTCCACAGAAAAATAGAACAATAGCACACAACATAAGCCCGGTAGGAATAGCAAAACCCACAACCCAGCTGATAGAATCCTGAATGTACACCACAATGGTTAAAGTGACCAAAATGACCACAGTGAAAGTGGTGTAGTACCAATTGTAAAAGCTGGCAATGCCTTTGGTTCCTTGGGCAGTTATTGGGTCAAATTGGTCGACCCCAAATGGAATACTGCAAGGCCTAATCCCTCCTGTGCCTATAGATAAGAGCCCTAGTCCCATTAATAGAACTGCTAATTGGGGTGTTGTGGCCTTTTGGCAGTGGTTGTTGTGGCATTGGGGATGTAGGTTTGGTAGCCATGCTGTTAGTGTCACTGTCATCATTCCCTGTATCCACCAATATGAGATTCTTATAAGTTTTAATTTCATAATTATTGATACTTAGCCCGTCGAGCTGAGCCGGGTTCGGGTCGGATTTAGCTAAAAAATAAGTAGTCTAAACCCGGCTCAACCCATAAAAAATAAAAGTCGGACTAAGGCCTTTATAAAATAATCAAATCTCAACTAATATATGTAATTAAAAAATTAAAATATTTTTTAATAAAAAAATTACTATGATTAAATAATTATATCTAAAATTTTAATATAAGTAACAAAATTGAGTTTTAAAGCTAAAATTTATACGAAATTTTAAAAATTTTAATAATTATTACTAATATAAATAAAAAAAATATATATTAATTTAATATATTTATTTAGTAGTTCGGGCTGGACGTTCCGGGCTTAAGTTTTAGGACTAAAACCAAGCTCATCCTATACTTTTTTCAGGCCTCTTTAAATTCAGGCCGGACCTAACCTCTAATTTGTCCAAACTCAATCCATAAAATATGAGCATGGGCAGCGCTCATGTACCGACGGGTTGAAGCCCATGTCTATTTGGCCGTCATATTAAACAAAGGGATTTGTAAAGATCTCATTCATGAATATAATGCAAGTTAATTAGTATTATTAACACTGATTGGTTAAAAGAATTAATTTAAATTGAATGGAAAGTTGAAATTCCAAACTTTATAAACATAATTTTAACTGCCCACTATTATTGACCATATGTATTGTGTGTTATGTAATTAGTATAAATTTAGTAATATGAATTAATTGTTGTATTAGTAAGGATGTTCACATGAATCATTCTTCTGATGGTGTAATTAATATTCAATCTCACATAAGCTTGGACCATGAAATTTTCTAGTCGTCAGAACTTGCCAAAACAAGAACATTAGTCAACAGGATCAATGTCATATCATTTACAAGGAAATTGGAAATTGAATTTTAGGGTTTTTCTATTTTTAGTCGCTTATCACCATTCGATGATTTGTATTGGCAGGATGAATGGTGAAAATGAGCAAAATAATATTTATTTTGTTATAAATAGAGTAATCATAGAAAACACCTAAATTTTTTCACTCGAATTTGTGAAATGTAATAATTAGTCCTACATTATTTTTTACTTGTCACTTTAGCTTTTTATTTTTGTTCCTTTTCAGTACTCACTTTCGGTTTTCACTAATTTTAGTTTACATGTGTATTAATTAGGAGTGATATTATGATTTAAAAAAGCTTTAAGTTAATAATTAAAAGAAAAAGAACTTCAATATGAGGGTTATTCTACGGTGACTTTGTTTTCTTTTCTACTTTACAACTATTATCATTGGATTGAATTTCATCGCATGAATCTAATGGTGATAAAGAGCGAAGTAATTTTAACTTTACAAAAAATAAAGTTACCATAGCTTTTAAATACTGTAACATTGCAGTAATTTTTTTTTGTTTTGGTAAAAATCTAAAAGTGACAAATAAAAGAAATTGAGGGAATAATAACTTTTTTTTGTACAAATATTTTTTTTGGTATAGAGGGAATAATAACTTATAATTATTCATTTGGCATATATTTTTTGTCAATACATTAATTAATTCATAATTGGGTCATTGTGAGTAGTAATTATGTGCGCATCTCGTGAAAGAATTATTGGACTATTTTTTCCAATCGAGTGAAAAAATACTACCAATTATTATCACTATAAATGTTATCAATATTATAAGGTAATATAATTGGTGAAATCAAACATAAAAAATACAAAAATATTGGTAAAAAAATAAGAAGAGATAATGCTCAATACCAACAAGGCAGCACAGGAAGCAAAAGCAATGGTCCGGAATCTGCCGAGATAAGCATCGGAGATGAAAGCTCCGACGAGAGGTGCAAAATTTGTAATACCAGACCATATATTTATAATATTTGCGGCAGAAACCTGCTCCATTCCAAACTCTTTCATCAAATACACCATAAAGTTTGCTATCAGTCCAAATGTTGCCAACCTTTCAAACGTTTCGTTTCCTGCACAAAAATTAACATATTCAGTTTAGGAGGTTTCATCTCCGATGCTTGAGATTGACTGAAATGCACAACTTTAGAGAATTCTAACTTTAGAGAATCTAAATCCGTAGTGAAACAGACCTAAGATAAAGGGCATTGCTCTCCATCCGCCGGGCTTCTTCTTCATCTTCATATTATTATTATTATTACTAAGATTTTTATCTTCTTTTTCGATTTCTAGGGTGGCATTGGATGGACTGTGAAAGCATTTTGTGAGGCAGTAGAATTGATAGGAAGATTTGGTTTGTGAGGACTCCATTGAGGACTGAAATGAAGAAATGAAGAAATGAGATGAGATTAAAGAGGGTATAGTTATGGTATAGATTATGGATAGGTAGAGGTAGTAGACATGTGAATGATAGGAGGCATTGAGGTTGAGTAGTTTAAGTTGGACAAGGCACACTTGTTTATATAGAGATAGGATGGGGTAGTTATGAGATGATTCCATGGCTGACATAGAATGGGAGGCCCTCATTTTATTTACAATCTAGATATTGTATTCTATCTTCTCTTTTTATCATTCAATTTCAACATGATGAATATGTAAAAATGAATCAAATATGTTTTATTTGCATTATTTTGTTAAAAACAACAAACAACAAAATAATTTATATGTTTTACCAAAAGATTTTAATTAAAATTTTTTTTATTGAAAATTTTATTTAATAAGTGGAACACATTTTGAATTTTAAAATTTCTTTTGCAAGTGTGGTTAACAAAACATTGACACCTTATATATGCTTAAATTAATATCAAATTGTAAACAATATTTTTTAAAAAGTTAATGTTAAATATTGCTAGCTAATATAAACTAATAAATACTGAAAATCCTTATCTTTATTACTTTGATATATAAGATAACGAAAAATAATATTTTTCTCAAAAGGTAAAACCATAATAATTGATCGATCATAATTGGTTTACGAAGCTATTAGTTTCATTTCCATAGCATCTTTTTTATTTTGAAATAATAGATTTTATTTGCTAAACAAAGAAAAAATAATACTAAGATGGTGCATAGTCCCATTTTTATGTAAATTAAAATAATATATTATTATTATTATAAAAAGTTTTGCAGGATTGGAAAATAAATTTAAAATATTTTTAAGGATAAGTATCGAATTATTTAGACATTTCTTAAATCAGTTAGATTATTTGAACTGATGGGTGTTGATTTGATATTGTTGTATATATAATGTCAATGAAAAGAATTAGAGAAAAAAAGAGAATATTAATTGAAGTATGCAGGATTCGAACCTGCATGTAAAGCAACACGAACAACAGATCCACATATCGTTGAACTAAAGTTAGGGTTGAAAGTAAGGCAACAATGTTAGAATCGATAAAAATAAAAGAATCCTTGATAAGAATTTACGTAAGTCTCGATTAATAATGGGGATGAAATGAGAACATCAGAAATAGCCATATGAATATCAATGCAACAAAAATAATACATAATTTTATAGCATTAACTCATAATTTATTTGTTTAATTAGCACTAAAATTATGTATACCTATAGAGAATTTTGTTACATGTCTATTACACCATGTCATGTATGAACAGTATTATCAATTTCGAATTGGACTTCATACCGATAAAGCCAATGGTATGTGATATAATCGATACTATCGGTATGTTGATGGTTTTACTATTTTTTATTTTTAAAATAATATATATTATTTATGATTTTCAGTACCTATAACAACGCTTACTGGTTCTTTTGCAACGCTTCTGCGTATTGCTAGAGGAGTTTTGGAAAAGAATATATAGTATTCAAGGTTTCTAATGGCTATTGCAATGCATTTCTGGGTCTTTAGCAACACTTTTAGTTATTGCAACAAGGGTTTTTGAAAAACCAAATTTGAACCGGTACGCCGGTTTACTAGTTTTTCCGGTTCAACCCAATTTTCTAGTTTTTTAATTAAGTATACCATACTATAGCCATGACCGGTTCTTGATAAAATCGATCGATACTATAAGGGATTGATATCACTATTTATGAGTCAAGCTATAAAATTATTCTTTAAATAAAATTTTATATTCTAAATTACTAATTATGGATAACACTGTGATCCAAGAGGTCGCATGTTAGAGTTTATATTCGGATAAAGTGAGATAAAATTTTTCTTTATTATTACTGTAAGTTCATATAAAAAAATTAAAAAAAAATACTAATTTATATATTTATTGATTTGGCATAAGAATCGATCTTCAAAGTGTAGAAATTCATATTGATGTTGAAGAAATTAAGGAAGATATTATATCCAAAGACAAAAGAGCCATGTCAGAGGCTAGAGTTAGCTGTAATAAAACTAATAAACTAGAGAATCTAAAGACAAGAGTCTCAACAAGACATACCTATCGTCTTAAAGTCGTCATGTTGGACCATTTTTCCTATTATTATGCACAACATATTATGACATTTATTTGAAGTATTACAATCATACTACGGAAGGGAGCAATAAGTAATTAAAAAAATTTGAGATTATATACATATTTGTGTAATTTCTCAGCCCATTTTCCGATTTCGCCTCAACTATTAAGTTACGGTTCCAGCTATAAAGAGCAACATGTATATTTGATTATATCGTATAAATTTTAATTTGAGATATTTTGAAGCTCTAATATATATTATAGACGTATTAGTACACGATAGTCAAAGTTAAAGTTACTCTATATTTTATCTTTTTTTATAGTGTTTTAAAACTTCCCGTCTAACTCTGTTTAAGTCCTATTTAGGTGTTATTTTGAGGCTTGTCGTTTGATTTCTCATTCGTTGGACGCTGTCAGGCGCTAGACCGACATACTATCGCCTAGGCACCGCCTAATCCGATTTTTTCCTCAATTTTAAGATACTGATACCTATAATAATTATAGTTTAATTTTTTCAATTCAAAAAAGGTAGCACAGCTGGTAAAACTAATGTACAACAAAATATTCTCACCATACAATTTTCATTTTGAATCTCAAATCGAGAAATGGTACGCTGTAAACCATAAAAAATTAGTTAGGATATTTATTTTTAAGGAATTGATTTTAATGTTTATGTATTTTTATGTAAAAATTAACTAAGACTTATGTTTTTATATGCTAAACTATATTTTTTGTAAAATATGATTGTATTATAATTAATTTTTTAGTTGAATTTATACTTTTATTTATTAATAATTATAAAAAATGAAAAATTTACAAATCCGTCTAAACCCCTAAGCGTTCGAAGTTCCGACCGCCTGACTAGCGCTTGGCGCTTTTTAAAACCTTACTTTTTATAAATTAATCATTACTTTACATCTTTTCAGTATTAGATGAGTAGTGATGATAAAGTGAAATTGCACAAAATAATTTTAAATATATGTAAAAATAAAATACTATAAAATACACGTCAAAACAATATACATTGATTGTCGATTTCAGAAAGCAAGAGCTCAAATTCTTCGCATTTATATAAACGAAGACAAATGACAGCAAAAATAATCACATAGGACATACACATGAGGGGTTTTCAGCAGAGTCAAAACCAAAATAGATGCAACTTGCACAAGTATACTGAGGAAATGTACCATTTAGATATTTCATTTTTGGGGCTTAATCCTTAATCCGATATTTACAAAATTAATGTGCCTATACGTCTTAATCATGACACCAAGGTACCTCCACTAGATATTATAAGGCTGAATCTCGATCAGACGAAATTTTTAAATACTAACATAAAATAACTGTTTGTCGTGATAGTGAAATAAAATTGTAACTTGATACATATAAATTTAAATTTACGCAATTATAAATTTATATTAAAATAAAATCAGTTCGATTCTTACGAATTTAATTGAACAAGGTTTAAAAGAGTTTACGGTCTGGTTGAAAATATTACTCTTAAGAAAATGAATTGGAGTGAATTAATTTTTGGCATTAATCACACAAAGAATTCTTTTACCGCACCAAGGCTTCAAATCTATTAAAAATATTTCAATTCACATAACTGAATATGTTTTTGTCAATCAATTAACTCATTTGTAGGTCCGAGTTAAAATTCAACGTTGGTACTACAGTTTTAGTCAAAATATGTTGAAATAATTGTTATTTTTAAGGTATGAAATCAGTGTTTTAAAATTTTTTGTTTAATTTTATTTGGATTTTGTCTAGATATTTTTTTAGGGTTTATTATCTTATTTTTCAGTCTTCGGACTCTATCAGATGTTGGATTGATGTATTGCTGTCTAGACATTTACTAGTCCGATTTTTTTCACCTAAGCACCGTCTAGTCTGATTTTTTCTACCTAAGCACCGCTTAGTCTGATTCTTTCCCTAATTTTAAGATATTGATACCTATAATAATTATAATTCAATTTTTTTCAATTCAAAAAAGGTAGTAGGGTTGGTAAAACTAATGTACAGCAAAATATTCTTACCATACAATTTTCATTTTGAATCTCAAACCGAAAAATAATACGCTATAAACCACAAAAAAATAGTGAGAATATTTGTTTTTAATGAATTAATTTTATTGTTGATGTATTTTTAAGTAAAAATTAACTAAAACTTATATTTTCATATGTTAAACTATATTTTTTTTAAAAATATATTTGTATTATAATTTATTTATTAGTTAAATTTATACTTTTATCTATTAATAATTATAAAAAATACAGAATTTATAAATCCACCTAAACGCCGTCCAAACACTGTCTAATATTTAAAACCCTGACCGCTTGACTAGCGCCTAACGCTTTTTAAAAGCTTAAATGAATCTCATAATGTTGATATGGTTCTCAAAAAGTCTAAATGCACCAAACCAAAATCATAGAGCGTGGCTAGCTAAGCTAGTAACCAAAATTTTAAATATTGACATAAATAGCCTCCTACCGTTGATATGATTATTCCTGAATTCATGTACAATATATAGCTATAAAATTTTATGCCCGTCATACATGACTTTCTTATTTCCATTTATACCAACCATAGTTTTATATTATACTGTTTTTGGATGTTTTTTATTAGTATTAATACATAAAATGAATAAAATGATAAAGCTAAAGCTAATACTTGAAAAAAAGATGAATAAATAACACAAATAAAAAATATATAAACTCAACTAAGGGCTAAGTGATAATGATGTATTGGACCTTCCAATGGGATAAAAGAAAATGCAAATGGATATTTGATTGTTGTGAGCTGGCTAAAATGATGTATTGGGCCTTCCAAAGTTCAAATAGCCCAAGCCCAACTAACTTCTTGTACCATAATTTTTTTTCACTTGTCTATTAGTTTCAATTGCAAGAAAGTTACACCCAAATACACTTTTGGACTACACCCCTTTTCGAAATTATTGTCAAAGAAAAGTTTTACTTATAAATTTTTAATAAAATAATATATTTTAATATTAAATAAAAAATTTTACTTTTTAATACTAATTAATCATAAATTATTTACTTTTAATTTACATAAAGTTTCAAGACAATAATTTGAAAAAGTAAGCAGCACAATCCCTAACTGGCCTACACTTATTAACTTCTTTAAGCCATAATCCATGTGCCCAATTCTGTCTTATTTTCCAATTTAATATAATTATTCACTATTTACACGTCTAAGGTCAAGTGCATGAAAAAAACATCTTAAACTTTGATAAATATGTTATTATTTTCCCCAGCTTTTAAAAAGAACTTATTTCATAATTATAGTTTTATTATTCACCCAAAATTGATATGGAAGTAAGTTAAGATGATGAAGGTAATAAGTTTTTTTTAAAGTTGTGACAGGTAATAGGAGTTTAATTATAAAGTTGGGGAGGTAATAGGTCATTTTGAAAGTTGGGTGAAGACTATTTGAACCAAGTTTAAGATGGTTTTTATGTATTCGACCTACTTTTAATAATGGATTAAGATTCTTTAAAGATGAAAAATAACTTTAGAGTAAAGTTGAGCAATATTCAACCATTCATTATATTTTGAATGGCTAAGATTGATTACACAACTCTAAAAAAATTATTCTCTCACTACTATTCCTTTCCCTTTAATAATATATATTAATACTAATTAAAATTTAAAACTCAGTATAATGTTGTTATAATCCCCTTCAATAATTTTGATATTACTGTTCCGTATATTATTTTTGCAACTAAAAAAATTCATGTCTAATTTAAGAAAACAAAAAGATAGAGGTAATCATTTAAAAGAGGTACAAATAATATGAAAACAATTAGAAAACAATGGATCTAGCAACATCATGGGGTATACATAACTTTATAATGACTTGCACTCATATCAAAGTTTTGAATTAAATAAAGCTAGCATTTTTTAATCAAACTGAATTGAATTTAATATGAAATTAACTAAACTTATATTAATTCATTAAAATAATATTATTCAAATAAATAAGAAAACTTTATCATAAATATAGATAACAGCAAAGTCAGGTGACTGAGCTTTGTCTCATTCTAGTAGAACACCCAAATAAAGAAGATCACGTGCTACTCATCTTCTATTCCATTCCCATGCTAGATTTCAATTGTAACTATATCCAAACACAAATCGAGCCTTTAAACGCATCCCATAGCGCCAGAAAACGACCGTAAAAAGCATATTGACTGACGCAGGAATACAAATCCTTTTCTTGATCTCTTTCTTTATTTTCTTCCCCATTTGAATTAAAAGAGCTTCACGTTTATCTGCTCGGTAATTGAAGGCATACACTCATTGACCTTCTCACGCTTTCTTCTAGCATTGTTCTTTTCTTGGGTTTAAGTTTTACTTTTCTATTTTGGGCACTCCAAGTGTTCGACGAAATGCCTGAACCATGTTTTCTCTTACCAACGCACCTACCCATCTCTTCTTGATACCCTCGGTGTTTCCTCGTGCTTTCTTTGATGGGAATTTGAGGAACAAGAAAGAGCGCTTTTTGTCTTTGCATTTTGTTGCTGCCAGGGGTGTTGGTTCTTTTGATTTGAAAAGCAGGAACAACAGGGATATCTGTTGGAGCTGTGTGGGGTTTGTTCGGAGGTGTAAGAAAGGCTGGGAAAGTGACGAAAACTTGGCACTGGAGGCTGATATTTTGGAATTTATGAAACATTCAGCGAATCCTCGGGCGTTTCCTAGCAAGAAAGAGTTGATTGATGCTGGAAGGATGGATCTTGTTGAGGCAATTTTAGAACAAGGGGGATGGCTTGCTTCTGGTTGGGATCTTGATGATGATGCAAATGAGGTTGTTGGAGCTCCTTATAATGATGGCATAGATTTGAGTTTTATGAAAGATGGAGAATGGAAGGATACTGTGATTGAACAACGGAGCCCTGAAGCTTTTTCCTTTGATGTTGGTTCATGTCCTGCAGCTTCCTCCTCTGGTAGATCATTGTGAGGCTTCAGTTTTTTCGGTTATCTTGATAAGCCTTTTTAAATTTTATTTTAAGCTTTCTCTTAGGAGTAGAGCGCTGAATATGAAGAAGAAAAGGGACAAGAAAAATGTCAAAGTCATGTTGTTGTTAGTTAGCCTAAGATAAATTATGATTCCACACACCACTAGGTGGTTTCTTTTCCTGTTTGTTTATTATTACTGTTTCCTTATTCGGCTGCTCCCTCTATTTAGGGTATGATTAGCCTTAAGAAAGGGACTGTATTTCTTGGAATAAAAGGGAATTATAGCCGCTAGCCCAGCCTTATTAAGTCCTTACCTGGATGACAGGACAAGAATTTTAAAAACTTCAATCTTGTTATAGTCATAGTTGTCAAAAGCGCACCCTATGTGCTTCCGTTAAGCACAAAGCGCAAAAAGCGCGCGCTTTTGGCAAATAAGCGCGTGCTCTGAAGAAAAAAATCGCAACATGTGAAATTTTTAGTGACTTTTGGATTTTAAAGATTTGTTTCTTGTTGTAGACTATTGTGACATGTGATACTTTTAATATTTATTACTTTAAAGTAGATATATTTTATAAATTTTCTAAACCTATGATATTTTGTGAAATTTGTAATAGTGCGCTTTTTTTTCCGAATCGAGCATTTTTTTTTGCGCTTTGCGTTGGAACGAGACCCTTGCGCTACAAGTGCGCTTTGCGCTCTCGACAACTATGGTCATAGTCCCCTTTGCTATGACAGATATAGTTTAAGTTTAAAGTCATCATTTTTTTCGTTGTTGATTTTTTCTTAATGCATTCAGAGAGGCATCAGCTAACGAAGATTCTGGTATTGAGGGAATACTGAGCCGACTTGAGAGAGAAAGGAATAATCGTTTCAGCAATGGTTTGAGAGATAGAGAAATTTCTCATGTACAAAGTAATGATCTTAGACATGACTGGCTAACTAATAGTTCGAGCAGTTTGGTAAGTTTGAATTTTTTGGGTACGACATATTGCGCAATATGTTTTCGTATTCCATCTTTGCTAGTTGATACATGCTTCTCAAATTGCAAATCAGGCATTGCAAGAGCATTATCATAATAATCACTAGTTACTAATTTTCTCCTAGTTGCATTACCCTTATAATATTATGTGAGGTAATACATTATACAGTTAAGGTCAATCTACTCAACTTAGAAAAAAAAAGAATATTTTGGTCGAATATAGATTGGCGAGACTACAAATTAGGGTTGCATAAGTTCCAGTATTTTCATAATAGAGGAAAAATACAAATTGAGTATAAGTTCATATCACTAGTTATTTTATGTAAGAAATTGATAATAACTGAAATATTTATTTAACCATGATTAATAAAGATAACAAGAAATTATCACACAATTTTTATTAATCATGGTTAAATAAATATTTTAGTTATTATCCATTACTTACATAAAATAATTAGTGATATGAAATTATCCCCAATTTCCCTTTTACCTCTTTTATGAAAATACTGGAACTTATGCAACCCTAATTTGCTGTCAAGCCAACCTATATTTGAGCAAAAAAACCTTGTTTTTTCTAAGTTGAGCAGACTGACCTTACCTATATTACCATCTTTATGGGAGTCTTAAACTTTTTATGGTCAGAAAAGGCCTGGCTATTCACTATCTGCAATTACAAGTTCTTAAATACAAAATGTACACGATACATCAAATATGTAAGTATTGGTTTGTCAATTCAAATCTTAAAGCAGAAAACAAAATCAAGGGTTTTATATGCATCTCTTCTGGTCTCCAGAATAAATAATTGAACTCTTTAATACTTGATGCCACGTAAATATAAGGAGTTGTTATGTATGTACTTGGTGTTTGTGTGGCAAGTACTTTTTTTGTATCATTGTTGTCTTGTGTTTCTGGTAAGTATACATTGGCATAAACTTTATTCCTCATTAGTTCATGCTGAGTTCTTACTTCTGTTTGTCCGTGTGCCCTTTTCAGTAGATTTTTTTCTCTTTATTAGAGATATCATTGGTAGGGTTTTTTGTTCGCAAGAAAGAATCATATCCACAATTTGGATAGTAATGCAAACTTGGGAATTTTTACGTGTATGATAGAACAGTAGTTGGATCTTTTCTGTGACTTGCACTCTTTGCTTTGTTGAAAAAGACAGTTGTTGACCTAGAAAGGAATACTGATCCCATTAATGGAAAAGTCAAAGATAAGCTCAGTCATGGAAGTTCTCCACACAATATTGATGGTTCACTTAAGCCAAATACATGGACAATGTGGAGTGCTGAGAGCACTGTTTTTTCAGAAATTAATGTTGAGGGTATGCTCTCTTATTGTGCTGGATTGGCCTAAAAATAGTTGAAATTTTGGATATTCTGATATTTGTTTCCACATATGATGTACCTGCAGCTGATGAAATTTTCTCTAATGGACCGATAGCAAGACATATTACGAGAAGAGGGAAACAAGATTTAGGAGATGAAATACTTGAAAGAAAGGGGGATTATTCTGTATCTTTAAACAGAAGGAAAGAAAATTCTTCTCATGAAACAATAAACAGAATTCAAATACAAAGACGCCTTAAGCACTTGGAGTCAGAGCTTTCCTCCATGCTTGGAAAGTTAAAGTCAAAAGCTGACGAACATATGTCGAAGGAAGTGTGTTCCTATTCTCTGCCTCCTATCTGTAAATTATCTTTTCAGCTTAATATCTTGTGTATTTATAATTTTACATGCTCTAATCTTTAATTCTTCACCAGGTTCAAGAAAATTCTTCTGACTTGCTGATGCTTTCCGATGCTTGGGAATTCCAAGAAAACGAGATAATGAATGCTCAGCATAAATTACGGTCAGTTCGAGCAAAATTAGCAGTATTGGAAGGAAAAATGGCTCTTGCAATAATGTAGGCGTAATCCTATCTATTTTATAGCATATGGCTTGTGATTTGCTCTAATACTTAAGATTCCATTGTTGTGTTTCGACAGTGATGCTCAGAAGACAATTGAAGAGAAACAGAAAAGAATTGATAATGCTCGTAGAGCTTTGCAACTCCTCCGTACCGCCTGCATAGTATGGCCTAATTCAGCCTCAGAGGTTCTCTTAGCTGGATCATTTGATGGATGGGCCTCCAAGGTTCGATCCCAACCCTAAATCAATTTACTAGTTTAATAAAATAGTTAAGTGTTAAGATTTTCTTATAAGCCATGAATGATATTGATATTTACACCACGTTTCCTTTTACTTTGAAGATGCTATATGTTTTTTTTCTGTGGGTTTCGGGCTGAGACCATCACACAGTACGAGGAAAAAAGCATATTGCACGACTTGGATAGTGCTCATCTAGATGGAGGGTTATTGATTTGAATGGACTAGTGTATAGCTGGACTTATAGTATTACTTCGAAAACGTGTTTCTGACTTCCGTTATGTTTTGCTTAGATTTACGAGTTACAAAGAACACTTGGGAAATGTGGAAGTTAGTGTTCAAATGTGTTAAAAACATGTTTCTAAGTAGTGAGAGAATTATAATCACCAATGGGTAGACCAGTAGTGTTATGACTTTTTTGTCAAGAGGATTGCAAATTTATTTTTTCAACTTATAAGCATGTGTACTAAACTGAAATTACTGAATGGTACTGAACTGAATGGATTATAACTTATAAATTTTAGGGATTACTTAAGTCCATCTCCCTTATAACTGATTAATTACTTGTTTTGCTATATTTTAGAGGAAGATGCAGAAGTCGAGTTCGGGAATTTTCTCGGTGTGCATGAAATTGTATCCTGGTCGATACGAGGTAATATGATGATAGTGAAGTTAATCGTGCTTTTAGTGTTATCAGGACTTTCGGATGAAAACACCTCTGCGTTTTATGTTGTGGTGCAGATGAAGTTTATAGTAGATGGCGAATGGAGGATCGATCCCCTACGCCCTGTTGTGCAGAATGGTGTATTTGAAAATAACCTGCTTATCATTACATAACACATAGGTATCAAGTGGAGAGCATGAAAATACTTGTAGCACTGTAGGCTGTAGTTTTCGCTTCATGGACAGATGCTGATCATTCTTTTATTAAGCCGGTTTTCTGGCAACATTGTACTTCCTGCAAAGAGCCATTGTCCGGCAAATGTACGGACTGTAAAGCTAAATCAACAGTTGATCTCAATTTGGAAATTTATTTTAAATATTTGAATGTTTTAACTAAAGGGTTCACCGATTCATAGATTTATCAACTGTTGAAACTTAAAAGCTATCCACTATTGTAATTCAAACCAACTAAAAATAACAGTCCTGTTATTCATGAGTACAACAAAATAACGAATAGAATGAGCTTCTTGTTATTTCAAAATCCATCAGTGCCTCGCAACATGAAAATGCGATCCTTGTATACGGACTTAAAAGCCACTACCTCAAACAAAATCGAAACTACGACACAGGCAACAGTAAATTTCCTTCACTGTCATAAATCACGGTCAGGCTTCACAGGCATGAGTGACCTTATAGCGTATGTAAAGCCGCTGCCACAGTAAACTCTTGAGATGGCTTGCCGGTTCCCATGTTTGGGGCCGAGACTCACCGATTGAGGGTGAGCGTGGTCACTTGTGTTCCCTAAACCAAGTTGACCGTGTTCACCCCATCCCCATGTCATCATAGCACCATCCCCTGATTTAACAATAACGCCAAAATGAGAGCTCGTAGACGAAAAATTAGAAGACTTAAGATTCTGACTTCAGAGTATATATATCATGCCTGTCAGTAAAGCAGAATGCTCTGCTCCAGCTGCAATATCTACAACTTTCACCCCTTCAATACTCGAGACTCTCTCCAAAACATTATCCATCTTATCTGCTGGAAAGCGAAACACATAGATTACAGTATATAGGAATGAATACCGATAATTTAAGACACTTAATGTACAACCTATCTTGACCTCTACCAGTTAAGGTCGATGAGCTTAATTTGTCGAGATCACAAAGGGCTCCATGGCGATCACCACCGAGGATAAAGACTTCACCATCCTCTGTCAAAGATATCCATTTAATTTAATAACTTTTAACCCTTTAGTTTTAATTTTGAAAACCCAATTTGAAACCAATTCTGATTTAGGGGGAAGTGATTGAGCATCTACCTGTCAATCCTAAAGCATGATTCCATCCAAGAGCAATTTTCATGAACCGGGAAGATGGGGTCAAACAACGAGGTGTATTAACATCAGATGTGCTGGGAAAGCCTCTTCCCCAAATATACAGATTGCCATCCGCTAATTTCACATGCAAGGTAAAGCATTAACATTTTGAAAACAGCCTTGTTCCTTGACAAGAACGATAAACTAGAGTATAACATAAATCGATAAGTGAAATAATACAGGAATTATCACAATTTAATTATGCCTTACCAGATAATGCAGCACTGTGATCTCCATTTGCACTGATACTAATGACTTCAATCTCTTCAAATCCGCAGGTAACTTGTGGAAGACTCACCGATTTAACCTTATCTTCGGAGATGCCCAATTGACCACGCTTTCCGGCACCAAAAGAGTATACTTGATTTCTTGAACAGTCTGCACTGCAATCACATTACTTATTAACATAACCAAAATTAGAGGTACAGGGTAAGTCTTAAACATACCCTAGAACAAGGAACTTCAAGCCTTTCCCAAGTCAATAATAAGTTCTTGTAAATTTCTGTCAATTCAATTCACTGAACAGGAGGTCTTTAGAAATCCTTCAGTTATGAAAACCCAATTTTAACCACCAATTCAAGTTTATCCTATTATTCATCATTACACGCTAACTCACTGACTATAATGTAGAAAGGAGGTTTTAGAACACAGAATATACAAGACGATGTTTCTTAAACAATCACCTTTCAACAAGACAAGTGAATGCCGCATGCCACAGGCTATATGCTGAACGTGGGTATTAGCAAAGCAATGAACTTTAACAGGAGCAGCATTAGATTGGTAATCTCCATGCCCAAGCTGGCCAAATGAGCCATCCCCGCAAGTGAAAAGGCAACCGGTATCTGAAATACAGCAACTAGGAATCGTGAATAAAAAAACCTCACTTCAAATTGCATCATCAGTGGATAGAAAAGAAGAGCATAGATGAACCTGAAACAAACCCAGAGTGGCCCCATCCAGCAGAGACGTGAGTAACGAAGAAATTATCCAGGAAATTAACAGGCTTTGGATGTAAACTAGAGAGCATCTCTCCATGGCCTAATTGACCAGATGTACCTCTCCCCCATGTCAGCACTTTCCCACCTGCAAATTGATGTCATAGAAAAACATCAACAAATCAAATTAGATTTTAATGGAGAAAATATAGGGAAAGACAAGGAGGGAGGCAGAATAGGTACCAGAGGTCAAGGCAATAACGTGAGCGCCACCGCAGGAAAGGGAAGAGATGGGACCAGTGGAGGAGGGATAAAGAAGGTGAAGTAGTTGAGGAAAGTGTTCATCTTGGAGTTTTCCGGTGCCCAGCTGGCCGTCCGTTCCTGCTCCCCAGCTCCATACTTCTTCTTCTGATCCTTGGTCTTCTTGGTTTTCTTCCATTACTTCCGCCTTCCCTTTTTTTTTTAAGTCTCAAGGCTCCCCTTGTTTTTGAACTAATTTTATTTTAATATAAATTTATATATATTTAATATTAATAAATATTAAATATAAGTTAAAAATAATATGGTCGTTTTAAATTACGCGGTTGTAATATATTCCTCGCTATGCTGTACACCAGATATATTTTTCCTAAAGGCTAAGCTAAAGTATTGTTTTTAAAAACCCTAGGGGCTATTTTGGGGTTTGCAATCGCTATAAGGCGTTCGGTATTTTTATTGCCGCTTATGCGCCGCTTAGGTTGATTTTTGTCGCCTAGGCAGCGCCTAATTTTAATTTTTTATGATATCATTATTTTTAATAATTATAATTTACCAATAAAAATTAATTTGGTCGATAAAAATAAAGTACATTAAAGTGTTCAAAGAATAAAATTATCATTTTGAGTCGAGAAACAATATGTTTTATGCTACTAACAAGGAGGTCCCACCTTTCAATTACCACTTAGTTATTTTTAAAACAATGTCTAAATTATGTTTCTGATATTTTATATTGTTATAATTTACTTTTTTAATTGATTTTATATTTATATATAATAAATATTTAAAAATAAAAAATATAAATTCGTGGTTCCGTCTAGATTTCGCCGAGGCTCCACCCAGACCTCGATTAAGCATTTTTAAAGCGTCGGCCACCCACCTAGCGCGTAGCGCTTTTTAAAACACTGAGCTAAAGACTATCACTACTACTGTCGCACTAATACTATATTTAAATTACTAATCCTAGCATCTTGAAAAGCAATTAAAATTAATTTAGTTGTTTAAACTATCTGAGCTTCTTTTACAGGTAACTCACGCATAATGGTTGCAATTTCATTCCAAGGTCAATTGGAAACCGCCTTATTATAATTACAGGGTTGAGGCTGCGTACACTCGATCCCAACATTTCAAGGTCAATTGGAAGCAGCCTTACTATAATTACAGGGGTGAGGCTGCGTACACCTGACCCCTACCCTGTTTGTGCAGAGCCTTGTTAGGCATCATGCTAATGTTAATGTTGTTGTTTAAATACATAAACAGCAGCCATATTATTGAGAAGCAGCAGGAGGTGAATGAAGAGCACTTCTTGCACTTCTTGTCAACACTGATTTATGTCCGGATTCAAGCAAAATCCGGACATAAATCAGTCCAATAGCCTTACGGTTTTATAGCCGGTCGAGTATTAATAACATTCATTCTAAGCTAAGAAATGTGCAACAATGAAAGAATTTTGCTTTGGAGTTGTTTGATGGCCAAGTATAGCAATATTTTTTGGTACAAGTATCGGCTCATTCAATAGTGCTAGTGCTCACTAGAAACTCCTTCACCAGCCAATATACACATCTTTAAACTTCAAAACACAGCAGAGATGCCAGCTCGTGGATCAATATCAGATAAGACTCAGACTATCACCCTATCAAATGATTAGAACAGAATTAAGAAATCAATCCTAGCAAGTAACCTCTGTAATTACCAAAAACATCAATTTATTACCAACAATCCATATCTTGAACACATATACAATTAAGCTGAAGAAAGCTGCTTTAAAACGGGAAACCTAGAAAAAAAACAGCAATGCCACATTCCACAACCTAGTAAGCCCAAGAACAATGAAAAGAAGCCTCAAATTCTTCACCATTATCTTCTACATTCAATTTCTACAGCCATGAATCTAAACAAATCCTCCTACTGATACAAAACAGTATACACTACCGGAGAAGGAGAAAATCATATCTTAAAGAATATCATCATCATAGGCAATTATCTCCCTGCCTTTGAAAGGCACATCCACTGCTCCACCATAAACATCACTACTGCTATTTCTCGGATTCACAATGGCAGAAGCAAGCTTATTACCTCTACCATGTCTGCTTAACGGAACCTCAGCTCGTAACAATTTTGACGATGATGCACTTTCCTTTTTGCCTCCAACCCCAACTGCCTCCCTCCATTGTGCAAGCGGATCCGTTGCCCACAATACCTGTACCTGAATCATATCCCAGCATGGCAATAAGGGCTAGTTTAATTTGCAGAATGCCTATTCCACGGAATAGAATTGAATTGAATGGAAAAATGTCAAATTTGGCAAAGTATTTATCTAGAATCAGTCAGAATACTTAGTTAGTAGTTACTATACATCATGTTTAACATTACATGACTGGGCAAATATTCTATCATGTTTAACATCATTCAATTCATTTATGTTCTATTCCACAAAACTAGGCATTTCGCGAACCAAATACCAGCTAAACATTGTAAATGATTTTGTAAGCAGACTAATAAAATTGGCAGGGGGAGGTAAATTGCATACTCTCTGGGATCCAACGGTGATGCCAAAGGAAGCGTCGAGGGAAGCAGCTATGGCAGCTTCGCCGGAGTCCTTGGAGCGGTAAGTGATATGGCCGACGCCGTCACGGTCGATACGAATTCGAGAAATTGAGCCGTAGATCTCGAACCTGGACTTGAGGTCGAGGACCGAGCAGTCCGGTGACAGGCCCGCAATCAGAAGCGGTAGAGGAGGAGGGCGTTTGTCGGCTTGGTCTTGAGTGGAGAGCGGCGGAGGAGAAGGGGGAGGGCGGCGGCGTTTGGGGTAGGGAGCGCGTTCATGGCGGGAGAAGTAGGGTGTGTCTCTCTTGCGACTCATGTCAAACGCGGGTAAGCGAAAGAGGCGTGATTTGTTAGCGCAGGTTAGCAGTTGGTTTACTTTATGTGAGCTGCTTCGGGTCAAGGCTCAGGGTCAAGGCTCTAGCCACCTATAAGCAGTTAATCATTTAATAGTGATCAAAACACTCTTTTAAATTCATTCAAATCTAATCTTAATAGACAAATTCGATTTTTAATTTTTTTTCGGATGGATTATAATATTGGTAAGCTTGCCACTGATTTTGGATTGTAAAAATATCTATATAAAATTAATTTAGAGCTACGATTTAATTTCATAGTTGTTGTGATGCTGGTTATGAAATATGTTAACAATTTTTCATTTTTCAATTGTTTTTCTTCTTTTCCACACGTTGTCTATCATATATTATAACTTTCTTTAATTTAGATCTGGCATGGCCTGTTAAATTTGGGTTAAATTTAATTAAATTTAATTCGATATAAGTTATAAGAATTAAAAGTTGGGTTCAGACTAAATCAAACCTTTATAAATACACCTTTTCAGTTGAGCTATAAACTTACTAATAAAAAATTTTATATATTTATTTTATATTTTGCTCAAAATTTCCAAACAAAAGTGTAATATAAACGAAATAAAACTATATTTAACATTAATGTTTTTCAAAAAAAATTTTATTTTTTTCAGAAAAAAGAAATTTTAATTTAGAAAAATTATTAGATTACATATAATAAATACACAATTACATATTTATATTACATCCGGCTAGGCTTGAGTTAAAATAAAGCTTATTCATACCTAAATTGGGCCACAACAGGTTCGGATCATGCCTTTATAAAATTCTTGCTAGAATCCATCCCGTATTCCCATGTATATCGTGTTTGGGTAGGTCTTTCGGACTTGTTTTTTTTTATAAAAACTCAAGTCCAATTCGAGTCGGACCCGACAAATAAAAATTATATTTATTTTTATCTTTTTATATTATATTTAATAGATTTTTATAGATTTTCATATTTTAACTACTAAATGTTTAATTATATATAAAAGAATTTTACAAGAAAATGTAATTATAGACAAAATTTAGACATTTTTATATAAAAATTGTAATTTTTTTATTTAGTTTATAAAATCATCTATAAGCTATGGCCCTGCCTTAAAAATGCTGAGTAAGTCCGGCACGAATTCGGCCCAACTTCGAAGTTCTAAATCATAGCTTTGGGCCGGATTTGGGTTAATGTTTTTTTATTAAAAGCCCGATCAAGCCCATCCCGAACCCGACCCGCGGGACTAACATGTCTATATATTTGCATGGCCTAAGTTTTGGCCTAACTACCTTTTTAGGCCCTGTGTTATAACTCGTTTACCTTTTGATCCCTCGACTATGTCCGTTACCCATTAGATCCATGTGGTATTAATTATGTTGCCTAATTAGTCTCTTTATTAATCAATCATTCATTTCAACGCCACGTAAGATCTATGTGGTAAAAACTTAATTACGTAGCCTATAAATTTAATTGAAAAATTAATTAAAGGATTAAAAATGGGATTAATAAGCTGATAATTTAATATTGGAAAATATATTTGTAGAAAATCAATTTCTTTACATAATCAAACTCTATTTCAAGCAAAACCAGTTTCTTTTTCAAATCAAACCCTACAAGTCCCTTGTAGAAATTTCTAAAATCCTTAACCAAAATATTACTGCAAATCAAATATTTATCTCCTCATTGATCTGTCAACATGTGAGACCTGGACATTGAACTTACAGCAAACAGGTTTGTGGCTACTCTCTGTCATGTCCATACAAGCCTCATACCTCAACACATGCAGAACCTGTTAGCAAAATTGGTTCATTGCTAACCCAACCCACACTCCACTTTATACTGTTCAAAATTTGCAAAGTTTGTCTCCCATGACTCTCTGATTCAATATTGAAGGAGAAAATAAAAATTTTTTGTTGTAATTTAGTAGTTTTCATTTTCTATATGTTATAATAAATTGAATCTTGTCCTTAGCTTTTCAATTTAAGAAGTTTTAATCCTTCAAACATGACAATTTACTTACTAATATATTAAATACTGTGATCTAATTTTGAAACATCAGCGTATTTAAGTAAAACCTAATAAATTTCTAGTAATTATTAAGAGAAAGAAGAATGAAAGAATGTGTCCAAACTTCTTAATCAAACCATTGCTTGTTTTACAAGTGTTAATTCCATTCGATAACCATGGAGAAGCAAGCAACCCGGCTTAAATGAAAGTTCAATCCATGGCTGATATCTACAACAACAACAACAGCGAGTTTCTTGATGAGACTTACCTTATTTTTTAAAAAAATATTCATGATTTAGGCTCGTTTCATACCAATTATCTGTGTTTTCTTATATTAATTTGACCAGCTCCTTCAATATTAATGATTGAGCATTTGATTTTACAAGCAAACAAATTGTTGCGAGGATTTCTTTCTTATATTAACCCCTCATATTAATCCTTTAATTAATTTTTCAATTAAATTCATGTGCCATATAATCAAGTTTTTTCCACATAAATTTTATGTGGCATTAAAATGAATGATCAATTAAAAAAGGGACGGATTAGTTAACAAAATTAATATCACAGAAATTTAATGGGTAACGGACATAACAAAGAAACCAAAAAATATATGAGTTATAGCACAGGTGACTGAACCCCAAAAGGTTGTTAGGCCCCTTAGTTTCTCAGATGTGCTATGTTGCATGTTGACGAAATTCCAGCCAGAGTATACTACTCGTTGTCAAAATGGAAAATAAGTGTGTGAATTGGATGGGAAACGTTTTGATTAGAATTGTAGTTTACTCTTACGGCTGGTTCGAGAAAATTCTATTTCGTGGAAAAGAAATAGAAATATATGAAAAAATATTAAATATGGCACATATTCATCTAGAATTTATAAACGCACGGAAAAACTTTTTCTAATTTGTATACATCTCATGGAAAAGTTATTCCTTTAAACTACTCCCTTTTGAAACAAAGGAATAGCTTTTCCGTGAGATGTATGTAAACTAGGAAAAGCTTTTCCGTGCGTTGACGGATTCTAGAATTATACTCTATTAAATTTAACATATTTTCATTCATTTTTATTTATATTTCACATAATAGAATTTCCGCGAACCAAACGCCACCTTATTAATTTAACTTATTGTTTTTCTCCAGAAAAAAAAAATAATTTCAAACACATATATTTGGAATGTCAGCAACTGAAAACTCATTTTTTTTACCAATATGATTTTTGTTTACCTTTTCTTTATTGTATTTATATCAAACCAATAGAAAGGTTTCTTAGGTTCTTTTTTATTACAATACGTCCTTATATTTTTTTTTATTACGTGCATCAGTACATGTTTCATTTACTCTTATGTGTCTCATAGTTCCTTCAAAATCCTTTTATGGTATCTGTTTTTGTTTTAGTTCTCATATTTGTCTCCATTTCCATGCATAACAGGTTATAATTGAAGTTTACCCGCCTCTAACTACTTATTTCCCAAGATGTTTTAAATTGAACGCGTGTCCATATATATAAGGGAAAGTTTTATATCTGTTTATGTAAATAATTTATTAAAAAATAATTAATTAACTAAGTTATAGATGAAACAAATAGGTAGTTTTTAATGAAATTAAAAAATGTTCCAATTTATATTTGAATGATAGACTAATGACTAGATGCAAATTGATGGCATTAATTAGGTATTCGGTTACTTGTATATCTAGTTTCACACAGCTGGGGGTTGAATTTATTGAATTTATCATAGATTAATATGGTTTAATGGTGCAATTAAAATAGCTGGGATGGGGGACGGTAACAGTTGTGGGTTGGGATACGAATGTAGAAATGTATGTAGAAATAAGCTAAAGTTGTCACCAGTCTAAACTTTGTTTATTTCCCGAAATAGAATAGTTCGAAACTCAATACATGTTTTTAAATAACTATATAATACATCAATAAGATAAGTGTAGCTTAATTGACAATACGTATTGAGTAACTGTGATTAACTTTTAAATGGGATTATCTCAATAAAAAAATACTTATATATATTAAAAAAAACTACCTGATACATTCCATTAGGTTACTAATTGAAACAAATTTAAGATTTTGCATTTTGAACTGAGACTCTCCGAATCTTTTCCAGCCCCTTGTTTTTCTTCTTTGCTCCATACCATGAACTCCAGCCCCCTTTTTTAATTTATTATATACTGTTTCTCTTTAATGTATGCACCAACCACTTCTTCCTTTATTTCCAACTCCACCACTTGTCTTTTTCCTCTTTTGTCTTTGTCACCAATACTATTTTATTCACTTTTTTAATGTAAAAACATTTAATTTTCAGTGAAAGCTTTTATATATAAAATCATCACTTTTTAGTTATTGAAGTTTTAATATGTTCATGAATTTGAAAGCAAATACTAATACAATTAACTATAAGAAACTAAAATCCATGATTTAAATATAAGACTATTCCACAAAATTAACTGTAACTGCAAGTTTATCCCAAAAAATATAAGGAGGCAAGAAAAGAAATGAGGCAGATTCGAGAGACACGGGGATATGGGGCGCACGTGGGGAAGTGGGGCCCAAGATAGCGACCGCACGCAGAGTGACGTCATCTTCAAGGAGAGGTGGATAGTGTTGTGTAGTCACTGCCACTGACTGAAAGAAACTCTTTGAAGGCCCAACTTGGTGAACCTCTGGGCCCCGCTCCTCTGCGTCTCACTCTAGTCTTATCTGTACTCTCCTCCTGTAACTGAAACATGTGAAAGTGACACTTGTACGTGGACCCCACATCTTGCGTTACTTTTTCATGACAGCCACAGATTCTCTGCCACGTTCCATCAACGGCTCCTTCCTTGCAGGGCGCTTTCCACGTTCATGAGATGCCAGGCTTATTCAGTTCTGAATATCTTGACTGTACACGTGTCCTCATTTCGTTGCCACTGGTCGATGAGGTTGGTGATGGTCAAGGATTTTATTAAATGACTTCCGTCATTAAGTGTCCATTCATCTGTTTATTGATAAGTGTAATTTAATTATAATTAAAAAATTTTATAAAAATTTAATTATAGGAAAACTATATATATTAATAAATAAATGAATGAATATTAATCTAACATAAATTATCAAGAACAATATAAAAAAACTGGATGGTCTAAAATATCTACAAATTTATTCCTAACTCCCCAAAACAAAACCCTTTTAGCCAATCATAATTTAAACGTAGCTCAGTTTAATTTAATTTAATATTATTATTTATAAATTGAAAAGAATATGATTTTATTCTACATCATAATTTTCTTTATTTTTTTCAAAAGAGTTTTTACAATGTTAGTTTCATTATAGATGAAAAGAACATATTCATGTAGTTATAGATTAGTGGACAACAACAAAATTAAACCGAATAACACGATCAATTGATCTTTATATAACTGATAAATCCATAAATTATAGGTTAAAATAATCTGAAATTAAATCTTAACTTCTACAAAAACTGTTATTATTTAAAAAAAATCGATATAACATGTAAATAAATTTAAATGTTAAAAAGTACAGAGCTTTTCGACCAGCATCATATTGGCTACTCGATTGCAATAGCATTTCCGATGAATGTGATCATTGACTGGTATTCTAGTATATTAACATATAAGTGATGTATGCATTATATTGGCTACTCGAGTGCAATAGCAATGTGATCATTGACTGGTATATTAGTATATTAACATATGAGTGATGTATATTTTTAATTATCACACGTGTCATTTCGATAACTCTAGAAAAAATAAGAAATAATAACTTATTTAATTATAAAAATTTCACGTAAAACTTAATTATATCTGATAAATGTTGGATAAAATTATTTTTAAATTTTTATTTTAAGTTAATAACCTGATTTACGTACATGAAAAATGAAAAAATATGAGTGCTTTTAAATCATGAGCTCTAGGCTCCGGCCTATATCCGTGATCAACCCTGAAATTTTTAGTTGTTTATCTAGCTAGCGCGATCATCAATATTTTCAAATAAACATTAGCTCGGCTTCTTTCGTCTATTCGGGTTTCATACTGGTTATCTCCGAGCTTTAGGTGAATGTTAAATATGTCTCTTGGACTGATTGTTGTCTAGTCAGGGCCATCTCTGGATCGGAGTAATCGGGGAGACGGTCGGGGCCCAACAAAAAAGGGGTCATTTTTTATGATTATTAAACTATTTTTATTTAATTAGAGTTTACGTTAATTAAATCTTTCGTTTGTAAAAAAAACATTAAAAATAAAGTACTATTAAATCTAAAGTGATTAGTTATAAACGTAGTTTGGCTTTGTTTGAATTATTAAATAAAAAAATAATTATTTAATTACACTCTTATCTCTATTATCACCATCATTATATCTTAACGTTTCTTTCTCTTCAATTTTCTTTAGTCTGTTCAACTTTCAAGCTTGAAAATAAAAAAATAAGGGCATTAGTCATGCTTAAAATTGCAATTATTCTCCAAATATCATACGCATTCAATCCATTTAGCACCTATATTAGAGCATATTGACACGGACAATATTATTAGTGATTTTACAGTTAGGAACGGTCATATACATTGTTTTATATTATCATTGTGATAACTTTTTAGTTATAATATTATTTTATATACTTTATAATGTGAAATTTGATATTTTTATTTGATTACTTATTAAATGTTGTAATAGAAGTATAGTATCATATATTCCATTTTTATATTTGCACTCATTAAAAGGGTTCCGATTTTTATCTCGTCCGCAAGCCCCAAAGAAGATAGGGACGTGCCTACATCTAATAATAAATTGTTATACTATTTTAGCTTCAGTTTTCTATCTTAATGTATACAATGTTTATTCTATGATATTTCCACATTTAGTCATAGTTTTCTTATAAAATTCTACAATGTTAAATATCCAGATAAAAATTACAAATTAAAGAAATTTAAAATTGTAGTTACAATCTATGCAAAGCATCACACAAAACACACTCAACAATTCTTAAAGATAAATTAAAAATATAAAAACAAGTTCTTTAAAAAATGAATAAAATAAAATATCACTTAAAGAACTTGGACGTGTTATTTGAAAACTAGCAGTCGAAAATTGGCAATCGTGAGAATTCCGAATATTGAAATAATTAATTAAAATCAATTGAAGAACATGTAAGCATGATATTCTTGACTTTGGAATAGTAAATTTTATTCATAATTTATCACTAGCAGTGCTCAACTCAATTAAATTAAATTTATTTTAATATAAATTTATATATATATAGTATTAATAAATACTAAATTAAATTAGATTGTACTAAATATAAATTAAAAATAACAGAAATATAGTTAGTTAATGCTTTTTTTTCTGTTTAATTTTTATCTTAGTCCAATCAAAAATAAAGAGAAGGGTGTCAAAAACAAAATTATTATTTAGATTAAATGCACCATTATTAACATATAAAAGCTATTATATATTTGATCATAGTAACCCCACGATTAGAAATAACAATAACATTGTCAATTAATTTACTAATGTAATTATGATATGCTAATTGCTGGTCTCTTTCAACAATGTGAAATAATTTGGGGATCTTAGTTTATTTTTATAAACGACATTTTCATTGAGATGAATATTATTTGAAGCTTCATCATAAATCGCCATCACTATTTTATATAAATGTAGTCAGCGAGAGTTGAATTTGAGTTTCTTTCGCTTAATTTATTAATAAAAATGTACATATTAAATATGTGATGAAAGGGGCCACGTTACACCAAATCAAATTAAAATGACTAATTAAAATATATATTTTCAGAAGATTATTAAACTAAAGATTAAGATATATCAACAAACTATATATGTGTCACCTTGATTAAAACCTGCTTGCATCAGCAATATATTCTTCAAATCTCGAACAATAATAAAAAAAAATTAGTAACTACTGTGTTCAGAATATGAAATGAAAAATTTTATTTGATTATTACTTTTTAAAGTGTCTCCAAGACCAAGGCTGTCAACATCTTGAATAAATGAAAAAATAGAAATAGGGTGCCAAGAAAGTCATCAGCTAAGAAAGAAAAAATAGAAAAATAAAACACCATTACTAAAGAAAGATGAATTGTACCAGAATATTTGACTTATATAAGAGGTTTTCACTGTAGTTTGATTAAAAATAAATCACATTTTCCCCATTGTTTAAATAGATGAAAGAGAAGCATCGTGTTGCAAAAAAAGAAGTGTATTTTTGTTGGATTTTATTTTGAGAAGTTGCGTTTCTTATATATTGGATTAGCTTTTCCACATGTAAGAGTAGACCAACCGATGCATGCAAGCTGAGCTTTGGTTATTATTTTATATTAATATAAAAAGTTAAGCTTTTGATATTACGTCATTAAAGGATTTTATAAGTTAATTTAAAAAACTCAGCCATTAATAATCATTCATTTTAATTTTAAAAGGTGAGTTTTCGATTCTATTAGGGACCCTAAAATTTCCGTTTGGATATATTTATATTAATCATGGAGTAACTCACAATTTTATTAGCCATACTTACACGTGTTTACACATATATCATGCATGAATTATAACACATGATTTTATTTGGAATTTACTCGTGCTATGTAAATATTTTTTTTTATCATAGTTAATATAAAATATTGCTCATGTATTAAAAAATTTCCAATGTGGTTGGAGTTATATTGTATATGTCCGATATAACTGTTGACTTCATTTATAGCTATCATTTTGGAGTTAATATAAAATTAAAACAAAGAAAAAATATTTATTTTGTAGTAATATTTTATGAAATTAAAGTTGCTTTTTCAATAAATCAAACCTAATATTTAGTTTTTTTTGTAAATAACCTAATATTTACTATTTAGTATGAACTATTGACAAAATACTTGCATGGCACAAGTAATCTGCAGTAATAAACTATATATAAATGAGAAAACAAATTTCAACATCAATCCTGTAGCTTAATTTGATTCTTTTATTTAAATTTTTGTACTGATCTGTTCATGAAATATATTTATATCCGTTTGATGATCCCAAGCTCTCAAAATTCAGACCAATATTCTTCTAATCAAAAGGCAACATTCATTATAAAAGAAAAGTTATTCAAATATTTCTAAGTAAATAAATAAACTGCAACTAAATTCCATCAAATCCCACCATTCTTAGAAGCCCCAACACCAAAAGGGCTGATCTTCCCCTGAAAATTCAAAATTCGCCGGGTGTTGAGAAAACAAACTCCTGCTTAATCCATCCCCTTCATCCTGCGAAAACTCCGATTCAAACACCCGACCCGATCCCACCGGATCCAAATAGGATTGCGGACTATCCGAATCCAACACATCACTTTTGCCCGAATTCGTTGACCCGTCTACCTGTTTTAGACACACCATAGCCTCTTTAGCATCCTTCTCTACATTCTCTACCTTTTCCTCTCCTTTGCTTACTTTCTCCTTCAAAGCAACAAACTAAAACACAGAAAAAAACGAAAATCAGCACTGTATACACAGATATGGTTTTTATTTTCTGGTTCAAATCGATGAAGCACAAAAACTCCTAGACGGTAACGTTTTCCGTTTCCGTTTTCATCCCACAAACCTGAAATCAGGTTATATTTTACTTTCCGTGCGTGCATTTCCCTACATAAGTTCAAATTTTACCTGATTGTTCAAATTCTCTTTCTCTTTCAAAAGGATGTCATAGTCAAGCTTGAGCTTATCATATCTAAATTTGAGAGAATCATAGTCTTTCTCGAGCTGTTTGGTTTTGGACCGGGCTCGGCGGTTCTGAAACCATATAGCGACTTGGCGCTGCTGCAACCCTAGTTCCATGGCAAGTTGACTTTTTCTTTCAGGTTCAAGCTTGTTTTCCACCTCAAAGTGCTTTTCCAGGTGCTGAACTTGAGAAGCCGAAAGCCGCCTTTTTTTCCGATTAATGCCCAGATCAAAATCATCATCCCCAAATTCTTCTTTCACTGCATCTCCCCCTCCAATGTTCTCAAAATTCACCATTGATTCCGCACCTACAAAAAAGTTCGGATTTTTCCTATGAAATTGACCTCAATTAAAGTGAAAATGGAAAATAAGAAAGCTATAAATGAAAACCCATTTCATGGACCCAGGCGTTATTACCTTAAAGTGAATGAAAACAGAAAAATACCCAAAAGAGTAAAGTTGTGATTAAAAATGGGATTTTTATGCAAAAGTCTGGATCAGTTCTCTGTTTGTAAAAGACAGAACATATAAAACAAAACAAGCTTCAAGTTCCAACATCATCTGTTACAAAACTAGAAGAACTTGAAAGAGAAAAGAACAGCACAGAGAGTGGCAGTTACCATGAGCAGTTGGAATCCAAAGAGTGTCATTTTGAAGCAAAACGGTCATATCATCACAGACTTTATCACCTGCCATAGCTTTTAAAACAAAAATCCTCTGTTATTTTTTAAAAATTGCTCAATTTTCCCTTTCAAAAAGATAACAGCAATGTGAAAAATCTGATAAAAAATGTAAAAAGCAAGCTCACAGCCATAATAACCTAATTCAGTACAGTTCTAGTTCTTTGGACCCTGAAAGAGTCCACTTGAACAGAAAGAGAAACTAGAAGCTTTGATTTGATTTGATTTGATTTGAGCACATAAAGAGAAAGGAGAGAGGCTTTGAGGTAATATGAAAGGACATTGGAGCTCTCTCCTTTTATTTCCTGCATCTGACGAGTTCAGACAATGAAATTACCATTATGCCCTCACTGGTAAATTCCAAATTAGGTAAAATGTGAAATGTACAGTGAATATTACCATGATAAATACACATACTTTGGTAAGCTGACTGTATTGCCGCGTTAAGGTCTCAAGTCATTTCCATGTACGAAGTATTTTTCCTAAATTGATCTGGATTTCTAATGCATGAATGTACAATATACATCTGGGTGTCCCTTGTCTGGCTTTGGATTTAGCTCTATTTGGTTACTTTCTGGTGAATGTCGGCGATTTATGTGTGGAATTTGTCGCTATTCGGATTTAGAAATATAAGGGAGTGAAATTTGTATCAATTAGGTAATATTAGGAATTGTTGAAGTAATACACTGCCGTATAAGAGTTTGTTGATCAATCGATCGTTCGAGTATTACAATATTAAGTAACCTCGTTATGTACTTTTAGATGTTTTTTTTGATAAATATGAATTTTATAGAGCTTGAGTATTAAACTCAAGACCTCCCACCTCTTTTTTTTAGGAGATGTGCCAATTGAGTTACATCCAGTTGATATGTACTTCTAGATTTATGTATCGATATTGCATCTTCCTTTATTTTATTTTGCCTTTTAACATGCACTAGGAATTTAAAAGTAGTTAGGGCATAAAACGTTTGTTTAATCCTATTGAATTATCGTCCAATTTATTGAATAATATTGAACTTAATTCTATTTAATTTCTTTCTACTAAATGTCATCGATTTATGTCTGCTTATCTTTAAAATAAGATGTGTTTAGAATTTGTCGCTATTCGGATTTAGAAATATAAGGGAATGGAAATTAGGTAAATATTATGAATTGTTGAAGTAATGTATTGCCGTACAAGAGTTTGTTGATCGATCGATCGAGTATTACAATATCAAGTAACCTCGTTATGTACTTTTAGATTTATGTATCGATAATCCAACTTCCTTTATTTCATTTCGCCTGTTATGTCTTGCCAAACCTGCACTAGGAATTTAAAAGTATTTAGGGTATAAAATATTTGTTGGATCCTATTGAATTGTAGTCCGATTTATTGAAATTTATAGAACTTAATTCTATTTAATTACTTTCTAGTAAATGTAGCGATTTATGTCTGCTTATGTTTAAAACAAGTTGTGCTTAGAATTTGTCGCTATTTAAATTATGAAGTATAAGGGAATGAATTCGTATTAGGTAAATGTTAGGAATTGTTAAAGTAATGCATTACCGTACAGTAGTTTATTGATCGATCAATCGAGTATTACTATATTAAGTAACCTCGTTATGTAATTCTAGATTTATGTATCGATAATCTAGCTTCCTTTATTTTATTTCGCATTTTATGTCTTGCCAAACATGCACTAAGAATTTAATAGTTAGGGTATAAAATATTTGTTTGATCTTAATGAATTGTCGTCCAACTCATTGAATACTATTGAACTCAATCCTATTTAATTACTTTCTAGTAAATATCAGTGATTTATGTCTACTTATCTTAAAAATAAGCTATTCGGATTTTAAAATATAAGGGAATGAAATTAGTATCAATTAAAAAAAATTAGTATCAATTAGGTAAATATTAGAATTTTGTTAAAGTAATGCATTACTGTATAAAAATTTGTTGATCGATCGATCAAGTATTACAATATTAAATAACCTCATTATATACTTCTAGATTTATCGTATCGATCGGCTTCCTTTATTTTATTTCGCCCTTTTGTGTCTCGCCAAACATGCCCATGGAATTTAAAAGTAGTTAGGGTATAAAAAGTCTGTTTGATCCTATTCAATTGTCATTTATCAAAATAGTACCAATTGATGGAAAATTCCTTAATCAGATTTAATGGGCCGTAAAACCATATAATTCAGCTTGACCCATTATACAATATATTTGTGATTTACAATGTTAGGTTTAGCTTTGGCAATGAAAAGAACAAAATAAATAAAGAAACAAGAGACAAAAAGAAAATTCAAAGAAAGAGATTTTAAGAAATGATATATAGATATTATCCAAAAAAGAGAGGTGTGACAAGAGGAACACTCCTTTTGAAATAACTTTATGTTCTTTTTTATCTTCATAAAATATAAAAAATAGAAGAAACGACACGTTTACTTCAAATCAAATCCATTAAACAAATGTGATTAGGCCTTATTTTAATTAAGCTGGCATATTAGCTTTTAATGGCTTCTTGATTTATGAAAATTTAACTTAAAAAAATGATATATTAAGATAATTTTTGTGTTGATAGGATAAAATAATAATATTTTGTCGTCATAATTTCTAGATTCATGTATCATGAAGTTTTAGTAAATAAAATAAAAGATAAATGCGTAGTTACTTTTTAATAGAGGTTGTCTTTAACTTTAAAGTCTTTACTAACCTCTAAACTTCACAAAGGTGCACTCCCCCTCCTGGTGCTATGTGTCATATTATAACTGGTTTGACTTTTAAATATGTCAACTTTTTTATTTTCTCTCTTCAATTAAAAATGAGATATGACACTGAGAGGCTGGCGAGTAAACTTTTGACAAATTTAAAAAATTGATATGAAATTTATAAAGTTGGAAGAAATATCAAATAAAGGGTGTTAAGTTCGAGAAGCCACCTATTTATGTAGCTTTAAATAAATAAATAGAAAGTTGTGGTTAACAATGGCCAAAAAATTGAGATAATATGAAATTGTAGCTCAGTGGCTAAAACAAATAATTTAAGTACGGATTTAGGAGTGGAATATCAAACTCAGAATCGCTTATTTTCACATTTGAAAGTGTTTTAGTTGAGTGTATTTAATTCAGGTGGAGGATGAAGTACATACTCCTATTATTCATATCGACATCAGACATTATGAGGGGATTAATTTAGAGGTGCAACTATATCATGATAAAGTTATCATGCTAATTAATGGTGAATCAAATTTAGAGCAGCCCTTGGAGCAGGACGTAATTGCAGAAGAAGAGAATAAATGGAAAACAGTTAAGAGGAAAAAGAAATTTAATCGGCGGAATTTATTGCTGAATGTGAGAATGAAGGCTTTTATAGATTCTATTATTGCTAGGACTTTCAAAAGTACGGGATCTAGCCCAAATGGAAGCGGATCTACATGCAACACGAACACGGTTTCACAGACCGCTGCCTCTAAATGGAAGCCGTTTTAAGTCTAGAAAAAGAAAGGCTTAGTAATTACTTCTGAGGAGCAAGCTCAATGTGATCGCGGAAAACCGGACTGATAATCTCCTTCACAAGGAGTTTCATTGTTTTTATTTTCTTAATTTTCTGTCTTTTATTTTATTTTATTTTTTTATTATTTTCTTCTTCTTAATAAATAGAGATGGGACACCAATTCTCAACTTTTAATTAAAAAAAATTCATAATAAAAATAACGCTTTAATCTTTAAATTGTACAAACAACTTAAATAAAATTTCTCTAACATTACACATCAATTGATGAGATATAGTTATCTTGTTTACTGAGTTGTTCTCGACTCAAAACAAAAGTTGATGAAATTATTTAGACAAAACACAAATAAAATTGTAATAATGAAATTTCAAACTTATATTACTCAACAATTATGTAATTTTACACTTCTCACCTTATGTCTCGTGAACCAGAATTCATATAGTGGTTTTCAAATTAAGTATTTGTGCTACATTGCATTTAGGTTCGCCAACACGGACACAGGCGAATTCATGTGTAATGGACTGGGGTCCTTGAGCCCTACCAATTTTTTAAAATATTAAAGAATGGGAGATAAATTAAATTTGGATATCATTAAAATGGTTAATTAGACCCCAAATAAATTTTAAAATTTTTACTCATTTATCACAGAAAAATATAATTTATTATATTAAATTTTTACTCGTATTCTAAGAATTTCATCTTCAAATTATTAATTTAGTAACTATCTAATAATTGATTTCATATACACCGCAATTAAATAATTTATTAATTTATCTCATATTTTATTTATAATATATTGATCAACTAGAATATTTATGGTCATTATTCACATAATCTACATTTCAATCGTATTACTATATTAGAATTTGCCTGCAGATACTGCGATGAATTATATATAGATTCGCCAACATTGATAACCCTAAGTTGCAAACCCTTGTTATTTTATATTTGTATTTAGTTGAATTCCGTTAATCATATTTACAAAAAGTAGTAAAAAGTAAAAACAAATACAGAGGGGTAAAACAGGAAAAGAAAACACTAAACGAAGATGAATGCGAAGCATAGAGATGTAGGGTACCTTAAAAAATAGAAATTATATAGTGTATTGAATTTTTTTAAATAGAGGCTGAAAATTAATAAAAAAATATTTAATTAAAAAAAATATTTAATTAAATTTTTATTAAATATCAATTTTTAAATTATTTAATCCTAAAAAAACTCATTCACAGTCTAAAACCTCCTTAAAAATTGTCCATTTTCAAAAAAGAGAAAACAGAACAATAAAAGAAAACAGTCCAATCAATCGTTATAAGATTAGTGCTCTTTTCTATTTTTAATTATTTTCTAATTACGAAAATACTGATGGCTCATTGCCCCTGTTACCCCCTCACCCCTCTTTTATTTTGTTTTTCTAATTATAATTACAAATATTTAGATTTTTTTTATTATCCATCTAGTTCATCGGAGCTCTACTCTAATTATATTTAAATTCAACCCAAATCATATATCTGATTGTGGTGGATGAATCTCCTAATAAGGATATTACAAATATTTAGATGATTCCCCAAAACAAAACGTAAATGTACCGTTTTTTAGGCATATAAAAAAGAGTCAAGAAGTTTCTCATAGAATTAGGCAATAAGCACAATGCCTATTCAATTTTCAGGTCCTATACGTGCGAATACGCTCATTGTTAGTATTTTAAATGAATCGAGTCAAGTTGAGTTGTGGTCTATTTACATTCAGCTAGTTTCAGTTTTAATCGAACATGAATCGAGTCGAGCTAGAATCGAGCTTAAAATCATGTTCATGTTCGGCTCATTTACTTGCTCGTTTGTTCACGAGTTATTCACAAACAACTCATTTATTTTATTTTTGATCAGTTTATTAATTTATTCGTTAACAAGCTCATTTATTTTTGTTCACGAATACAATTAATAACCAAATATAAAAAAAATTAACTCTTAATATCATAATATCTCAATAACTAACATAATATCCTTGAACAAAAGACAACGTAGAGAACCTTAATTTAAGACTTTTAAGTATTTATATTATAAATTAATTCCTTTGGGTACAAATTTGACCAGTAAGTATTGTTAATATGAGTTATGAATTGAATTATGAACTATGCGTTTATATTACAAATATAAATATTTTATCAACTATTTTCAAAGATATGTTCTATTATAGTTTTATAAATATTTTATTATCCGAAAATTATAATTGAGTTAGTTCACGAGCTTCTATCGAGCATGTTCATGAATTTATTCACGAGTTTGTTCGTGAGTTTTTGAGCCGAGCTAAGACTTGTTCATGTTCAGCTCATTTATTATTCGAGCTCAAAATCATATTCACGAACAGTTCATTTATAAATCAAGCTGAGTTAAATTAAGCCCTTCTCAAACCGGACAACAAACTATTCATGACCGATATTGAGCTCATAATTTCATCTTCCTTGTTATCCAAATCGTGTATAGAGCCCAATTCAGGAATCTTCGTTAGAATCATTTTTAATATGTTTGGACACAAAAGTTAAAAATTTTAAAAATTGTTTTTATAGTCTTATTATTTATTGAATTTCTATATTAATTGGTCTCTAACTTAAGTCAACTACGCTCAAAATTCGATAAAATAGTTGAAATCAAGTCCATAACACTGTACACAGAGCAATTTTGAAAATTTTGTTACATTGAAGACCAATTACTATTAATGCTCGTAGACTCTACATATTGAACTAATATACTATAATGTTTTGGCGGTCACTACATTTTAAATGAAGTGTGAGATTACAAGTTTAACTTTTGTAGTTGCGAAATGTTATATTTTTTTGAAAATTAATGTAAATTGAAGCTAAATATATTTTTTCAGTAATGTCGTGATAGGATCTTAACTTATTAATTAATGAACTTTGCAGCTAGGTTGAAAATTCTAGCTTGTTTTTGCAATGTCAATAATACGTAAAAGAAGATCTAACCATTACAATCTTAAAATTTGATTCAGGTAAATATATTCTTATGTCCGAGCTTATGAAAATCAAGGATTCGTTTTCTGTATATGGCTTTACCCTCCTATAGGGGTATCCGAAATCAAATATTTTAGACGGTAGATAATATCCATATTATTTTTTTTAACTTTCCCCCTTCCTCATTGATTGCTTCATCAAGTTGGGCTTAAGAGTAGAAAATGAGCAGTAAAACAACAACAACAATATTATTTTAATGCCTTTAAGGCTCTCGTATAAGTGAGGTAAGTGAAATCGGATGTACGCAACTTTACTTCTGTAATTATAAAGAGGCTGTTTCCAATTGACTCTAAAGTGGAGTTGCAACAGCTATCCGTGACTTCACAATAAAAGAAGCTCAGATAGTTTAATGAGTCATTTTGCTTTAGTCCATTATAATCTAAAGCCAAAGAATGGCGAATCTTTAACCCCATCAAAATAATGGACAAAGAAAATGAGCAGTAAAATGTAATGAAAAAAAATGTAACCTAAGTGGAAAATTTCCTGAACCATCTTAACCAAAAGCTTAATTAAGTTGATAGATAAGGACCAATCATAGTATTTAGGTGGCATTTGGTTCGCAGAATTTCCATTCCGTGGAATAGCATTAAAAATGAATGAAAAGATGCCAAATTTGATTGAGTATACGTCTAGAATTCGTCAACGCACGGAATAGCTTTGCTTAGTTTCTATAGATCGCATGGAACAAGAATAGCTATTCCATGAGATGTATACAAAATCAGAAAAGCTATTTCGTACGTCGACGGATTCCAGACACATACTCTATTAAATTTGACATATTTTCATTTATTTTTAATTCAAATTCACTCTGTGAACCAAACGAGCCCTTATGTTATTCCCGACAGTACTCCCATGCACACGAATGCCCCTGAGCTTGAAGTGGGTACAATACAAACCTATTCCTCTATGTGCTGTAATATAATTCAATAAATAAAGCTGTTAAAATTCAAACCCTCAATTTTTAAATCTAAACTGTCCTAATATCATATTATAAGTCGTTTGAACCAAAAATCAAGCTGATAAATAACGGTAGATCATAATATTTATACTATAAATAAAAAAAAAAAAGTAAGAAAGGAGAAATGTCTAATCACCTCAAAAGTCATAGGTAGATTTACTTTATGGTTTTTCTTTTATTAATGTAGTTTGCTTATTGCCTAAATTTACGCTCCTTGAAAGGAATAATCGTGGTGGAATTTCATGCGGAAGCATTTATATAGGTAGGTGTATAGGTTAGATATAAGGTAATTGTATATAATAAGGCCATTTGGCACTCTAGCATCCTGAGTTTAATGTCATTTTTCTAATGTATGAAGAAAACTACTATGAGATAAGTTTTTTTAGACAACTACTTTTAAGATTTAGAAAAGCAATTATAACTCACCTATATATATCTTAGGATGCCATCCATATTTCTCATGGCTAGCTGATCTCGTTTCTTTGTTCCATTTGTTCATAAGACATTCAAATGACAGATTTATATATACTCCCTCAATCTTTTATTACTTGTCTTCTAACACATTTTATACTTTTTAAGGAATCAATTAATTAAAGTAGAAAAAACTGTTTTACCCTCTAATTAATGTTTAGTTTTCCACTCCATTACAATTAATGATAATGGGACGAATGAGGGTATAATTAGAAAAATAATCCAAAAAGTGACTAGATATTTGAGAATGACAAGTAAAAAAATATTTGAAAAAGTGGCTAGAATGCCTATTTTAAAAAGATGGAGGGAGTATTTTTTAAGAATTTATACTTAAATGAAAATTATAAAACTACAGGCCATGTTAAATACTCCCGCCATCTTTTTAAAATAGACATTCTAGCCTAAAATTGGTTTAACAAAAAAATTATCATTTGCACTTTTCTAGGTACCTTTTTCATTATTCTTCCAACTATCACCATGTTCTTTTCAACTTATATTCAGTTCAGTTCAGTACTGTTCCATACTGTTCAGTACTGCATATATATAAATTTACACTAAAATAAGTACTAATAAGTTCAGTTCAGTACTGTACTTATAAGTTGAAAAGAACAGGACCATGTCCTTAATATTAATTGCACTTGGGATGAAAAATTAAAGCATTAATTTGAGATATAAGGGTAAACTAATATTTTTATATTCTTAATAAATGAATTTATTAAAAAACGTGAGACTTTTAGAAGATAAGTAAAAAAATAGGGAGAAAATAGTTAATATTCATGAATACATCATTGGTAATAAAATAATAGTCCATCAATTCTTTTTATCAGTAGTTTAACCATTTTTTATGCTTTACCTATTATAATTATTCAAATTAGTGATAGTTTTTTTTTGACGTGATATGATGATATCACAATATTTTAAATTCAGAAATAGAAATTTAATATTGTAGCTAATTATTTTATTGATGTAACCTTAACAAATGGTTTGATATAGACATGACTTATGTGCATTACAAGTTTATAAAGGCACTTTCAATGTTGTATAAAAAATTAAAAACAACAATGAAGACATTCGTGGCCTTGCATGCGTATATGTAAAGTTTTTTTTCAGAAAGTGTAGAAAAAAAGATTAATAGCTTATTAGTTTCACAATAATCACAATCTTTTTTTTTTCTCTAAATTTAAAATATAAAATAATTAAAAAATATAAAATAAATATTTGTTCACCTTTCATTAATATATTTTGTCATCATACATTAATTAATTAATAGATTCATTATTTTTTGCTTGAAAATAGTAACATGATACATTAAATATACATTTATAGACAACCGGAATATAAAAATTGTAGGTTCCAATTAGGTGTCTTGTTTTTATTTCCAGATATATACTTGGTTTTTGTTTATGACTTTACTAAATGTTATACCCAGATAATTAATAATATCACATTAATGGATAATGTAATTTTCATAAAGAATTTAATTTGTATATTCTATAGCGTTGTCTCCCACATGCATGGTTTCTGCTTATGATCTTATTAAATTATTAAATATATATCTTCAACCAGTCATATTATTAAAAGGGTGGATCTATTTTATTTTCTCGTCCTTTTTGCATGTTTGTTTTGATTTTTTTTTAATATTTACAAGTATCCTTATTGAGATAATCTTGTTCGGGGCATAGCAATAGTTAAGACTCTTTACCCTCCCAATAAGTATATTTAATGGGATTTAAACCTTGTTCTCCTCCAACTTACTCAACCTGCTTTATCAACTGAGCTCCACCTTACTGGTAATGGATTCAGAATATTTACTATTTTTAATAGTAATGGAGCTAAACAGAATACATATACAATTAAGTTATATTGTGAATCTGCATATAAGTTTATAATTATTAGGTCTTCAAATTAATATTCAATGTTTAGTTGGCTTGTATGAAATTCAAATTAGGTAATCTAATACGTGTACGTTGATTTGGTTGGAATTTTCATTTTGGGCAAATTACATTCATTATCCCTGGCTCAAATAGTTTATTATTTCCCGAAACTTTTTAAAGTTTCTATTAGTCCCATAAACTTAGTAAAAGTGTACCAGTTTGCCCCATAATCGTCACGTGTCAACTTTTGTTGGAGATAGAAAAATGAAATTTTTGAAAAGTCAAACCACCCAAAAGCTGACTAAGGCTCTAATCTCTTGAGCTGCAATTCAATTCAATTCCGTCCAGTTCATCCACTTCAGTTCAGTACACTGCATTTTGTTCAGTTCAGTTATGCGTAATTTACATTAAAATAAATTCAGTTCCGTTCAGCTCAGCTCATCTCAATTTTTAAAAGTTAAAAACAATAATACCTAAGTTTAGAGGCAAATTATGTATTAGCTACTTATGTATTTAAAGTATTTTAGCCTAATACATATAGACTCCCCTATAGTTGTTCCTAAAAATCTTTCAACTCACTAAACTTATAAAATCCCCTTAACCCCCTGAACTTGTTAAAGTGGACCTTCATAGCCTCCTGAACTTGTTCAGGTAGACCTTATAGCTCATTGAACTTGATAAAAGTTAACCTCAAAGCCCCCTCATGGTAACATGCCCGATTTTGTTCCGGTAAATCAATCTTCAACAATTTCTATAAAAATAACATATCAGCATCAAGGGGCTATGTGTTTCACTTTTAACAAGTTTAGGAAGTTATAAGGTTCATTTTAACAAATTAAGGGATTAAGAAAACCTTTTATAAGTTCAGGGAGCTGAGGTTGTTTAGGGACAAGTACATGGGATCCAAATATATCAGGCTTTTTTATTATAGATGTAAAATTATTGGGCTTTTTAGGTACAATAAAGCCCAACAAGGATAGCACTAACAAAATATAGGCAACTCTGTAATTTGACCAAATCAGAAGACAATGGGCGGGAAAAGTTCATAATTTCAAATGCTCTCAAGTAGCCATTTATGCAATCTTGCTGCTGATGAGCTGCTCAACATTACAATCAAAGCATTCAATTTCGTCTCTTGTTGAATTCGGTAATTGTATTAAAAAGCTCAAGCAAATTCATACCCAACTTCTAATCAATGGCCATTTTCGCGACTCTAATTTCATAGCTGAATTCGTAGCTACAATTGCCATTAAAAACCCCAAGAATCTCGACTATTCCAATCGAATTCTCGATCAATGTCAGACCCCTACTGTATTTGCCTTAAATTCGATGATCAGAGCTCACTCCAAAGGCTCTACTCCTCAATACAGCTTTCGCTTCTTCAACAAAATCCGATCCTTTGCTAAACCTGACAATTACACTTTCAATTTCCTCGTTCGTGCTTGTGCGCAGATTTCGGCTGGATGGGCTGGCCCTGCAGTTCACGGTGCTGTGATAAAGTATGGATTTGAACTCGATCCACATATTGAAAGTGGATTGATATATATGTATGCCGAATTGGGATGTTTGAATTCATGCCACCAGGTGTTTGATTTAATTCCCCAACCAGATTTGGTGTGTCAAACAGCAATGCTCACTGCTTGTTCCACATGCGGCGACATTCGTTTTGCACGACAACTGTTTGATAAAATGCCACAAAGGGATTCCGTTGCTTGGGGTGCCATGATTGATGGGTATAGGCAATGCGGTGAATCAAAAGAGGCATTGGGTTTGTTTCATTTGATGCAATTAGAGGGGTTTAAAGTCAATGAAGCTTGTATGGTCTCATTTTTATCTGCTTGTAGCCAGTTAGGTGCTTTGGATCATGGGAGATGGGCTCATGAGTTTATCAAGAGGAATAAGATACAAATAACAGTTACATTAGGGACTGCACTCATTGACATGTATGCCAAATGTGGAGACATGAATCAAGGACTAAATGTCTTTTGGGAAATGAAAGAAAAGAATATTTATACATGGACTAGTGCCATGAATGGACTAGCCATGAATGGGGCAGCTAATAAGTGCCTCGAACTCTTTTCGCTGATGAAAAAAGACGGGATTTCCCCAAATGAGGTTACTTTCCTTTGCATTTTACGAGCTTGTTGTGTGGCTGGACTAGTCGAGAAGGGTCGCGAGTATTTCAATTCAATGAAAAGAGACTATGCTATCGAGCCTTCACTCGAGCACTATGGATGCATGGTCGATTTATACGGTCGAGCCGGGTGCTTAGAGGAGGCCTTGAATATCATCAACAACATGCCAATGAAGCCTCATTCGGGGGCATGGGGCGCTTTACTGAATGCTTGTAACTTGTACAAGAATGTGGAATTGGGCGAACTTGCCTCGAAGAAATTAGTTGAATTAGAGGGTAAAAATGATGGTGCCATTGTGTTGTTATCAAATATATATGCAGATTCAAAGAAATGGGAACTCGTTGATGATCTTCGGCGAGCTATGAAGGTGAACGATGTTAGAAAACAACCAGGTTGTAGTGTTATAGAGATTAATGGTGAAGCTCATGAGTTCTTTGTTGGAGATAAATCTCATGAAAGATACAGTGATATTGTGTTCATGCTTGAACAGATATCAAGAAGGCTGAAATTATCAGGTTATGGAACTAACTTTAATCCCCTGTGATGTTTGACATTACAAAATAATGAAATGAGGTGCTACATTTGTATTATATTGCAAGCCAATTAGGCAATTAGTAAGCATATATATAAAGCACTAAATTTAAGCTGTTGAAGAATAATGTTTGAACTGATTTTTCATGTCAACTGCCCTATTTGTTGATCATTGAAATTGCCCAATGTTATAAACTACATCCTGCATGTTTAAGCCTTTGTTTGGTTGTTGGTTCTCGTGTTAGGCCCAATAATAGATTACTATAAAAGATAATAACAGCAGAATAAAAAGACACAAAGATTTTTACGTGGAAACTCCAAATGAATTAGGGAAAAAACCATGGGACCAACTCCGAATAATTCTCCACTATAAAATAATAGTAGGTACACCAAGAGATTTCAAAATAGTGGCACACAAGTGTTTCCCAAAACCTTACTATTTTCGCTCTTACCCAACTCTTAGGAACCTCTTTCCTAAGTTTTTATACACAGATTATATTCTTATATCTGTGTTTTTTCAATCTCTGACTAAAATGAGGCAGAATGCCTCTCTATTTATAGGAATTGAAAGACGCGCGAAATGCTGTCTTTCAATTCCTTTAATTGCGCCACCAATCACCACCGAATTCGGTTTGTATTTTTCTTCTTCTCATTTTTTTTAATTATTCAGTGGGTCCCACATTTAAAGGGACACCATTCAACAAATCTCCCCCTCCCAACTACATTGTGGGACTCTCCATCCCGGTTGCTTTGACACACTGATTAAACTTTTCTTTTGGAACGACCTTTGTCAGCATATCGGCAGTATTGTGTTTGTATGAATCTTCTGCAACTTGAACTCTTTTCCTTCAATGGCAAGTCCGAGCCAATGATACCTTACGTCAATATGTTTTGTCTGCGCATGATATATAGTATTCTTGCTCAAGTCTAGTGCACTTTGACTATCACAATAAACTATGTAGTCTTCTTCTTGCACACCCAATTCTTGAAAGAATCGCTTTAACCAAAGCATTTTCTTTCCTGCTTCTGTTGCTGCAACGTACTCTGCTTCAGTTGTTGATAATGAAACACACTTTTGTAACCGTGACTGCCATGAAATAGCTCCCCCTGAGAATGTAAATAAGTAACCTGAGTGTAGATTTTCTTTCATCAAGGTCACCAGCCATATCCGCATCTGTGTAACCAACAAGTGCTGGCTTTCAACCTCCAAAGGTTAAACATAACTTTAAAGTTCCTCTCAGGTATCTAAAGATCCATTTAACTGCTTTCCAATGTGTCTTCTGGGGATTTGACAGAAATCTACTCACAACGCCAACTGCGTGAGCGATGTCTGGTCTTGTACACACCATTGCATACATTAAACTGCCGACCGCTGAAGAATATGGAACATTTGACGTATCTTCTCTATTTTTCTCTGTTGAAGGGTAGGATTTCTTGCTCAACTTGAAATGAGCGGCAAGTGGAGTGCTAACTGGTTTAGCATTCTTCATATTGAACCTTTCTAGTACCAGTTCAATATATTTTTCATGCGATAACCACAGCCTATAGGACCTCCGATCTCTGGTAATCTCCATTCCAAGAATTCGCCTTGCCGGTCCCAAATCCTTCATGTCAAACGCCTTAGACAAAACACACTTCAACTTACTGATCATTTTGGCATCTGGCCCAACGATTAGCATATCATCAACATATAAAAGAAGAATGTTAAATTTTTCATCAGGGAATTTCTGGACATATACACATGGATCAGCTTCTGTCCTCTTGTATCCTTGATTCACCATGAAGGAATAAAACTTTTTATACCATTGTCATGGGGCTTGTTTTAACCCATACAAACTTTTCTTCAAGCGACAAACCATGTCCTCCTTTCCCTTGACCTTAAAACCTTCTGGTTGTTCCATATAAATTTCTTCTTCTAAATCCCCATGCAAGAACGCGGTCTTTTCATCAAGCTGTTCTAACTCAAGGTTCAAGCTGGCTACAAGACCTAGCACAACTCGAATGGAACTCATTTTCACAACTGGTGAAAAAATCTCGTCAAAGTCGATACCTTTCTTTTGAGTAAAGCCTTTGACAACCAATCGAGCTTTGAATCTCACTAGGTTTCCATCATCTTTCTTCAGCTTGTACACCCATTTGTTCTTGAGTGTTCTCTTCCCTTTAGGAAGTTTTACCAGCTCGTACGTGTTGGGAACTGACAGTCAAATTGAACATGCATAAGAGGCATGACGGAAATTTAAAATTTTGTCCCTGTCCCAGGAACTCCTATTAGTTGCATATAAATTAAATAAAGCCTTAACTAAATAATTCTCTACCTAGGTTAGCATGCTAAAGGCCTAGGCATACCATAATTCCAAATTATATCCCAGCATATATATTTTATACTAAGCATGTTATAACTCTAAGTTATAACCTAAGCATAAAATAAACTAAGCATGCAAAAATAACCTAAGCATAATTATTAAGTCTAAAAACACTTAAAGAAAAAGACTTAATAATTAAAAGAGAAAGAAAAAGAACTTACCAGTTGAAGCGTGCTTTTGCAGGACCTTCTTGCACAAGCCTCCAATCGTAGGATAGCCTCTATCAGTATCCACACGAACCCCACCAACCAAAACCTCCCCAGGAGGAAGAACTAAGAAGCCTCGAGTAGTTGCTAGACCACTCTAGAAGCCTCACCCAAAAATATAAACTAGCGGTGCCCGAATAAATTCAGGCTCCACAAAAATAACTTGCTCAAGTACCCGAGAGATTAATTATCTCGCTTAGGATTTATGCTTTGAGCTGGGTACATTTTGAAAGGAGAAGGGACAGCCTATATATAGACTTGGGGAGCAAAAATTTGCTCCCCATTAACGATGTGGGATGGGAGTAACTCCCATCCCACACACCTACCACATGCACGTGCTGCATGTGGTATTCATGGGCTGCCTTTGTGCAGCCCACGAATATGGGCCACCGCGAACACTGCCCATCAGTGTTCGCACACCTTTCGGTGTATTTCGCACAACCGAACATTGTACAAAATATTTTATACTTTTCGGTTTTAACTCGCCAATGCAAAATTCCCTTTAAATCCTTTCAAATAAATATTTATTTTTTACTCTAATAAATTAGTTATCAGTCAAAATAAATTTCTTGGTCCAACCAAAATTGATCTAATCAATTATAATTTATTTATGACTCTAATTAATTAGTTACCGGTCAAAATAAATTCCTTGGTCTATCGAAAATTGATTTAATCAATTTTAACCAATCAAATAATAATCCAATTATTATTTATGTTATATTCTTGTAATAGAATAAATCTATTAGTTCTTTACTTAGTCCGATGAAGGTCCAATGTGTGTGACCTTATAGGATCCCGAAGTATTGAGCTGTTAAGGCTTAACTAACCCTTGTTCTAGTGGAACCATTGGCTCGATGCTCTAGACCGTAAATAGAACTCGATTACCTTAAACGACTGTAGTACGCCTCTAGCAAGGGTCTACCATCCTCTATTACTCGGAACGTCATTTATGCTTATGACTTAATCCTGGTTAATGCAATAGTTATCCAGTACGATAAATTCCTTCCATTCTTTAATATTAGTACCATCTGGTTTATTGGGTTCGGTTAAAGTGTTAACCCACTAATAGCAAGGTTGCTCTAAGCTATCCCAGTTATTTACCTGTTACCGAAGTATATTGTCTTTTACCATAGTGTGTTTGACTAGAAACCATTTCTATCAAATACATACTCTGATCAGAGGTTTATGGCAATCATCACTTCAACAAGTGGCCAGGTACAACTCCTTAATATATCCGGAGCGATGGATTCTTTCCGACTACTCAGTCTACCAACGTGTTGTTATCACTATACCCGTAACACCCTAAATTAATGAGTGCATAGCAATGACCCAAAGTATAGCAATAGTACCACACATGGCAACTAGCATCTCAAGTATGAGGACATTCGAAAAGCTTATTGCATGAAGATAAACACTAACACATTGATATTTATACCAAGTATTTATCTTGCTGCGGTCTCCAATATATCTCCCAGATATATCCATGTGTCAAGCTTAAGGCACCACCTTCAGTCTTTAGGAGATTAACTGCTTGGACCCTTTCCAAGAAAGTTAACCACATGCTAGTCTTTCCGTTTCATCAATATCCTTTCTTGATGACACTGTGACTAGGGATAGTTTAGACATAATCATAATTGCACATAAAGTAGGTTCCACCAAATATAGTCCGACTATAATTTCTCTGACTTCATGCTATGATATGTCAAGGACTTTTGCATACATACATCAATGAATATATTTTAACCAGCTATAATATATATGTATAAAAATACATTGATATAAACAAAAGAACAAATGCCTTTATTGATTGAATAAATTATTCGTACTATTACATAATTAAGATATATCGCCCTAATTGCCTTAAGGGCATACATCATATCCAACAGTACGCGTCATTCTTCTTTAAAGAATTCATCTCCTCCTGCATGGCCTTCATCCAACAATCTTTATCTTTACAAGATTGCACGTCTTGGAAGCTTTCAGGCTCCCCCTCATTAGTGATTAAAATATAATCAGAACTGGAGTATTTTATAGATGGTTGGCGTTCTCTGACTGACCTCCTTAATTGAGGTTCTTCTTCTGGTAGAATGGGGTTCTCTTGCTCCCCCTGCTCAATACCCTCTTCATTCGTATCTTCATCTACAATCATTTCTTGATCCCTCACAACTGGCTCTTCTTCTCCATCTTGTTCTGATTGACGCATTCTTCTTTCTATGGCATCATCTGATAGAATGTTCTTTGGTGTTATATTAATAACACCGTCACTTGTAGATCTTTCACCGATGATATCATTCTCGTGAAATACAACATCTCAGCTCCGTACAGTTTTCTTTTTCACTGGATCCCATAATCTGTAGCCAAACTCTTCATCTCCATAACCGACAAAAGTGCAAGGAACTGATGTATCATCAAGCTTTAGCCTTTGCTCTTTAGGAACATGCATAAATGCCTTGCAGCCAAATACCCTCAAATGAGAGTATGAGATATTTTTACCTGTCCAGACCCTCTCTAGAATATCAAAATCCAAAAGTGCTGAAGGTAGTCGGTTGATAAGATAGACAGCAGTATTGTCAGCTTCTCCCCAAAATGACTTAGGTAAGGTAGCCATTTTGAGCATGGATCTAACTCTTTCGACAATGGTACCATTCATTCGTTCAGCAATGCCATTGTGTTGAGGTGTACCAAGAACTGTCTTTTCATACCTGATACCATGTTGACTACAGTAATCTTTGAACTCCTTGGAGATATACTCGCCACCATTATCTGTGCGTAAACACTTCAATAGCACTCCAGTCTCCCTTTCCACCATTGTATAGAATTGCTGAAAGTGCTTGAATACTTCATCCTTTGTGGGCAGCAAATAAATCCATGTCTTCCTTGAGAAATCATCAATGAAGGTAAGAAAGTATCTTCTTCCTCCAATGGATTCTGTATCCATGGGACCACAAACGTCAGAGTGTACCCGCTCTAACTTATTATTTCTCCTTCTAGAGCTTTTCTGAACTAAAACTCGATGTTGCTTCCCAAATAAATATTGATCACACGGGTTAATTTTTTCTTTGGCGAATGGGATGAGGGACTTCTTAGCCAGTATATTCAACCCTTTCTCACTAACATGCGCCAGTCGCCTATGCCACAAATTTGGTGAAGCATCATCTCCATCTGTATTCAGTTGACTCGCACATATTGTTGCGTGCGTTTTGTATAGCGAGCAACACAATCTTCCTTTCGCCACCACCAACGATCCTTTGGTGAGTATCCAATTTCCATTACCTGTATGATTGTGATAACCTTCCTTATCCAATACACTAACAGACAACAGGTTCAACCGAAGATCTGGAATGTGTCGCACATTTTTAAGTATTAATGTGCATCCGACACTTATCTTCACGCAGATATCACCGATTCCCACCATTTGCGAGATACTATTATTTCTCATTTTAATAGTACCATAATCGCCTGCTTTATATGTTGAGAAGTATTTCCTTTTTGGAACACAGTGGTATGAGGCACCAGAATCTACAATCCACTCGGTATCTGCATCTCCAACATGACAACAATCTGCATCATGAGATACTAAACCTATCTCTCCATCTTCTTTTGTGACTATTGCAGATGTATTTTTGTCATTATCATTGACTTCGGTTTGCATTCTCTTGTTTAAAGAAACGGCAGTTCCTTTTGAGATGGCCCTGCTTTCCACAGTGGTAACATGACCTCTTCTTCCGGGACTTGGATCTATCTTTCAATTTTCCATTCCCACGACCTCTACTCTTGCTTCGAACCCTGTTTTCCGTGACAAGGGCTTGTGAATTGGTACTGGCAACGTCTCTTCTACGAAGTTCTTCATTAAGTAGGCTATTCTTTACCATAGACATTGTTACCACACCATTTGGAGCTGAGTTACTCAGTGATACAACAAGAGTATCTCAGCTATCTGATAGAGTTCCCATCAAAAGATATGCTTGCATCTCATCATCCAAGGACATACCGGTGACTGCTAACTCACTTATGAATCCTTTAAAGTCGTTCAGGTATTGTATGATTGATCGACCCTCTATCAGTTTCAAGTTCATGACTTTGCGAATCATGACCACTTTTCCTTGAGCATTTTTAGCCTCGTACATATCCTCTAGATTCTTCCAGAGAACTTTGGGATCTGTTTCGTTCCTCACGTGGCTGTACAGGCTAGCATCTATCCATTGGCGTACTGTACCCAATGTCCGCTTCTTCAACTTTATCCACTGCTGATCTTTCATATCCTTCAGCTTTGCGTCGTCACCCTCAATTGGATCATACAAATCTTTGCAATTGAGGTAGTCCTCCATTCTGGATTTCCACATTGAATAATTTGTATCTGTCAATTTGATCATTACACCGTCATTCGCCATGTCGAAAATTTAAGAATGGCAAAATTTTACTATTCACGAATTTCACTACACATAAATAGTGACTGTATATGTGAATAGTACCGTATACCCAAATAATACTTGTATATTGGAATAGTAATAGTATGCCTCTCGTATACTTAAATAATACTATTCACAAAAGATGGCCGAATATGAATAGTATTATATATGAATACTATTACTCAAGTTACTATTTTACAATTCATTCAAATTGTGTATCTGCGACGGTTTTTTGAACGGATTGCGCCATCGGATTTATCGTAATTTTCTCGTCGTCGTGGTATATTTATTTTTGAAAAATATATCCGCGGATTTTACTAATAAAACAACATTCGGCTCTGGTACCACTTGTTAGGCCGAATAATAGATTACGATAAAAGATAATAATAGCAGAATAAAAAGACACAAAGAAATTTACGTGGAAACCCAAATGAATTAGGGAAAAAACCACGGGACCAACTCCGAATAATTTTCCACTATAAAATAATAGTAGGTACACCAAGAGATTATAAAATAGTGGCACACAAGTGTTTCCCAAAACCTCACTATTTTCTCTCTTACTCAATTCTTAGGAACCTCTTTCCTAAGTTTATATACACAGATTATATTCTTATATTTGTATTTTTTCAATCTCTGACTGAAATAAGGCAGAATGCCTCTCTATTTATAGGAATTGAAAGACGCATGAAATGCTGTCTTTCAATTCCTTTAATTGCGCCACCAATCACCACTAAATTCGGTTTATATTTTTCTTCTTCTTTTTTTTAATTATTCAGTGAATCCCATATTTAAAGGGACACCACTCAACATCTCGCGTTCATTAAAGTACGGTGCACTAGAGTAATATGGTTTTTATAAAAAATTATTGTTTAGGGTAGATGGTATACATATATAGTATAGTTTCTTTTTTAAAATCCGTAGTTGTAATTTCAGTAAAAACCATGAAAAAATCACAACGTGAAAAGACCATGGAAGCAAACAATTGATGTTAGGCTTAATATATCTCCACCTTTTATAGTTATCTTTAAAAGTCTATCTATCTTCTAAACTTATAAAAAGTTTTATATAATTCCCCTAAATTTGTTAAAGTGGACCTTATATTCTCTGAACTTGTTAAAATATACCTTGTCATGCATTGTTCCGATAAAATAATTCCATCTTTGGCCAAACAATCTTTGATTTAATCTTTGGTGAGCTAATTCTGGTTATATCAATATTAAGGGCTGAGATCCACTGTTAACAATTTTAGTGAGCTATAAAATAAAATTCACTTTAATAAATTTAGAGGATCTGAGGAACAATTATAATTCATAGATAAATTTTTAAGGATAAGTATAGAACGGTATAAATACATTCCGCCTAAATTTTAAATTGATAACACTCATATCTTATCACGAAAACAATCATGAACCAAACACCTCAAAAAGATTATCATAAAATAAAGGCTTAAAAAGATTATCATAAAAATAAGGCCCACAAAGATTTTACAGAGGGACCAGTATTTTCATGGACTAGTTCTTTTATAGTCCTCGTACATTTGTAGTACCATTTAGTTGTATCTATTAGATTGGAATGGATCAATTGAAAAGGAAAATAGCTATTGAATTCCATCTATCAAACGATTGATCTGTATTGAATTATTTATAAGTTATAATACAATATCAATTTCTATATATATAAAAAATTGCATTACTCACCTCTGGGTTGTAGTTTTTATATATCTGTCAAATCTATCATTTCCTATGAAAAGTATGACTGCGAAATAAAAAAGAAAACAAGTGGAGACTGTTGGCATGTGAATGTACGTTTTTTTATATGCAAACCATTGAATGGAAATAACGAACATATGCAAATAATTACAATGTGAAGTATGCATCATTAATTCCAGTTGAATTTCGTCATCCATTGAGTACTTCGAGTTGCCCTACTAGCTAGCTACTCTTGTTTTTTTCAGTGTGATGTGGTTCTGAATGGGTTTCAACTATAAGCGATACCTTTAAGTCATGTCTACATTCAAATTAATTTCCGATCACAAATTTATAGATGCCTCAAAGTACATAATAACTGACTCCAATATTTAAGATTGTTCCATATAAATCCTAAAATTTAATCCTGATGCAAACTACCTATTCTTTTCTATTGTTATAAAAGTTACTACCACTGTGTGGACGTACAAATTTTATTTTTTTTATGAGTAAGTGACAAACAACTTTAGTCATTTAAAGCATCAAAGTACATAATACAAAGTGAATTGGGTTGGGGGTTACCTCATATTATCACATATCAAATCAATGGTGCTTTTGGGAGCAATGTGACCCCTCGATTTCCATGGCTAACAAGCAAAGCAACCTCATTCATGAATCATTACCATGCCCAATCAGCCTTCTTACCTATCATATATCAAATTTAATGTTGTTTTTTTTTATTGTTTTAAATGTGTAAAATATAACCAATACAACATTTTAATATCTACTGTTAAAAGTCTCAAGATAAAGGTCAATTCCTATGGCTTTTAATCTTGTCACTAATAATTTAGGCATATTATGTTAATTTTTTTGTTACTATATATACTGTGTTAATTAGAATATCGTACTATCAATTAAGGTTAGTTTAAGGTTAGTTTAAGTGAGAAGAGGAGCATCTAGTCGTCTAATTTAGGGATATATTACCTTTCTATTGCGCACATAAAATTTTGACACCGATTATTGTCAAAATAAAAAGACTTTACAAGCGACCGAATGCCAAGATCATAATATCAGGCCTCCTCTAGCTTCGACGAATTCCGAGAAAGTTGACATACAACTTGAACAAATTGCCCCTGCTACAACCTATGTCAATATGACGGGAGCAACTTCATCCCCTTTGAATCTTAGCACGCTCACTCGCCGGTGCATGATGTTTCTACTTCAAAGGTAGTTTCACCAATAATTGAGGAAGAGGCTGAAATGCCTCAGCTTTTGGTTACTGATACAACTATTTTCGTCGAACGCCGAGAGCAAAGAAGCTATCTATGTCCTGGGCTCACATATTTGGTAGGAGGGATGATGAAGAAGACTCAATTAATACAAGGAACATCGACTATCCGGAACGTTATGTGGATTTAGGGTATGCCTTAAATGATCGGAATTACGATGCGATTAAAGAAAACATTTTTTCTTGGCATGTAAAGGTTGGAAAGAAGAGTTGACTTTCAATGGCATGTAGGGAGTCACAACGCTCACACAAGCCCCCTGATAAATTTCTCCTTCTTAAGATAGGTGCTTCTTATCTCATTTGTGAGTAATTTTATTTGTTTCATAGGTTAGCTCATGCTCTACTTTATTTTGTTTTCCTTTTTTGTGCTAGCTTTGTTTCTTTTTTTTTTTAATCAATTTTCTTTTAATTTAATAACATTCGAGTATATTTTAAAAAGCACTATAGAAATTAGTTGATATTTTATTTATAAATTTTCATAGCACATATACTTTGTTGTGAGTGGGTATTCTTTTTTTCCTATTATTATCGGGAGCTAATAATTTTAGAAATTTAGAGCGAGTTGGAATAATGATAAATTGAAAAAATGTCAAGCAAGTGACGAATTGACCAAAGTTACTTTTAAAAAATTTGTCCATAAGTGAAATTTGACATACAAAATTGAAATAATATTAGTAGATGCGCTTGACATAATTAGCAATTCTTGTCAGTATTAAGATTGATATGAATAATTCGGTTCAATGTTCCTATGAAGAAGTAGAAAGAAAAAAAAGTGAAATTTAGCTTAATTAACTACTCATCCATTTTTTTTATTTAATTTTAAACCTATTTTACATTTTTAATGAATTAATTAATTAATTAAAGTAAAAAAATATTATTTTAGTCTTTAATTAATATTTAATTTTTTTTATTATAATTAATGATAATAAGATAAATGATGGTATAATTAAAAAAATAATTTAAAAAATGTTTAAATATTTAAAAATGATAAGTAAAAAATTATTTAAAAAAGTGATTAAAATACCTATTTTAAAAATACTAAGGAGTAATTAATTATTATTTTTTTATTACACATATTTGGTGGACCAAAATTGAGTATACTGAGACCTTAATTACTTTGTTAAGTTTGTTTCAGTAATTATATTATATACATTTATATAGATTATACGAAATGAGTGATATTTGGTTTACGATGCTTTGCTATAATTAGGCCATATTTTCTTATAGAACAGTTAAATTCAGTTAAATTTAGTTTATAATTTAATTTAATTTATTATAATTTAGTTTAGTTATGCGTAGTTATAAATTTACACTAAAATAAATTTAGTATAATTTATCTCACTTCAGTTCAACCTATTTTAGTTCAGTTTAACTTTAAAAAATTGAAAACACGTATCTTACTTTGTTTGTTCTGTACAAAGTAACTACTAGTATTATACCACCTCTTACTATTAAATCAAATCTCTCGTTCAAATTGTGGAAAGTTACGAAATAATAGTTATTTAATAAAAAAACCATTTGTTTTACCATACATCAAATTTAATCATACATATTACGCAAGTATTCAATATTCTCAATGGAATCTTATTCTTTTGGCCCACATTGATAAAGGGATATGAAGTTTTTCAACGTCTTAAATTGTAACATATTATTTTCACACACAAAACACATTACAAAAGAAAACGATAGGGCATATATATAGGGCATATTATATATAATTCTTTTATATATCATTAATTTTTTTACAAAAATATATTTCTTTTAAAAATTTTACATGTTAAATAATTTGGTTGTTTATGTTGCAATTTTATTTAAATTTTTTAAAGAAATTTATAAATATAATTATTTCCAATAACAAAACTTTTGATTTTTGTATAAAATACTAACTATTAGGCTTATGAGCCGAATTTATATTTTGATTATTAATAAAGGTCGAGTCCAACCTTAATCTAATTTTTTTTAATAAATTGAGACATGTGTAGACTACTAATTTCTTATTTTGTAAGAGTGGTTAGCCGGCCCATTCCCAGGTTTGATGTGCAATTAAAGAATTTTGAAATCTCAATTCTCAAGTCTTGAAGGATTTAGATATTGTTCTACCAATAGAGACTCCAAAATCAACACTGAAGTTTGTAACCAAGTGTTATATATTCCACTAAACTCAAACTTAATTATAAAGAAAAAGATTCCAATTAATTGTTGGTCTAACTCAAATTTGTTACTTCTTTTTTCTAATATTTTTTACGTCTCTTTATTGAGATAATTTTGTTCGGAGCTTAGTAACAGCTAAGACTCCTCATCCCTTCCAACAAGTGTATTTAATAGGATTCAAAACCTTGTTCTCCTCCAGCTTACTCAGTCTGCTTAGCCAACTGAGCTACACCTTGTTGGTAACTCAAATTTGTTTACTAAATTCCTTCCATGCAAACTTTTTGTTGGCTTAAAACTTGTGTTTCCACTTTACACTAGTACATGGTATCCATGCATATATTAATCTTCAAAAAGTGTTTATAAAATGACGAATAAACTAATTTTATTTTAATTATTAAAAGGATGCTAAAGAAATTCTAACACACAAAGATGCTATTTCCAATTTGTTTGAAAGAATATAAGAAAATTCCCCAGTTGCTATCTTGTCATTATGAGGCCATTATTAGCTACATCTTCCCAAATTTTAACCTTGACTTAAGACAAATATTGTATTATATACAATACAAGCCCCACAGGATATAAAAATGCTTTGATTCCCTAATTCTTTATCGGCAAAAATTTCTTTAATTTTCACTAAATACAAGTCAAAATGAGCAACACAAGGACTAGGGTATGAATTTTATTCCACAATTTCCCTTTTAATTAGTACTATTATCTTTTAATTTTATAATAAAAGTGGAAGATACTGAATTTTTGAACTTGTTTGAATAACATAGTTTATTTTGTCAAATTGAATAATATGGTTTAATTTGTCAAATTGGAGTCTTCAGTTTGAAGAGTCCACAAAATTCCCCTCGATATGTTTTGGTGGTTCGAGAGGTCATATATTAATTCTTAGTTTAATAAATATATACCTATATGAAAAGGAGGAATAAAATTGTGCATAACCAAATTTATTAAAATGTTGGGAAGTTCTTACTAAATAACATTAGTAGCAACAACAATAACCAGTAACAAATATTAATATTTACACCAAATTTATGGTGTACTATAACCAGGCTATGACTGAGGAAGAAGCCGCTAGTTGAGGGTTAAAAAAATATAGGCCGTATCGTTTTATATTTTTTATTTTTAAATTAACTCTTGTCGAAGGGTATGTGTTTGTCTTACAGTAATAGCAAGTTTAGTTTATTTGTGTTATGTTTATGTGTTTTGGCCGGTGTTTTAACTCGGATAAACTATTTTTAATACTTTTTGATTTGTTTATATTTATCGGTCTACGAATCATTCTGCACAATTACTAGTTTGAACAATTAATTTTTCGACATGTAGAAAAACCTGACTTTATATTTATCACCTTTAATTAAAACTGTAATTATTTTTAATTTTATTTAATTGACAATATTCTACGGTAAAAAAATTTATGGTTATAATTAGAGATAGTTGAGATTAATGGGGGTAGATGGATTCTTTTAATATGTATATATTACAATAATGTAAAATATTAATTATAATTTTTGAAATTGTGATTTTAGAGATTACAGATTCGAGTTTTTATTCAGGCGAATATTAAAAATATGTCCCTTTTAGCCCAGCTATCATCAATTTTAGAAATAGTTTAATATTTGCAGTGATTTAACACAAACCAGCTTTTGTATGGTTGTGATAAATTTACAATTCACCGATTTTTTACCCTTTTTAATCGAAAGAATCAATCTTATCTTCTTCTTCAACTTTTCCCAATTTTCCATCACTTAATTACTATGTAAGTCTGCCTATGGACCAAATATTTCAATAATTTTCTGTCGTATAATTAAAATCTCACAATCCAATACTCATTTGCACTTATATCTTCTTTTCTGAAAATTACATTTACTATATTTTTTTAGTCAAGGAAAAACTATTAGACATTATTTTTTTCAACTTATTTAGCGAATATCGAACTGAACTGATAAATATTAATAAGTACTTCTTTCAATATAGCTTTATATGTGTGCAGTACTGCTAAGTACTGAATTGAATGAATTATAAGTCGAAAAGAACGTAACCTTACTCTTATTTACATGCATAAAGGTGCTTGGTAGCGTTTAAATACCAAAATTATTGCTAATCATTTTAGGAAGAAACGACATTTCAATAAAAATTCATCGTATTGTTAATAAACACAGGTTACAAATAACATAATAATAGAGTTGTGTTAACCGCAATATAAACTTCTTATATATAACTCCTTACACTTATTAAACGCTTGTTATAAATAAAATAATAATTGATTTGTGTTAAGCACAACATAAAGTAGTTATATGTAAGCGCATTAAGATCTTTGAAGCTAACAAATTCTCTTGATGTAACATATTAAAGCCCTATTCTCTTATACTACAATTCAGACAACTTTAATTTAATGTAATGAAGTTCAGTTCAGTTCAGCTACGCGTAATTATAAATTTATACTAAAATAAGTTCAGCACAGTTCAGTTCAACTCATTTTAATTCAATTCAATTCAATTCAGTTCAACTTCCGAAAAAATAACCTAATACTTTCTCAAAACTTTTTAATATCAAACATGTAATATGCCTCTCTTATCAATTTTAACGTCTAATGAGTGATGAGAGTTCCCCTCTCTCTTACATTATTTCCTTTTTATACCTAAAAACTTGCGCAAAGCATAAAAATTTTCAATTTATGCATGTATATATATGTGGAATTAATTCTATAACTTATTCCATATATGTGAAATTCTTTATTTTTTACTCCCTTTAATTTTTTTACTAATCATTTTAAAGTTTTTATTAAAATTAATAAAACATTTATTATAGCATTTAAATGACTAATTTATCCTTCATACTTTATAAATAATATCTATTTCTTCATAATTACTCACTTATAATTTCATCGATATCTAATCTCTTTCCTAATTAATATAAGAGGAAATACGGAACAAAATGGTTAAAGTTATATTGATAATTTAAAATGATAAATAAAAAAAATTAAGATCCAAATTTTAGAATGACTACTAAAAAAACCGGAGGAAGTAATAAGTTTTGGAAATATATAAAATGTATACATCAATGTCAAGGTCAATTAATGAAAATAGTTACTAGTACTATATCTATATGCTAAATACAATTGATTGCGTAAGATGTCTTTATTAGTTTTGGAACAATTAGGCATCGCTCAATGTCAAATTCATGAAAATTCAAGTTCATCTCATCATTAATAAAAATAAAAATCTCTTGAGATATTTTACCCGGTTGTTTTTAAAGTTAGTATGTCGAAAGGCCTAAGTTTAAGTTCATTATCCGGTTGTTTTTAACTGTGTGTTTAACTTAGTTTAAAATTGTGCGTTTTGTGCCTTTATCCTTTTATATATAAGCCTAGTTTTGTTAAGGGTTTCATTCTTAATCTCTTATTTTTCTCTCCCCGCTTGATTTCTTTCTTATGTTCTTCGCGATGCTTCTCTGTGTTCTTGATCTTCAACAACGAAGCATTTGATAATCTTGCGTGGCATGTTATTGTTGAAGGCTGTTTGAGGCGGTCTCTTTTCAAGGCTATATAAATCAGGATTGTATTTCTTCTCGCTAGACTATAATTTTTCTAGGGTTTCTAGGTTGCGTATTGTTTTCTGGTTTTCATTTTTGTGGGTACTTTCTCTGCATTTTTCCCTTTGACCTTTAGTTTAGCCATCAATAAAGCTGCTCTTCTCAACCCGTACATTAACATCACCTCTTCACGGAGGATCCTTTGAAAATAAAGATAGATAGAAGCACGTTAAAATTGATTGTATTCTTTACTTTCCGCTTATTAATTTAATAAATAATTACTGAAAATATGCTTAAATCGGTAACAAAGGGATTTATGAACTAAGCCGACGCCACTCTTGAATGGTGTATTTCCAACTATTTAGATAACCATCAAGGTTATTGCACGTACATACACAACGTGAAGTAATGAAGTGAATTCAATCTATGCACGAGTAAAAAAGAGACATTGAGTACAGCAAATTAAATAAATTATCGATTAAATTTAAAAGTATACCCAATAATAAATTAATTTAACCCAAAATTACTTCAAGTGTTTACAAAATTCAAATACCTGACCAACTTCCTTAACTTGTCACATTTTGACTATTGTCCCGAAATTTTAAAAAGGTTCTCATACCCTTATAAACTTTAAAAAGTACATCAATTTACTTCTAAACGTCATGTATTGGCTTTTGGTTGAACCAGAGAAGATAAGGAGAAGGGAAAAATTATACAATGGATCAGGTCCTTAGAACCCTTCTTCCTAATGAATGAAATGTGTCCCAACAACTAATTTAATGTTATTACTTTCTATTATTTTATTTATTTTTAAAGACACATGTAATTCATTGGAGAGAAAGGACTCAATCCATTATATAAGCAATAGAATGCGGAAATCTTTTAAAAGTGTATGCGCTACCAGGAACTCTTTAAAGTTCTTAAAAATGGTAGACTGAATAGTAATGAATTATCCCTTGTTAAAAAAAATTGCACAATACGTAGAAGCCAAGTAATTAATTATTTTGTGATTGATTCCATGACTAATTAAACATTAGTTTTGATAAGGATGAAATAAAATATACAATACTTGTCAACAGATCTACTGAGCCTTATTTATTTGATGAACTAAAGAATGAGTTCAGGATCAATTAACTACTGCTGTCAACCCACAGAAAGCCTCATAATGAATTCATCAAATTGAAATTTCAACTTAGATCGTTGCTCTTATGCAATCCATTTATTATTATAGTTTTAGTCTTTCGATTTCTACACATTTATTTATAATCACACATACATATGATATGGTCCACAATTTCACATGTCAATATTAAGTAGTCAATTGATCGTTTGCCCAATCTCAAAACTTACTTCAGCGAACGACAAAAAAAACTGAGACTTTTGTAAAAAAAATAATTAGCTGAAAATATGAATATTATATGTCAGTTTCTCTCTAACGAATATTTTTTTTTCTATTGTCTTTTAGTTATTTAATAGTTCTGAGATGAGTTTCGATTAAGTAGCTATCATTTGTTAGTAAAGTCAAATTTTCTATTCTAAAAAAATCTCTGATGTACCTGTGATATTGATTTTATTTTCACATGTAAATCCCTTAAGAGATTTCAAATTAAATAGTAATATACTATCAATGGATCGATCTAGATAAGAATGAATTAATACAGGATCTTCTAAACAAAGAGTCAATATATCACTATAATTGTTTAGATTTTATGCCCAAATTAACTGAATGTGGGGTTTTCAATTCGAAATTGAAACATACATGAACGTAAATTTGTACTCCTCTAAGGCTCCAATCACAAAATAGAAAGATAGGATTCAATAATAAGAATATGAATATAGTGTTTCTTTGTCAACGGTATACCATGTTAAATACGTTTGTACAAATTGTTACTGTTTGAATTTTTTGTCTTTTGTTACTGATGATGGTTTTTTTCGTTTGTTAATGATAATTTCTGTTGTTACTTATATTTTTTAGAACTACTACTTGATGGTGAAAAAGGAAAAGAAAACTATTTAATTTCTCCCATCCATCCTACCCAAAGGGTTGATTCACATGTCAAACAGTTGAAAGGGAATATGAGAAAATTTTGTTTTTTCAAAATGAGAAACCATTTCGATTAGATGACTAGACTTGATTTAGTAGCCACAGTTTCTATTTAAAGTAAAAAAAGATGTTAGGGTATTAAATGTAAATCTCAAATTCCTTAAAAATTAAATGTTACTAATAAAAAAAAAGAAGACAATCACCCAAATTTTATTTATTAGAAAATTCATGTGAAACTCCATACATGAGGGTCAAAATTATAACATATCCTATTACACTTAGGACGCAAGCTATTTGTGAAATCATCAAACTTTAATTACAACTCTTTACAATATATTAAAAAAAAAATTATTTCAATTTTAAAATATTTATAACGTTATATTGACAACGTACATATTGATAACTTTTGACACCTTTAATCTCCACCCTTCATCTTATTATCATCTGACGATGGGTATCACTTTAATAAAAGTAAAAAAAAAATACTGCTTTCCCTTTCTTTTCCAACTTTAAAACTCGCAAGGTATTTTTATCTTCTTTTCTAATCAATTATCTTCTTCCTCTCTCCCTATTTTCTAGCCACCCTTATCAATTTAAAATCTCTATTTTCTAGCTACCCTTATCAATTTAAAATCCCTATTTTATAGTTGCACGATAATACTAAAACCCTAGGGTGGGCAAAATGAACCCTTTTAGTAACGGTATACAGTATAAGTGCATGCTCCTAAAAGATACTGTGCACGCATGCCCCTATGTTCATGCATGCATAGTATCTTTTAGGGGCATACATCTATACTGTACACCGTTACTAAAAGGTTTCATTTTGCCCACCTAGGGTTTTAGTATTATCATGCAGCTAGAAAATAGGGATTTAAAATTGGTAAGGGTAGCTAAAAAATAGGGAGAGATGAATAAAAATTTTAATTAGAAAAGAAGATAAAAATGTCTTGCGAGTTTTAAAGTTAGAAAAGGAAGAAAAATTAATATTTTTTTATTTTTATTAAAATAATACCTACCATTAAATTATAATAAAATAAAAGTTAAAGATTAAAAATGTCAAATATTATCAATATATAAGTTATCATTACACCATTACGGTTAAAATATTAACCCAAATATTCTTACCATTTGCCTCTTCCAATTGCAAATTGATTAATTATAAATTTAGTAAAACTAATAGTATACACTCGAATTTAGATATTACCGGTGTATCCATGGATATAATTTTTGAATGTATAGCGTCCGACATATTCTATAGTTATTTTATTTAATCATTACTTTATCTTTTTTTATTAATAGATTAAAATAATTACTGTTTATTATATAGTAAAAAAGTACAAAGTAATAAGCACTTTATAAAAAATAAAATAACCATAAAATACACCATAGCATCTATATATGTTATGTTATTAATTTACATAAATATATTTGTAATTTGTGTCTAGAATGATCAAATGTAAGCTTAAAAGACCTAAAAATCAAAATATAATTAAAATCATTTATATAAAATTATTTAAAAGTTTAGGGGAAAAATGTGTAACGTACCCTACCTAATTAATATAACAACTTAACAAGGGACATTTAAGCAAGGTATATACATAATTTATCTTAAAAAGTTTGACTCTTGACTTTATGTCCTTCCATCAGAAGTGCCATCAAAGACCTGATATTTTTAATAATCTTAATATTATATTTCATACATGTGAAAGGTAGGCATATTTCTAACTATTCAATTACATTAAAATATAATTAATTTTAAAAAAATCATCAAAAGATGTTTTCCAAAACGCTAAATCTATTACTTTAATTATAGATCCATTCTTTATGGAATCCAAAACAAGACTATATGACTTGTAATACCATCTTAATTAATCTTTTGAAATAGTGACCTACCTTCCACTTATTTTCAAAATTCATATCAATTATTTGAGGTCGCAATTGGTTCAACCATCTAAATCTCTAAGCACTAAATAATCATGTTTCTATATTTAAACAATTTGGTGGTGCGGTAACTAAAGCGAGTCTTACTTATTTTAAAGTTAATATATATTTTTTCGGATAAGTAGACGAAAAGTAAAAAATAACTCAAATCAATTCTGACATGAGGTAACTAATAAAAAGTAAATATGAAATATTTTAATTATATTACTGTTCTTTTAATTTTTTTTGGTTGTACATCTAATTAATTATACTATTATTGCCCTCTTAACAGTATGTATGAATTTTGAATTAGGGAAGTAGAATTAGGTATTATCTTGTACATTGCCTGCATAAGTTGTTGAATGTACCAACTGGCAAAGTGGAGCATAATCAAGAAACAACCATTTGACTGTATTATTTAATTTGATCCTCGATCTTCTCAATTTTTAATTATTAACTAAAAAAAACAATCAAGAACTAAAAGCAAAAAAAAATCCGAGATAATTGCTAGTACTATGCTTTATAGTTTTAATCAGACTGCAAATCAGATAGCTATAAATGTTTCATTGAAGCAATTCAAGATCATTAATTCATTTTAGATTTATACTATAAGTATCAAACACCTATTCATCTAGATTGAGAGACGAGATAACAAAATTGAAATCTCGGTTCCAACTTTTTTTGAACGAAGAATATTGTCTATTATATAAAATTAGAATTAATTACAACTCTAATCAGAGGTAAACAGATATAAAAGCAAGTCACCTTATATATCAAAGAATCTACTGCTTTAACTAATGTCGGTTCGAGGTTCTCCAAAATTGAAATATTTATTAAAAATTATTAAAGTATCAAACTAATGAATTTCAGAAAAAATAAAAAAAGGAATTCCGTAACCCTGAAGGAAAAGACCCATCTCTAGCGTCAAGTTGCATGGCGTGTGCCATGAATTGATTTTAAAAAATGCAACTTGATTCATATTTTAAAAAGTTTTATTAACGGATAATATATAAGATATTGTTTTACTAACCTACTGAAAAACCAAACTAAAAGAAATATAAGATTTGTTATTTTTAATAGTAAAAAAATAAAATCAATTAATCACGATTCATGTTTATTTTCTGAAATTTGTTTATATTGAATGGTTTATATATATATAATATTTTTATTTTAAATTTTTTAATGAGCTACTATATATGATATTTTGATTTGATTGCATTAATGCATGAATCAATGTAACCAGTTAATTAAAAATTAAAATAAAACTCGTACAATTCCACTATACAATTCCACTATACAATATGTCTGCATCAAACATATAAAAATTGTTAAAGTACAGAGTACAAATGATATAAATTTAATACAGTTTTATTTTAACAGTTTATCTCTTTTTTCTTATATAATAAAAGAGTTTTCTAAATAAGTGAATTTTAGTAATTAAAACATCTAGATTGATACACTTAGTTATCCGATTAGAAAACTAATACATAAAGTGTATTAAATAAATAACCTTGAGTTACTGTCACAATTACATGATAAATTTTTTTAACTATATGTCAAATTAAATATTATGGTGTTTAATAATTTGTACCAAACAAATTTACAGCTTAAGTAGTAAAACTTGTTGTCGTGTTCTTATACAACCAAAAAAAATTTAATCACATGAAATTTTTACAGTAATTTTTTTTGTTTACATGAGAGGTGAAAAATTATAAGTTTCACGATATTTATTTTTCCTTTTTGAGCATGCCAAAGCATATATTACGTCAAAGCTAGCTAGGTAGAGTAGCAATACCCAAAAAAGAATGCTGACGAGGCATTAAAAACCATTATAAAAAGAAAAAAATAACAATAATCAAACGGTCACAACACGAAAATGATTACCCATCATCCATATATACATATATATCATGTACGTTTACTTTATAAATACAATAGAGTTTAAGCCAGGGATTTAAATGATAAGCGATTTGATATTATTTAAGTAAGGTTTTGAGTTTAAGTTTTGGTGAATGAAGTAAATCTTTATTCAGAGACTCATCCACCACAGTCAGGTGCGCGACCCGAGTCGGATATGAATATAGTCGGAACAAAACTCCGTTGAATCATAACAATAGAGTCTAGTAGCATAAAGCAAGGCAGTCGGTATAAAATCAACTTGGATTCGATACTCTATATTTTTCATTTCCCTTTTGTTTTACAAAATCCATCTTTAACCTTTTATATGAACCTTCCCTTCTTTTCTTCAAATTCATTGTTCATATTCAACAATCTGTATAATATAATCCACCAAATCTAATTATAATATCAGCAGATTTAGGCAAGTTATTATCTTAGGTGTAAACAGGATCAAATTTAGTTAAAACTGGAATCAATGGGTCCAAACTGTTCCTGTCCTAATTAAATTCAACCCTTTCTCTCTCTTTCTCTATATAAACCCCTCTTTCTCTTACAACCTTAGACTCAAACAAATCTCTCAAACTAGTTAACTCAATGGTAGGACTTTGCTTTTTCTTTTTTTCTTCCTCTCATCTTCAAATTCTTTTAATTTTTCTTTGTTTTCCAATGACGGAAATTGTGAGTTTAATTTAATTATACTGCAGGAAGAAGAACAGCAGCAAGTTTGGGAAGGATATGTGAATTGGAGAAATAGGGCAGCAATCAGAGGTCGCCACGGAGGCATGGTGGCTGCAACTTTTGTATTAGGTATGGGGAATTTGGAAAATTTTGAATTTTTTTGATTAATATCGGGGTATTGGGGGGATGAAATTGATTAAAATTGGAAAATGGATGGGGCAGTTGTGGAAATACTGGAGAATTTAGCGTTTCTGGCAAATGCAAGCAACTTGGTGACATATCTATCAAACAACATGCACTTATCTCCTTCGAGATCCGCTAATAATGTCACAAGCTTCATGGGCACTGCTTTCCTTTTAGCCCTTCTTGGTGGTTTCCTCTCTGATGCCTTTTTCACTACTTATCTCATCTACCTGATAAGTGCTGCCATTGAATTCCTGGTAAATTGTTTCTTTTAACTCTCTCTTTTAACCTTGATGCTATCAAAACCGTACTTGGACGTCATACCGGTGAAGATTTTAGTACGCAATACTACCGGTATTACCAATATAATTAGAGGCTTTAATAGGCATCATACTAGTCTCTTGCATCGCTTTCTGGGTCTTTTGCATGCTATATGAACCTATTGCAACGCTTTTTAAGTTTTTTTGCAACTCATTCTAAATCTTTTGCAACATTATCTGAGTCTTTTACAACACTTTCTGAGCCTGTTACAAAATTTATGAGTGACACCATTATCATGTTTAAAACCGTTTTAAAATTAAACCGTACCATTACACAGATTAGCAATAAAACCTATGAAACTAATTAATATGGTACGATTTTGATAATAGTGCTCCAGATTAGATAAATAATTTAAAAGATCAATGATTAATGAGAAAAACAAAGTCAAATAATACATGAAGAAATGCAGGCACCGTCTATGATTGGGTTAGATGCCATTTTGCACTTTTATAAGCAAGTTGTGCCTTTTTCTCTTTTTTTTTCGAAAATTAAGCTTTGCTTTTTTACCCAATTGCTGAAATGATAACAGTCATGAGAGACTTATTTCAATTATAATTGAGTAGTCCCATTGGACCCCATTTATGTAGTTGAGTTGATAACTTAGGACAAATAGAAACTGCCCTTTTCTCAATATCTACATATGTTTTTGTCCTTATCTCTGATAAACGACAACGCGTTTTATTAAGCTATCTATGGCTGTGAGAGGCTATCTTCTTTGTTCTGGTCGCCACGTGCAGCTTGTCATTGATAAATGATAGCACCCAATAACCCAAGTGTGGCTACCATTCTATTTGTGGATAAGTTATCCACATTTATCGTTTCTACTTTCTCTTGGTCATCATGGATTCCCTTTCCTTAAATTGCATACGTCTATGTGCTCTAGTTACCCTACAAGATTTGAAATAAAAAATTGAACCACTGTTATAATTATTTGACGATAAAAATCGTACTATCAATATTTTAGATTTGGTCATAGTTAAGATATCTCGTCTATTTTTACATTTCATTTAAGTATAACTGAGGAACTAATTATAGTGGACTACGATTATCTTGTTATCTTGACACTCTTCATTATGATACTAATGAAGAAACATTTTTAACAATTTTTTTTGAGAATTAGTGAAAAAATTTCTATCATGGTCATTTATTGGTGTAGATTGCGTAACGATTATTGTTAACATGACAATCATCTAAAATGCTATAATCTCAAGTTTTTACTCGACTATAACTTTTGGACTTGAGAAAAAACAATGTCAAACTTAACGTGAATTTGTGTTGCAACTCGAACAAAAACCAGTACCCTGATTAGTTTAGATAATGAGGATAGGAAGTATGGTCAAAAAAACATATTGTACTTAAAGTCATCTGTGTAGGTTTGTGAACCATGTATTGTAGATATAGCATTAATTGTATAAATTACCTTCCCTTGGCAGAAAATACATTTTCAGAAACATGACAATTAGTAATCTGCTTGATTGTCTCTTTCCATCTGGTCTCTTTCAATGGCCTATCAGTCCATCAACAGATACATGGGACCCAATTGGCTAATTTTAGCAACCTGTCCAAGATTTATTTGTGTTTAGACATTGCCATTTATTAGATTCAATGTCCACAAATGAGTGGTGTTGATTTTTCTGCTTAAAAACTACCATTGTCATTACCTATCAAAACTGAAAAAGACATGTTCCTAAGTCAACTATAGTTTCATATTTAAAAAGATTACATTTTTTATATTGTTTTTTCCAATTAGATTAACAAGTTAAATGTTGAATCAGGGATTGGTGATACTAACAATCCAAGCTAGGTCGAGTTCGCTAAAGCCACCCGAGTGTAACAAAAGCAACCCGAATGTCCAATGCCAAGAAGTAAATGGTACTAAAGCAGCAATGCTCTACATAGGCCTATATCTAGTAGCGCTCGGCGTGGGAGGAATAAAAGGCGCATTGCCGACACATGGCGCTGAGCAATTCGACGAATCGTCCCCAAAAGGAAGGAAACAGAGATCAACTTTCTTCAATTACTTTGTCTTCTGCCTTTCATGTGGAGGCCTAATTGCTGTCACATTTGTTGTTTGGGTTGAAGACAATAAGGGTTGGGAATGGGGTTTCGGGTTGTCTACAATTGCAATATTTTTGTCCATCCCGATTTTCCTCGCTGGATCACCCACTTACCGCAACAAAATCCCCTCCGGTAGTCCCCTCACTACCATTGCCAAGGTTCTTATTGCTGCTGTCACGAACACCTGCGTCACAGCAGGTAGCCCTAACAATGCTGTCGCGAATTTGACCACTAGTCCTTTCAATGCAACAAAAGAGAGTCAAGGGCAGGAAAAGGGAAATTCGAAAGAAATTGAAGTAACGAAATCCATTAGTTGTCTAAACCGAGCGGCGATTAAAAGGCCAGCACATGAAGTTGAAGATGTTAAAGTTGTTATAAAAATTTTGCCGATTTTTGCTTGCACAATTATGCTTAACTGCTGCCTAGCTCAGCTGTCCTCATTCTCGGTTGAACAAGCTAGTACAATGGACACAAAGCTCGGTTCTTTAAAAGTTCCACCCGCTTCACTCCCTATTTTCCCTGTCGTATTCATTATGATCCTTGCCCCGATTTACGACCACTTCATTATCCCTTTCGCTCGAAAAGCGACCAAATCAGAAATGGGGATTTCTCATCTACAAAGAATCGGGATCGGTCTAGTTCTTTCAATTATAGCAATGGCAGTAGCAGCATTGGTCGAGATTAAACGAAAAAGAGTTGCTACACATTCAGGAATGCTCGATTCAAAGGAGCCATTGCCGATATCGTTTTTCTGGATTGCATTTCAGTACTTGTTTTTAGGGTCAGCCGATCTTTTCAGTCTAGCTGGATTGCTGGAGTTTTTCTTCACAGAAGCACCTGCAAGTATGAGATCATTAGCTACTTCTCTTTCGTGGGCATCATTGGCAATGGGATACTATTTAAGCTCGGTGATTGTATCGCTAGTGAATCATATCACAGAGAAGTATAGTCACAAGCCATGGCTTGATGGTCCTAACATAAATTACTATTATCTCGAACGGTTCTACTGGGTTATGTGTGTGCTTAGTGCTGTTAATTTCTTACATTACCTGTTTTGGGCAAACTGGTATAAGTATAGAACCACAAGAGCTAGTTAGTTAACTAGATCAATTCCCAAATTTTGTACAGATATAGCCCAGTTTTCAGTTTATACAACATGGAAATGTTCTAAGAGATTACATGATTTCAACTCCTTGATTCCTTCCGTTATTTGATCCAATTGTATACGCATCAGCTTCAAACCCATGAATTTTCATAGATTTGTAATAATCTAATGAAATCCCCGAATTTCCGTGATTCACATACCTAGGAATCATAGTGTTCCATGTAATGGTATCTCTGTGGGGCATTTCATCGAACACCTTGCAAGCATTTGCAATTCCCAAAATTATTGGCTCTGTAAACATCTGCATTAAACCCCAATTTGATCGCCCGGCAATGGGTGACAAAGATATTATACAACGTACGAGTGCTGCTTTGAATTATGAAATTCAATGGCCTCCTCATTCATTTACTATAAAATAAATGGTAGAGAAATACAACAAAAAAAGTAACACCTACACTTGTGCAAAAGCTAAATATAGGTAAATAACCGCTTACATACAATTCAAACACATCTCCCTCCATTGTTACAGAAACAAGGTTTGATTCTTTTCAAAATTTCCTCTTCCATACATCAATTGAATTGAAGAATACAAAAATTAAAGAGGGGAAATTAATAAAATTCCCCAGAAATTCAACAATTGAAAAAAAAGGGAAATCAAGAGATTGAATTTGAAATTAGAGATGACAACAGAAGAAGGAGTAACCTTGGAGTATACACCAACATGGGTGGTAGCAGTTGTTTGTACTAGCATTGTTTTCATTTCCCTGACAGTTGAAAGAATTCTTCACAAATTGGGCAAGGCATGTCTCTTCTCCCCCTTTTTCTACATTTTCATTAATTTCGCCCAATTCACTCAAAATTGTTCTATTTTATGCTTTTGCAGTATTTACAGAAAAAAAATCTGAAAGCCCTATTTCAAGCTTTACAGAAAATCAAAGAAGGTAATTGATCAATTGATTAAGCAATAATAAGATAAATGTAAAGGTAGTGATTGACTGATTATAAAAACAATGATACAGAATTGATGCTAATGGGGTTCATATCATTGTTGCTGGCCGTATTGCAACAAAAGATTAACTCAATATGTATATCTGCGGATTTGGCTGCTAAATGGCTGCCTTGCGATGAACCATTGGAAATTGAACTTTTGGCTGAGGCTTCCTCTGAATGTCCTGAGGTTTTTGCTTTCTATTTTTTTCTTACGGTTAGCAAACATAGTTGGAAACTACTTGTTACGCTCCGTAAAAAAAATATTTTTACCTTTATTTAAAAATTAAAAGAATTTAACGTCGGCGCGAGACGTTTTCTAGAAATGCATCTGCACTTTGCAGTATGTAGGTATTTTTAGGAAAACGCCAACACCTATGCACTAGTATGGAGGGGCATTCCCCTCTTACGGGGCGTATTACTGATTCATCCTAGTCTTATTATTTAAGGACTTTTTAATTATGAGAGAAAAATTATCTCTTACACCGACTTTTATAAGTAATTTTCAACTTTATTTAACACCCCAATAATTTTTCACATGTTTGTAATGTTATGTTAATTGTTACAGGGGAAGGTTCCAATGTTGTCAATAACAGCGTTGCATCATCTTCACATTTTCATTTTTGTGTTGGCTTGTGTTCACGTCACTTTTTGTGCTTTAACTATTCTTTTCGGAAGTGGAAAGGTAATATTATTATTATTATAAAGTATTAACCGAAATAACTAATTATGGACGATGAAGGGAGCGTTTGGTTCATATAGAGAAAAGGAAAGAGATTCAATAAAGGGAATGCTAAGGATAGAAATGTAATTCTCTTTAATTATTTCATATGTTTGCATATGATAAGAAAGGGAATGACTTTCATTTATTATTTTTTTAAATATTATATATATAATAATAATAATTCATTACTAACATACGTATAATTATATTTTAATATAAAATTTTATAATAATTATTTATATTTTTATTTATTATATATAATAATATTAATTATTATATAAATATTAATTATTTTAAATAGTTTGTTATAATATTATAATATTAATCATTAATATAATATTTATAATAATTTTATCATTAGTAAAATTAGTATTATTATAAATAAATTAATAAACTATAATATAAATATAATATTAATTATTATTACTAATAAAAATTAATAATATACGCACAATAATAAAAATAATATTCATTTTAAAAATAGGTATCATTATAATTATTTGTTCATAATTAATAATTATTATTTTAATTAATAATAATAATAATATATATTATAAATATTATAATAATAATTACACTAATTAAACTAATTACTTAATATAAATATTATTACATCTATTTATAATTATTATTAAATAATAATATTATAATAGTAATAAATATTATTATTTAATACATATTCTCATTTCTTAATTTATGATAATATAATTAAATATTATTATTGACTGTTATTATTTTAATATTGAATATATGTGATAATAGTAAATTTTTTACATTTTATATTTTTTATAATTATTTCAGTTATATTTAAATAAATAATATTAAATATTATTATTATTATTAATTTATAAATAAAAATTAATATTAATATTAAAAAATATTATTATATTTAATTTATTATATTATTAATCATTTTTTGTTTTTTGAAATAAGTATTATAATAATAAATATTATTATTTTTTATTATTTCTAATTTTTGCTAAATATTATTAATGAATATTATAATTATTATTAATTTTAATAGTTATTAGAAATGATATAAGGAATAGGAATATGCCTAGGTGAGTGGGGGGAATGGGATAGAGGAGTTTGGAGTAATAGGATAAAGGATTAGGGGTAATAAAAATTTAAGAAATGAGTAAACAAACACCAATAAAGGAAATAAATAGTTTTCATTCCCTCTCCATTTCCTGATTCCCCCAATCCAAATGCCCCCTAAATAATGCATATGTAATAATCTATAGTTAGTCATTTTTCACTATTTATTTATTTTGAACGGAGCAAAACAGAGATAATCCACACTAGTTCAAAATAAAACACTCAATATCTTATTATAAAATTTTGAAGTTAGTCAACATGTTTTTCGATGTGTTTGACAACATTTTCCATATACGAATACTTTTTCGAATTTATATTGATTTATTGCAATGTTCGTTTTTCAACTTGTCGACACACTTTCAAGGCTTGACATATTTTGAAAAACTAGACATCCTATGTTCAGTTTTAAGACAAAGCAAAACCAAACACCGAGTGTCTGGTTTGCTCCGGTTAACGTGAAGTCAAATAGCGAAAAATCGAACATCCCATGAGATTTATTGCCGTCATAGGCATTATTGAGTTTATTAACCCATTGCTTTTTGTATTTGAATGTTTATTGTTTAATTAATTATATTGTTGGGAATGAATTACCATTGTAGGTAGGACAATGGAGGCAATGGGAGGACTCTCTGCTAAAGAATGAAAATGAAGGAAACGAAGGTATTTAGTGGGAGAATGTCGATAAATTTATGTAAAATAATTCTGAAAGTATTTGGATTCTCTAAAGTTCAGAATTAATAAAGTTAAACATTTCAGAAATCATATATCCAATTGATTTTGTTCTGGATTTCAAAATATATGCAACAGGTAGCCCTAAACTGACCCAAGTCCATGATCATGATTTTGTGAAGAAAAGATTTCGTGGTCATGGCAAGGACTCTCTCCTTCTGACCTGGCTGGTAATTCGTAATTATGATAATCTTGTATTATATTTTCAACATTTTGCACTATTAAATTATTTTTTTATTGAATTGATCATCTCAAACAAGTTAAAGGGTTTAAAGGGTATAAAAGATTGTTTTCATAATAGAGATGAAAAGAAACTCACATTTTAAATCTTCTTTGTTCTTCAGATGTCATTTTTTAAGCAATTTTACGGTAATATTACAGAGTCGGATTATACAACATTGAGATTAGGCTTTATCATGGTAAAGTTTGATTTTACATGTGCTTTTTGATATTTCTGTAATTATTGAACTATATTGAATTAATTTGTGATAAGTCATTGCACAGAGACATTGTAGGGGGAACCCAAATTTTAATTTTCACAATTACCTAGTTCGTGCCTATGAAGCCGACTTCAAGAAAGTTGTTGGAGTCAGGTTAGAACTAAAATTATAGATTTTCAATTTTTTTTTTCCAATGGTTATATATAAAAAATATAATGAAACCTATGAAAATGTTATGTTATTGATTGCAGTTGGTACCTTTGGATATTTGTGGCTGCTTTCTTGCTTGTAGACGTTGATGGTAAGTCGCATAACGTATTTTTGTATTTAACGTAAGTGCAATTGCGCAATAATTTGTTTTTATAAGTCGAGCATTTGATTGATTGTTCTGTGCAGGTTGGAATGCATATTTCTGGGTTGCAGTGGGTTACTTCCTTGTAAGTTGTCCAACATGAAAATTAATTAAACTATAGCCAATTGAGAACATATAATTGCTAGATGTGATGTGAATGAATTTTGCAGCTTCTGTTAGCACTTGGTACAAAATTAGAGCATATACTCACTCAACTAGCACAAGATGTTGCAGAGAAACACATAGCAGTAGAGGGCGATCTAGTCGTCAAGCCTTCCGATGACCATTTTTGGTTAGGCCGTCCCAAGCTCGCTCTTACTTTGATTCATATCATCTTGTTCCAGAACTCTTTCGAACTCGCCTTTTTCTTTTGGGTTTGGGTAATCAAAACGTAATTTTTCATTATTTATTCGAATTTAGTATAACTTAGATGAATGGCATAATAGTACTCTGTTGCAGCTCCTGTACGGTTTCGATTCCTGTATAATGGGAGGAGTTGGGCTTGTTATCCCGAGACTCGTCATAGGGTAACAAATCCGACAATCGTTAGTTATCTTCTGTGCTACTTGTATATAACAATTTACACAATGTGATAGTTTTGTGTTTTTAGGGTGTGTGTTCAGTTTATATGCAGCTATAGCACTCTGCCACTTTATGCAATTGTCACACAGGTATTCTACGAACTTTTTCTTTTGTTTCGGGTTCGTATAGCCATCCAACGATGACTAGATGAATTTATTTTATTGCAGATGGGAAGTTCGTTCAAGAGAGCCATATTTGATGAACATATTCAAGAAGTGTGCATCGGTTGGGCAAAGGTGGCGAAACAGAAAACGAAAATGGCCGAAAAAGAAAGCTGCCCCATAGGCGGTAGTAGCAACCACAAGCCTGGTCCTGTATCAGCTTTGCTAAAGAAAGCGGGACTCGATTCTTAATGAATTTTGAACTAGTACGAATCTTGACCGCAGATTTTGAGGCCATCCTATAGGCTTTTCTTGTACAAATTTTGATCCAACATGTAATAGCTTGGTTCCTTGTAATTGTAAATAACATCGTTTCATTAACCCACTGATGACAATTCAATTTCATAAATTGAGCATAACTAAATGAGGTTGGCAAGTTTCTATAACTCAGATCAGAAAGAAGTAGCAACAGAGTTAATGACAATATCCCAAACCAGATACATGTTTATATATCATAGTTTTAGCAGGCGCACTGAGGCGCCAAGGGGTCAGGCGCGCCGAGGCGCGAGGGACTTGAGGGGCATACATGAAAAAAATGAAGTATACTATTAATTACTGAAATGCAATAAATAGTAACAACAAGATACTAACTCGCACCCAGTCTTACTAACCATAATTACACTCAATCTAACTAATTATAATCAAACCCTTAAAAATGCAAAATCAAGATAATAAGTTCAATCAAACCACAAAAGTAAGCAAATAGTACTTTTTATTTCGATTGTAGACTCCACAGATGAACTAAAATATAAAATTGAACTTAATTCTAATTGCTAATCACTATCAGTGCATATTTCATATCCAACATCACATTCTTAATCACTATCAGTGCATATTTCATATCCAACATCACATTCTTATCATCTTTATACCGATCCTCCCCAAAGTGATTTGAGTGTGTTGATTTCTTTCCTTTTCGTTACGAAAATTGTTATTGATGATATCGTATCTAATGAAATAGATATAGCTTCTTTAGTCTTATTATTTTTTTCTTTTTTTTTTACTAATATGCTAAGATATTATAATGGTCAATATCATATATATATGAAAAAATGCTAAAAAAAATAAAGAACCTTCTTTTTGCATTGAGGCGCGCCCGAGGCGCAAAAGGCGCGCGCATGATGAGCCGCGCCTCACCTGACCATCTGTGAGGCGCCGGCCCTTGTGCCTCGAGTGCCCCACGCCCAAGGCGCACCTGTAACAACTATTAAATATAGACAAGACTCAATAGAACATTATCACATGCAGGCATAATCGCTTTCTTCTTAAATGAATTTGGCATATGCAATAACTTTTTATTTATCTCCGAAGGGATGTTTTCCATGCTAACCAACTGAGATGAAAATCAGGCATTCGTGAAAAAAATAAAAACATGATTCTCCTTTCTGTATTGCCTTTCTAAGTTTATTGATTGAACTAAGCTTCTACTTACTAGATCCATGGCATCTTGGACCAAACAAGGAAATTAGAGAACAAATTTAGAGTGTATTAGTGTTTTTATTTCTTTCCATAGTTCCTGTTTGCTATTCTCCCAACCACTGGTATACTTTTAGCCGGTTTCGTACTAATTAGTTATGCTTGTACTGAGAATTGAAACCTCAAATGATCGAGGTATTCAACTTCATCCATATGATCTCAATTTCTGCCTTGTCTTGCATTGTGGAATTACAGTTTTGATCTGCTTCACCACACTGTTGATTATCATTATCATCTGCTTCATCAGAGTCCAAAGCAATGCAAATTACATTACTAGTTCTACAGTTCTCAAGAAAATTTCAAGTAAATTGTCGCTGACCTCTTCCTGAAAAACTTAGAGATGGATTCAAAATACCTGAAAACATGAAATAAATAATCAGAGAGAACACACACAATATACAAATGAAAAGTAGTGTTTAATTACAGTGATTTAACTAGCAAGAACTGGCAAAGTAGTGGAGAAGGGAGTACTTGCATTTGAGCATTTCTATGTGATACAGGGACCATATGGGGAAATCAATTATTGTCAGGGTCCCTTACAAATTATGGTCAATTTTATAGATAGTTTATTAAATATTAGTAAGAAAAAATATTTTTTTATCTGTATATAAAAAATTTGTATTAAATTTTTAAAGAAAAAAATATAGAGGTCTTCATTTTTATGAGGCCTTAAGCGGCTGTATTAGTGGCTTTTATTGTAAAGTCGGCTCCATTGCCGGCCCTGGGGTGGTGCAACAGGTGCCACTGCCTAAGGCCCAAACTCAAAAGCGGCCCAGATTTTTTAATTTTTTAATTTTTATGTTTTAAAAAAATAAAAATAATATTTTTATTTTTTTAATAAAAAATTCTTATTAATTTTCGATAAACTATAGTATAATGGCATAAATTAAAAATTTAAGTGGTTTTATTCATTTATATTTTTAGTTTCATTTTCCACGAAACAATTAGATATAATTAATTTTTATTTTTGTTATTCAATTATGTATTTTATCTTATAATCAAATTCCAAGAGTATTGATCTCAGTGGTAAAATGACAAGTTGAAAGCAAAAAATTGAAAGTTTGCTCGTAAGAAAAAAAACGTATTAATCATGCCAAGGTCGGAATTATATAAACAATTATTCCCCAATTTATTACAAAAAAATTATAAATGAACCATTTTTTTTATTAAAAGGGGTCAAAGTATATGTTTCACGTACTATTTCGTCTAGGGCCTCGAAAATGTCAGGATCGGGCCTGACCGGCCCTGAACATTGTAACCTTCTCATCATCATCAATCTAGAAACGATAATATTTCCACCCAATTAAAAAGTTACAGGTTAAATGAACTATGCAATAGACGAGATTTTTTCTGATGTTGATAGATGCCTGAACGAAATGAACGACGGACAATCCAATAGATGTACGGAAACATGATTTCACTATGCAATATATTAAGAATTTCTTACAATTATCAAAACGCATACCGTGATGTTAAATTCATTGAATTCGCAGTGAATAAGGCCATGTTCAGCTAGACGCACAACAGGACCTATTATTGTTTCAAAATATGTTTCTGGATTTTGCAATTGCTTCACCTGCACACTATTTGCATAGAAAATACCTAAAACTCATCATATATGAAAGTAAGATCTCCAATTACTTTACTAAGATAAACCTATAATTATAACTACCATTCCCAAACGACAGGTGGTGAAGAAATACCAAGAAAAATATAGAAATAACGGCTAAAAATGATATTTACTTTCATCAAGCCAAGATAATTATTATTGACTAGCTAAATTGGGATGTGCACTCATGTTTCTTTTGCTCACCGCTACCACGGGAATCGCTTTTGCTTTCTCTTCCTATGATTACTAAGATGTTTCAGTTCGCCGGGTCATTACAAAAATTCATAGTCCTATCCTTTTATGTCATGCAATTCCTGTAGTAGTTATATTGTAATCTAAGTAGTTTACAAACAATTCATAATAACAAATAGAACAAAAAAATTCAAACTGTATTGGACACGAGAGTTGAGTCACAAAAAAAAAAATCAAATTCAATGCAAGTTGTCACAGCACGAAATTGTTGGAGAAATAAGCTTAATTTAATGGAAGAGATGAACAAGTTGATGATTAGTGGCAAGTTTTGATTGGAAATCAAACAAGTGTCCAACACTTGTCATTATGTTAGTGCGTGTAGGGTAACTATTAAATGGTCCATAATACTATATATATTGAGTTTGAAGTGAACCCTATTTACCATCACATTTTTTATTATTTTTAATATAAATTTATATGTATGTAGTATTGATAAGTATCGAATTGAACTGAATATAAGTTAAAAAGAACATAGCCTAACTCATATTATGCTTTGAGGGGAAATTTTATGAGTCCCGACATTTTAGGATGAAAAAGTGTCGCTCCATATATCAATCGATACATGTTCTATTATATAAAAAAATGTGAATATAGAATGACATGTATTATGAAATGATATTTTTTTAAATTAAAATGTCACCTGTATAAAAGAAATCATCAGTTATCACGCTTAGATTTGACAGCCCTGAAGGAAACTCTACCAAGTCTGTGCAACTTCATAGCCATGCTATACAGGCCTAAATCAATACTACGTCGTTTTGTTCATGGGTGACAAAACCAATATGCTCCATATTTCGAAATGGGCCGGGCTCAGCCTGCCTGAAACTCTTGTCGACTCTGAGCCCAGCACCCAATCAATTTTTTGGGCTCAATTCGGGCTGGTTTATTTTAACAAAAAAAATAAATCAATATTAAGAGCATGCAACCGAAAAATAAAAAATTCATCTCAATCAAATGATATAATATTAACAAATTTTTTTTCAATCACTTGAGTAGTGTCAAAACAAATATAAATATATGATTACTAGAATAATTTATAGAATGTGCCGGGTCCGATACCTAATAACTATTTATAGAAAATTCAACCCAAATGCTGTAAAATATTAAAAATTGGTATTCTATACAAACAAGTCTATTTTCACAAATTTGAGGCCGAAAGGAAGGAAATATATCTTTTTCAATTACACTGTTAATGTAAGTATTTCAATGTTTTGCCCAATTTGATTTCCATTAATTCTGATAGGTGATTATGTTTATGAAACAATTAATTAGTATACATCTTTTTATGAATTTTCTTTAAATTAATTAAAGTTTGTTATATAAACATGTACTCTACGATGATATGAAGACCAAGAGATCTTACAGATTAAAACATGATCAGAAATATTAATAAATACAAGTCTCTTATATTAATTAATAAGGAAAAATTATTCATTTTTAATTATGTAATAAAACATCTTTCATAAAGAAAAAAAAAGGAGAGCGTATCGGTTAAGCTAGTCATATGCCGTGTGACGCATCAAACTATTGTCACATGAGTACGGCCGATACAAAGCATATACTAGAGGTGTGACGGTTTTACGCTCACAATCAAAAGGAGCCCATAAATTTTTATTCCGTATAAGTGACTTTTTTATTTTTTAAATATTAATGAATTAATTTATTACGTTAAGTGTACACTATAATATATTTTAATTTTATATAAAAATAATTTTCATAAAAAATCAATATTTTAATTTTCTACTAAGACAGTCGAAATGTTAGGACCGGCCAAGTAAATAGGATTGTTTTAATGTGTATTAGTTTAAAATAGTTTACTTTCTTTGATGTCTTCTTCGATCATAGAAGCATAATCCTTTATTAGTCTTTATTTTTTTTATATTAATAGGAGTTTTTTAAAATTCAGAATTGATTCATGGTCATTTTCACCTACACCATGTGGATGTATTAATTATACTAAGTTTAATTAATTTATTATTAATTTTTTTTATAATTATAAATTTTTAAGAGGTTAGATATTTAATCCAATACCTCTCACTATTATATTAAATGGTATACCAATTAAACTATATTATTATTAGTTTTTTTATACTTGCTTAAATATATATGAAATATTCTTTTCTCATGCTTCTTTTCAATTAGCTCGTGTATATGTAATTTTGTGAGTAAACAAAATTTACCATATTATTGGCATCGTTTAAGTATTTTATGATTTAGATTAAATGAAAAGAAAATTTTCTAATATGTCTTGAATGTGATTCGAACTTGTGACCTCTAGAGGTCACAGCTTCAGTGTTAATCATTAAATCAACCCCCAAGTCACATGTTTAATTGTGAACTTAATTTTACTAGCGTAATTTAAATTATATCTCCGCTGGCCACTCGCCAATTTGATTACATATTAGTAATGTCGTTAAAACCAAATAGAACATGTCGGCTCAACAAAATAATCACAGTTAAACCAATGTTGAACCATGATTAGACCTCAGTTGAATCTGATTGAACCACTAAAATCGTGAACCAAGTTGAATCTGATTGAACCACTAAAATCGTGAACCATTGCCTTCTCCAGTTCAATATCTGATCTGATTTCGATAACATTCCATATCAGTGAGACAGAGATCACGTATTTATCTAACATCCACCAAATTAAAAGAAAATAGAGAAGATGGGGGTTGGTTGGGATGCATCACAATTTGGAATTTAGGTTAGAGGAGGTTGCATGTAGAAATGTTGGTTGTTATGGACTCCAAATCTATTCTTGCCTAATACTACTAATTTATTTTCTCATTTGGCTAGTGGGCATGAATTGTCTTCATTTATACCCGAATAGTTGAGCTCAATAACATTTTTTTACTTCCCAACTTCATTAAATCAAGAATATAAAATATATGCTTATCATATGATGCCCGGGTTTAATTTTTATAAATATATCGTTGATAATTTTTAAATTTTGATTGAAGTTCAAGAACCATATTGTAGAGTCATATCTCCTAGTCCTTGACTAGTCTATCAATACTGTATATCTAACTAAAATTTGATTAGCTAAAAAAATATTTTTTGAAAGATTAAAATGAAAGTAAGTACAAATTTGATGCTTCAAAGTTGAGGTGGTGTACACACTGACCGTAAGGATGCAGATATCATTTAATGGCTATCGCATATGAACAGTATTTTTTTTCAACTGTCGCTTCATTAAATGTAATTTACAAACGAAAATTCTATAAATTAGGACATGTTGTTTGATTTGCAAACGGAAATGCTACATTCATTGTATTTGGATAATACTTTTATACAAAAATATCAATTAATAAAAATATTTAATATATAATGACTTTATTTTTTACATCATACCAACCATTACATTGTCATTTTTCATTGGGTATGGTGAGAATTGATGTAATGATACAAAATGGCAAAGTAGCGAGTATTTGTTAACATGTCATTTTGGTTCTTTCAATGTCCGAAAACTTTTAGTTCGGGAGAATAATGAACATCTAAATGAATAATGTACTTTATGAATTTAACACTATATTCAATGGATTAATGGGCATTTTTTAATTATATATCATTCATTTAATTCATTAATTTTTTATGCGGGATACTCAACTCCACACTTGCTCAAATAATTTCCCTCTTAAGTATGAGTTTATCACCACATCCCTGACCATGTTCCGCCTCGAGCGCAACACCGTGTTTAAACAAGCCAAACTTGGCTCTGATATCAATTGTTAGTGCTTGTGCAAGCTTGTGGGCACCCCATATCCCCACACATGGTATGATATTATCTATTTTAGACCTAAGTCTTCATGAATTTGCTGATGAGCTTTACCCCAAAAGGCCCATACTATTGAAGATCTTGTCCACACTTATAAACCATTGATTCTCCAACTTTCTTAACAATGTATGTGATATTTATTAGCCCAATAAATTTATACTATAAATATCGCATACAAATATAATAAAAATGAATGAAATAAACTATTGTCTTGAACTTATTATAATTTTTAAAATAAAATAATTATTGTACCACTTATTATAATATAAAATAAAATAATTGATGTTCGACGTATCACAAAATAGTTATTTTATTAATAATTCGTCTATAAATTTAACGATACAAAAGTGAGTTACTCGAGTTACTCCGTAAATGTTTTAGAGAATTAGTTTCATAAAACGCTAATGTTATATTTATCATTCGAACATGGCACGAAACTTCCCAACACCTTTATCTTATTGTTCTACATTTCCTTCGTTAATTTTTTTTATCTTTTTTCTTATTAATGTTAAATAATAGTCTTCTAAATCAGGAATGCTGTACAATGTTGGAAAGTATGATACGAATTTACACCAATTCGTTATAGTTTTAATTATGTAATAGGGTAGTATTAAAATTTAAAACCCAATTCTCAAAAATTAATGGATACACATTGAAGTAAATTATAATGTTCCAAAAGTAAAACCCAATTCAATGATAAAATTACTAAAATTAAGAAATTTATAAGTAAATTCAACTAATTGAAACTAATGTATAGCAGCTATAGAGTTACAATCTATCGATCTGTGGGTGAAAAATTAACTCTCTTCCAGTCTATTTATAAACAAACTCAATAAGAAAATCCAGTTTATAAGAAATTAAAGAACATTTCTTTCCTTTTCAACATTTCAGACAAAATTACAAACCTAGTACCTAGAGGGAATTAACATTTTCTATTTGGGGAGGGAAAATGAAGGCAATAAAAGGGTTGTAACCATTTACATATTAGTAAATTTAGCAATATCCCTGGCATTGGTAGGCATAAAAGCCAAGATCACAAGCACAGCTAAGATCCCAATCGGCAGCAAGAGCAACAAAAACGGCGGAGGCGGCAACGGCGGCAATATCAGCGGCAAAATCAACAATGTCGCCGTTAAACATATCAGAAGAAACAACGATTCCATACTGAAATACCCAGATGACAAAAATACCCTTTTCTGATACTCCTTTGTCTTTTGTTGTGACATTCTGTATGGGGGCATTGAGCGAGAAAATGCTTGCTGGTTTCCAGCTATGATCTTTCTTCCTCTAATGTCCATTGCTCCATGATCCTCGAAATTAATCAGTCTATTCCTTGAATATCTTGATTCTGATTCAGTCTGTGTAAAACTCATTTTCATCTATTGATGAAATTTGTCTCTTGAATTATGATTGAATTGCAGAACCCAGGTTGGCAAATGCCTTGAATGGATCAAAATGCGGAAACTTTACTCAAATAGGGATCAGATTCTAACCCAAATTCACAATTTTGGCTTAGAACAATCAAGAACCTTCAAACCCAGGAAACTCCGCCGTCAAATTACACAGCTGGATCACAAAAATGAGGAAAGATTCAGTCTTGATGCAGATAATTGATGCTTAACATAAACCCAATTCAAAAATTCACCCACAAATATCAAAGATCAAAAGAACAAAACATAGTCACAATTTTAGCAAAATTCAAAACATTAAACAACAAAAAAAGGAAATAAAGAAAGCAGATTAAGGCTACCCATATATTAGCTACCAAGAAATGAAACTTGAAATTACAGAAACCCAATAAAATTAAGAGAGAATGAACGAGTATATATAACATAAGAAGCGAACCTTAATGGTGAGACGGTTGGAAGTAAATGAGAGGGAATTTCCAAAGACCGCAAATAGGAACACGGAATGAAAAATGATAGAGATTACGCAAAATTAGAAGGAATTAATTGTCTTATTGAACAAATTCCTTGAACCGGATCTCTCTAATTAAGGACTAGAAAGGAATGGAAGAAAAGTATGATGGGAAATTGAAAGATGAAGTGGAATTTAAATTCATCTGTAGAAAAGAAAAAGAAAAAGAAAAGGAAGAAAAAGAAATATGAAAATGGAAATATAGAAATAGGTGCAGTGAACAAATGGAACAAGTGGGGTAGTTTTGCTGACAAACAAGTTGCTGGTTTTGGAAACTAAGGTAAGGTAAGCAGCTTTGGGGATTCCAAGGTTCATTGTTTCTGTCCCCTTTCTCTCTCTACAAATCTATTCATTTCGGTGGGGCCGGTTTCTATATATGTAGGGGAGGAGGACTGACTGCATGTTTCAAATTTTTCAAATGAGCCATGCTTCTTTCCATTTCCCACAATTATTTCAATTTTGTTTGGGTTTAGGTGAATTGTATTGAACTCTCATTATTTTTTCCCGGGACCAGTACAATTACTTTTTGTACTATAAAGATTGTAAATTAACGACAATTTTTATATGCACCGCTATATAGATATTGTGATTTTGGTTTATAATTTAATTTAATTTAATTTAATTTAATATAGTTTAATTCAGTTCAGTTATTTATAGTTATAAATTTATAATAAAATAAGTTTAGTTTAATTCAGCTCAGCTCAGTTCAGTTTAATTAACTTTAGTTCAGTTCAGTTCGACTTTTAGAAGTTGAAAAGAACAAAGCCTTAATACCTTCCCTTTGGATGCTTCACATATAAGTAATTTAGAGCATTGTGGATTCCATAATTATGTGGCATGTGAAGTAGAAGTTCACGTTGATGATATATCGATCATTTTCAAAATAGACGATGTTCGTAAAAAAAAGTCACACTAGATTATCTATTTTATGTAGAATTGTGTAATTAAATAATAAAAATACCCAATTACAAGCTTGTTTCAATGTTAAATATTAAAATATTATTTAATTTGATGAGTTGGTAGTTCATTTGATTGTCTACATGTAGAAGATTAAATAGACAATGTCCAATATTTATTGTGCCGCATCATATAAGAAAGAGAAAATACATAAACTAGCATAGAATAATTTTTTAATCAATTGTTAATTTTTACGTGTGTGACAAGACGACAATATACTAAAGATGCTGTTATATATAATAATAATAAAAGTATTTACGTGTTAAACATTTAATAAGAATGGTAAATATCCGATCTCATATAAAATTTTATCCCACTGTACTCCGTTAATCAAGTGCCATTTATCATTACTAACCAAAATTTTTTTTTTATGGAATCAAATATTTAATACCCTCTTATTAAATACTTAACTCCTATATAATTTATATATTATAATAATAAAAACTGTATATATCAAGCATTCAATAAAAATAAGAGGGATATTAATTATCCAATTCTCTATAAAGTTCACTTACTAGCCAATTAAAATTATTACTTAAGTTTATTAATTTAGAACTCACCTGATTTTTTACTATCTGACATATTAGACAAAATCGACAGTTGTTGTTCATTTTTTTACAAAATCTATTTACTAAAATCGGACACCATTTTAATATATCAAACAAAGAAAGAAAATATTTGGATTGAATAATATACCAAAAAAAAGTCTTTGAAACTCGAATATGATAATCTAAAAATTATTAATAAATATTGATATTCATTTTCACTACTAGCGCATGAAAAACCATCTAAAAGATCATTTTAGGGTCGGACTTCTTTTCTAAAAAACTTTATTTTTAAGCTTTTTTAAGTTGCTGTCATGAAAAATTTTAAAAATTAATAATAAACAGTTCTTAAATAATTATTATTAAGAGTATAAATTTTTTGTCTAATGTTAAAATATCTTATTCAATTAAAATTTTTTAAGTAAAACTTTTTATAACAGCAACTCTGACAACAATATCCTTAAAAAGGTGGGAACATTTTTTAAATGGCGTGATATATTTCAAAAGTTAACTACTAATTGGGAGTATATGATTAATATGTATGATTATTGTTTATAATAATCCACAAATATATATTTTTTTCAAGATAAGGGATGCATGCTCAGGCCTTGCTCATGGATAAAATTAATCAATTCCCTTTGCATATTTTTTTTTTTTTGAAAAACAATTCCCTTTGCATATATATTTAATAATTTTTTACCTAAATTTAATGAGACAAATTACTAATACGAACCTCAAGCCTAAACTAACAAAAGAACAAATTACTCGAATGATTATATCATAGAACACATAATTTAATAATAATAAATTTGGAATATCGATACACTTAGGGAATAATTATACGGAAACCACTTAACGAGAATACAGTTTTTAAAAAAAATATAGGCTTGATGGTACTTTTGAGTTTGTTTGAATATATAATTAATTATATATATCCCAACTTTTGATTGATATAGTCAACCCTAACTTAAGATGTAATCCAGCCAATTAACAAATAAACCCAATAGTTTGTTTCATTTGTTTGAATCTTACAAAATCAAACACTTCTAAAAAGCCATCATGGAATAAAATATTAGTAGAAGGTTAAGCCACTAACTAATTTTTAGTTCTGCTTGTTCCCCATTATTGGATTTTATTATTTGAACCAAGAAATAATATAAATTGGTTATAAAAAAAGAAATAATATAAATTCGTAATAGAAAAACCATAAGGTATTTTTGGTTAAATACTTTGTTTTTGCTCAGTTCTATAGTAAAAAATAGACATGTTTAATAGGCGGACTGCATGAGGTTCGGGTCGAATTTAGTCGGGCCGACATAAATTTATCAGCCTAAACCAAGTCCAACCCACTTAAATATTATACGTGGGTCGGGCCGGTAGAGCCTCAATTTAAAAGGTCATTCTTAAGTCCAGCCCGACTCGCCTATCAATTAATGATATATTTACATATTATTTAAAAATTAATTATCATATACTTTTTTATATATATTTTTATGAAAAGTATCAGCTCATAAAACATCGGTACAAAGTTATTTTTGTTCTTTTTTTCTCTCTATTTTCTAAATAAAATTTTATCTTAGAGAGGAAGAAGAATCTTTTTTTAGTGTTCTTCTTCCTCCCCCCACTAGTTTTTTTAGGTTTGTTCTTTTTCTTTCTGTCTTTTATTTTTTGAGTGAAATAATCTACATCCGATATTTTATTGAGCTTTCACCACGCGATCATCTTTTTCAATTGTGGATCTGCTTCTATACAACACAATTATGATAGTATTACCGATGGATTGCGCTCCATCTGAATATAGTCAATGATACATGTTGATCTTTCATATTAGGTACCAAGATCTATCTCTTTTAAGCAAGATCGTACTAGATCTGCAAAACTGGTTGGTGTTATGGAGTAAGTCAAAGTTCTTACGGTTGTGGAACTCCAATAACGTGAAGCGTAGCTTAAGACAATACAGGTTTCAGAATTGTTATAGTTTAATTTTCTTTATGTTATTCTCTTATTCTTGTGGCAAGTTTTTTCTATATCCCAGTTTGGTGAGATCATGTTTCTCTGATTTTGATAGAATATTTTATTTAATTTGTGTATCAGTCAAGATATACTTCAAGTATCAATAATTAATGAAATTTTCCTATTTAATCAAAAATATCAGTACAAATAAACCCAGGCTTGGAAGTTCCCACACAATTTTTTTTTGTCACAAAAGCCCCAACATAGTTACATATATTTGAAATGTTTTTTAATAATTAATGATATATAAAAATGTATTTTTATTCATAATATATATATATATATATATATATATATATATATATATATATATATTCGGGCTGGTAAGTCGGGCTTGGATTTTATATGAAAATCATGCCTAATCCATTCGGATTTTAGTGGGCTTGGGCCGGGTCGGGCTTATATTAATATATCCTTGTCCAAGCCCAACCCATAAACATCGGGTTTGGGTGGGTTAGTTGGACCGTGGGTCGCTTGAACATGTCTAAGTAAAACTAGACATGTTCACCGGGTTTGGTCGGACCGACACAAATTTTTTCCGGCCCAAGGCCAGCCCAACCTGCCTATAAATAATTACATATTTACATATTATTTAAAAATTAATTATCATATATATTTTTAATACCTTTTTTATGGAAAGCATCATTCTCATTACTCATAAAACATCGATATAGCCAAGCTTGAGTTTTTATATGAAAATCAAGCCCAACCCATTATGTGTGCTCAGATTTTGATAGGCTGAAGCCAGACTTATATTAAAATATCCGTGTCCAAGTCCGATCTATGAATATCAAACCTGAACGGATCAGTTGGGCCGCGGGTCGCTTAAACAGGTCTAAGTAAAACAGAACCAAATGGAGTATATAACACATTATTGTAATGTTATACAAACTTTACATGAGTGTAAACTGATTGGAAAATTATTTGAAAGTTTAATGTGTAATAATAAAGGAGAAAATTAATGCGGGTACGTTGTTATCACATGCAAAGAAAATGAAAAAATTAAGCTATGCACATGGATGATTCCTAATTTGGAACTATTAAATAAAAATTTGAAAGTCCTCCATAATATTAATTAATTAGTTACTATTACATTATCAACATATTAAATAAAAAACATACTAAGTATTTATGTCTAAAATTGCATAATTGGAAGATAGCTGTTATTATAAGAAACTGAAAAAAAAATCATGAATTTGAACACAAATTAAATTAAATGAGAATGTTCATGCACCCATATTACTTTTTCCTATATTTTTTATTTTCAAATAGAAAAATCATGATTTACTTCCTTTTAAACACATTTAGTCAAAGCACTCATCATGGATTAGAGATATTCTGTGGGTGCAAATTTCCAGTTTAACCAGAGGTTCTAATTAAATTGTATTCAAATAATAGAGTCTAATTATTATTTTACTAAAATAATTATGTCATTCAACAAGAATAAACAAAAATCAATTACTTAACAAGTAGCAGTAGCAGGCAAACAAGAGTCTGTTTAATAGAATTTTTTTTTTTACTTTTACAAGTTGGATTTAATGAATTTATCTTCATCTGATAACATTTCACAGTTTTTACACCAAGTAACAAAAAATATTAAAAGTTTTGAGTTGAAATGAAATATATAATATATTAAATTATTAAGAAGTCATTACATTTCACTCTTTTTTTTATTGAAAATATAGAATTTAGATTCTCTAAAGTTTAAACTCTTTAAAGTTATATATTTCAGTCCATCTCAGCTATCCATTGAGTTTTAATGGTCCATATTTTATTGCACTGTGGACCCCATAAACTACTAAAACTGAATTTGGATCATTATAACTCAATAAATGACTGAGATGGAATGAAATGTACAACTTTAAAAAGTTTAAACTTTAAAGAATCTAAATCCGAAAATATATATTATTTTACAATTTTATGTCCAGAAGAGTTCAACGTATTAATATGAACATGGATGTGCCATGTTTTTATTGATGGAAATACTATACTCCCAACGTATACTCCAATACATTAAATTATTAACAAGTCATTACTCCAGTTTCACTTTTACTCTTTTTTTTTATTAAAAATATATATTATTTTCACGTTTTTATGTTCGGAAGAATTCAGCGTATTAATATGAACATTGGCGTGCAACGATTTTATTGACGGAAATAATAAACTCACGCCGTATACGATAAATTTTGTTTCGCGAACACCGCGCATGGGAAACAAGCTACTAACTAACATAACTATTATCTTAGATTCACCCATAATGGCACAACTAGAGAAGTATTTGAATATGACATGTAGTTTTGTGGCTGTTGATTCATGTATTTATGTAAAAGGTGTTTTTAGTATTTTTTTTCGGGTTTTTATATAATACTTTCGGTCCTTTGGTCTCTTCTACCTATATAAATGATAATTGTCCCAGAAATTACTTTTTGACACTATTTTTTATTATTTTATTCATTTATAAAGTATTTAACATTAATACAGGGAGGAGGAATCAAAGGACCCGATACATTATATAATTTCCAGATTTTTTCAGGCTTTACTAGGACAAAAATGAACAGGTCATCCCATGTAAAATATGGGCAATGTTACATTGTATATTAGTATATATATTACTGAATATTTGTGCCGTTAAATGAATTGAGTAGAGAAGTTCATATTTAAGAGACGTCACCCAAGTAAAGAATTTATTCATCACAAAATAATGAATTGTTATTATATATTACGCCATTATTTTATGAGTATTTAATAATTTGAATTGTATGACCCTATTATTTACTAATTTGTAACTGAATTTAGTAATTTTTTTTTTCTCCTTGAGGAAATAATACTTGTATTTACCTTATGCTACTAACCATGACCTACCACACTTGCTACACACTCTAATTTAGCAACCAACATAAATCAAAGTAACAACAAATACTAGTATAAAAATAACTTTTAAGGACGCACTTTTGAGGATGATTAAGCTCAAAATCGTCCGAAAATGCATTCAAAAAATGCAGAGCTAGTATTCCGTTTTTTGCTTAATGCAATGCGGACAGTTCCTTAATTACAACCGTCTGCATTACTTCTTTTTATCATTCCGGACGGTTCTAAACATACAACTGTCCGGATTGATACAATTAAAACCAACGGTTCTTTTCTAAACCGATCGTATTAGTCATATTTTACTCTAAATCTATTTTTCCCCAAAACTCATCTCACCTCTATCGAGTTCGAAATCTGTCGCCTCCCTAGGAACTGCAAGACCTCGAAATCGCACCTCCTCCATCGTCGTCTCTGTTTCCTCCGCCGCTGCAGTATCCTCTCATCGTTTGTTTCCGCCGCTGTTGTCGAATCCTCTCATTGTCTCTGTTTCCGCCGCCTCTGCCATCTCCTCCGTTGCACTTTTCACTTAAATCAGTAAGTTCTTCTTTCTCAATTAAGCTAGGGTTCCTTTCAATTTTTAGTTTTGAATATATTGTTTTCACTCTATTCTTTTCTCTAGTTGGCTCCCGAGAAAATAAATTGTGACTTCTTTCTTTTTGTTATAAATGATGATTGATTACCATGTATTTTTGGATTACAGGACGTCAATTTATTTATTCTAGAGAAATTTCACCTGTTGTGTTTGTTCTTAAATCTAATGTCTATTTGTTTTCCCCCTTAGCTATTTTAGTCTTCTAAATTTGTTGCGGATAATGAAGAATTATATGATTAATGAAAATTTTTGCATTTAGAGGAGTGGTATTACTTTCTATTAGCTCAGTAGCTTCATGAGTCAAAATTTATGTCCTTCTTTTTAGTTTCAAGGGTTTAATTTTAGGCAATTTTTAGTTTATTTTCTGCGTTGTATGTTTGTTTGAGTTAGCTTTTTAAATTGAAGCTTTCATCTATTTTGTGTTCGGATATCTTATTCCAAGCTCTAATTGAAGGCAGACTTGATTGAAAAATATGAGAGTGTTGCTCCTAAAATGGTAGAAAAAGCACATTCACAAATATGAGAGTGTCCGTTTGTCAAAGAATAAAAAAAGGAAGTATATGATATCATTTATTCTCACAAATTTTTGTTTTCTTTTATGTGTAGTTTTCATATGAAATTGTTCTTATTCTCATTGATTTGATCCATCCTAATTTCTGTTTTTTGTGCCCATTGATCAGATTCGGTGAAAATATTAATATTAATCCTGGTCATATGGATATACTTCCAGCAGCCTAGATCCTGAAACACATACAACATCTTCTTAATCGTGGTCATGTGAATATAGTTTGTCAATTGACTTTATTTTGAAATTTAATTTTGACTTGTGTTTTTGGCCTTGCCTTGGATCCAGATTCTATTTTTCAATCCCATGCTTCTACTGGTAGGACTTTCTTTAGGCTAAGAAAGGTAATTTGCTCATCATTATTATCATTTAAGATTTGGGTTTTTGGCTTTCTTCTCTTCTGATTTAGCTACCTACTTTTAGATTGGCTGATTTAAAGTTATTCTTGTTTGTTCAATTTTTATTATTATGCATTACAAAATTAATTTTAATAAAAATGAACTTTAGGGACGATTATATCAAATAAATCGTCCGGAATAAAGATCAATGCGAACGGTTATTTATAACAAACCGTCCGCATTGGTCATTGTTATATGTAATTCCATGTACTTTTACGAACAGTTCTGAGAAAGAATCGTCCGCACTGTTCCTTATTCCGAACGATTCTAAACCGTCCGTAATAAACTCCGATCATTCGCGTTGTGGGCTGTATAGACGGTTCAAAACCATCTGAAAAAGTAAAAAATAACTGTCCGAAAAAACTATTTCTATACTAGTGAAATATTAAAAGTTTTGAGTTGAAATAAAATATATAATAAATCAAATTGTTAATAAGTCATTATCCAGTTTAACTTTCACTCTCATTTTCTTATTGAAAATATATACTATTTTCAGTACAGTTTCAAGTATTTGAGAGTGGGGTTAATGGACCCTACTTTTTTAATAATGATATTAAATTATGTGTAGTTTGGATATGGAAATCACAAAAATGTATAATCAGACCCATACATTGATTAACTTATACTATACTTGCTAAAAAACTTGTATAACAATTTTGTTTAATAAAATGATGATTTCAGCAGTTAAATTCATTTACATCTCATTTTTTTTCTCTAAATTTTCCATTAGATGAGTATCTTTTGTCTAAATAAGGTATTATTATGCGTCGTCCAATTTTACTTTACGTCGCCCTTACGAAAAGATAAATTTGCCCTTCAATACATTTCCAATGTGATTTTAGATTTCATTTTTTTCTCTAACCATAATCTTAAACTAATTTAAATTTTAAAATTAATTTTTTTCAAAATTATAATTTTGAAGGACCAGCTGACAGAATTTTCCGACCGATCAACCTCAATATTTTTCGAGCGTTTATCATAGATTCGTGGACGGCCACCATAAAATGAAGAGCATCTATATTGGACGCCCACCATCTAAAGTAGGCGTCCACGGTGGACGCCCATAAAGCATTAAGGCGTCCCACATGGACGCTATTCTATTCAATTGAAAATTTGGACGCTTTTTGTTCTTTGTGGGCATCCATTTTGGACGCCCATATTATGAAATCGGTGTCCCCTTTTGATTCCTAATATAGCGGTGGCCGTCTATTTTGGACGGCCACCTATGAATCTAGGCATTTTAATAGGACGCTCACATATATTTTTTGAAAAAAAAATTTAAAAGATCAAAAATTAGTTATCCGAATGAATGATTTATTACGTTGTGCGTGCATTGAGCTCAATTAGGTCAGAATGTGAAATTTGTAAAATATTATTTAGAGAATTTTGAAATTTAAAAGTTTAATTTTACATTAATGATGTTGTAGTTGTTTGATAATTTTTAATGAAAAGGAAAAAAGGGTAAAATTTGAGGGCGACGTAAAATCAAATATGACGATGGGTAGTAATTCAGAATAAATATTATTGAAAAGAATATATATTTATATATGTTTGAAATTACAAATTTTTTTATATACTAATGTTTGGACTCCACGATAAAAATATCTAAATTTATCACTCACTATTTTCACGTTTTTATGTCCATTGTATTAATAAAACATCGATGTGCCATGTTTTCATTGACGGAAATACCAATCTCCCTACCTATACACCAATAAATTAAATTATTAACAAGTCATTACTCGGGTTTTACTTTCACTCTTATTTTCTTATTAAAAATATATATTATTTTCACGCTTTTATGTTCAGAAGAATTCAGCGTATTAATATAATCGACGTGCTGCATTTTTATTGACAAAAATACTAAACTCGTGCCGTATACGATAAAATTTGTTTCGCAAATACCGCACATGGATAACAAAGCGAGTAACTAACATAACTATTATTTCCGATTGACCCATTCGAATTAATGGCACAACTAGAGAAGTATTTGAATATGATATGTAGTTTGTGCATGTTGACTCATATATTTATGTAAAAAGTATTTTTAGTATTTTTTTTTTTTGGTATTTAATATATTTCTCTAATCTAACGGTTGAGTATTTGTGAGAGTGTATTTATATATTCTTTCATCTTAATTAAATGGTCGCTATATTCTTTCATTTTAATTAAATGGTCGCTAACGAATACTCAACCGTTGAATTTGAGAAGGATATTAAATACGCAGTACCATATATAATTTCCCGTTTGTTTCAGGCTTTATCAGGACAAAAATGAACAGGTCATCCCATGTAAAATCTAGGCAATGTTACATTGTATGCTACTAGTATATCATTGAATATTTGTGCAGTTAAATGAATTGAGTAGAGTAGTTCATATTTAAGATAACGTCACCCAAGCAAAGAATTTATTCATCGCAAAATAATGAATTGTTATTTATTATTATTACGCCATTATTTTGTGGGTATATAATAATTTCATTGTATACCATTATTTTACGTGTCTCTTTTGTTTGCTTTATTGTAATTCATTATAATGATTTGATATTTTCGAATGAGTACTATTATTATTATTATTATTATTATTATTATTATTATTATAGTTTACGTGTCTCTGTTTTTTTTGCTTTGTGATAATTAATTATTTTTTGAATTTTATTGAATTACACTATTATAAAGTGTTTGAGACAAGTTATTGAAAATATGATACAATAAAGGATGCAAGTATTTTGAGTCTCTAACTTTTTATTTATTGTCCGGGCTAATTTGTGTCACATAATTTTAAATATTTTATAAATTTAATGTTTAAAATAAAGAAATATTTAGTAAAATATACTGATTCACATCTGATAATTTTTTCTATAGTACTATGTTTTCTTAAAAAACAGATTTTAATTATTTTAAATTACACTAAAATAAATTGAGACCACGCTTAAGATTAAAATCATGCCACCATATATATCTTCTACCCATTTCATTAACATAATATATTATCTTCATGTTTCACAATTTTGTCTTGTTGATGATGGAGGTGAGATTATTATAAACGATGTCTATCAAAAAAATATTATAGTTTATATTCCGACAACACAAAAAATGGGAATGGTTATCAAAGCAAATTGAAAGACTTGTGTCTAATCTAAAGTGCGAATCGTCAAACAAACACATTAAATTTCTTAAATGTCCAACTGATATGACTACTGATGTTTGTACCACTTACTTAGTTTCCATATATCTATTATTGAATTCATTAGGCTAATTTTTTTTATCATTTCAATTTTGTATCCATTAGGAATTATACTAACCAGTAACACATCATTGCTATTGTTATAACTATTACAAAAATTAGTTTAGCTCAATATCTTTTTTATTAAGATATATTACGATTCTAGTAAAATTAAGAAAAGACTCGTTACGGAAGTTCTTTCATGGAGGAATCTGATTGGTATGTCATAAGTATAACAAGTTGAATGAGCGGCATTGAATGAGTTTGTTTAAGGGATGGATCACCCGCGCGGATCTACCCCTTCATGCTATTTTCATCCAAGCGGTACATACCTAGGTTTCACTCATTCCACTTATCTCCCCCTCCACCATCTCTTGAATCGCAGCCAAAACCCAATAAATTTAAATATTGGGATGATCCTGAAGTCAAGAAGATGTTTAATAAAGGGCTCAATGGCTATGTTGTTTCCTTGCAAGAGCCTTTGTTAGAAACGTTCGACTCTCCATTCAGTGCGGAAATACTTGCAGAACAACTCAATTCCTGCGTCAAACTACAGTTCATCGACAACTATAGCGGAGACACAGATCCACGGACTGATGTCCGGACTTATAAAAATAAGATGAACCTAGTGTACGCCTTGGAAGCACACGTCTGCAGGAACTTCCCAAACACAAAAAGAGGTCTAGCCGAGTCTCTAGATTCATAGAGCGACCTGAGACAAAAGTTTTGCACGCAGTTCATCGACTCCATCCCGATGGGGACTACCACTCGTACCCTCAACGAAGTCACTCAGAGACCAGATGAATCACTACGCTCTTACATTGAGCGATTCAACAAAGCTTACCTGCAAGTTCAAGACCTGAACTATAACTATGATAAAAATCTGGTTAAGATATTTTAAATTTTTGGTACCGTGAAAAATAAAACATATGAGGCTGTAGTTTATTATATAAAGAAACACATATTCCTATTTTAAAGGTGTCAAATTTACCACAAATTTTGTTATAACTTTATTGTTATTAAAATTTAAACTATACGTCAAAATAGTAACAGTTGGATATTTGCTGGTATATTAGGAATTTTTTTGCTATAAAATTAATTTTGTCCGATCTAAATGTTTTTATATTCCACAAAAGAGAAATATTATACGCATAGGCAAGCTGAGAGTAATAAAAACATTTAGTGTACAAAATTAATGTTTTAAATATAGTTGTTTTAAATTATGGACAAATCTTAATATAATATCTCATTAGTGGTGTAGGCATGATTACGTTATTTTTTATAAAGTAATACTTTTATTTTTTAAAGAAAATTTGCATAATGTGATTAAATTAAATTAGAAGAAAATCTACACTCATTTTGGACATGATTTAAATATAGGACTTTTAGATATTATAAATCAAGTCTTATTTATTAGACTAAAACTTTACCATATTATTTCACGTCTCTTATCACCATTTGATAAAAAAATCAACTCATTCAATGATGACGAAGATAAAATACCAATTACTTTAAATAACGAAAATTTTCCCATTATCATATACTCCGTTTCATTATAACTGACCTTCTAGACTGAAACACAAGAATTAAGGAACATTAATTAATTTGTTAAAACACTATTTTAAATGAATTAAATATCTTTTTTGGTCTTATTATATATCTCAAAATCTATTGAAAATACTTGGTAAGTAATTTATTTTAATATATCAAGCGTGCATCTAATAACACAAAAAGTGAAATACCTATAGCATCATTTAGAATTTGAATATATTTTATTTATCATATTTAAAATTATCGACCTTCAACAATTCATTAATGTATCGTACTAAAATTAAATATATCAAGCAGACATCAAATAAGCAAAAAAGTTAATACGGCAAGCTCTAAATAAACGATTTCAAAAGGTTAAATATTGTTTTAGAAGCATAGATGTGAACATCAAAATAACCAGATGATGATGCTTAAAAAGAGGTTTAAAAAATGTTTTTTTTTTCTTGCATTCCCAATTCCATGGGTCCAAAATTCAAGCAATGGCTATGTTGTAAATTGTAATAACCATTTCTATTTGCATAATTGCATATATTCTCTGAATAATGAATTTCTATATAAATTAAATTCTGGTTATTTTCATTATGGATTCAAATCCAGTATGCAGCCCTGGCCCAAGCTTACAAGACCTCAACTATAGCTAAATTGATCTTTTTCCAGGGCATAAAACATAGGAAAAATATTTTTTATACAAAAACAACAAATTACACCCTTTCTATACAAATCTCGTTTTCTCTATTTAAAATCTGTTTTTCATTCTTTGTTTCGTTTAATATTTGATAAGTTTCTCTTTAAACTATATCTAGTTTGATTAATTCCCCTCATATGTAAAAGAAAAACACACAAGGCTTGAGCCGAATTCAATGTGTTTCCCAAAATAAATGAAATGAAATTAGAATTTTTGAGAGAGAGAAGATTGTATAAATATTTTGTACGAGTACACTTCTTCCTCCCATGTTATTCCCTTTTATTTATACTCTACTCTTAATTATCGAACGAGGCTAGGGCTGTAAATGAGCTTTTAAATGATCCAAGCTGCTCGTGAGCTGCTCGACGAAAGCTCACAAACAAGCTCGATAGAATGTTCACGAACATACTCTCACGAACTAGCTGACAAACAGGCTCATGAACATGTTCCATTGTACAAATAAACAATCTATAATAATTCACAAATCTAGACCAGCTAATTGTTCTCAAATCATTATGGTATTGGTGCATCTTTTGGTAAAACTGGTTACACCAGAATAGATGAAGCACTTCTGGCTTTTCCACATACATCTGCCTAAAAACTTGTGAAACTCCCTCCTGCTACAATACATCTAACCAAACACACCCTTAATATGCTAGTGTGCTTCTTAACTTCACTCGGTTAGAATTCCCGGAGTCCCAAAGCAAGCAAAAAAAGCTTTCTACCAGGCTGTATCACCTAAAACGGTCTCAAGCACATTTGATGACAGAAAAGAAGTTACATTGGAGCAATACACCCAAGTAACTTCATTGTACTATTAGTCTACCACACTAGTCCCCACTCTCACAGCTACCCAAAGTACCCCAAATTTACCTCTACATGTTGAATGGCAGATATGCATTGCGTTTATTTTAACAAATATTCCGTGTTTGCAAGAGAAATGTGCATTCTTTCTGTTTGTTTTCACATCTCAACGCACATCAAACACTAACACTACAAACCCATTGGCAATTTACCCTACAAAAGCGGGATGTACATGTAAGATAAAAAAAAACTAGTGTATGAATGGTACGCAAGCTGCTAAACTATCCAAATTCCATAAATCTAAATAGTTATATCCTGAATTCGGACAATACAATACACAAACAACGACGAGGTCATATATTGAAAATTGGAAAATCACTCTTAAAATTATTAATAAAACACATATTGTTACTGAAACAATTACCGCATTGCAATGTCAACCACAAAAGCCTACATGCAAATGCACAACCATAAATTCCCTTCATAACAAATCTGTAAATATCCATAGAATTTGTTACCTTCCTTAGCCTCTTAAACATAATTGTAATGAACTTGAACCAACAACTGAGCAGCAACTCTAACATGGAATGCTCTTTATCATAAAGTGGCTAATCCTGCATATAAAATAAAGATACTCCAGGTATTAGTAAACTGACACTGCAATGGCAAATGACATTTCATTTCTGATCTGATTGTTATTAGAACATCTTGTAATTCCTGTCACTACAACCAATTTGTTGAGCAGATTATACTAGACTGAAGTTTCATGATCACATTTATAACATTGTATGACCAATCATGCGCCTAGCAAATATACGACATGGAAAAGCGGTATCAGCTATTTAAAGTTAACCAAGGAAGAATGCAAACATAACGATAGGTAGACTGCATGTAACTACTATAAAGATTATGAATAACATAAGCCATCAAAGAAGAAATGTAAATGACCATAGTTGTCAAGGCGCTAGGGGGCGAGGCGTGCGCCTGAGGTCGCTAGGCGCAGAAAATTTGCAAAAAATATTTTCTTGAAAAGTGAAGTTAAATGCAATAGCAATACTAGAAAAAGAACTAATGGAATTGTTAGATGTACTTATATATGTAAAATTTACATATTGCATTAGGAATATTTAGCCCCGAGTTAATCTAGCCTTATAGAAATTGAATTAGGAATATCTATCCTTAAATTATTGTTAAAACTCCTAAAAATAGATGGACAACACATACTAAAGTTAAAACCTTGAAAAATAAAAGTGTCTTTGAGGCGACAAGGCGCACCAAGAGGCACGCCTAGGCGCACAAGGCGCATGCCAAGGTACGTTACCTCGCCTAAGGTAACGCGAGGCGCAAGACCCTGAGCCTTGCGTGAGGCGCGCCTTTAACAACTATGTAAATGACTATAAAGATGATTTTTATCTGAAGCCGATTATTTAATAATTAATATAGATAATGCCATGGAAAACTATAATTACCACAAATGGAAGAAAGAGTATACAAACAAGATATGAATCTGGTCAATGATGTTTGACTGAAATTAAACAGAGTTTCATGTACCTCATCATCATCATCATCATCCTCACCATCTTCCTTGTTCTTCTTCAGCTTAGTAGTACCACCCTCTTTGTTGATGGGCAACTTCATTGCTCCAAAAGGTGTATCTACATGGATGTTCCCTTTCATGGTATAACCAGTTCCTTTCCCTCTAATCATGTCCCAAAGGGCAGAGCCAAAGTCTTTAGGCCTGAAGGTGATCGGGACTTCAATGACACTTACGCCTTTCTTTTCAAGTTTCGTAGATTTTGCCAATTCTGCAGCCCCGATGCTCACCTCAGATAGCCAAACCTCATAATCCAATTTATTGAGACCTAGGTCAAAATCATTCATGTTTTCCAACCTCAAATGAAGGACTGCAACAGTTTCCTCAAAGGAAAACCTCTCAAAATGTATTTTGTCAAGATCGACATCGGGCTTGTATGGGATCGGAATCTCTCCAGTTTTCTCTAGAGGTAGAGTTAGCCTTCCAAATATTGGAACATCTACAATGAGGTCAACCTTAATCCTGTAAGGAATGATACTTCCAGGCTGGATATCATCATATGTGCTTTTGATGTCATCATAGATCAACGAAACTGGTATTTTGACAGTCTCCTCCCCATGTGCAGCGATAGTTCCAGCATCTGGGATCAGCCCTGAAATGAGTTTCCGCCCATCGCTCTCAATCAAGTAATTGATATCAATAAGAGGAATTGGTACAGGATTAGGGTTCTTAATTAGCACATCAACGACAAAATCTGCCTTCTCTAGATTGATTGAAGGAATGTGAACCCCTGTAACATCTGCAGTTGGTTTGCCAAAACCAATAGCTCCCTCAATCTTTTCACCAACATCATGAATGAAGTCCTTCACCTTGCCCAGGAATCCACCTTTGTCATCATCCTTGTCTTCTCTTTCCTTCACATCTCTATCAACTATCTCTGGCTTCTCAGAAGAAGACATACCTTATGACAACATGTTTTACAAGTTAAAAGACAATTCAATAGTCAGGAAATACAACAACCAGAGAGCTAACTAAGCATCCAGAAAAAAGGATACAGATGTTTAAACAACAATACAATAAAGGACCATACATTCTGACAAAAACCCCTGGAACAAATGACATTTATCTCGCACAACCAAGTAGATGCAAAAATGGATAAAGGAACAACTGCTACAGATTAACAACCTTCTCACCATTGCAGAAAATAATACCTCGCATATATCCTACTTTAGAAGATTCAAAAAAAGATTAACAGATCCAAGTTCCAATAAAACATAGAGAATCACACAACAAATTAACCGTAAAAACTAGATCTGATGGTAATCGCACTATCAACAATCATCAGCAACAGAAAAATGTAACAGATCAAGGTCTGAGATCCAATTGAAAGGAAAAAGGAAACATGAAATCAAAATTCAAGTAGATAATAATTGAATCATGGATATAGGAGTAGCTGACTATGCTATGCAATATCGACGATGAACTTACCTAAGATTGGAAGAGGAGGAGGAAGTGGTTGACCGACGGAACAGGTGTACGGGAGAGAGAAGAGAGAGTGTTTAAAGTAAGTGTGATGAGGAGAAAAACCAGATCGGGTAATGGCGGGATTTTATAGTCGGCGTCAGGATTCAGGAATTAATTATTTTAATTGTTGCTTGTACACGTCAGAGTGCCGACAAGGTGATAATTTAGGCCAAATGAGCCATTTGTCCTCCGGACGAAAAATTAAATAAATCAAATCTCATTATAAATTTTTAAAAAATTTAATTTTATTTATAAATTTGATAAAAATAAATTAATTTATTCTATAAATTTAATAAAAATATATTAGTTTACTTTATTATTATCACTTGTCAACTTTTAATTAAAAAAATTTAAAATATAATATTCTTAAAAAATTAAATTAATTAAAAGCTGATCAAAATATTAAAGCGATAAACTAATATACTTTAACCAAATTCACGAAATAAAATAATTCACTTTTATCAAATTCAGAAACAAAATAAAATTTTAAAAGTTTAAAATATCAGATGAATTCTCTACCAAATTCATACTTACTAAGCCGATAATTTATTATTAATGATTGCCGAGAGAGGCACACGGTTCCGAGGCTGTTTCAATTCCGATCTGGACCATACATAGAATTTTATGAGTACGAAATATCAGTGGCTACGATGCATCCACAACATCACTATCTACACTGCTGGCAGCGAATCTGTGGCTTGGGCCAGAACTGATAATGATGGCCCATTGACTAGGACTCGATCAAACTTCAAAGTCTCCGCTGAAGGATATCTTTTTGGCACTGTTGCATAGTTTATATGTAAATTTGATTCATGTGTTATTCGTGTGTTATAAAATCTGTTAATAATTTTATGCTTATTCACTAAAGCTATGCTTTTTTCAACTGAAAAGTATATGCAACTGAATTGAAATTATTTCAAGTTAAATTAATAACCATGAAAGAGCATAAATTAAGAAGACAAAAAAAATGAGCAACATGTATACATATATTTCTAGCAATAAGCTAAAGATGTGTAATAACAAATTTACAGCAATTATATTAACAATTTCTATATTCAAAACAAGATAATTTCCTTTACACAAGTGAAATTGAAATTTCATAATTCACAATTATTTTCTACAATTCGAATCCATCAAATAAAATTTAAGAGTTAGGTTGAGTTTGAGTTTTCATATTTAGAGAGAAGCTTGTTACAACTAGCTCAAACACGCTAACCTGGATAATGAACATGCCTGCCCAAAAACCAACTTCACTCAACTGAAATTTAGAGCTTGTTTGATTCATTTTTATGACATACAGAAATCAGTTAAATTTCATAAAACAATTAGTAATCTCTAATTAGAACAGAATATGTGAACCATCCTTAGAGTCTCCATATAAAACAACTGTTGGAGACAAATCTGTATAGGCTTTTTTGCAAGCGAAATGTATAATAGATTTAAAGATCCAACCACCGACAAAAGGCGAAATAATGAATTAAAGTCGGAACTAACTCAATCATAGAGCTCGATAAGTCGATTTTTGAAATCAGATATAGAAACTTGGCAGCAGGGAACAAAATAGATTATTACTTTTCATCCAGAAAAAAAGGGGACTTTATTGAGAAGGGCAAAGTAAGGAACTTTACAAATTATTGTCCCCAAAATGAACATCGACTGTAAACTCACTTATCAGCTTCTAGGGATTTGACCTTATCTCTTGATTCAAACTTCTTTTTAATAGCTTCCCAAAATGCAGGAATGCAAATATCAGTTGGCACTTCCTTGAATGATGGCAGGTAATTTACATCAACAACCACATGGTCATTGCTGCCTTCCTGAATCTACAATTTACGCCACAAAATAACCGAATAAAAATGTGAATTAGTGTTAACTAGTCCAATATATTGAAAACTTACAACGACATCAAAACCGAGGATGGTGAGATCAAGTTTTTTTGCGAGCCAACGTGCAGCTTCAGTGACTAGATCAAAATCAAAACGGCATGCTGCCATGGAATCTCCACTGCGGGAGTGCTCATTGGAAGTGGGTAGAGACTTTAAGCTGCGGACATTCAATAAAGCATCATCAAATTTGGATTTAAAATGTTTTAATTATCATTTGATTCAAAAAAAGGAAATTGTCAGCAAGGGACATAGACTCTACCTGTCAAAAAGTAAAGGCCCGACCCCTTTACTTTCTGACAATTTCACCAGCTTATCGACATTTGGTATGGATTTTTTAACAGCATAGAAAACTCTCTCTCCCAGGACATATATTTTGAAAATTGTGGATGAATGATCAATATACTCCTGTAATGTCGAATTTTCCAGTTATGGATTGTGAAAACAGATATATTACAATCAAGCATTAAAAGAACAGCAGACATAAGCACAATCATTTTCGAGGCACTGAACAACTCTTTCATTTACATCAAGCTGTAATATTGTATAGAGTATAATGAGTTTTTGGAGTGAATAAAAACCTTCGGTGATATAGCTTCGAAATTTATGGGACGAGTACACTGAAAGGAAAGACTAGAATTTTTCTGAATATTCCTTCTTTTTGAAAATAGATTAAATATAATAAGAATGGTTACACTGACCACACCAAATATGTGAACTTTTTAACATTGCACGACCTCACAGAGCACAACAAAATATTTAATTGCTCATGAGAAATCATACAGAAAACTACAACGAGATAACATAAAATAATGCAAAGCTAATGTCATATCTGAACTGTTTCAACCAATTTTGAAACAGAATACAGAAGGACAAACGGACCAAGCTAAAGTTAATTACATGATAAATTCATGCTTACCTGAATGATTGCTGGAAGAGGAACACTTAAATCCTTAAAATCTTCAACTCTAAAGACAATTGCCTGTAACATGAACATTAATCACTTTGAAACACAAAAAAGGTTAAGGAAAGAAAACAAGCGCTGTCTTATTTATCCTACATGTTTTCCGGGGTCCATTGTAAAGGGGAAACCTTATTGCCTCTAAACAAATATGCACGAAGAACAAGATCACAGACATACACAAAAGGTCTAATCAGAAAAAGAACAAAGGGCAACATTAAACCCTATAACCATCACTAAGTAATTTAATGTAATACTGTCATTGGCATTCAACGCGCTCAGCTCAGCTCATTCCAGATTTCTAAATATCAGTTTTTATCAACTTCTGACACTATATAGAGCAAGTTAGAAATACCCTTGACCAACAATAGGATATAAAATTCTTTTCTATGCTTATTAAACCTTTTAAATTTTCAAGTTTGAACCTTTTCCTCACCTAGCATGGTATAAAGGCTTGGTTTGTTGTCGGTGAACCTTTTTAAACATTAAAAAACAGCAGAACATGAAAAGTTGAAATGGTTCAAACATCACATAATACCACAGTATCGTTTCTCAAGTTTCTAGAATTGCAGAACCAGGAGCTGCTATCGATAATACTGGTACCCAACGAAGTGGCACAATAACTGGTCCACTTAACTATGTAATCACACTAATGGAATTGATAAATAAGCCATTTTCTCACAATCATAATCAATAGACAAATATACATATGAAATCATAACTTATTAGGAAGATATTAGAGTGTGCTATTTACTGAGAACAAAGCAGTTTCTTGAGGAAATATAAATTTTATGTTAGTAAAAACTTAATTGCATTTAACTGCTACTACTAACTTCCTTGTAAGTAAAAAATCTCTTACCATGCTGTGGGCATCAGCAACCCCACAGGCAACTTGAGGTTTCACTATACTCGGGAGAGATAAGTTAGCTTCTGGTAACCTCTTTACATAATCAGCCTCATCAAAATTATCAACCTGTGTATTTGACATGAGTTAGTAAGTCAAGGAGAAAATACAAATGTTAGGGAAAAAAAATTATGCCTGAACTCAACTTTTACTCTAAAAAATGAGCATCAAAATCAACTTCCTTCTTTCTTACTTAATGGATTCATCTACAGCATTCCTAAAGCCTATAGATGAATCATTATGAAATTGGAAAGAGGCATGGGAGTCAAGGTCGAAGCATGTTGAATTATGTCAGGTAGAATGATTAGTCTAATAAATTGAACGGGTATAGTTCTGGCCAAAAGACCTTTAGAAAATGGGGCCCCCTGATGATGGGGGAACCTTCTCTTTTGAGATCCTCCAGCCCAAGAAGAACTTTTTGGATATTTAATCGATCCAACACAGGATATATTTTATCAAGCGGATCGATTACAAAGCAACCAGGATGGTGTTCCATGTACCTGTATACAAAGAGTCGTAAGCTAAGATTATCCCGATGATGTAACTTTAATACAAAACTTGTTTATGACATTACTTTATAGCTGCCAGCTATACATTAAATTCATATTTCTGCGCAATTGCAGTATATCGATTATCATTATGTGAAATTGACAAAAAGCTGAAAGATTTCAGCAAGTTTCAAAATCAAATTTCATCATTCAAGTTCTAGCTAGGTAAGCACTTCATTATAGTAAAAATGTCACATTTTAACAAATGATAACATTTTGATTTACAATACCATAGTTGTTAAAGGCGTGCATCAAGCAAGGCTCGGGGTCTTGCGCCTCACCATACCTCAGGCGGGCGCCTAGGTGCTCCTTTTGGTGTGAGCCTTGGTGCACCTCAGAGACACTTTTATTTTTCAAGGTTTTAACTTTAATATGTATTGTCCATCTATTTTTAAGATTTTTAACAATAATTCAAGGCTAGATATTCCTAATTCAATTTCTATTAAGGCTAGATTAACTCAAGGCGAGATATTCCTAATGCAATATGTAAATTTTACATACATATGTACGTCTAACAATTCTCTTAGTTCTTTTTCAAGTATTGTTATTGCATTTCACTTTTCAAGAAAATATTTTTTGCAAATTTTTTGCGCCTGGTGTACCTCAGGAGTGCGCCCCGCCTTGCCTGGCCCCCTGGGGCCTAGGCTGAGCCTAGTGCCTTGACAACTATGTACAGTACAAAGTAATGTCAAAATTGCAGATGTTAATAATTTGAAGATTCCTAAATGTTTACCTTTGTAATTCCTGCATTCCTGTGGTGTAAGTAATAGTGCTTGAGGATTCTATAGAGTTACTCAACTCAACAGAAATTATTTCATCAGTTGCTTTGTGGAGAACTATGTTGACATGCCGTAGTTGAGGCAGTAAAGGGAGATCAAATGACAGGGGCATAAACATCAATCCATTTGGAGTTGGATACAAGGGGAATGCTCCTCTCTGCAACAAGAAGGACGTAAGCTTCCAATTGCACATATAATTCAGAATATAAAATATCCATGTTAAATCCGCCTTTTATTATCATTGACAGTATTACATTACAAAGTTTAATGGTCAGGCCAGCGTAGCTCAATTTAGTTCCATCCAGATAGAGAAACTAAAATGAACTGAACTTCTAAGCCAATGCAGAAGTTCAATCAAGGAAACCATCTGTTCATTCATAAATCTTCAATAAATCATAACCATTTACACTCTAACATTTCCATATTAAGATCACAGTTCAGACCCAATGATGTTTTGCTAAAGTAGAGGATTAAGCTGAACAACATATCTGGGCACTTAAAGTCTTAAACATGAACTGAGCTGCCCAAAATTTAAAAGCAATGCAAATGGTCAACAGGGATTCAAAGTTTCATTTAGATGCCTCGAGCAACAACCATGATGTGAAGCTGTTTGCTTTCCTTTTAAATTCTTTCATTTTTCCATCTTCAACATTAGTGAGTTCATATTCTACTTTTCAGCGGCTCACCTTAGCAAAATCCTCTTCACGCGAAGGCTTCATAATATAACCAACGGTCAGAATACTGTTGCCAAATGCCTATAAAAGATTCAAATCATTACACAGTATTAAATTCAACAAAAAATATAGAAGTAGGCAGCCAATTCCAATGTACTGAAACTTCAACTTAAAAACAAAGACCATAATTTAATTTATCATCTTGACCAACCTCAGAGTTTCATTTCACCTACTATGACCTTCCCTCACAGAGCTAGCAAAACCATTTTATATAAAAGATTGTTTAAAATCTTGCAAGTGATTCATTACCAATTGAAAGCTAAATCCTCTTTCCAAGTAAATTTACAGAATATCCCTACCTGAAGTTCGAATTAATAGCAAAAATCTTTAACAACTACAATTTCGTGAATGGGGAAATAAGAAAGATGGCCATTCGTTAAAATACATTTATTACTTAAATAAGAATAGCACCTACAAACCTTTTTATTTAATCTGCAAATGGTCAAATATAATTCTTCTACTTTACTGATATGCATCATGCTAGAATCATCACACGGAACAGCACCATCAGCATCTGAAAGGGATTGAAATTCCATTTTCAGCCACTAAATTGACTAACAAATTTCCTAAAAGCCTGTACTTCCAAACCAAAGATTACACGTGAGAATGCAAAGACAAAACATAATCTATAAAGCAATCAAAGAAGATGATTCCCTGCTAATATGTAGAGACAGAACTAGCTGAGTAAAGAGAACTCACCCACAATGATGATGGTCCAGCCAAATTTCCTTAGTAGATCAAACTCTTGCTTGTTGTTAGAAACAACACACACAATTGTACCTCCAAAATCACCCCAAGTTAAATGTATATCCTTCAGAGTATCCTCAGGAAATGAGTCATCCAGCATAAAGCAATCAAAGGAGCATTGATTTGCCATCTTTTTAATCAAGTTTGCCTACGAATAAATAAATAAACTTCACCAATTAGCAGTAAAAGGAACTGAATGGCAACAAATCAAACTCAGTAAAGCTAAAATTAAAATTTAGAAGTCCAATAACCTTATCGACGGAAAGAGAATATTCATAGGAAATTCCCTGCAAACGGTCGAATAATAGGTTAATAATAATATGTCAAGGAAGAAACAGAGAAAGCGAGAAAAGAATTGGATAGAAAAGAGATAATGCTAATACCAGGTTGAGCTTGGAATGGCGGAGCTTGTGAAGGAAAGAGAGAAGTGATGGCCGTAACGAAGCGGTGCCGGAACTCTCCTCGAGAAGCACCGAGTGATCGAAAATAACTCCGGTGATCAGTGCAGCCATTTTTATTGCTTTCTGTGCAACGATGAGGAAAGAATAGGGAATCACTCTCACAACGAAGAAGAGAAGAGATGCTTTCCTCTATTCTTTTTTTTTCTGTTCTCTTATTGAAACTATAAATTTCAGTTTTAGTTCGCGACAATCAAAATTCGTCCCTTAGCACCAAGTCACGTGCTAGGTATGACGTAGGCTTAATCTTTTCAATTTTGTTGACTTATTAATTCAAATCATTCTAATTAAAGTGGATACATATATAATTATGTTGTTTTATTTGTCGATGAATTAACTGTTTTAGCTAGGTTACGGGCAATTTGATTTATAGATTTATTAATATAAATAATTTTTAAATATGAAAAAGAGATAATGAGTTTTTTATAATAAAAAATAATAGTCAATAGGTGAAAGTAAAGAGGTGTCATTATTCAAGGCTGCATCGCACTCTAAGATGATGTTATTGAACTGATATTGTTTAAGCCAGCTCAATACCTCCTTATTCTTTTTAACTTTTAAAAGTGGAATTGAACTGAATTAAAGTTGGCTGAATTGAATTCAAGTGAGCTATAAACTGAATTTATTTCAGTATAAATTTATAACTATATATAGTTGAATTGAATTAAAATTAACTGAGAAAGAGAAACAAACTCTTTATCATGTGAGTTGTTACAATATGGCAACATAGAAGTGAATTTATCATAAAGCGAATTAGTTGTGGGTTCAACGCTTATAAAGTAGACCTGATCATTGGATATGATGGATTGAGTTTGGATTAGGCCTCATCGGACTTCCGTCTAAAAGAGTCAGCCCAAATCCGACCTAGCTCATATTTTTACAACTTGGGCTTGAGTCGGGCTCCGGCTGGGCTTATTAAGTTATGCCCAAGTCCGGCCCATGGGTGCATTCTACATTCACTAGTATTTAATCCCGTTAAGCAAAACACAAAAAAATCCATCTATTTCTGCAAATTTCAGCATCTAAAATTTATTTTACTCAACCAGCAATAAAAGATATACACATTAATAATCAAATCGTCAAAGAAAAAGAATAAAATTAGACCAAGGTTTCATGAAGTTGGGCTTCAAACAAACACAAAATAAAGAATCAGAATAATCCAAGTTAATCAAAGCAATAATCCATGCAGTCTGTCAACTAAATATGCAAAAGAGTAAAAAAGACAGATCTAAAAAGAATGAATAAACTCACTGGTAGACAAGGAGATGGTAGAGCTGCTTTATTCAAGAAAAAGTAAGAAAACACAGAAAAAGGAAGAGCAATGGGAAGGATGGAATCAATGGAGAAGAAATAAATTGCTGCGGGTTTGATAAATTGAATATGTAAGTAAGCCCATGAACTCTTTTAGAAAGTACAATGCACATAATGGCCTTTACTAACAAATTGGGCCATTAAGGCTTGATTTTTTACCTTGGGTACTACAGAATACTACAAAATTTATTTAATTATTAGTTACGTCGGGCTCGGGTATCCATACAAAAATCGAATCAAATCCGTTAAATTTCGGGTTTTATCGGGCTCAGACTTTAAATTGTGGAGATCAAACTTTACACAAACAAAGTAATCTGTCCTGTTGCTCAAAAAATGTTGATTAAATTTTTAATACAATATTAAAGAGATAAAATTGAACAAATTTTTTGCAATAGAATTTGATCTCCACAATAGACACTGTTAACACACAAATCAATTTGCACATTTAGATTTGGTTACTGTTTTATTTTATATAATAAAAAAACATATAATTTGTATGTTAGAGTTTGTATGCGATTTACTTTGGTTCTATAGCTAAAAGATGTTAAATTTGATTAAATGAAGATAAAGTGTAAAAAACACATAAATAGTTATTTCAAGCCATTGATTTACAAATAGTTACAAATGCACCCATATTTTAAGCCGTTGAACATATATACGTTTACTAGGTATGGATGAAAGTTTGACTTTTAATAGAGCTTTATAACCGACCCCACCTAGCATGAAATTTAGGGCTTAATTGGTTGGTTGGTATGCAACACAGTAGAATAAATTGATCAAGCCTCTACTGTGAACATCAAGCCTAGTTAAAAGTGCATCAGCACTGTTCAGTACTTATCAGTACTGTATACATATAAATTTACACTGAAATAAGTACTAATCAGTTCAATACTGCTACTTATAAGTTGAAAAGAACATGCCTACTCCTTTGATATGCATCTGAATTTCACATTATCTTACAATTCAAAACAAGAATTTTACAGTTCCCTCGAAACAAAACAAGATCAATGGCATACAATTATAACACAACACCGGTTAGAAAATGGCATTTCACTTGCATCAACAGCAGGGTAACAATTTGACCTCTGAGAAATAATCTCCACAATGAACAAGCCTAGCAATTCTCATGAATCCATAAGACGGTCCATGACTAATTTAACGACTGCTGGAGCATCAACTGTAACAGCCACCTTCACTGTAGGCTTGTTAGACCACTCGGTGGGTTCACCAAACCTAGTTCATAGTAAGCACAAGCAAGAGGTCATGTTATATATCCGCTAACTCGTGATACTACTAGTTGGAGCTCTAACTTAACTTGAAATATCTAAGTATTTCTTCTACTTATTGTGTGTTCTGTTTCTGTTATCCTTTCCCTATCACATTCCATGGTTGTAGAACTAATTATAAACGTTATCTTTTTATAAAGGCCAAATGCATACGTTGAACTTGGCTCTAGCCGCCCTTAGCCACCCGAACTTTCAAGTGCGACACATTACCCCCTAAAGTTGGCAAAACCAATACAGTTTGCCCCCTCAATGCCACGTTTAAGCTTTTGATTTGGGAGAAAAAAATCAGAAAAAAGGCATCTTTAAAAAGTCAAACCAACTAGAAGCCGACACGTGACATTGATGAGGCAAAATGTATCAGTTTTGCCAACTTTAGGGGTAACGTGTCACACTTGAAAGCTCGGGGTGGCCACGGGCGGTTAGCAGGCCCGTTCCTACCATATTAGGGGGCTACGGGCGAGATGAGAGATTGGGGCCCCCTTTAGAAGTAAAACGTTTGAAATAATAATATGTGAATTCGTATTTATTTTTTCTCTTAATGAAATATCAAATGAAAACATCGAATTCCACTTCATAGCATTAAAAAATAACATTGGAATCAAAATGCTCATCACCCAAGTGAAATTTAAAAACAAATATGAAGTATACATAAGGATGGTTATTTATAGGTGAATGATTCATGCCTGTTTTCTAGCTTGTTGTAGGCCTATAAGAGAAATAAGAAATTTGATCTCTTTATAATTAAATTTTTAAAATTCTAATCGATGAACACATAACATATGAAATTCTATAATTAAGAATTCTCATTTTTTAATTAAATAATCTGAAAAAAGAATTTATAAAATACATAAGAGGGCCCCTATTATAATGGGGCCCGGGGCGGTCGCCCCTCTCGCCCATGCTCAGGAACTGCCTTGGCGGTTAGAGCCAAGTTGGAGGGGCAATGTATTTATTTGCCTTTTTATAAATTCTGATTTTGAAGGTATCTTAGGCGATGATTAATCTTACCTCTTCTGCTGGTTATACAATATTGTTAATCCCCTCGTAATGCCGGCTGTTTGGACTCTAACAGAACCTTCTGTGTAGGTCATAAGTGAGGGATTTACAGCAGCAGCGACCACTGCAGGATCATGAAGATAAACTCCTGTAGAAGAGCAAAAAAAGCATTAAAATTTTTTTCATAGATTTTGCCTTTGTGCCTATCTATGACATGAACCTTGTCGATTTTGCTTATATGCTTATCAATAAAGTTAATCGACAACCTGTTGTGTTGTATGCGTCACGATGATAACCAAAGTACACCCCCAATATTTTGCACAAGTACTGAGCAAATTTTCCGGTTGACTGCGCCATTTTGTTTCGATCAGCATCTGCAATATATCACAAATAGAGAATATTATATCAAAAGGACAGAACTAAAACAAACAAGTCCATTCAATAAGAGAACCGCATACTTATTTTAAAAAAATTTCTCTTGTGTTATGTCATTAGAGATTTCATCTGTTTGAGGATTCTCAGTTTTTTAGCACTATTAATAAATCATAAGTTCATAATATAGCTAAGAAATTCCAGCTAGGTTGATACATCCTTGTGTGGCCTTTGGTGCAAGGCACAGAAAATGGCCTGAGCAAATCTAGGTGCAAGTTATTCTAAAATTAAAGCTCGAAAATAGATAAACTACTCTAGAGTAGAGTCAGACTCATAAAGCAGATAAGCAAATAAGTAAGCCATGAAAAAAGGAAAAACAAACAGAGAGTATGCTATTTTTACTGTTATCAAACACATTTGAAAAAGAGGAGGAAAAATAAATAAAATATTACACTTGCATGAGCAAGGCATGCATAATCTTACTTGTTCATTGCTAATGGCTTTGGAATGGGTTGAAACTCAAAATTTTGTAGGACTTTTGTAAAACTATCTCGGTTGTAATCTTACACATGAATAAACTTTCGTAACACTATCACGGTTGTAAGACTATCATGGCATGCATAAACTTTTGTAAAACTCATAATATTACACATGAATAATCTTTCCATCTATCACGGTTGTAAGTTGGTAATTTTGTAAAACTCAAGATTCACGGGAAGATTTGGTTCGGTTGAAACTCATTGTAGATTCAAAATGCTGTTATCAAACTTTAATATGAAAATAACTTATTATGCTTATTTGTAGCATATCCAAGATGGTAAATATGCATAACAGGATTATGTTAAAAATGATACCAGTGAGAATGACTTGATGTGTTACGTTGAGCCCCACAGCTACTATATCAGCACCACTGGTGAAGACAATATCAGCAGCTTCTGGATCACCATAAATCTGGTCACAAAGTCCAACATTTAAGATATAAATTGTAGGAGCAGCACAGGACATTAATACAAATACATTTCAGAAGCAGCAATACTGGTTGAAAACACTTGAATTGACTCTTAGTTCACAAAAACTAGGGCTTTAAACAGATAATCAGATGCAGGTTCACGAAAGCTAATAAGCCAAATGTGCAAAGAATAACAAACCAATAAGTCACATATAAGATCATGCAGAACTGAATGTCTAGCAAGTTAGGCCTTGTTCTCTTGGACAACAATTCAATTCAGTTCAGACCACTTCAGCTCGGTTCAGTCCACAGCAGTTCAGTTCAGCTCAGCTAGGCGTAGTTATAAATTTACACTAAAATAAGTTCAGTTCAGTTCATTCAGCTCACTTCAATTCAGTTCAGTTCAGTTCAGTTCAGCCCATTCAGTTCAATGCAGTTCAGTTCAGCCAACTTCAGTTCAGTTCAGTTCAGCTTTCAAAAGTTGAAAAGAACAGGGCCTTAGAAGGTAAAGTTTCTCAGAAAATGAGTACAAAAAATCACCAAGCACACCACATTTACATGAGATGCATGCAAGGGCTCAAGAGAAGAGAGATTCTAAGTTTCATTAAGCCATTGAAAGAAAGCCAATCTTCGAAGGTAGAAAAACAGGATCTCTAGCCAACCGAAAAAAACAAACACCAAAAGCTGAGTATATGGGTTTCACAACTTACATTTGCCTCTGCTGCTGGGTTCACATTCCCATTTACTGAAAATGCACCTCCAAGAATAATAATTTGCCCAACATTTTTGACAAATGAGGGATCTAATTCAATGGCCTATACAATAAATGCTCTATTAGAAAATATACTAAATCAAGGTCGCTATAACAGTACAAACATAGTTGACTAAGAATCTGACCAACGCAATATTTGTTAGTGGACCTAGTGCCACCACAGTAACTTTTCCAGGGTAGAGATTTGCTTGTTCCACCAGAAAAGCAGCAGCTGATTGTTCAATTGGCTGTCCCTTTGGAGGGGGGAAATTTTGGTTTCCAAGTCCATCACTACCATGGACAAAATCAGCAATTCGAAGTTTTGTACCTTTCTTTAAAACAAGTAGAGATGAAACAAGAAATTCAATTGTAAAATAGTGTACAACTTTCACAACCATTACATATAAAAAGCTTGCGAGCTGAAGTTACAAGTTTAGAATTTAGATACAAATGAAAGGCACATTAGACTAATTGTAGTATCCAAGGACTTTTGACAAAAACTATATTCACTCACCTATTATTCATCTTTATATCTAATTAAGCATAATAATATCCTTCCTCAAGAGAACCACAAGGGAAAAAATAGATTAATCTCCAAATATAACTTATTCTACAAACTGAAGTAACTTAACAATGGTTTGAACATTGCTTTCCCAGTCAAGTATCTGTCAAAGCCGCACGGTAACAAAAATTTATAGCTTTTCCCGAATACGGAAGAAATTAGCTGATTTGAGCTGCTGATTTGAGCTGCCCCTATAGAACAGTTCCTTGTGCACAACTGGGGACAAAATCAAGTCAACTCTAGGAAATCATAATCCTAACTTAGTTTTTTGTCCTCGACATGAGAAATAATAAGTAAGATACTACGAATTGTCAGGTGGATGCGATATAGTTTGTCTTTTATTTATTTGCTGGTGTATCCCATTCAAACATTACTAACAATGGTTCAACTTTCAAATCACAGAAGCAACAATTGCTTAAATAAATGATGCACATATCTAACAGCAGACACAAATCCAAAGAGCCATCACAACCTGGATTACTTCAAGAGCCGAGGAGTACATACAGTTATTGTCACATGTGATCCCTCAGCCACTGGTATATCTGTCCTTCCTGCAACCTCCAGCTAATACAAAATGCACCAAATAGATTAAATTACTGTATTAGCAACAAAATATCAATCATAATATCACTTGAAAGGAAGGCTAGATAACAAACCAAATCTCCAATCCAGAAACTCAAGGAGCTTTCTGATAATTTAATTTTACAAAGAGAGAAGTAGTTTACCAGATGCAAGGCATTCTTTGTAGCCAGGGAGGTATAAACGTTCCCATAAATGGTAGTCAATCCAATCACCTCAACTTCCGGTGATCTCAATGCAAGAAATATTGCCATGGCATCATCTGTTATACAAAAGAAATTCACACACAGATTTGATCCATCAGTAGAACATAACAACATCATAAATTTGAGCAACGGTCATAAATTTGGAGTTTCAGATCACAAAGATTCAATAGCTTTTGAACATGTGTCTTTTCTTTTTGAATTGAGTACATGTGTCTTTTCTTTTTGAATTGAGTTTTCTCCAGTAGCTTACTGAACGAATTAAACAGAATAATTAACTCACAGCTGACCTAATCCATGAACAACAAATCCGATGGATTGGATAAGACTAAGAGGCGCCGGCATAAAGAAAACGAAAGAAGTGGAGAAAAGGAAACTATACCAATGCCAGGATCAGTGTCGATTATGATCTTCTTTGGTAGGAGAGCCATGGGAGTTGGATGAATTGATAGAGATAGCGATGATCGCGCAAGCAAAACAAGGAGAGAAAGCAACTTGAGATCGAATTGGGTAGTGATATAAATTAATAATGGAGAAGAGAAGTGAAGAAAGAGAGAAGAGAGTTGCACATGGATGATGAATGGGATTGCTGAAGATCGTTACTTGCAGGATCAAAACATGTTTCTTGCATTTCGCAATGCCTACATGCCTTTTTTTTTTTTACCGTTTTAAAACTCCTTTCTAAGCTTTATTTTGGCGTTATTTTAAAGCTTATCGTTCAACTTTTCATTCCTCAAACGCTATCAGGCGTTAGATCAATATATTATTGTCTAGACACGACTTAATTTAACTTTTTTCGTTTAGGCACCGCCTAATCTAATTTTTACGCAATTTTTAAGATACCAATATTTATAACAATTATAGTTCAAAATATTGGTATATTATTAGTTCAAAACCGTTTTCATTATATGCTTAACTTAAAATATATAACATGGTAATAGCTTTTCATGTGTTTAAGGTATGTTATTAGTTTGTGTTCATTTCATATATGGGTGTGATGAAATTTTCAATTACACTCATTAACATATACACCACATAACTTTTTTTACTTAATAAAAGGCCGAATACATCTAACCCCTGTAGTTATTTTAAAAATTTTTATAGCCCCTTAAACTTACAAAAGTTTCACGTAATCCCCTAAATTTATTAAAGTGAACCTCATATCCTATATTTGTTAAAAGTGAACCTCATAGCTCCTGGATGACGATATGTCAATTATTATTTTCTACAGATTAAATATAAGATTTTTTCATCACATACTGAATCGAAGATTGATTTACAAGAACAAAATTGTGCATGTCGGCATCAGAAGACTATGAGATTCACTTTTATCAAGTTTGAGGGGCTACATATAAGGTCCAACTTAATAAATTTATAGGGCAAGTCTACTTTAATAAATTTAGGGCCCAATGAGTTTTTAGAGACAAATATTATTAGGTAGAGATGTATTAAACCTAACTAAAACAATACTACTAAGAAACCCTGGAGCATATTTTATCATAACTCACCTCATAGTACCATGAATATAGGGGAGAGAAAAAAACCAAAAAACTGAACCCAACCGGTATAAATCAAACTGAATCGAATTTATTCGATTTGATTTTCGGTTTATTTATTATTATTAATTCGGTTTTCGGTTCGTTTGTTTTGTCAAAAACCAAAAACTGAATTGGATTTTTCTATTTTTTAATTTATTTTATGTTAATTTATGTATGTTTTTAGTTCAATTTACATTTTATACACAATAAAGTTTTTTTCAAACTAACAATAATGTATTTGTGTTGAAAGATATTTATATTGATTTTTAGTAATTTTATATATTAAATTCATATTTAAAAAACAAAAATAAATTAAAAAGTTTATTTGATTTAAAAGAGAACCGAATTAAACTGAACCATAATAATTCGATTCGATTTGGACCGAACCAAAATAAATTTAATTTGATATTCGATTCTTACATTACTCTCTTAAATTCTCAGTTTAATTCGATTACATTTTTAAATCAAACCAATATTTACTTACCCCAATATAAATATATACTCTCGGAAGAAAACACAATATTAGCAAAATAAACTCACAAGTGTGATGCACTTATTTTGCCTTGGAGACATTTGATTTGGAGTTTGGAGGTTCATTTTGAAATCCAATAAAAACTTTCAATTTTTTTAGGTCTTCAAGAAATTGTTTGACTAAATTTATGTTCAAATTTTACTACTACCATCTACGTTTGCAACATGTGTTCACTTTGCATCATTACATTGTTTAAATATTTACTTATTTAGGCTCTCACGTCCATTCCTAAATTTTGTATTTGATTGATACTAATTATTACCATAACTTTATGATACGTATACATACCTATCTCCCATATTATAATTTAATTAAAAACATTAGAATACGAATAAAGATTCATAAATAAACAACATATTCCACTCTGTACCACAAGAATAAAAAATATTCCACTCATAGTCACAAACTTTATAAAACTTTACACGTCCAATGATAAATATAAATAATCATAAGAGGAATCTAAAAAGAATCAATAATTATTAGATTAATTAAAAAAAGCAAAACGGGGGGGGCCAATATTTGAATTTGGCCCAATTTGACCACATAAAACAAACGTTAACTCTTTGAAAAGGTCAAGGGCATTTTCGTAATTACACACCATCAAGAAAGTGAAAGTAAACAAAAAGATGAACCAATTCAGTTCTTCATTTCAAATCAAATTTTTATTCATTTTGCAGCAGAATTATCTTTATCTCTCCACTCCATTACATGATTCTCTCTCTCTCTCTTTTTCAAATAATTCCCATACAAAATGCATCAATCATCATCCTCATCAAAATCCCATATCCAGAAATCCAAAATGAAATTGCACGAACAAAGGGTTCGAAGCCCCTTTCAAGATCTCAAAAATGCTAATCCAACTGATTCTAGTAGCAATGCTTCGTCTGTTTCTTCCATTGATGCTCCAAAGGGTTGCCTCAGGTTCTTTCTCTCTCATACTTGTAATACTAATCACGGAATTAGTCGGAAAAAACTTGTTTCCACCCCTAAATCGGCCCCTAATTTGCGGCCGGCGAAAGAGAACTCGGCGAAGAGATTCAACTTTCATAAGCCCCAAAAGCTAGATAGATGTAAGAAAACCCCCCCTGGTTTGAGAAATGTGAAGGATTCTTCAGTTTTGAGTGGTTCTGGAAATAAATTGAAATCTGATTCTAGTGATTTTGATGGGTCAAATTTGACCCCTGTGAGTAAAGTTTCTAGCCTGAATCCCGTCGTTGAGAACGGGGTTTTTAAGGAGAAATCAAAGGTTAATGATAGCAGTAACACTAAATCAACGGGTAGTAATACTAAGACGCCGCCAGTTCAGGCCTCTGTTTCGCCTGAGATACAATGTGGTTCATCTATGGCGACAACAGCTCCAAAAACAATAACGCCTGTGTGTTATGGAGCTGGCTTTGTTATGTCTGGAGTTACTGATAAGAGAAAATGTAGGCCTAGAGGGATACTCACCATAGGAGAAGCTAAGCCTCTTAGTTGTTTTGACAGTGATGATGAAATTGAGCAAGAGTTAGGGCTTGATAACGAATCTGCCGTCTCTGCATTGCCTTTGCCTTCCGAGGCTTCGATGCATTGGCTTTTATCACCCTGTAATGAGGAAGATGAAGAGAAAAAAGAGGATTCTGAAAGCCTGTTAGGGTTTTCAAGATTGGAGGAGAATTTCCCTTCGTCATCATCACCGGCAAGTGTCATTAATTTGCCTAGTAGAGGATTTATAGGGCCTCCTAATTTATGTTCAGAAGAAAAGAGGGCCTCACAGTTCTCTCCAGCTTCATTTAGTAGTGGAAATGTAATTCAAACCCCCGACTCTGACTGTAGTGATAGGGATAGGATAAGTAATGGCTTTGATTACAAGCTCGAGTCAATAGCTGAGCGGATTCAGAATGCTAGTTTATCTCCCAAGGGGTATGTGTCAATATGGGATCCAGCTGGGTCAAGTTTTCAGTTTGACTGTTTAAGTTCACCTTCCAAATCCGTGGATCTTTCGCACTTTCGAAAAGTTTTAGATGATCGAACGTCCTGGCTGTCTGATTCAACAATGGAAAATGTTTCGCAGTCTCAAATGAGGATTTCGTGGAGGGAAGGATTGGTTAGCAGGATTTTCGAGATGGACGAATTCGATTCTTGCAGGTGCTTATCAGATGTAGAGGATGATGATGTCATTGCCTTAGAACCGGTTTCAAGTAATGACTCGGGTTCTACCATAGATGTAAAGAGCGGCCATGGAAATGATAGAAAAGCCGATGAGGAACTTACAAATCGAGTACCATTTACATGTGCAGAATCTATAAGCACTGATGCGGGTTCTCTTGTTCGTTCCGAGGATTCTGATTGGACAATGTGCTACAAGAATAAATTATTTCAGTAACAATTACTATACTTGACTCGAAAATTGTTTCTTAGAATCAGAATTGACTCCATAATTTGTATGTTTTTGTGTTTCTGTTGATCATTCTTAATTCAAGATGATTTCTAATTTATAGAGTCTTGAAAGCATTTAGAATTTATATTCCCCCTTATTTGTTTGAGTTCTTGATTCAATAATAAAATTGTTTGCTGAATGTCTTGGCAATTTGAATGCCTTGGTTATTTCCATTGATTCAATTGATGTAAGTTTGTCTTGATAAATGAGCAAGCATGCTATAGAGGAGCTATTTTACCATATGTATGAGAAAAGTTTGTCTTGGTTATTTCCTGTTTTCTACGACTGCAATTCAGTATAGTTTAGACCACTTCAGTTCAGTTCAACTATGTGTAGTTATAAATTTATATTGGAATAACTTTAGTTCAGGCTACTTCACTTAAGTTTAGTTTAGCTTTCATTGGTTGAAAAGAACAAGTCATATAGATAACTGAAGAAGACTAATTTTTTAATAGCTGCAGTTGTGTTGTGTAGAAGAAAAATACCAAGTTTCAGGCATTTGCAGGAGGGGGGAGCGCTGTCTGCAATATTTGCAGGAGCTTTTTTAACAGGTATGAGACTTCAAACTGATTTACTGAAACCTCTCAATTTGACTTATGATTGCCATTTAGTACATAATATCTAAGTTTAACATTAATTTAGTGTTTCTGAGTGGAAAACAGAAGATAAGTGGGCGGGGGGTCTGGTCCTTTGTTTTATGGGGTAGTGTAAAAGATACATAGAATGGCATATATTATAATAATTCTGTTTTGAGGCTTTGAAACCTAATAATTTGATTATTCCAAACAAGAAAAACATGTTTTCTAGGTAACTTCCCACTTTATATGCAGTTTATGGGTCATTTTCGTAGGAAAAATCCACATCAGATGTGTGATTAAACTTATCAACTAACCTAAGATTAGTTGTCCTTTTATTACTTGTTAACTTTGTTAAGAAATTTAATCATCAATTTGCTCCTTAAGTTAGCATTTGGAGCACAAAATATCAATATGGTTATATCAATATGACATCTTTGAAAAATCAAACCAACTTGCATGTGACATTCAATGGACAAATTAGTGCATTTTTTTTCCGAATGGTAATTGGAATTTTCGGAAGTTCGGAGTGATATCAGTTAATTAAAACCGATTTCAAGTTGTCCCAATGCATTAAGCCTTGTTTAAAAGATTTTGGTCTAACATAACCGGTAAAGCAAGGAACCACTTTAACAATTTCAGGGCATGTTTGAAATTGTTGTCAGAGTTGCTCTCACGAAAAATTTCACTTACAGACTTTTAATAGAATAATATATTTTGACATTGGACATAATATTTTGACTCTTAATACTAATTAATCAGGAATTGTTTGCTATTGATTTACAGAACTTTTTAGGACATCAACTTGAAAAATTTTGAAAATAGAGCTTTTCAGAAAAGCAGCCAGGAAAATCAATCTCCGCCGTTATACCGGACTTGCTTACTCAGAGAATCGAATTAAAAATCCAAAGAATAAGTTAAAATTCCAAAAAGATGTCTTTTCTTAGTTTGGTTCTTATGCTTAGGAGGCTCCAATCCATTGACAACAAAAAAATGTTGGATTAGGTAAACAAGAAAACCAAAAGCATGAAAAATAGAAAGCCATTTCTTTATTTTATTCTTGTAAGTAATGAACACTGGCCAAGAACAGTTATGCCTTTTTGGAAAAACTGTAACACTTTCATCATTAAACTCATCTACTTTAATAGCTGGTTTTATAACCAATTTGGAGTAAAAAGAATAAATAGAATTAGTAGCCATATTTAACTTTTTCTTCAAGAAATTGTTGCAGATATTCGGTCGGTTTGGTTAAACTTTTTTCAACAGCTTTTTTTAGGAGTTCTATTTTTAAGTTTTTTTCATAAGTAACATATTTTATTTTTAAAAAAAATAAATCAGACAGATTATAATTAATTAGTATGTATGACTAAAATATGTTATTTAAAGCTAAAATATATAATTATATTTAAAGATTATGAAAATAACTTATTTTAACACCAACTTAAACGGTAATACCAAACTCACGTAGATGGGTTTTTGTGTGTTTGATTAGGTGGCAAATTGTATACAAAGACACTATGAAATCGAAAATTGCTTTTGTCTTTTTCATAAGAACAAAAATAAAAAAAGGTGAAAGGTTGTTGTAAGTTGTAACGTATTTGTCATTTGAACTTAAAATAATGTTCATGTATAGTTCAACGGCTAACTTGATATTTAAATATAACAAATTTGTAATGTGCTGGCGCCGACAAAGTACGCCTAATAAGGAATGGAGGATACGCTTCTTTGATAGATATATCAAAATCTGTATTTATGAAATGTAATAACATGGGTCAATATTTTCTTTATGTTTGGGTAAAATGTTGATTGGAGATGGGAAAAAATAATAATAGCAATAATTAAATCAAACCGTGATACTAATAAAGAAATGAATCGAGTAATGGGTTTATGTACACATCAACTGGATAAATGAAAATTAATGTTTAATTGAGGGAAAACTTTTAAAAAGTAGAGCCTGTTACACTCATTTGTAAAATTGGTTTAGAAATTTTTTTTATAAAATAAAGTTTATGATTTTAAAAAATGACAATATAAGAAAAAAAAATTTATCAAAAAAGTGATGTTGCAAAAACTATTTTAATCTATCCAATATTCTCATAATATAACCATATTATTTAAATATTAAACGTTACCGTGATTTTTTTTCCATTTTTATAGCTTTTTAAAGTTTATCACCATAAAAAAAATTTATCATCATATTCTAATTAAAATAATATTTGCAATATAAAAAAAATTTAAAAATTATCATTGATGTGTATTGCGTTTTTATTAACCAATTTATAAAATTTTGAATAATTATTGCGATATTATTAAATACTGAGAATCCTCTTTTTACCAATTTTTTGAAACTGCAAATCCCATCTTATAATAAAAAAAATTTACACTCTGCTTTATAAATATGTGAAAGCACATGGTACTTTTTTTAAGTTTGTCCAAAATCAACGTATTCTTGATTTTTTTTTTACAAGAATTTCTAGATGCATCAACCGATTAATGAATTTGATAAAATAAGATTAGCCAATACTCATTATCTGACAATTAGAAAATATAAATCCAAATAAACTCACTGAATATTTCATAACTTTTAAAAAAATGTTCACCTGCTCTGTGTGTATACAGTTGAAGATTTAAAAATTAAGGCAATGCTATCAAAATAATACAAGTATGATTGGGTGGTTATAGCTATCATTAATAGGGTACGAAAATATTTCAATTTATAAAAAAAGTCAAAAAATTCAAATTTAACGTGCTAGACTTTTACAAAAGAATGTCAATTTTTCTTTTATATGTGTATATTGGGGGGACTTATGATTTTATTTATTTATAAAATGAGGTTTGAAAAATTATTTTTTAGTAAAATGAGGTCCGTGATTTCAAAAAACCTATAAAAAAGGATTCTCAATTTAAATTATGACACGATAATGGATAATCTTATTTATTTTTATCTGAATTTTATGAATTTGTCAATAAAAATATAATAATATTTGATTTTCTTTAATAATGTAAATATTTTTTTAAATTAAAATATAATGATAAACTTTAAAATACGAGAGAAAATGGATAAAATCCCTTAAACTTAATTAAATTATGACATATAATAAGGTTAAATAATGAGAATGTTGAATTGGTTAAAATATTTTCTATAACATCAGTATTATGAAAAAAAATATTTATTATCCTCTTTTTATAAAATTTTTAAAATCACGTACCCTATCTTATAAAAAATATTTTCTCAAATTTGGTTTTACAAATAAGTGAAACGACTTTTTTTTTTTTAAGTTGTTGGTTAGTCACATTACAACTAGCCATTACCAAAACAAACTGGCCAAAAACTCAACACATAAAGTGTCCATTCGTTCTATTAATAGAGTTGAATATGGCATAATAATACAATTATTTGTTACCTTTTTTTGAAGTTTGCAAGTGTTCTACTGTGACACTACAATATGACTACACTGACTTTAATGTGCTTCAACGGACACAAATATGCACTTCCTAATTCTAAAGATATTTTTGTGATTACTAGGAGTACTAGATAACAACACTAATTTCCTTATAAAACAAGGTACACCATTAATTACATGGAGAAATTATATTTGGTATTGGATATTTATTACTTTTAAGGGTTAAGTATTTATGAGGGTGTATTTATAAATTTTATTTTATCTTAATTTAATGGTTCATCATAAATATTCAACCGTTAGATTAGAGAAGGGTATTAAATACCCAGTACGATATATAAAAATCCACATTACAGGAAGAGCAACCTTAATATGTTAAGCTAGCCATTTTATTCACTATCCCCGGATAAATCAAGATGCTTAAGCAAATTAATATTAAAAATAGTAAAATAAAGCTTCAGAAATGAAAAAATAATGAAAAAACTTAATTTTTTTAATTAAAATTTTAATAAATATTTTATCAATTATTTTAAATTAATTGTTATCTATTTTTATTTTTTAATTAATAACAACTAAATTTTTAAATGAAAAAATATTTTTGTGCCCTTTCCGACTATAGGCGGTCGCAGCATGTTATTCACTCAACACATTTATTTTTGATACACATTAAAAACCTTAACTAATGTTTATAACTTGAGAAAAATTCCTTCCAAGTTATGTTGTATTTTCTTTCATAATTTGATGGTAACTCAGTGTACTAACAAAAAAAAAAGTGTGTTATTATTTACCGTCCGTATTTACTTAAAAACGTCCGCGTCATTCTCATTTATACCTTTAAGTAAAACCACTTTTTAACACGCTTTTTACTCCCCACCTCCACTACAACAACGAATCAAATAAAGAAAAAAATGAACAAAGAAGACGAGGAAGCAGCCGGCAGTGGAGTCGTTGGCGATGGCGGCACAACCTGATTTTCACCATTGACACCGTAGCTATCAGCCACCAGATCATACTCCTCCCCAGTGAAATCTTCATTATCAGCCTCCGATTCGCCTTGATTTTTCTGTTATTTGCATTCATTTAGATATTCATGACAGACAAAAATGGTACGGCCGAAATTAATCCCGAGGCTTTCCATGGAGTAACAGAATGACAAATCCGGTAGTGGAGTGCGTCGAGCAGCGAGAAAGTGAGCATCGTCGGATCTGGAGTAGCTAGTGGCCATATATATAGCTAAAGGACATCCCCATGTTAAGCCATTACAGTATCAGAAAAACTTAGTACATAGAATCAATTTTCTGTGTAGGAAGAATTTGTGTCAATTACACTAATTAACTGTGAAATCAAATAGAAGTAATTAAAAGTAAATGAAGATAATTTCATTAAAGGTATAAGTGCCAATTAAGTGTACGTTTTTAAGTAAAAATGAACGAAATATAACAATCCAAAAAGAAAACTCTAGATCAGGATGTTAATTTGATCGAAGAAGGCGTTTTAATTCGTTGCAACTATATCAACAGCTAATTCTAACTTTCGTTTACCATTCTTTATTATATGCAAGGTCTTTTAACTCAGATATTCCCCTTTACACCTCTTTCTTATCATCTTGACTCTTTAAAATATCATCAAAATACCCAACAAAATATCATCAATCTTGACTCTTTAAAATCGGAAAAGAAATTAAATTGAATTAAAATGTTCACTGAACTAAAGTGCTAGTTTAGTTAATATGATGAACATAAACATGAAATTATCCTAAAGGTATTCTATAATATGCACGAAATCATAGTTCTTTTACTGAAGTACATATTTTATAAAATCAAAGTCGATTACAGATCTAAATACAGGTTGACATGAATTAAGCCAAGTCCCCTTACTAGTTAAAGAAGGGGTGCGACGTGAATAAACTAACCGGAAATGTCTAAAATTTCTAATAAGTTCCAAACCGTCAATGAAAATAAAACTAGTAGGAGAAGAAAAACAAGAATGATTATTCTCTGCTGTCATTGCATTGATAACCCACCAAACTCTTTCCCTAAACCCGGATCGGTCGGCATCCAATGTGATGATCTAAGTTGTAAAAACACACACACACACATAAAAAAAAGCAAATTAAAATAGCAAAATAGTAAAATGAAGAAAGAAAGAAACAAGAAAGCTTTCCAAGTTTAGCAGAAATAAGAGGAAAAGAGGTGAGAGATGCAAAATCATGAATGTGTTCGTTGATGGTCATCTAACCATACAAAAATCAAATTAATTTCAGTTATTAGATGACAATCAACGAATATATCCATGCTTTGCAATAGCTACTTGGGCATGATCACTAGATGAATTAATGTTTTCCCATTCAAATGTTATTGCTTTATATAAATATTATTATTAAGAGCATCCTAAAGGGCATATGCTATACAAGTATAGAATATTCCCTTGTTGAGTGTTAGTTTCAAACTGTGATCTTCATTGGACACATGGACAACTTATGGACTGTTAGTTTGGATCTTTTGTCGACATGTGAATAATTTTAATTTTTGTAAGAAGATTCACAAAACAATTACAACAGTAACACGAGAATTTAAGAAAAAGTATATGCATAAGAAAATCTAAAATGTGATATTATTTTTTGTAAATTAGTAAAGTTTCCTACTTTCTTCTGTACTCCATAATGTTAAACCTGGACCAAAATTGTGCCTTAAGCCCGCCTAGCTAAATATTGGGCTGAGCCCAATAACAAAAGCCCAGACTGACTTGCTGTTATATACTTGCAACACAATATTTTGCTATTTATTTGCATGTCAATGTACTATATCACTCTCTGCCCTATGTTTTCCAAAACTTACTATTCTCGACCAAATGTACCTGAATATTCTTTTTAAGGGCGCACCCATTTAGAGAAAGGAATCATTTTGTATTTGAGTGACACTGTAAAAAGCTAAAGAAAATTCAGAAAAAATACAGGAATATGTATCAGGGAGTAGTGTTTCGCATATCTGGAGTTGCAGTTTCACAGTTAATTAGGGACGGAAGCAGCCATGTAAAGAATCCTAGTTTGGTTTCCCTGTTTGCTTTTTGGTTAGAATACTCTACCAACATACTCCACAGATCTCCAACCGTCCATTCATGTGCCCGAATCCAACAGCTCACCTGCACCAAACATCAATTCAAAGCTTAAACGCAACATATGCAGAAATTTAAACCAAAATAAGCCTACTACTCTATGTGGTGGAGTCCCACTGTTATCAGCTAGTCAAAATAAGCCTTAAAAGGAACTATTAGTTAGTAATTAACATGGCAGAGACAGTTTAAGTACCTTATCCAGGCTCTGCAGTGCTTCAATCCCAAATGTGTAGTAAAGTATGGAAGGTCTTAATGCCTGAAGCACATGCGGACCACGGGAAGTTAGGCGTCAAACAACAAGACAAGCATATAAAAGGCGGTACCTAGTACACCAGGACCCCTTGAACTTCGCCCTAAAAGCCCATTTGGTCCCCCCAACTTTCAAAAATTCCAATTACCCCCTTGAATTTGGAAAAAATGCACCAGTTTGCCTCATGAAAGCCATGTGTCAGCTTCTAGTTGGTTTGACTTTTCAACGATGTTATCTTCCTTATTTCTCTCTCTCCAACCAAAGGATGACATGTGGAATTCAAGGAGTTAGAATGTGCACTTTCAACAAGTTCAGGGAGTTATTTGGTACAGATGAAAGGGCATTTCGAGCCAAGTTCAGGGGTCCCGATGTATTGGGCCTAAAAGACGGATATTCTTTTAAGAAGCATGTCATGTCATGTCTTGCTCATACAAGATCATCTGCAGAATCTCAAATCTAACAGTTCAAGGAATGTCAACTTCTATAAGATCTAGAATAAATTACCTGAGAAGCTGCAAGCCACTGAATTATGCTCTTTAGTTCAGGATCCCCTCCAAAAGCACCACAACCCCAGTTACCTGTTGCGATTGGAATTTTATCTTCGTGGAACACAAGGCAACTTCCCTTACCAGAACTGGCCACTTCATTTATATTTCCTGCTTCATGCATTTCAACGTCAAATGAAGTTGAGGGACCTTCGTTTACCTATATGGATAACAGACAACAAAAGGTAAGACATTATAGTCAAAGTCTCAAAAGAACTCACACCAGAAAGTTGTCTGTGGATACAAGACTGGTGTTGTCGTCAGAATTTAGTTTACTCTGCACTCCTTGATGTTTACTATCTTCACATAGTCTTTTGTAGTGATCAAATTTAGATTGGTCCATAAAACCACAGAAAGCCTTGTTGATCTCCCTAAAAAAAAACCAAGCAATTAAACAGAATATTTTTTCGGACCGTTCAAAATTAGGATATTCTGATGACTTGCAAGATCACACGTGAATCCTAATAGAAGCGTACTGGAGTCAAACAAAGGCTAATTAATTTAGAGAAGACAACAGCAGATGACACACAGTAAGTACAATGGGTTCTATCAGTCCACAAATCCACAGAAAACAAAGGAAAACTAGATTTTAATCAGTTGTAGTTCTTAAACTATACTACTGTATATGTTTGTGAGCTCAGACTTGACAGTTAGTATAATCAAGTTTTTTCGTCAGAAAATTCTGTGTATTAACCTAACCCGACACGAACTTAATAACATATACATTGATTATTTGATTATCAACCAAAAGGAAAAAGTAAAAATATAGCCCACTATACTTAGCATAATTTGTCTTTTGTAGGCCCTTCATTTTAGCACATTCAGACAATGTACTTGGCAGCTGGTACCACTGCCAAAACCAAAAATTATGCCAAGCATGAGGCAGAATTTTAGTTTTTGCCTCAATTAGAACAACAGTAGATTACACAAAACGGAACCATGTTGTGATAATTTGGCATCAACAGCAAGTTTATCAGAATGCTGCAATTACATCAACTAGGAGCTGTTTCACATCAGAAATCAAGGAAGCACATCTCTCCAAAATCAACATGCATATGCATAGTCTGCAACGCCCAGGCATCATATTACTTGAGATAAGTCTCTAATAATGTCTTGCAGCATTCTAGCTCTATTACCCAGCTAGAGTCACTACTACAAATTAGCAATAGAAAATGCCACCTGATTTTAACTAAAAGCTTAAGCCTTTTTTTAAAAAACTTTCATGCTAATTCGACCAACTTTATTCAGAAAAAAGGTCAACAAAATTCTGTAAACAAGAAAAGTGCTACCATTTTTATTTTTATGTAGCCACCAATAAGCTTCTTAAGAATGTTGGACCAGAAACAGAGATAAGAGAAGGGATCTTGCATAAATTATACATATGGTTTTGTATCTCTAAAAGTACAAATTACATACCGAAGGAGGTAGTTAAATTTATATTGCCTCATTCCTGGACTGCATAATGCATCAATAGCAACGATTCTGGTTGTACGTCTACCATGACTATCAACATCCCTTTTATCCACATGATCACCATAAAACCGAAATGACGAAGCATACCTACATCACTCAAAGAGAAAAATTCAGTTAATGATGTGTTTGAAGATAAATCATAAGATGTAATATTGCTACATATTAAACTATAACTCATTGTAGATCAAGAAAGAATCAGCAACTCAAAAGGAGCATATCAATGTAAAATAGTTAACTATTGATTTTAAAAACTCTTATCACAACAGTTTGAACCAGCAGCAGAAAAGGACAGGATATAAACATAGAATTTACAACAGATACATGTAAAGAAAATATAGGGTTTATATCTCAATAACATTTGGATCAATCTCATGGATGATACTAACCCTGTATAATTAGAAAATCTTTCTGCACCAACAATTTCTATGGCTTCATTGTCTTCCATGCAAGGCAAGAAAAGCATTCCAGCAATTAACTCAGGATTGATCATGAAAAGGATCTCTTCCTGCATAAGTTTACAATGATAACAGATCACAAAATAGCATTAAAACAATATATTTGTGATATACAATGACCCTAGTGACATCCAGCCATGAAAACCATGCTTGAGAGATTGAATGTGAAGATATGCACAAATAACATTGCATTACTTTTTAGACCAAAAAAGAAAATGGAAATGCACAATAAATTGTACCTGTACACAACCTCTATTAAGAGCACCACCACCAAGATACTTGTTAGCGAAATCCACTTCTAGAGCTCCGCTGCACTGGTCTTCTATAAAACCATTATCATGTACCTAAAATATATATAAAGAACCAAAAAGATCTTCCATGACTCAAGACTGAAACTAAAGAAAAAATTCCAATTACATTTCATGACATGTTTAAAGAGCCTAGAGATCCATATCGTATCTTACCTCAAGAGGGCAGAGTGGTGCCTTAGATTCACGCCAAAAATCAGATTGTGGGTAAGGAACACATTCACGAGATCGCTCCAAGGCAAGAACCTTCCTCTCGAATGAGACAACACCCAAAGGCGGAGATTTAGAAATCCTCTCAAAATAATGCAAAACACACTTTATCTTGTTTTCTTGCTTTCCAGTGTAACTATCGTACAGACTACTGAAAAAGAATGTAACAAAAACAACAAATTAATAAACTGTCCACATTAATGGAGAAGAAGAAAGATCATGAGAATATACATTAGCAATATAATTCCAATCGAAGTGGGAAAAAAAGGACAAGTCAGTGAGCAGTATCAAAGTGACAAATACTCTTTAAATTCTTCATAAATATTAATAGACGTAACATGGAAGTTCATACAGGCCAAATTAAAGAATGTAATGTTCCTTGCAGAGTTAATTGGGTATTTTGGTTATTTCCATATTCATAGAGAGCATCATAACGCACAAAATCACATAAAATAGCATTAGTTATGATGTTGGCAACAGGTTACAAGAAACATGCAATATGATAGGCCAATGCTATCAAACCATATGTTAGAACAAGATTGTAATTCAGATATTTAAAAGTAAGTTAAGAAGCACAAACTAAAGCAAGAGATACATCCTTACTATTATACAACTGAATAATTCACCCAAACTAAGGCAATAGGCAAGTGGAATACACAGAAGAAATTGAATAAAAGGAAAAGTTGGTGCTCTCTCTTTAACTCTCTCTCAATCTCTTATGGCTTTTTTCCGGTTCTGAAAGCAGATTGTGATCAAAACTAGCCATAATGTTACAAAATGATACCAGCTTAACAATGGTGTTATTCCATGTCAAAAATGCTTCACAAAATTTTTGAAATTACGTAGCCATTAGAATAACCATTGGTTCTTATCTCAAAATCTTTCTCTTTATGTCTATCTCTCACACATACACACATGCAGAAAGACTAGCACTAGCCTGCCCAGGTACTCACATCCGATGTTACAAAGACCCACATCATATTCTATTTTTAGGATATTTCTGACTTCTCTTATTCATAGATAAAATCACTTTACACCAAATATAGTTAAGGAAGTTAAAGAAAAGCTACATACTCAAATAAATTATCGAAATTGATCATTGGAAGATCATCCGCCCTTCTATCTGTGATTGGAAACAAACAAAAGAAAGCGCATGCAAGAAGAGCGCCAATCAATTCCTGGAATGCAACATGGAAACTGTCACAAGCTACACCCATTAAGAGAAAAGAGCATTCAATATCAAGTCAAGAACCATTTTGTAGCTTCACATGGTATTGTTTCATTAAATATAGCATTGCTAAAATTGAATGTTACGTGCATGACCTATCGTACAGGTACAACAACGGTATAATTTTTTATTGCTTATGAAACTTCAATTAAAGCTCAAAAGTAAATTACTCTGGAAATTTAGATAGACCTTGGCTTCCTACCTTTTAATGGAAAATAGTACATTTTAAAGAGAGGGGCAGGATCTTGCTGCTGATAATCTTTTGAATCAATTATCAACATAAGAAAAGACTTCAAGAATTTTTAAAACGTATGATACAAGCAAATAAAACTATTCTCACGCTAGAAGAAGAAATGGAAATCTTATGAAAGAAGCAATTAAGGGCACTGCCATAATAACAAAATCATCGAGGCATTGTTTATATCATTCAATTGGGAGCAATACATCATTCTTCACCACCAGCACATAAGTTTCTATCATATGTCCACTTCTTCTCCCCTCTAATGCACTTTCTCGAAATCTAGAGTGCAGTGAAATCAAGACCAGAAAATTCTAATCCTGTATCTGTTTCTTAGGAAAAGAAACATAGCATGACAATGAACCAAGTAAATAAAGATACCTGGCTAAGTAGCACCAAGCCAGCTTCTTGTGGGCCCAACAAACGGAGACCAACTTTGACATTGTTTGAATCCAGCCAGATATCTGCATTTTGATAGTGAGACTCCAACAATGAGGGTAACTTCAAGAGCAAATTAACCAGCGCAGGAAGAACCTCTCTGAACCATTTTGCAGAGTCAGCCCGACTAATCAACTGCAAGAAACTTTTCCAATTCAGTTTCATTCATTGTTCTAACTTCATATAAACACTAAAGACGAACAAAATCAACAAATCAGAGCTATTCTTCTTTCAATCATTAAATCTTCCTTGATTCGCCTTAAGTTCTGTTTCCTACATTTGCGTAATACTATAAAATGATAAAAGAGTACTGGATTCCTCAAATTGCTTAGCAATCAAACATCACAGGCACATCTTCAAGAAATAATAAAAGCACAAATTAGCCAGCGCAGGAAGAACCTCTCTGAACCATTTTGCAGAGTCAGCCCGGCTAATCAACTGGAAGAAACTTTGCGTATTCAGTTTCATTCATTTTTCTAACTTCATATAAATTCTAAATACACACAAAATCAACAAATCAGAGTTGTTCTTCTTTCAATTGTTAGATCTTCCTTGATTCGCCTTAAGTTATTTTTCCTACATTTGCGTAATACTGTTAAACGATAAAAGAGTACTGGATTCCTCAAATTGCTTAGCAATCAAACATCACAGGCACATCTTCAAGAAATAATAAAAGCAGGAAACAACAAAATTCAAGTTCAACCACTGATGAAACTTGTCTCAAATTAAACTGAAATTGCGAATACAACTGATTCGAAATGAATGAATTATAAGTTGAAAAAAAGGGGACTAACTTCAGACGAAATATGCTTCTAAATTCAAAATATAACCGTATAATGTTGGAGGTGTAAGGATAAGGAATGTTTACCTCGTCAAAGAAGAGGGCGTAGCCTTCTTGGGCAAAAGGAGCGAGAGGTTGAGCGGAAAGAGAGAGAGAATTTCGGATATCGGAAATGGCAACAAAGAGTAATTCACCGGAGTCAACATTGCTGAAATCGGGTCCATTGGAGAGAGATTTGAGCGCTTCCACCACTGATGAGGGCCAAAACAGAGACGATGAACGAATTACCAAAGGCAAGAACGGTAGTATCGAATTCAAGTCTTCTCTAGTCTCCATTTCCGTTGTTCCCAAATAATGTCCGTTTACGAAGGATGGGGTGGCCAATTTATATTTTTGAGTTAAGGCCTTTCATGGTTTTCTCGTGATTCATTACAAAATGTTACGTGTTGTATAGTTCTTTTTATAAGTATAATTTTTTATAATTATTTTATAATTTAAATAATTATAAAAATATAATTATTAATTTAATGGTTTATTATGGTTCTCCATTAAATTAAATTAAAAATTTTAAAAAATCATGCAATATCATATTATCTATCTAAATAAAAACTTTCAAGAAATTATACTACACTATACTATACAATACCATACGATACCATACTTTAATGAACGATGAGCTAAAAATTGACAATTTTCTTTAATTAACTATTTTTAATTATGATTCACCGAAATTTTATTCTCACTACATCCAGATCCGACCCGGATTGTGACATGTGATAGTGAGTCTTCCAATGAGAATTTTCTATATTCACAAAATTCGAACTTAAAATCTTACGTGCTTAAGTAATACCAAATCGTTTACCACCCTAATATGCCAACTTTTTATGGGCATTTTTGCACAGTATCCCATGATTATTTCGTTGATATCATTTTCATTGCGATACAGATGTTTAGGAAACTTCATATTTCAAAGAAATTATATTTGAACAAGTATTTTCAATTCATAAAAAATTCAAATATATGATCATTCGTTTTTAATAAATCATATTTCCTTATTTTCTTTTTGAGATGGTCTTTCTACAATCATGGAGCTGTTGATAGCGTTAAGATATTGAACAAATCTATAAGTGAATATTTTGAATTTTCTATAATGACTTGCTAACTATTCTGATAGATATATAACACCTTTCATAGCCTTATACAATATTAAAGCAATAATATCAATAAAAAAGAGTCATTCAAAGACAACTGAAGTTCACAAGATTCAGTTTCCAAGCCAAGTTACAATGGAATACATCACAATCCAAGCCAATTAAATAGGTTTCTAATTTGATTTTCTAAACTTAATTTAGCATAGATGCCTTTACCCCTTTTAATCTCTCATCTCCCTCCCTAAAATGCTCAAAATTTCCTACTAACCACAAATATTACATATGATTCCTTACAAATCTGAAAGAATCTCATTGCTACAGTCATTCGTCAAGCTTATACGTTATAAGTACTGCAGAAATCTCTGCGCCTCGTTATTCCAGCAGTTCGAACTTCATGATTTACCATCAAAATTCGTTGACCTTATGCAACGACATGCTTTTGCTTTTTACTAAGAATGCTTACTTTGATTTTATTGGAGGGGAATTCGGAACAGTAATCTAGTTTCTCATGTTACCCTCCCGCAAGACATCAATCATGTTGTAGATCCGTTTGTCTGCCCTTGACTTGATCTGCATTTTCACCACATTATTTCTTGTAACAAACTTATAATTACAATGAATAACACATAAATAGCTCATCAACTTAAGACCAAAAAAAGGACAAGAGGGTTATTTGCATTATGAAATATTATGTGTATTAATAACTTTGAAAAGGGACTATTTGAGTAACGCTTTATAGAGTTGAATGACAGAAGCAGTTGTACTGTACCTTCTTAGCAAGGAAAAGTATAGCATCAACAGTACCCTCTGCATATATTGATCGACCGCAAACATTATGTTGAAACTCAAACGAAACTCTGCAAGAAACTAATTAATGTTAAAAAGAACTAGTTTATGTCCTATTTATTATAAAGCAACATAATTCAGTCCATGTATCGATGATAAATGAGGGGCCATTACGTATCATCAGGTGATGTCAAATGATACATATGGAATGCATGGCCTGCCAGGTGTTCCTCTGGAACTCCAACCATCTCAACTTGTTGCTTGGGCTCCCGTATCATTTGTACCTATTCACAAAAACATAAAAGTAACTGATTAGGATTGATTGGCAATTGGCAAAAGAGAAACATCGTTGAGTTTTCATAACACGAAACAGAGGAATCCAGCCCAAAATTTATACAAGTAAAGACTCCTTAGAGCAACTCCCCGGCTCTTACAGAGTTATCCTTCAGACACTTTAGGTCTGGAGACTCACGGCCTAGACAAAAGAGTAAGGCATTCTTATGCTCTGACAGTCTAAACAAGTAGACAAATATTTTGACCTACAAGATCAAAAAAAGTGTAAGGCCGTGTTCTCTTGGACTACAATTCAATTCAGTTCAGACCACTTCAGTTCATTTCAGTTCAGTTCAGCTATGCGTAGTTATAAATTTACACTAAAATAAGTCCAGTTCAGTTCAGCTCACTTCTGTTCAGTACAATTCAATTCAGCCCATTTCAGTTCAGTTCAGCTCAGCAAACTTCAGTTCACTTCAGCTTTCAAAAGTTGAAAAGAACAGGGCCTAAGCAGCATATCAGCCATGTATAAAAAGCAGAATCAGTAATTTTCCTTTGGGTATTGAACAAACCTCATCCATGTCAAAAGAGACCCCCAATTTCTGGAAGCAAGAAATGACAGCCTTGGCAGTACCAGACGTGTCCAACTTTCCAGCTTGATGGGACTCCAACACCTAAATATTCAATACATTAACAATTAAGCACCATAATGTAGTAACTCATGAATCAAAAGCTGCTTTGGAATAAAAAATAGAACGCCATAAGATGCAATGATAAAACTATTTAGAGAAGAAAACTTTATCGATCATTAGAGATGAACTTAGATTTCTTCTTCTCTTTAAATCAACTAATCAAGTATCCCATCCGATATAAAGTGTATGGAAAATTTTCGCAAAATAAAAAAATGCAAAGAAGGTTGTTATCTCCTCGTTTATACTAAAGTCTAATTGAAAAAAGTATAAAAATTTATTGCCAGAAAGTAGAAAAGTGAGCTCAACAAATAAGTTTGAACTTTTGACCCCAGGGGGTATATGCAGCGTAACAGCACCTGAAGGGAATACCCAGAGAAGGCCCCAGGAAATTGCTCAGCCATAATCTCCATAGCAGCGAGAAATGCAACAACCTGTCAAAGCAACGATCTATTAGATTCGGGATACGAGTCATATTACACATGGCAATTTTATGTAATGGTTTAAAATACATTACAGTTACCAAAACTTAAATCACCTGTTTTCCCATTTGTGGAGATATCACAGCATATATATTTGCATCTTCTACAGTCTGGTATAATAGATCCCTGTCTCCACCAGTGGTTCCCATAACAAAGGGCACTCCCACTTTGCTATATAAATTTGCATTATCTGCATATCAACATATCATAATAGATAACATTATGAAAGAAACAAAATGCATCAAAGCACACCTAATAAGATCCCCAACTACACCTATATAGCAATTATTAAATTGCGAACATAAGCGTCTGACCTGTTTTGTATGAGCTTAGTTCTAAAGAGCTCATTTCAATCAGCATGCCATTTTGACACATAATTTAAGGCCAAGAATGTTTCGCAGTATCAATGAACCATAAAACAGCTTGCAAAATAAAGCATTTTAACACAGTAACTATGAATTGACAAGTTTTAATTGTTCAATTTCCTTGCGCACTTCCTCATTTTTTACTACTATACTAAAATCTTAGACGTATCGTCTCTTTAAATGCCTACCGACATCAAAGCGATTTTTCTGCAATAAGTACTAATACTATCATAGAGTTCATTTTCATCTTAAATTTACATGTTGAAACTTCAGTTTATAATTCTCTCCAATTCCTATAACTGAATTTGCCAACAGAACTAACAGTTGATGTTTGTTCGTGGTTCTTTAGCCATCAAGTAGTATGAAATTACCATTTACTGTAGCAGGAACAGTGTAGTCCACCACAATGAGATTTGGGTATTCACGAAATGTTGAGGCAAGAACATCTTCTCTTTCAGAAGGACCATGTATTTTGAAATCTTTTCCACACAATTGCACGGTACGCCCAGACTCCTCTGGTGCACCAAATGACACAGGGAGAACCTGAAGTCCAGCAGAGTCTGCTGCCTTAATAACAGCCTTTCCCATTTTTCCACTGCAACTGTTTACCTATAAAAAGTGTCAAACACATAAATGGAAACAAAGAAGCATGTTCAACGATTAATTTTTGTTAACATGACACCAATGTTATTGTAGTTTTAGTAACATATATTAGGATATGTCAGAACCAAAAGACCAATCAACATGGAATTAGCATAGCATAACATACCGTTTGAAATGAAGCCACCAAGTAGCTGTATAAGACCGTAAATAAAAAATTTCTTCACAGGTAGTTAATGAAGAGAAGAAAGCAAACATGCAAAGATCATGATACATAAAATGTAGTATATTGTAGATTCACAAAATCCACAATCGAAGCAGAAGTGCAAATCATTCTGGTAAAGAACGCAATTCAAAAAGAAAAACGAAATGAACAACACATTTGAGCATAATGTATATTCCAGTATCAACAAAAAAAATACATCAACCAACAATGAATAACAAGTTTGCGTACTATGATTGGGATGTCCATAGTGTCAGTCGACATGGACACGACTGTCAATGAAGATCTCCGTCTCTGGAGAAGGATATCACCTCTCTGTCTCCCATGTGGCTTCATAAAAACCTGAGACACTGACATTACCTGGGAAATTATTAAATGAAAGTGAGAACAACAACGAAATAATACTCTTGAGTTGCTAAGATCACATTAAAATGGGACAGATTTTGAAAACACACATTTTGTATAACCAATAGATGCGTAAGTTATAATTACTAGTCGAAAGATGGAAAATGAAAGTTCAATTTTCCAATGCAGAAGTGGATAGGCTTCAGCATTTAACTTGTGTGAATTTCCATTCGATGAAAAGGTAAGAACTTTCAAAATGAAATCAATGCATGAAAATCTCATATAGTAAATTGAGCATTTGGGATGTCCATTTTGAAGTTCGAAGCTTAATCAAAATACAGCAACTGGGAGTATAAAGTGGGCAATAGTACAACACCTGATTGTTGTAGATCGATGAGCACGTATGAATGGAAAATAGCGATGGCTGGTGAAGCAGCGACGATTGGAGATGGAGAGCCATTTGTTTCTTCTCAAGTTGCGATGAAGAGGGAGATGGAGATGGAGATGTGTCTAGTTATATTTGTTCAAGCGATGAAGGTGCGATGAATTCCTAAAATGTAGGGTTTTGGGTTTAAGAGTAAAACGGAAATTCAAAGGGAAATAAGAAAAGTGTGGAGTTCAAATGAAAAAAAAGGCCTAAAGACCTTTTTAATCAGTCTTCCCTACCAAATTTATGTTTGGGTGTCCTGCTATACACACGTTTAGTTTTCATGATATTAATTTCATTATTTAATTAGCCCTTTTCTTAACTTCACGTAAAATATATGTGATAAAAATTTAATTACGTGGCACCTAGTTAATTTATAATGAAAATAAGTTAGTTAATTTATAACAATGTTTTAAAATTCCCCCCCTATGCGCTATTTTTGAGGCTTGCCGTCCGACTTTTCATTCCTCAAAAGCTATCAGGCGCTGGACCGACATATTGCCGCCTGACACCTCCTAGTTCGATTTTTTCCGCCTAATCTGATTTGTTCCCCAATTTTTAAGATACTGATACCTATAATAATTATAGTTTAATTTTTTTAATTCAAAAAATATAGCACAACTGATAAAACTAATATACAACCAAATTTTCTCACCATACAATTTTTATTTTGAATCTCAAATCGAGAAATAGTATGCTATAAACCATAAAAAATTAGTGAAGATAGGAATTAATTTTAATGTTGATGTATTTTTATGTAAAAATTAACTAAGGCTTATGTTTTCATATGCTAAACTATGTTTTTTATAAAATATTATTGTATTATAATTAATTTTTTTGTTGAATTTATACTTTTATCTATTAATAATTATAAGAAATAAAAAATTTACAAATCGGCTTAGGAGCCGCCTAGGCACCGCGCAGGCTCTATCTAAGCATTCGAAGCCCCGACCGTCCGATTAGCGCCTAACGCTTTTTAAAACCTTCACTTATAACGAAAGAAAGTTAAGTTATGGGACTAAATTATAAAATAACAAAAACTCAGCTTCTCCCTCTTCGATTTCTTTCTAAACCAAATCTAAAACTCTCTAACCTCCCTCATTCAATCTCTTATGAAACCGAATCAAAAATTCGTAACCTGCAAAAATTTCCCAAATTCCTTCCCCAAAATATTAGATAGAGAGTTGAAGCTGAATTGAAGTTGAAGGTGAAGTTGCTCTCTTTGCGATTCTACTGCTGAATTGAAGTTGAAGCTGCTCTATTTTTTCCTTTTTGGTTACCTGTAGGAATCGTTGCTTGTTACTTGCTTCTTAATTATTTGCTGCTATATTTGCAACTTTATGTAGTTCTATAAATAAATAAATTTAGTTTTTCTACAAGGTTCCCTCTTTTTTTTTTAAGAAATTCCTCGAGGCTCTCTCTCTAATATTGTATATCGGTATTACGGAAGTGTTAATTGCTATTACTATTTTCATGTCAGCTTATTCAATCATAACTCAGAGGCACAGACAATTGAAGGTGCGTGTAAGGAAAAGTGTCTATGAATTGCCAAGTCTATTTTTCTCATAGCTGTTTTGCAAGATTAAAGTATTATGAAATTGCTTTTGAACATATTGACTATACATTCTATCTAAAATCTTGGACCAAGGAATTTGAGAAATTTTTGCGGGAGGGATTCTTAGATTTGGTTTAGTAAGAGATCGAACGAGGGAGGTTGGTATTTTTAGATTTGGTTTAAAAAGAGATCGAACGGGGAGTAGTTGAGTTTTTGTTATTTTATAGTTTAGTCCCTTGATTTATTTTTTTTATTATAAATTGACTATGTGTCATGTAGTTAAGTTTTTGCCACGTGTATCTTATGTGGTGTAGGAGTTAAAGTTCCGTTAAAAAAAAGGCTAATTAGATAACGGAATTGATATCACGATGATCAAATGGGTAACGTGCATGACAGATGAATCAAAAGGATAAACTAGATATAGGATGAGAGTAAAAAAGTCTTTTAGGCCATAAAAAAAAATGAGGCAAGCTTTTTTTTTTAACTTTTCCATTAACCTTTAGATCAAATTTCTCAACACCAATTCAAGGGTAATGAATTACAGAGTAATTTTATAAATAAAGTCAGCACTTGAGTTTAGATCAATTCAATATGCACAACTTTAAGCGACAGTAGCCTCAATTGCTAAATCCATTTTTTTACTAATAGAAGTATCTATTATATAAAATCCGAATCAATTATAATTCTAATTAAAGCTAGACAAATATAGATACAAGTCTCGTTATATTTCGAATAATCTACTGCTCTAGCTAATAATTGTGCATAATGACTTGTGGGCCGATAAAAATATAAACAAGCCTAGAAATACTAAAAATAGTTTACCGGAGTTAAAATATCGGACAAAATACACAAACATAAAACATACACATTAAACTTGTTACTGCCGCAAGACAAACATGCCTTTAGGCAAAACTCAATCTGAAAACAAAAGATCAAACGATGTAACATATATTTCTTTAACCCCCAACTAACGATTTCAAATATCCACAATAATAGACTGCTTACCATAACATCAATTAGTAGTGCAATTCTGAAATGATCTTGTTCTATGGAAATAGATCTGAGTGTCTTCTATGAAATATCAATATGTATCTTGTCTAAACCCAGTTGTAAAACTATCAAAATTGAGACATGTACCGATAAATCTATGTTTGAAGAAGACACATGTACCGATAAATCTATGTTTGAAGAAGACACATGTACCGATAAATCTATGTTTGAAGAAAACGATCATATAATAGATGATAAGGAAGTAGTTGATGCAGATTGGTCTAATAAAAATATTTTAAAATTAAAAATAAAGAAAAAAAAATACAAGAAACAGATGATAAGGGGAGAAAAAGCCTAATTAGACTTTTTCTCTTTCATAATAAATAAATTTACGGGTAAAAGATGCGAGGATTATAATAGAGCTTTTCTTTTATTATTATTATTATTATAAGTTAAATGAACTTTTTTAAAAAAATATATAACGTAAATAGAGGTGGTATTGTAATCAATATTAGGGTTCTAATACGGGTGAAAGATGCGAGGATTATAATAGAACTTTTCTTTTATTATTATTATTATAAGTTAAATGAACTTTTTTAAAAAAATATATAACGTAAATAGAGGTGGTATTGTAATCAATATTAGGGTTCTAAGGAAAAATGTAACGAAATTACACATTAGTGCTCCACTTTTTTCATTCATTTCATATTGCTTTATGCTTCTGGTTAAGCAAATGCTTAAGTTAAAAATATTCACATGATCGAAAAGTTACGGATTCAAGTCACATAAAAAATATGGTGAAATGTTTTCTGTTATAAATATAAATTCAAGTTAAACGGTAAATATGGTGAAAATTTTCAAGTGCAATTGAAACTGATTCATAACGATTGTGATAAACTAACGGGTCTATCATAATCACTGTTGTTACTGAATGAATTATAGAATTGTATGCTTATAAGGAAGTTGAGTGTGGTAGTATACTAGCAGTACAACGGTAAAATCTTCTCTAATACCTGGGAAGTAATTTAGGGGACGTTTGGTTCACATCATGAAAGGAAAAGGTAAGGAAAGAAATGCAATTTCCTTTAATTAGCTTATGTGTTTGATATGATCAATAAGGAGAATAAAATTGCTCATGATTTCATTTATTATTTTTTAATTAAAGAAAATAAATTATTTAATTATAGTATACATATAATCTTAATTAATTAGTTATAATAAAAAATATAATTTATTATTTATAATTATTAATTAATATTTATATTATATTTATAATAATTATAAAAATAATATTAATATTAATAATATGTATTATTAAAATAATAATATTTTTATTATTATTTAATATATTATTAAATAAATAATAATATTATTAATTAAATATTTCTTAAATTTTTTTAATAATAAATAATATTACTAATATAATAAATAATATTATTTATTATTAATAATATAATTTATTATTATTGAAATATTATTGAAATATTAATAATAAATAATTTATTATTTAATAATATTACTTAAATAAATAATAAAATTATTAAATAAATATTACTATTTAATAATATTGATAATAATTATATATTATTAAATTAAATAAATATTACTATTTAATAATAATAATACTATATATATTTCATAACAATATTCAAGACATAAAAAATAAAAAAATTTATTTTTATATATTTCATTGGTTATATAGAATAATAATATCATTTATTATTATCATTAATTATATGATATTATTTTATATAATAATAATAATAATAATAATTTAATTATAAGATAATAGTATTGGAGAAAGATAAAGAAAGGTAATGCTAATAACTAGTGGAGTTGGAGGAATGGAAAGACCTTGAAAGGGGTAATCCCATTATTTAAAATGGGTAATGAATTTGATTCATTTGTCTAAAAAGCAATAATAAAGGGAATCAGATATTTTAATTCCATTTCCCTTTATCTTTTCTAAAAACCTTCAACCAAACGCCCCTTTATAGTATTAAATTAATGGTGTGTTTAGTATCTTTAATTTCGGTATCCATAACTCATTTTATATGGCTATTAAATTTTTATGAATAACGAAGTTTGATTCGATGATGAAAAAAAGCTAAAGAAACATTTCAAAAAAAACGAACTAAAGATAGAAAATTTCACAAGATTTTGGGGGTGTTTCTCTTAGCTTAAAAGTTTTTTAGAAAGAGTTTTTAATTTATAAGAAGTCTTATGAAGTGTTTCTCTTGTCTTATTTTTAACTTATAAGTTAAAATTATAAAAGTAACAAATACCTACTTCTTTAACTTCTATTTATTTTAAATTAAAAGACAATAAGTAAAAGTTTTGACCCCCTTCAAATACTATGCATGATAAATTGAATTGTTTTCAAACTAAGAGTTTGAAGCACACCCTATAAAAGATTAAGATTCACAAAAGTTAACAAAATCAACATAAAACAAGAATAAAGAAAAGCAAGTAGAAGCTTGGAATCAAAGTTAAACACAGAGCATCAGAAAACAGCACTTGAAACACAACAAGTTTCATATGTAACACTCATGTTTAAACAATTTGTAGAATTTTTGCTGTACAAGTACAGCCATACAAGGAATTCATCCCTTAATCACTAGCTATGAAGAAGAAGAAACCCAAATATTCTCTCCCATTCCCCTCTTTAAAATCACAATTTCACATTCCAAATTCCCAAATCCTATTATTAAACTAATCACATTTCAATTATAACCTCAAACACTTTTCTGCCTTTGTCATGGTGATTTTGCAACTCCCTGTAAATCTCAAAATCCATAAAAATCTCTCAAATATTCATCAATTAGGTCACAATCCTCATAAACACCCATCCAATTTGCCTTCTTCATCGTTTCCAAGATCCTTCGTATCAAATTCCCAAAATCAGGTACTTCAATTATTATAGGTGTTATTAAAGACAGTTGAAAATTACTTGTTACAGTCGGTAGAGAAGACATTTTTGCCCTTATTGAAAAATCAAAACTAGAAATGATAGGAAACGCCTCTGCACTGTAGTGCATTGGCGTTCCTAGGAAAACGCCTATGCACTAGTGGTGGCATTTTCTGGAAATGGCCCTCTTATGGCAGGGGCTTTGTTTCAAAAATCCCGCCTAGCTCCGCTTAAGCCCCATCTAAGCCCTATTTTAGAGCTTGCCGCCCAACTTTCTATTCCCATGGCGCTATCAGGGTCCTAACCGATTTATTACCGCTTAGGCACCTTCTAATCCGATTTTTTCCGCCTAAGTGGCGCCTAAACCAATTTTTTAAGATACCAATATTTATAATAATTATAGTGTAATTTTTTTAACCCACTAAAAATAGTTTAGTTAGTAAACAAAAGTACATCAAAGTTACTCACAATGAAAGTCTCGTTTCCATTTTAAAATATGGCCTAATTATGATTTTTTAATATTTTTTTATATTATAATTTATTTTTTTGGTTGAGATTATATTTTATATATTAATAAATAATTAAAAAAATAAAAGTCCGCCTAGATAATGCCCAGGCCCCGCCTAGGCCTTTACAAGCCCTGGCCGCTCGACAGCGCCTAACGCTATTTAAAACACTTGGTAGAGGTGTTGTACAGAAACGCCCATGTCTTATTATTTTAGAGATTTTTAATTATAAGGGCAAAGTTGTCTTTTCTACCTACCGTAACGAGTAATTTCCGACTGCATTTAACAGCCCAGAATTACTATCATTGTCAACTTAATGTTTAAATTAGGGCTGGCTTAATTGTGGCTAAGAGTTTATCAATGGCAGAGTGTAGCAGCAATAGTATTTGGAGATGGATCAGAATCAAGACTGTATCCATTAACAAAGAGAAGATCAGAAGGGGCAATTCCTATAGCAGGAAACTACAGACTAATTGATGGAGTTATAAGCAACTGTATTAACAGCAACATAAACAAGATATATGCAATCACTCAATTCAATTCAACTTGTTTAAATTCCCATCTCTCAAGAGCTTATAACAATGGAATTGGAATTGGAAAAGAAGGATTCCTCCAAGTTATTGCTGCTTATCAAAGTCCTGAACACCATGCCTGGTTTCAGGTCAAATAAATAATTCATCCTATATTTATAATTACCTCTCCTTTTATTTTCTGCATTTATTTGATTTTTGTTCCTCTTTAGGGAAGTGCTGATGCAATGAGAAGATGCCTGTGGGTGCTAGAGGAGTATCCGGTAACCGAGTATTTAGTACTTCCAGGTCACCATCTTTACAAGATGGACTACCAGAAACTAATAGCAGCACACAGGAAAAGCCAGGCTGATATAACCATTGCTGCTCTCGATTATGAAAGAAATCCTGACCCGGGTTTCGGGTTATTGAAAGTGAACTTGGATAATGAAGTTGCAGAGTTGAGCTTGAGAACAGAAAGGGACTCAAATATTGTTACTTCTGTAAGTTTATTTAAAGGGCAAACTTAAAAAAAAATTATCATGTGTTTTCACTAGTTTGTAAAATGAGGTCTGAGAAATTTTTTTTACGAAATGGGTACGTGGTTTTAAAAAATGACAAAAATAAGATTTTCAAATTAAATTATGTCACGATAATGGTTAATCTTATTCTTTTTTATCCGAAATTTGTAGATTGGTTAATAAAAATGGAATACATATTAGTGACAATTTTTGAAATTTTTTTAATATTGTATATATTTTTTTAATTAAAATATGATGGTAAACTTTAAAAATTCATAAAAAATGGAAAAGTTTCCGAAACTTACTCAAATCGCGGCATATAATTTTTAAATAATAAGGTTACTTATTAGAATGTTAAATTGATTAAAATATATTCTCTAACATCAGTATTTTGAACAAAAAAAATATTTTTATCAATTTTTTTGCCAATTTTTTTGAAATACAAACCCCATTTTGCAAAATAAGTGATACCGCATGGTAAATTTTTTGAAGTTTTCCCTTATTTAAACAATACAGTTTTTATATATTGCTTATAGTTTCTGTAATAATTGCAAATTGCAGGTAAAAAGCCCCAGAATTTTAAAGGATGCTGCTTATAGGAATTATTCAAGTATGGGGATTTATGTAGTGAATAGGGATATGATGACAAAGCTTTTAAATAACTATTTTCCTGAGGCAAATGATTTTGGGGGTGAAGTTATACCAGCTGCAATTTCTGCTGGATTCAAGGTTATATATATACCTTTTTATTATGCCCAATTTATTTTCCCAAATTGATGTATAAATTTATTTAGTCTTATGTTTTGTGCCAATAAAACCAGGTAGAAGCATATGGGTTTGAGGGATACTGGGAAGAGATGAGGAGCATTGGGGCATTGTATGAAGCAAATATGGAATGCATAAAGAGAAACAACATGGGTTATAAGTCAGTAAATTTAATACCAAACAAAAGGGTGAAACTACATAGCATTACTATAATTCAATAAGCTTGTTTTTCAGATAATGTAATATTCATGTGCTGTTTTTCAATGTTTATAACATAAGTAGTGCTTGATTTTGCAGTTTATATGACAAAGAATGTCCAGTGTACACAATGCCAAGATATCTGCCTCCAACTACTATAAATGACGCTGTCATTACTGATTCTGCCATTGGAGATGGCTGCATCCTCCATGTATGTAATGTCAATGTCATTTTTTAAAAAAAAATTTTTAAGGCCTAATACATCAAGACCCCCAGAACTTGTCCCTAAACACCCATTTACCTCTGAACTTTTAAAAGTTTCAAATGACCTCCTGAGCTTGCAAAAAAGTTTTAAATAACCCATCGAACTTACAAAAAGTGACCAATTTGCCTCTCAATGCCACGTACCTGCTTTTGATCGAAGAGAAAAAATGACATTTTTGAAAAGTCAAACCAACCAAAATCTGACACGTGGCATTTAGGGGGTAAATGAGTTCACTTTTTGTAAATTCAGGAGGTTATTTGACGCTTTTTTGCAAGTTTAAGAGGTTATTTGGAGCTTTTAAAAGTTCAGAGAGTCTCGATGTACTCGGGCTTTTTTAAGTACAAGTTTGGTCTTGTATTTGCCGTAATTTGTTATTTCACTAATTTTGGTTGATATTGATATTGGTAAGCATAGAGGTGCAAAATCAAAGGATCAATAGTGGGAATGGGGACAAAAATAGGAGATAGAGCTGTTATTGAAGATTCAGTCATCATGGGTTCTGATTTCTACCAAGTAAGCCCAACAATATCTGCTCGTTTAGTTCATGAAATTGTTATTTCGCAGAATAAATGAATGGAAAATGGTTATAAATGAAGGAGTTTTTATCTAGAATCCATCATGGGATGGAATAGCTATTCATAATTATAATAAACATCTCATGGAATAGCTATTCCTATTTGAAATGAAGGAATAGCTATTCCTATTTGAAATGAAGGAATAACTATTCTATGAGACGTGTATTAGCTAGAAATAGCTATTTCATCTGATGACGGATTTTAGACTAAAACTCTATCATTTTTAACCTTTTTCACTCATCTTTCTCATATTATATGGAATAGCTATTTCGCGAACCAAACGCCACCTACGTGCCTTTTTTATTTTTATTTAATTTGAATTAGGATAATTTCTAACAGAATTATATGTGATTGATACGTTTAAAAGAGTGGGATGGATGAGAAGCACAGAAACATTCCTGTAGGAATTGGGGATGATACTCATATAAGAAAAGCTATAATAGACAAGAATGCTAGAATTGGCAAAAATGTATTGGTAAGTCCAAATTCTGAATTATTTCTAAGTAGTTATATTGAACTGAATGATACTGAAATTAAAATTTAATATTAAATATTAATGATACTGAAATGAACTGAACAGAAAATAATTTGAAAAGAGTATAGGGGTGTTTCTCTAAATTAAATTTTAAGGAGAAACACAAAAAGTAGGTGGGAGCTACATTTTACTTTTCTTTTTATAAGAAGCTTTTAAATTAAAAATAAAGAATGATAAACACTTCATTATTATCCTTTTAAGTAAAAATCTTCTTAAAAATATCTTTTAAGTTACGTAACAAGTTTGGAGAAGCATCCTATTACAGAGCTTGGATAAGCTAAGCCCACTTATACTTCATAATGCTCTACCACACTCAATTCATTTACATTTCAAATTAAATTTCAAACCCGACCCATATAACTAAGTTCAAATTTAAAAGTGTGGATCAATCATTGTGACTTATGAGACTCTAAAATGGAATTATATTATTGTCATACTCAATTAAAAAGCTACTGAAGATGAATGGCGAATGCAGATAATTAATAAGGAGAAGGTGCAGGAATTCAATGGGGATGCTGATGGTTACGTAATTAGTGACGGAATAGTTGTAATTGTGGAGGGTGCTGTCATTCCAGATGGCACCATTTTATGATATTACTAGATTAAGCCCAATTCTTTCCTTTATTTCATTTTTCTTATTATAATGAAAATGTACATTAAGTCCTTCAGGTACATGGTTTTCACATTTATATACAATAAATTGAATTGATTATTTCTTTTTATTATATGTTATGCATATTTGTAGCTGTAGCTGCAACTTGATAGGAAAATAACCCAAAATATTAGTGAAAAACATGAAATTTTTATTAAAGTCTCGGTATTTTAGAGTGGAAAAGCGTCACTCCATATATCATTCGAGGAACATGTGTCGGTTAATGTATGAAGTAACACTTTTCCACGCTAGAATACCGGGACCTGTGTAAAAGAACTCAAAACATGAAAAATTTTATATGAGTCCCGATATTTTAGGATGGAAAAGTATCGGTTAATATATGGAGCGACATTTTTCTACGCTAGAATATTGAAACGTGCTTAAAAGATCTCCGAAAAACATGTACTACAAATTTGGAAGAAAAATATAGGTCTAATTTAGTAGATTTTGATTATAATAGATGAATTTCCTAAAATTCAATTTTCAAATTTTAAATCTGATTTTGTTTTATTTCAAACAAAAAAATTGGAATTATAAATAAATTCCTTCGTTAAAAGGAAAATGGTAAACAAAAACAGATTCCAAATGTTTTTCCCCTGAATTTCAACTTGTAAAACGACATTGGCTTTGATAAAAAAAAAAACGACATTGGCTAAATCAACTCCGTTAAAATATCTCGTCCCCTCCTATCTAATTGACACTCTTGCTTTCATTCAATGTGATAAGCTGCTTCTACACTTCCATAATACACATTTGAAGGTGCGCCTCTGCTCTATTACTTGTTTTATTTACTGGGTTTTTCTTTTTATTTCATTAATTGCTATAGATGGCCATTTATACTTTGTAGAATCCTATTCTTATGAGCAACTTCTTTGCTCTTCAAGAAATTTTTTTTTTTTTATCAAACATAGAGCAAGGAAAGGTACTAGACTACAATGGAAGGGATAATTAACACTTTCCCTCACCAAATTTGCTTAAACCCCTTAACTTTCAATCCAAAGACACCCCATAACCTTCCATTATTTCAATTAAAATCTGGGTTTTTTAAAGGGAATCCCGCCCTAGGTTTTCGGAGATTAAGCCGTTTAAATTTGAGTAGAGATGTTATTAGCGCTAAAACTGCTGTTGGTAGTGATAATGATAAAGAAGTAGATGATTGGGAACTGGAATTTCTGGGAGAACTTGACCCGTTGGGATATCAAGCACCGAAGAAGAGGAAAAAACAACCGCAATCAAAATTGCTTAAAGAAACTGATGGGATGGATTGGTGTTTAAGGGCAAGGAGGGTTGCTCTGAATTCAATTGAGGCAAGGGGATTAAGCCATAAGATGGAAAATTTAATTAATGGGAACAAGAAGAAGAAAAAGAACAAGAAAAAATTGGTGAGTAAAAGTAGAACTCAAAAGAAAAACAAGGACTTAGAAGATGATTCTGACTTCGATTTCGAGGATGACATTGAAGATATTGAAGATATCACGGACTTGCCCGGGGATGATTCTAGTGAACTTAAAAGGACTGTGAGTTTAATGGCAGGCGGCATGTTTGAAGAAAAGAAAGAAAAGACAGTGGAAAAGTTTCTCTCAAGGCTTTCGCAATTCTCAGGACCTTCAGACCGTAACAAAGAGGTTAATTTGAACCGAGCAATTGTGGAAGCACAGACCGCAGAAGAAGTTTTGGAGGTTACAGCTGAGATGATTATGGCTGTCGGGAAAGGGTTAAGCCCTTCACCACTTTCTCCATTGAACATCGCAACTGCACTTCATAGGATCGCGAGGAACATGGAAAAGGTCTCGATGACGAGGACTCGTAGACTGGCATTTGCGCGACAAAAAGAGATGTCGATGTTAGTAGGTATAGCAATGACGGCATTGCCAGAGTGCTCAGCGCAAGGCATCTCGAATATCTCGTGGGCACTGTCGAAAATAGGCGGGGAGCTTCTTTACTTATCGGAAATGGATAGAGTTGCTGAGGTGGCTTTAACCAAGGTCAACGAGTTGAACTCTCAGAATGTTGCGAATATCGCTGGCTCGTTTGCTTCTATGCAGCATTCTGCCCCTGAGCTCTTTTCAGCTTTATCGAAAAGGGCATCAGATGTAATTTACACCTTCCGAGAGCAGGAGCTTGCTCAGTTATTGTGGGCTTTTGCTTCTCTATACGAGCCTGCTGACAATTTTCTCGAGTCGTTGGACAATGTTTTTAAAGATGCAAACTTGTTTGAATGCTGCTTAAAGACAGAAGTACAAGAGGACAGTGTAGATAACTATAACGGAGTTTCGAGCCCTACAGTGCTTAGATTTAACAGGGACCAGCTCGGTAATATAGCTTGGTCATATGCTGTTCTTGGACAACTAAAACGGTCGTTCTTTTCGAATGTTTGGAGAACGCTGAGCCGGTTTGAAGAGCAAAGGGTTTCCGAGCAATATAGAGAGGATATCATGTTTGCCTCTCAGGCTCACATTGTAAACCAATGTCTAAAAGTCGAGTACCCGCGGCTTGAGTTGGCTCTTGGAGCCGATTTAGAGGAAAAAATCGCTCGTGCTGGGAAAACGAGAAGGTTCAATAAGAAAATGACATCATCGTTCCAGAAGGAAGTTGCTCGTCTTTTGGTCAGCACTGGTCTTGATTGGGTCAAAGAATATGTAGTGGATGGATACACTCTGGATGCTGTTGTAGTTGATAGGAAGATTGCTTTGGAAATTGATGGACCAACTCATTTCTCAAGAAATACTGGTTTGTACCATTGTTGTTAATATGCTTGGGGCCAGTTTGGGATTCCTTTCTCAGGCTACTTTTCAGAAAAGCTCAATTTTCTAGCTTTTCCAATATGCTGTCCCGAAAAGTTCTGAAATTCAACAGCAAACAGTTCCTAATTAATTAGTACTATAAGTCAAAATCTTTTCTCTCGAATGTCAAAATATATTGTTCTGTTAGAAGTTTGTAAGTGGAACTTTTCGTGACAGCAGCTCTGCCAGCAATCCCTGAACAGGCCCTTATTAACTCGATTTTAGTTTTCAATTTAACATTTCTCTAATAAATGCCAACATGTAGGGGTACCTTTGGGGCATACCATGCTAAAACGGCGTTACGTTTCTGCTGTTGGCTGGAAAGTGGTGTCACTGTCTCATCTAGAGGTAACAATTTTTAGTATCTTTTGCTGCTTTAGGTTATTGTGTTGAGCGACTTGTTATTTCTTGTGCTGTGGTGGTTATAATGATGTGGTTTGATCTTAAAACTAGGTTTTTACGGATTAAATGATTTGCCTGACAAGGTGATGATGTTCTGTTTATTGTTGTTTTGAAATTTTTTTGATTGCAGTGGGAAGAACTTGAAGGAGGCTTTGAACAACTAGAGTACTTGAGAGAAATTCTCAGGGTGCATTTTGATGATGCCAACAACAGGCTGGTAGATGGAAAGAACGAAACAGAAAACGACTGATGAATTGTAAAGTTGATAAAAAGCACTGATGCCATTCCAGTATTATCTTGGTTGAAGATCGATTCAAGACTTTTTTGGATCTTGTTAACTCAATTGTTGTTGTCAGATTGCCTAAGATTAAGGTATCATATAAACCGTTCAGTCAAAAAAAGGTATTTTACAAACCGTGAGTAAGAACCAGTTTAATGTGTTTGTATTGCAAGTGCTCACTGCTTAATATACTTGGTATTGAATCGAGTTTTAAACTGATCCAGCACATGTTAATACAAATGAGTTTTTATATAATCCTTAATGACACCAAGCTGTACTATAATTGGATAAGTTAAACTCTAAAGAGCCAATATCAACATATAGGTTATCAAAAGACCATTTGAGTTATAGAACATAACTTTGTTAGTTACGGTTAAAGCTTCTTGCTCATTTATAATTTATATAAACATTCAACCCGATTTAACTTACATTGATAAAAAGTGGCGTTTTAAGTAATTATGTTATTTATAATTTATTTAACAATTTTTTTCTAGTAATATATGTTAAATTAATGAAAAATTTCTACCTTTGTTTTTTTTCAATCATTACAATTGGATTAAGTTTTATCCCATTAATTCAAGCAAAATAACTGCTACTTGTAAATAATAAATTAATGTACTATTCAACATTCACCTAAACTAACTATTTCAATGCAAAGTTTGTAAATCTGTTTGGAGACTAAATTAATAGCGTTAAACGTGGGGCTTATTTGGACAGGTAATACATTACTCATCTTCATCTCTATTAAAGTTTTGAGAAAAAAAAACTCACCCATCATATTTTTTCCCGTTTCTTATTGGGGAATCCCCATTCCCCGCTGGGGATTCCCCAATTCCTCACTAAACAAAAAATTATGTAAATTTATTTTGTTAAAGTAGCATAAAAATAAAAGTATTTCATGTCAATACATTGAAAAAATTCATACAAGATATATAATCAATGAAGACAATTATATAAATTAAAACAAAACAATATAATTAATATCAATTCATTTGTAAAATTTTTTTTTTTAATATTTATAAATATCTTCATTGAGATATCCTTGTTCGAGGCTTGTCATAGTTAAGGCTCCTCACCCCTCTCAACAAGCGTATTTAGTAGGATTCGAACTTTGTTCTCCTCCAACTTAATTAGCATGCGTTATCAACTGAGCTACGCCTTGTTGGTAATTATAAAATTTATTGGGTAACTAATAAATAATTAAACGGTGTTGAACATTGTTTCATTTAAGTATGACATTACTTTTTGATATAAATATATAGAAATTAACGATAATAAGTATTATGTTGTAAGTTTTACAATAAATTATTTATAAATATTCAAGAAATTTGGTAAAGTTAAATGTTAACATTTATCGTAAATATTAACTTTTTGATAATGGATCGCGTATAGGGCATGGTTGTGCGGTTCGATTAAGAGTAAGTGATGTGATAGCTATCCGTTCTACCTTGTTGGAAGGAAGTGGTGACCCATAGCTAGCCGAAGCCTTGAGTTGCATAAAAGCATTAAGTTGGTTGAAACAACGCAACTTTAATCACATTAGTTTGAAGTTAGATGCAATCAATAATGTAAAATATTTGATTGATCAATTTTACTTTCGGTCTCCGTTATGTCTTGTTATCCAGGATTACTTAGACTTAAAACATTCTATAGGCAATGTTTGTTTTATTTATGTTAGTAGATCCGCAAATGAATTAGCTCATCGACTAGCTCGAGTAGCTGATTCTTTGACACATTGAGGAGAATTGGATGGATACCCATCTTTTTCTTAAAATGTAATGTTGCTTTTGATTTATGTAATATTTTTCAAAAAAAAAACTTATCGGTTTATAAATTTTTTGGATTGGAGAATGATGTCCCCATCCTCATTCCCATTAAAAATTCAGAGATAATAAAAAAATCTCGATACCCATCTCATGAGGATCCTCCGTCTTCATCGAGTTCAGGGAATCTCTAGCCCACTTTCAATCTTACTAAATACCCCATTTTCAATCGGAGTAGAAATTAAGAACTTGGAACTGGTTTAAGAGAATACTTAGGACCTGTTCTTTTTAACTTATTTTCTGTTCAGTTCAGTTCAGTACCAATCAGTTCAGTTCAGTTCAGTTTCAATATTCAGTTTTAGTATTCAGTATTCAGTATACAGCATTTAGCATTCAGTATTCAGAATTCAATATCAAATTTCAGTTTATGCATTGTATCAATATTATTAATGTATATTATTATTCATAAATATTAAAAAATAATAAAAATTAATGATAATATCATTTCAATTTCAATTTTAGTTCATTTCTATTTGTACATTATATAAATATTATTAATTAATATCAGTAATTATAAATAACAATAAAGAAAAAGAAATCAATAATAATATTTTTAAAATTATTAATTATTATTTCTACCATAAATAATTTTGTAAGAAAAATAAATTAATAAAAAAAATAATATTTTATAAATATTAATAATAATTAAAATAATAAGATAATATTTATAATAATAATTATAATAAATAATAAGTTATAATGATATATTTAATTATTATATGTAATAATTAATAAATTTTATTAGAATGTATAATATTATTTAAAGTGTTATTAATTATCATGTATTTTAATATTTTTAAAATATTATTTATATTATTAATTATAATTTAGTTTCAGTATTTTCAGTTTCAGTATTGTTTAGTTTTAATATTCTCAGTTTCGGTATAATTCAGTTCAATTTTAGTATAGTTCGGTTTAATTTCAATACAGTTCAATTTAATTCAATTCAATTCAGTAAACCTACTTATCAGTTGAAAAGAACGTAGACTTACCATCAGACCTACAAAATCATTAATTAATATTTAAAAAAAGAGTATAAATACCATGCTACGATCGTATAATGTAACCGAGAAATCCTCTCACTTTGTCTCCTCGCCCTGACCGGGGCCCCTTGAGCTGCCCTTCCTTGCCGGAAGAAATTGCAGCATAAATCCCTAGATCCCAAATTCTCAATCCCTTGTATATTAATTCCTTCTTCAATTTCATTATAATGGCACAAGAACAGCAGGATGTTGAATCTCAATCCCAAACCCTAGATCACGATCACTCTCAGTCGTCTTCTTCGTCGTCTTCAGATCCATCACTTTCCAGGAATGGATCCTTCAGTAAGCTCAACGCTAAGGCTCCTGAGTTTGTTCCTACTCGACCACAGCAACCACCGCCTCCTCCCCCTTCCGGTGTGATGCATATCTACCCTCCGCCTCCTCACTCGCCGTTTCATGCTCCGATTCATAGTCCTGTAACTGTTCCTCATGTGATCCCTGTGCAAAATCATCATCCTCATCACAATCGTCATCATAATCACCATCATCACCATCGTAATCAGCAGTATGCTCCAGTTCGGAACCATAGCAGTCATCATCAGGGGCAGAATGGTCACCATGTGCCAGTTCATTATCATGGAAATCAGCAGCAGCAGAATCATTATGGTCCGGGGTCTAGAAAAGGATATTCGGAGGAAGAAGTTGAGGCTCCTGCTAGAAACGATGTACCTTCATCAGATCATGCGTCTAACAGTGATAAGAATGGGCTATCTGATGAGGCCATGCTGAAACTTTTGAATCAAGTGAGTGTTCTTTCCACTCTCCGTTGCTATGATGCTAATTTACTGTGTGCAACGAGCTAGTTAGCTCTAGTTTATGTGGATCACGATTGCTTGCATAATTCATGGATTAGTTTAGCTAGATTGTATGTTCTATTTACTCTGTTTGAAGTATTTATTGTTTTGGCTATCACTTTACTTCTACTACCTATCAATTGAAACATTTGGAATTAAAAGCTACGAAGAGGGTTATTTGATGTACACATCCTAGCAAATTTATTACTTAGCCTTTGTTTGGTTGATGGTTCACCGTGGCTCTTTAAAGTATGAACGTTAAAGTATGATGGTACGGTATGGTACCATACAATATAGTATGAGTTTTAAAAATTTCTTGTTTGGATGGATTGTATGGTACAATATGTTTTTTTAAAATTTTTTTAAATAGTTTAAATTGAAGGAGAATCATGAAGAACCACCAAATCTGTAGTTCAAAAAACCTAAAACCATACCATAGAAAGAACCATGCAATGCAACCAAACAAATAATTATAATGTAGAACCACACCATACCATGAAAGAACCATGAGCTGAACAAGGGCTTAAAAATTAGTTGACACAAGATATGCTGCATCTAAAGAGAGTTTCCAATATTAATATTGTAAATTGTATAGACTACACATCATATGGAGTTGATAATTGGACACAGTCCATTACTATTTCAATTGATATAAATAGTTCCTGTTTGAAGAAAGCAATACTCTCTATGGCTCTTTGCATCATTAATTACTTCTCGTCTGCTGCCATTATCTCCATATCAGTCTGTTGGATTTAAATTTTTACCTCACCGTGTCTTCAGTCATCAATTGTTCTCTGTTCTTAGTCTTTTGGAAATTTGAATTATCAATGTTGGATATAACTTAGTTGGATGGAGTATTGGCTTTTGAAATCTGTAAACGTGGTGCGTGTCTGCATGATTGGAAACTATTAAATGAGATGTCAAAATATCATGAATTTCAATTGCATTATAGAGTTCAACCTATTTTTTTCTTGTTGTGTACCGCATATTCAACTTATTATATCCTGGCTCTTTTAAACATGTGCTCACTAAGTACTGTTCTTGCTCAATCTGTTCAAAATTAAAATAGTACCTCTGATAGCTACAAAATGCTCTGTCATTAATGTTTTGGGGATATTTAAATTGCTTATTGCAGGTGGAGTATTATTTTAGTGATTTGAATTTGGCTACTACTGATCATTTAATGAGGTTTATTAACAAGGATCCTGAGGGATATGGTAAGATTTTCAACTTCATTTGTATTCTTTAACTTCTAAAATTCCTTGTTTCTTGTTCATTTAGGGCTGAACGGAAATTAAAATTGAAAATTGCATTAATATCTTTCTTTTTGGCAGCCATTTTGAAGCAACTGAACACTTGTTATTTTTTGTATAGCTGCTAAGTTCCTATATTGTACCTTCACATGTACATTATTGCGGAAATGTGTTTGATTATTTCCTCAAATTTTCTCCTTAGGATGGCCACATCATTGAACGAAAACAAAAGGTTATGCGAAGTGGACATCTGAAGTTTATGTAAAGATACCATGTTTAGTAGTACACAACGTTTTCAATTTTTCATCATTATGTTGTTATATGAATTGATGCCTTTTTATTGCATTTTTTACTCTCCTTTCTACTTTTATCTATAATATCCTATATTTCTATCTGCTTTTTCTAATAAACTGTGTTTTGTTCGTTGCTGTGTGTTTTATACATGAAAGAAATAGAGTGAAGACAACCTATTAGTTTGAGGGTAGAATACTTATTGTAAATGTAAATTCCTTGTGTATGAAGGTGCTAAATTCATAATTTCACTATTTGAATAACCAGATGCAATGAATTGCTCTGTAATTGCCATTAAGTTCTATCAACTTATTCTAATATTTGTTCGCTGAGTATTTTTTTGGTTATATCCAGTGCCAATTTCTGTTGTTGCTTCTTTTAAGAAAATCAAAGTGGCCATACACAGTAATTCTCAGCTTGCTTCCATTTTGCGGAACTCGTCAAAGCTTGTAAGAATCTAATCTTGTTTTGCCTTGAGCAATTTTTGATTGCATACCATCTTGTTAATTCTTTCTGGTATCTTTATTGATCGTCACAATTTTTTCTCCACAGGTAGTTAGTGAGGATGGAAAGAAAGTGAAGCGGCAGCACCCTTTAACTGAACCAGATGTGGAGGAGTTGCAAGTGAGTTCCTTTTTCAGTTTCACTTTTTTCTCAGGTTTTCATAAGTGCATCTGTTGATATTGTGATCTTATTCCTCTTAGTCTTGTTGCTTTACTTAGTATGTGATGACTTGAAAGTCTTGTTCTTAAAGTGGTATCATTCATTTTTTAGTTTTTATTTTTTACACATGATGATATCCAGAGTTTATTTCTTACCTTTTATTTTCTTAGACTCGCATCGTTGTAGCTGAGAATTTGCCCGAAGATCATTGCCACCAAGCCCTTATGAAAATTTTTTCTACCGTTGGGAGGTATCAAGATTTTCTCTTCGGACTTTCTACATATTATGTTTCTGAAAGTTAGACCTATATCTAATTCTTATTTTTTTAATTCTTTAGTGTTAAGACAATTCGTACATGCCCTCCTCAAAACTCTGGTGGCGGTGCCTCTTCAGCATCCAGATCTGCAAAAGTGGTGGATGTAATGCATTTTAGTAATAAGGTATATTTGGGTTAATGCTTGCATACAGATGAACATAAGCAAACTCGTGCAGTGATTACTTTTAGCATATCCTAATGTCGTTAGTTATGTTTAAAAGAATTATTTTGGGATATATTAATGATGCTAGTTATACTAACAGTTCTTTTTTTTGCCATTCCATGTTGTCTTGGACCTTGGTTCTGTGAGATTAACTTTTATTATTTTGTTTATTATGAGAATTGGATGGAAGAATAAACATGTTCAAAGCAATTTGATTATGAAGTTATATGATTTTAAACCCATTTTACCTAGAGTTGGTTGGACATATTCTGAGCTTCTTTTTATTGTGATGTCACGGATAGCTGTTTGCAACTCCACTTCAGGGTCAATTGGAAACAACCTCTCTGTAATTACAGGGGTAAGGTTGCGTACACCCGACCCCCCCTTACCCCGTTTGTGCGGGAGCCATTGGGGTAATGTTGTTGTTGTTGTTGTTGTTTGAAGCATTGGCACAACTGAAGAGGCTTAACTGCATCTAGAATTCAAGTAGTAGACCTGTGCAGTTATACTTCAATTGAGTTCAACTTTGGCTTTGGCAGTTGAATGCATTATTGTCATATGCACTGCAAGTCTGTTTGGCTAATTATTTTCTACATTATCTAATGGTTCCCATCTGATTTCTCAACCGTGTCTTGGGCAGTTGCATGCATTTGTGGAATATGAATCCACTGCAATAGCTGAGAAGGCGGTCAGTATGTAAACCTTTTTTGTATTCTATTGTTAAATAGACGATAGTCTTCAAATGATAGGAAATATAAATTGTTACCGAACATTGCAGGTAGCTGAGCTTAATGATGAGGAAAATTGGAGTGGTCTTAAGGTTCATTTGATGCTAAGACGCACAGTATGTATCTACCTATTACCTGCATTAATTCTTGTTTCTCTTTTCTCCACTGTCATTTGCTTATGATGTCCTCATCTCCTTTTTCGTCTGCGAATACAATTCCCATCACTTACTGCCCTTAATCCCAGAAGTTGACCAACGATATATTTGTTGACATTTTTTGAATGTATATTGTGGCTTCAATTTTTAAAAGATTGAGCATAAAATTAATATGATTCCGAAACCGGTGGAAACATAGAAAGTTTAACCTTGGAAGTTTTGGTTCATGAGTTCATTTGGTGTTGTGATAAAGTGTCACAACCTCTCTTTTAAAATCTACTTGCTAAGATTATGCTTCTTGTCCTTGTCATGAATGTGCATGTATTCTTAAACGGTTCAAACTATTTATGGATGAATTGTGTTCTTAAATCATAACATGCAAATTTGGATGGTAAAAGGTTTGAATTCATTAGTTTCCTTTAATGACATTAGAAATCAATTGACAGCTTTTGTAGTTTTTGAAGTCTATAGTTGTCCCCCTGACTGTTTTTGTTTCTTCCAAATTTAGTCAAAGCCTAGTCAAGGACGAGGAAAGAAGGGGCATGATGGGCAAGGGCAGTCTGAGGCAGAAGTTTCTACATCAGAGCAACAGCCGGATGACAAGCAGAATGCAGATTCATGCCATCAATATGATAATCACTCACATGAGCATTCTGTAAGTGCTGCCAATCTCTTCTCAGCCGCATAGCCTATTCTAAACGATACGTTATTCTGCGTGTAGATTCAAAACCCATATACATGTGCCTTTTTGTTGTTTTATTATTATTGTGTGTTCAGAAGGGTGAAAATGGAAGGGGAATTGCGATAATGGTTGATTGTCGTTAGTTTAATTTCTCTGATTTTGCTGGGAGTGATTGTGTGAAATTTAGAAGAATTGGTGTATTCTTAGTGTGTGTGCGCACGCCTTGTAAAGCATCCCATATGCTAGCTCTTGATTGGCAAGCACTGCTTTTGCAGGGAGAGGATCATATGAACAACGACAAGGAGGGTGCACAGAGAAAAGGGCGGGGAAAGGGCCGGGGGAAGGGCCGGGGTCGTGGTCAATACAATCATAATAACAGTGGGAATCATGTGGTGACCACCCCTCCAATTATCGGTGAGCAGCCATCAGTGACTAAGCAACCCCCAGGGCCTCGCATGCCAGATGGCACTAGAGGATTCGCTGTAGGCCGAGGGAAGCCAGTTGCTGTTAATATCACCTAATTTTGCTATACATGCTGCTGGGCTGGGAAGAATCAAATGTTGAGTTGATGGTAGGGTTTTAAGAAGCGCCGTCATTCTACCCATTCGCCCATTCGCGCCTTTTTTTGTATGGATGTAGTAGAACGAAGAGTTACGTGTGGCTTTTTCTTAAATCTTATATGTACAAGTTTAGCTGTGAGAACAAAGTAGTAGAAACGTAAGAAATATCCCTTTGAAGGGGGAATCAGCAATATACTTAAATAGTTAAGGCAAGGGAGGACATTTGACATATTAATAAATGTGTTAATTATATGGCAGTTATTCACTCAAATCTCATAGAAATCAACTGTTGTGGCATTCCTTTTCCTCTCTTAGGCTCCGTTCTTTTCAATTTCTAAGTGGCAGAACTGAATTGAATTTATTTTAGTATAAATTCGTATATATGCAGTACTGAACAGTAAATATAAATTGAAAAGAACAGTTGCCTAGTCATGTCTCTTTTTTTGAAGGTAAGGTAATAATAGTGGAAGTGGGTGATCACATTATTGTCCTTTGTGCTGTGATCAGTTCATTGGGTATTTGAGTAGTTCGTATTATTATACATTATTGCATTTCTTTTATCATTTTCCATGGACTCTTCTTTTCCTGGAAAGGTAGGGCTGTTTTATTTATCAACAGAGGGCGAGAAGCTAGACACTGTCAAACTTATTCAATTATTGTAACTATTAGCAGTCCTTCTCGTCTTTCTTTTTCATTTTTCAGTTCAGTTCTTTTGAAAATAGTGGATTTAGGTATTTCAAAATTATCATTTCAGTGTAAACTGGATTTTTTTTAAGGGATTTGTGATTGATAAACAATGTTTTAAAAAGCGTTAGACGCTAGTCGGACGGTCGGAGCTTCAAGACTCCTAGGTAGGTGGATTTGTATTTTTAATTTTTTAAATATTTATTAATATATAAAAATATAAATTTAATTAAAAAATACATTATCATAATATAAAATATCAAAACAAGTAATCAGACCATGTTTTAAAAATAGCGTTAGCAAAAAATTCCGTCTAACGGCCGCCTAGGCCGACTTTTAAAATACAAAATCCCTTGTAGACCCGCCTAGGACCTCTTGATTCATCTAAAACGGTCAACCGTTTAGGACCGACTAACTACCTAAAGCCGTGGCGGTGTTATAAAAAATCCAGCGTTTCCCCAATTTTAAAACACAGTTGATAAAGAATGGTGTCCGGTGTCCTTTTTCGTTGAAGTGTTATGCAGAAGGTAGACTTTTGAATTTTGTTCATAAATAAAAGACGCGAATCGGTAACAACAATGGCCTATTAGCTCAGTTGGTTAGAGCGTCGTGCTAATAACGCGAAGGTCGCAGGTTCGAAACCTGCATGGGCCAATTTTTTATGAAATAGTCTATCATTTATCTTTTTGAATATTTGGTGAACCCGAGGCGAAAAGGAAAGAGAATAATAGAAACAAAATTGAAATGTCATCTAAATTTCCGCCAACACAAAGCGAAAAATAACAAATCAACCTTCAAATTTTTGTATATACATAAAAAATCGATCCCAAAACATTTCTTCAAATTCAATTCAATGGCTGATTCTACTTCAGCTTCACCTTCTCCTCCTCCATTCTCCCTTCCTCCTTTTCCACTTCGCCTTTCTTTCTCTCCCTTTTATTCCCCGCCTCCACCGCCTACTCCTCCTCCTCCGCCACCGCCACCGTCTGTTCCCGTTTTCCTTAAGAGGCCTTCTGTTCGTGTGACTTCTGAGTTTGATAGCGATAGCTCCCTGTTCCTCCACAAGGTGTCCTGTAAGTTGTTTGATAGCCTTGCGAAACTCAAGCTCTCTTTTCAGAATAACAACAAAGGTGAAGTCTCCGATCCCCATCTTACCTTCTCTTCTAAGGTGCTAACGATTCACTATGATGTTGAGGACCAAAATGCCCTTGTTAAGGGCTCCTTTGACGTTGGACCTAATTTGCACTTCAAGGCTGCCCGTGATGTCAAGGTTTCTTTTCTACTTCGTTTCATGCTTCGTTTATACTAAATGTTGGTCCTGGCGTTTTTGGATTTCTTACAGACGAACTTTAATTGACTTCAATTTCATACTTGGAATTTGAATTTCTCCTCTGATTAGATTTTTCGGAACTCAGATTCGTGATGTATAGTCATTTGCTTCCTACGAGTCGAGTTGAGTTGGGTTATGCTGCTTTGCTAAAGTATATTTAGTGTTTGACTCGGTTCTATGCTGTCTGTGTGCAACTTTTTTAATTATTCGAAGTCATTAATGGTGTAGAAGTTTATTAGAACATACTTGGAGTTTTCTTGGTTTCAACGTGCGAGTGATTGATAACTCTAAATCCATCAAATCCACACCTTTACTCTAGTATTTCTCTTTGTTCTTATTCATGGACTGTCTCCGGAACTAAGGTATCAGTTTTACATGTATGGGAGATAATGAATGGGAAAATGAAATGTTGTATTGTATGATCCGTAATATATGTAGACCATACCTCCCAGGTTTGAGGTTGTCGGTGTTAACATAAACCTGAAATGATATCCAATTATAAAGTAACTTACCATGAGAAGTCTACTGCAAATATAAGATATGTTGGTATTAGTGAGGTTTTCACTGTAATACTGTATATTGTATACTAGAGCACATATCCTTATTCTAAATGTAATTTGAAATGGATAATTGTGGAGATTATATTGTTTTCTGTCGTGGTGTTTAATATTTATGCCATACTGCATTTCACAACGGTTACTTCATGGTGCTTTCTTACACTTGGCTTTTCTGCACTGCTATTTAGTTATTTCCTTTCTCTTGTACGCTTTTACATCTAGGGATATATGGGATTCTTTTGCTTTCGTATATTAATATCTTCTGCGCACTTTCTAGGCACAAGGAGAGGTGGCAGTTGTTGCAAAGCTTTCTGATCCTGGCTATGCACTTGAGGTGTCATCTCCCGTTCCGTTAATTGGTTTGGTAAGTATGATCCTTGAGAAACTACTTGTAAAAGAGTATGGTACTATTGTACTTTGAGATGACAATGCTCTGAAGTCTTACTCATCCTTCCTCTTTTGATGTTAACCTTGATTTAGAAAGTACGAAAGATTTGTATGATTTTCCATTTATATTTGCTTGAGTGCTTCGTAATGTTATTTTATTTGACACATTGTTGTAAATAGTGATGATATGATCATGAAAATATACAATTTCTTTTGTTATAAAACTAAACCTCATGGTCATATACTTGTGTACCTGACTGACTCTTTCATTGGTCCAGCCAAGAGCAACCTTAAAATTCCCTGTTGGTGAAGTGTCTGTTGAGGAGAGAGAAGATGAAGAAGTAAAACGGACATTATCCGTTAGTGGAGTTGTCAAAGGCCAAATACTGAATGGGCTCTGCACTGCTCAGTTTACTGATGAAGATTTGAAACTAAGATATGCTTATAAGGTATTTTGTCTGCATGATATATCATCAGAGTCTTCTTATTTATATGCAAATTGTGAAAATTTGAAAATGAGTCCTAAACTACAGAGGAGGTTTGCCTGCCCTCCTTATAATTGTCTGGCTAAATTTTAACAAATGAAAGGGCTTATCAATTATGTAAACATTAAGACCTTTGGTGCGGCAGTTTTCTTCTATGTAATTGCAACAAGCTTGATGCACTGTTTAAGTTCAGATAGTATACTATATAAAAAAGGTATCTGTTGAGACTTTTGAACTATTTACAGGATGAAGCACTTTCCTTTATCCCTAGCATTTCTTTGCCTTCAAATGCTCTATCAGTTGCTTTCAAGCGTCGATTCAGTCCTAATAACAAGTTGAGGTCAGAAATCTTTTGGTCTTTCCCATAATGCTAAAACCTTTCATTTTGAGGCTTATCATTTATTGGTTAGCTATTGATTGATTGTGTGTGTGGCTGGAAATGGATTAATAAATTTTTGCATGTTTCCCCTTGCATTGTTCGTCGTTGGGTAAGTTGTTTTCTATGGATTGATAGTTTATGGCTGGAAATGGATTTAAAATTTTAGCTCGTGTTCAATACATTGTCCTTCAATGGATAAGTTGTTTTTTGATTTCCCCCCAGAACGATCATTAGAGATACACGCTGAAATTCCAGTAGTAACTTAATAAGTTGCACCTTTAGTGTGTTTATTACCTGTGCAGAAATGCTGCTGAAGTACAATGTTATAGATCTATTTGAATCAGCTAAGACTAAATGGTTTATTCTAGTTGGGTACTAGCAAAGTTACTGTTCTTAATAGCATGCCATGTGTGGATTCAAGTTTTGCTGACGATATGCACCTTTGGTTATGATCATTATTCCTTGTGTTAGGGTAACCGTCATCTTGTTGTCCATGTTGGTTCACATTTTGACGCGCTCTGTTCGAGATGGATGGATTAAGATAAGAAATAAATAGCTGTAAAACAATATAGCTTTATATGACCACTGTAAGACCATTTAGGGATTATTACGAGAGAGAAGAGGTGAGACCTCCTAGTGACCATAAGTTGACCAATGTAATGACCATTTAGGGATTATTACGAGAGGGGTTATTACTTTTAACTTAGCTTTGTCTATATAGAATTCTTGTTAAAGTGAATAGTCTTAATTATCTGTCTGGTAATTCTTGACATTATCAATCTTCTCTTTGGCCTTGCAATTTCTTACATGTTTTCACGTTTTTTTGTTCCAACAATGTAATCCAGCTACTGGTACAATTTCGATTCCAACTACTGGAGCGCTGTTTACAAACAAAAATACGGCAAAGATTACAAGTTCAAAGCTGGTTATGATTCGGAGGTGCGTCTTGGTTGGGCATCACTTTGGGTAAGTGTTTCTAATATTTTTCCCTTCGTTCTGTTTGACTCTAGAAAGTCAACTCTAGACTATTAATTATGTTGATTAATGATTGCATCATTTCTTTGCCATTTATCTTGTCTTTGTTGTCCCCATCCAAACATTTATGTGCTCACTTAATTAGTTCCACTTTATATTAGGAATCTGAGATTAGCATATCCTTGATACTTGACAATGTGTTGGGTTATTTTCGACTTACCATAGTAGATGTCTTTTATCTATATGCTATATATAGAAGTACAGATGGGGACGAGAATATATGGACTGGCAAAACGTCCTTAAATTTGATTATTTACGGGAGTAATTTACATGTGTTTCTTTTCATTATTATTATTATCAAATGTAATAAAAAAAGAAAATAGGGAAAAGAATCACATGTAAATAGAAAAAAGAGCTACTTTCATTTTGAAAGCTTTGAATGTGATCTAAAAAAATTAGGGATTTAATGTGGTGTGCGATTGAACGAGGCAATAATAATAATGTTGTATTCCCATGATTTTACGTGTATTGTATTCACTGGTTATGGAAATCCGGATGAAATTTGTTTCCACTATAGATTTTTATTTGGTACATGCAATGGAATTAATCATAATACAAAATAAGAATAGTAATAAGTTAGTTTTATTATATGAAATGATTATGGAATCATTGGAATGTGATCGTTTACTCTTTCATGCATTGGGACAACATGCATTTATGAAGACCATATGCCTATTTGAATCACAACTAAACATTAATTGTTACTATGCGCAATGCATGGGTAGAAAGCTAGTATGTCATAAAGAGGGCAAAAGGGCCTTTTTGGTCAATGTGGTATAATTCATTTGCCCATTTGGTCCCTCTACTATTCATGTTACCCATTTGGTCAATGTGCTATGCAATTTGTTACCTTTTTTAACCATGTGCTATGCAACTATTACTCATTAAGTCCCTATACTATGCAATTTGTTACCTTTTTGGGCCTTGTGTTATAGAATATATCTATTGATGTAATGTATAATATGCTTCGAAGGAACCAAAAAGGTAATAGGCTCTATAATATAGAGACCAAATAGGTAATTCGTATAGCAAAGGGACCAAATGAGTATATGCATTATACCACATGGTCCGAAAAGGCGGTTTTCCCCATAAAGATTCAAGAAAGTTAAACTCCTATTCATTTGCCATTCATAAGAAGATTGAAAAGGGTTGTCATATAGGTGTTGCAGTAATGTGATACATACATTTCTGTAGATCTAACTAACAGATTGTGTTGCCGATTCGGATTTCCAGAATTTGGAAGACTTTTTTCATGTTTACTTTTCTAATTAAGCATTAGTTTCATAAGAACAGTTGGATTAAGGTTTAATGATGCAAATTGGCATTGATATAGGTTGGAGACGAAGGGGGTAAGGCAAGGACAGCCCCAATGAAGATGAAAATCCAATTTATGCTTCAAGTTCCACAAGATGACATCAAATCATCGGCATTGATGTTTCGTGTCAAAAAGCGATGGGATATCTTATAGGTCTCACCTCGTCTCTCTTGTCTTACACTAAATGTGGGTATTGTTGTACAAGTAGTTCTCGGTAGTATTGCAATGTAATGTTACATATTGCTATTTAAAATAGTCTGGCTTTGGAAAATTTCTTTCATTTTCCATTTTAGAGATCCAGTTGAAGTCCGCTGAGGCTTACTTCAGAAAGATTCTCTACTTTGTTTAATTACTATAACAACTAGTTCCACTGTTCTCTAATTGGTGGCATACATTTTTCGGACCGATTCAAGGATCAAATATCACAGCAATCCTTTAATGGATTTATAGGATTAAATCACGCAAACATTCGAAATATATATCGATTTTGAATGTTATTCTAACATCATCAAAATTTGGATGAAAAACACTGCAACTAAACATTACAACTGGACTACAATTCTACCAGAATTGAAGCTCTCTAGCATGTAGATGGATTTGGGTATGTATACGTGTGACACAAAATCATACAAATTACAGCCAATGAATAAACAATTTTGAACCCGAAAATAATTTATCAAAATTGATATTGCAATCAAGTTCTCTTTTCTCGTATGCTTGGAAGTTGGAACATGATAGTTCCATGATGACATTGCCGACCTCACTCCGACAAAAACAAGTACCTGTTCTTCACTTCAATGTTCCAAAAAGGTTCGGTTTGGCAAGCCTTTTACGTGACAGCTGTCAGACGGTTCAGTCTCTCAGGATACATCTCTTACTGAAACTTTGATACAAAAATAGAGTTAAACAGACGAGAAATAAGTTGAACACAGCAGATTTTATTCAAAGGCAATGCCGTGATTGGCGATTTGAGAGCAACGAAAGACAATGAAGCACGAAAACTTTTCGGAAACATTTCGGAAACGGAAACTCTCGGAAACCCCTACGAGACGTTTCTGGGCAGGTTCCGCTATTAAAGAAAGTTGGAAACTCATTTCTTCGTATTCCGGAAACCGTTTCCTAGAAATTTCAACTTTATGACTCAATTTTGGTTCATTCTAACTAAAACTAAACTTCCTAAGCATTTACTGTGTAAGTTTATAAATATATATATTATTTTCAAATTAGAATTTTTCAAATGCTAGGTGACTTTAATGAGATGAATATAATATGATAAGTGTCTATTTATAGATATTTACGATAAAATTGTTTTATAACTAATAATTATATTTTAAGTGTAGAGTATTTTAATATTTACTATTTTATAAAAGCACTAAATTATATTCTTGGAAATTTTATATTTTTTTATCTATACATATACCCCTATATTTTTTATTATTTAATTGTTTCCCCACAGTTTCCGAACCTATATTTTTTAGAAATGTTGTTTTCCGGTTTTTGTTTCCGTGCTACATAGACAAAAGATAAACAAAAAAAAGTAGAAGATGAGAAAGACGAAACCAAACCAGAAAATTCAGCTTCATGAACTGAGCAAATTTAACCATCATTATCATCATCGTAATCATCTTGCTCATAAATCTGATATTCTCCATCACTAGTGTAGGCATCTTGTAATATAGCACCATCGGTATGTGATGATGGAAAGCTATCAAAGAGGTCTTGCAGATAGCTTCTTGAGTTGTTCTCCATGTCTACATCAACCCAATATAGGAAATACAAAGAAACATCCACAAAGAGAGATTGGTAGGGCACAAAATATTGAAAGAAGCTACATTTTGTCTTGATAAGTACCACAAGGAATATGCAGCAACTCTACGGCATCTTTATCATAATTCCTAAATTCCTTAGTATTTGGACAAACAACTTTCATGATTCATTCACATGGATATATGGATAGTCGGCCTTGAAAAAATACAAGGAAAATATAGCGGTGGTCGCATTCCAAAGGATAATGAACAAATGAATTAGGCCTTGCTCTCTTGGAATATAATTCAGTTCAGTTCATCTATGCGTAGTTATAAATTTACACTAAAAAAAGTTCAGTTTAATTCACTTCAGCTCACTTCAGTTTCAAAAGTTCAAAAGAACATGGCCTTAGTATAGTCTTCCATTTTGAAATGTTGAAACAAACTAATGATTGGTATACAAGGATACATGAGTGAGATTGTAGACAAGTTTCATCATCCTCGCCAGCCTACAATTGAGTGGAATTAGCTCAAAAATAGACTAGAATGGAAAAATGAACAAACAAATAACGCAAAAACAGTATATCAGATATGGAACTACCGGATCCAATTCTTCATCTGCATCCAATTCATCTTCATGATCATCAGCCTCAATGTCATCTGCCTCGCCCTCATCAATATCATTCCGAATTGCATTTGCTTCATCCGCTACAACTTCTGCATCATTTTTTTTTAATTTGGTTTCATAATACTACAACAATTTATAAATGAGAAAGCAAACATATAAAGGCATTCAACAGAAAGCACCATTGAATTAAATAGCAGCATTCATTATTATTAACCAAGATTTCCCAAGAAATAAAGCTACACTCTTCTCTCTCACCCTCCCCCCAAGATGAGGAAGAAAATAAATTGGAATCAATACATGCTATAAACAAAAAAGTAGAATTTCCATGATTCACGCAAGATTTAAGACTTCCATAGAATGATACGTATAAGTATGTTGATAATAAGCAGAAATGTAGAACATTAGCTGGAAAACTCAGGAAGTGCAACTGATATAACCTTTATTACTTTTCTGGTGTTCCTCAGCAGGTTTCAGACAACTTTTATACATGCATGCCTTCTTTGACTTTTCAAAATCTTCAGAAGCAGCTTTCAGTAACTTTGCAGCACCAGATTTCGGGTATACTGCTATAAATCTCATCATTACACGACATCTAAAGCTATCATGCACTTGCGGTGAGAACCATCCTGTTCCAAACTGTTGAATAAGTAACATCAATACAAGCTTAAAAAAATGATCAAGCTATAAACATGAATAAACAACATCCTATTCGGATAAGCAATTGACCAAAAGTGGGAAACGTCAGACATGCAAAAAAGAACTACGAGTTTTCAGATGTGTGCATTCATGTGAAGCGCCACATCTGTAAAATTTCATGATAACAAAGCGACAATATATCAAAACCTTAAACGATATGAAAAAGTTAAAGATCATTGATTCTATCTTTTCCACAATAACTTAAATGGGGTTCTAAACTAATACAGGGCATGCCTAGCATGGTGGCGGCGATACATCAAATAGTATTCACAGCACACAGCTATAAATAAATTTAACTACATGCATTTAACGAGTATATTATGATTATCCAATCCTGCATATGGAGTCATGATGAGCTTGTCCACTAACATGCTAAGCAAGCACATAAACGTTAGATAGATGTAAGCAGGATAGCACTCACAGTACAAGTTGTCTGTTTTGGAGGCTTTTTTATCTCTTGTTGTATGTAATCATCATCAAGTTCGCAGAGCTGAAACGACGTCTGGGATTTGTGAGGAAAAACTTGAAATTTGCATAAATCCCCCCATTTATGCCTCAAGCTGAAGAATTTACATGCATGAAGGTGTCAGTATTTGTGGGGTTGATTTACAAAGATAACGAAATAGTACTCTTTCTATAAATATTCTGTTTTCATCTCCAAGAGTCTACGATTATCTTGTTTAAACCTCATTTTCTAAATATGGAGAGACAATGGCCTCATATGACAATGTTAACTATATAAGGGTGCTCCCACAAGAATATAGGTATTATGAATTCAAATTGAATGTCAAATAGAAAATAATAAAAGCTATTCTTGGGCCTTACTTATCAAGTGGCAACTCAAGTTTTGGCCGGTATCAAAGCCCCCTAGACCAAGAGTTTTGATTTTGAATCTTGACTTCCAGACATGGTGGAATGGGTTTGTATTGTACTCACTTCAAGCCCAATCAACCTTTCATTATGGAGTTCGCTTAAGATAATGATAAGGCTACTCTAGGATCTTACGTATCAGCTTAAGGCTTAGGGTCAAATGTTTCCTTGACAGGTAAGTATTATTGCATTAGGCTCAGGCAAGTTGTAATTTTTTCCTTGATGCAGGAACACTTACATGTTAGAGAACAGACCGATATTTAGATTTAGATTCATATTGGAAACTTAAGGCTTAGGGTCAAATGTTTCCTCGACAGGTAAGTATTATTGCATTAGGCTCAGACAAGTTGTAAATTTTTCCTTGATGCAGGAACACTTACATGTCACGGAACAGACTGATATTTAGATTTAGACTCATATTGGAAACTTGCATACTAGAATTTGGAGTTTCCAAATTTTATAGTTGTAAGATTTTGCTTTTTATTTCAATTTTTAGGATTCTTCAGTAAATTTTTGCAATTTCTAGAAATTTTATTCAAGAATGAATCAATTAGAGTAACTACTAACTAGGAATCATCCCTTGTTGCGATTTTAGTGCAATTTTCTGCCAGGTTTAGGAGCCAGGTTAATGATCAATGCCTCTGGACTTGATTGCCTAGCGGTAAATTCCGACTACTACTCCCAAAATGGAAAATTGACATTTGAAACTACGAACCTATCAGCAGCATTATCATCAGCAAAACTTTTTAACGGAGGTGGTACTCGAAAGTCCATTCTTTGATATCTGCCAAAGAAAAGAGCATAGATAAGCACAATATACACCAATCTAGTTCAATCATCCAAAAGGAATGAAAACATGTATATCAGTAATCAGAACACGATCTATAATCATGAAAGAAACTAGTGCCGATTGCAACTAACATTCAAGCCCCTATTCCTTAGGTGCAAAACACTGTTCTACAATTCATTGATCACATACGCAGATATTATGATTGCCAACATGGGAGGAAAGAAATTTTCTAAGAGAAAAAGAATAGCAAGCACAATGTAAAGCCGACAATACACATGAAAAGCTACTAAGCCAGGTTAAAGCTGAGATAGTCCAACAATCTTAACAGCATAGACCTGTGACAGTCTATAGTTTGACATAGGAATGCGACTTGTGTTGGATATTGGATTCTCAGATTTAAGGCTCATTGAACGACAATCAGTCACCTGAAGTAAAAAGCATATGCCAATTATAAATGCTTGTTACTATGGCTCTTTTTCAAGTCCAAAGTGGGGACACATGGTGAGAGATAACTGCCAATCCCATTGATAGGAGAATTCTGGAAAGGATGAGTTGTAAGGGCAAGGGGTATATCTGGTATAAAGCAGTACTATTAAGGGGAAAGAGTTTAGGAAGAAAAGCATGCTTCCCTCTTGAAAAAGAGAGTTAGCAATAAGTTTGTTCAGCAAAGTTCCAATAGGGTAAGAGATGAGCTTTCCCATTCAGTTTTATGTGAGAAGGTTTTAGCTACTAGAACACTTCAAAAGCATGGCCGTTGGGTTTCTTGGGGCTATTTCAATGTAGAACAAGTTAGAAGAAGCAATTAATTTCCTCAAACCAGTCTACAGAACCACTTAAATGGTGAATAATTCAGATTGCAAGTTAACAAGGTTCTCAGCATCAAAGGAAACTAGAGAATGAAAGAAGAGAATAAAGAACGTAAATACTCTCAGGGAACTCCCCTTTCCTAAGCAAATTGCTGAATATTTACAGAAAATCCCCTGTTAGATGAGTTAATTAATTCACAATCCTCTATGAATAGCTAACTCCATTTGTTATATGTCACCATAAACCACTCGCTTTCTTCTAGATTACACTTTTCAAACTTTTGGGCTATTTGAAAGTTGGTTCCAAAGCAGGACCTTCCCATCTGATTCCAGCATAAGCTACAACTGCATCTCCCATCAATAGTTTATAAGCAGATTTTGAGACGCTACCTAAATAGCTATATAGGCACAAATGGAGTTCTGGCGATGCATACTTAGAGTTTCAGATAAAGTCATAACTTAAGAAGAAACACATGCAAAGAATGAGATAAATAAGAAAATATAGAGCTCTCACACATGACAACGAGGAGACCGTAAGATATATTGAAGTAAAACTCTTACATGCGAGAATCAGGATCTTTGCGTGGATCATAGCCTTTTCTGATCCAGAATCTGCGAAATGGTCCACGTGAAAAATAGTATGCAACTGCAACTAGGAGTCTGAATGATTAGACAGGAAAAAAGGGATGGTGTGAGTACAAAGACATTGAGTGAAGTAAAGCTTATTATATACAGGAGATTGTTTAAATACATAAACAGGAAAAAGATTAATTAGAAAGCAGTAGTTGACAGAAATAAAACCTTCTAAGTGTCTGGAGGGTAAATTTCATATTTTTAACAAGTAACCGTTCTGTCAGTGAATCTTTAGGCCATATAGGCCGCTCTTCAAACAGCTCAGATACAGCCATCTGCGATAAATACAGCTCAGAGTTCTCTGCTATCATAGCTTTCCAATTTATTTCTTTTGGTATCTGTATGGAAGGTCAGGATTGGAAATGAACAAAACATCATAGGATGAGTAAAGACTTTTCAAGCATCCTTTGCTTTTCACAGTACTTTAAAAGGTCTTCTTTACAGTATCAAACTTTTCTTTGCTAACAATAGTTATTCTTAATAAAAGCCAAAACTATTGTGCAATATTGAGAAGATGAGCACAACTGGTCAAGGAACAAAAACATTTTAGACAGAGAGACCATAAAGATAAAACTGTTCATGAAACAATCAGGATATCCTTAATGTCAAAATCAATGGCAAGAGATGGCTCTATATTCATCTGCAAAAGAGAAAAATAAGAAAGTTGTTAGTTTGAAAGTATCTACCGAAATGTGTAGGAAAAATCGTATAATATCATGGCAATTCTGAGTTTAGAGATACCTATGAGTCCCTAAGAATCGTTATAATATATCTATCCTTAAGGAATTTTCAATTTAAGGATGAAATATAATAAATTTTCCTAGAAACTATAATTCTCATGCAAAGACAACTTAGTGGTAGCTTCGAAGATATGCTGAAATTAGAGGAAATATAATCATCTATTGTTTATCAGTACCTCAAAATGATTGTCTACAGCTTCTTCTTGAAATTCTTCTTGTTTCCTTCTTGAACTTGAAATAGGTGGTGGCTTCAACCTTAGAAGCATACCACAAGAGCAATCAGTACAAGGAATGAAAAGAAAATAAAACTCATAGTAATTAAAATACTCTAGCATCTGAAAGCTTCAAAACAATATTTCTGTATTTGAGGATTGTTCAATTGTTATGCAAGGTATATAGAAGACAAATTTTCTTTGACAATCAAAACAAAGTTAGTTTTTCCATACAAATTTTTGCATTAGTTTTAAAACAATTCATAACATGGGAACACATCAAGAAAACGCCAAACTGAAACTATCCATTAAGAATACATTACAAAACTAAACATTGAATCATGCTATGAACAATAAAGTGATAAAATGCTCAACAGAACATCTTACGCTAAATTCACCGGAATATCCTTTAATGAAAAGAGTGGAGGCACAATGCTCATCACATCCTCCTGATCCAAATCCATTAGGCCAGCCTTTTCTATACAACAGTACAATTAAACAGGTAGACGATTACCACTAGCGCAACCCATTCCGTTTAAACTTTTTTGAATTTCAATTGCAAGTAATGAATATATAACCATATAAAAACATATTTTTACCAGAGTGTGGCTGCTTCATTTCTGTCCAAGTCCTCTTTTTCTTCCCAGCAGTATCAGCATGAACAGCAACAACATGCTGGTAGTCGACCATACCTTAAACAAATTTCAAAGCCAGAAAAAAAACCCAAAAAGACAATAAAATTTTTATAAATCAGTTGCTTTATTCAATTGTAGCCTCTATGGAAACATCAATAACAAAGAGAAACAATGGGGAAATTTTGGGGCCAATACTAACCCTCAAATTGATAAAATTCTGGAATACGAGCGACAATGTCAGCAGAAAGTTCAGGTATAACTTGTGATTCAGTTTCCTGCTCATTAGTCAAACTAGACGAACCATGCTTCTTTTTGGTAATCTTCAGTAGTAAACTGTTACAGGCACGAAGTTTCCCAGATGCAGGATGTGAATAGGGATCTTCCGGGCGGAAACGGAGCTTCAATTTATTGGACTGCGAGGCACGGACCTGTTAATTTCCAACGAGTTAAATGGAATGAATTTGCAAGACAATCGAAAAAAGACATTCACAGAAGAAAAACCTGAAGAATTGCTTCATTGCCTCCAAGAGCTTGTATGGCGCGAGACACTGAAGAAGGATATCCAGGATAGTGTACCGTAAAAACCTCATTACTAGGTATTATCCCCGATACTTCTCCATCTTTTATCACTACCATTTTAATTGTGCTTTTGAAAGCCACTAGACTACACTGTGAAGAGCTGCCACTATGAAGGTAGTGGCATGTTAACCTTTTCCTGCCGCCATCAAGCGAGGGTGAAACAATGCAGTGGCAACTGAAAACAAGGAATTGAGCCGTACATTTCAATTTTAGATGTATTTTGACATATTATGTAGTTTTCCAGAAATAACCCTAAGGTTTTCACTACTTAAAATGTTAACCTCAAACATATAAGGGCCAGTTTGGGATTGCTGATAGTAAAGTGCTGTAGAAAAAAGTGATGTTAAATTAAGTGGTGTCATAAAAACTGATGCAGTAAAGCTGATAAGTGTCTGGTAATATATATTTAGGGACATTTGATTCACATAAGGTAACGTAAAGGGAATTAAGAAAGGGAAAGGTGAGGAAAGGAAAGGAAAGTAATAACTTAAGATAACCCTACATGTTTGGATTGTTCGGAAAGGGAATGCAATTCCCATGTTTGGTTCAAAAGCTAAATTTTAAGTAATTGCCCAAACATTATTATAATTTCTCATTCCTTTACAATTCATTCCATAAACTTTTAAAAAATGCATCAACTGAAGTGCCCATCACGATTCATAGCAACCGTAATCATATCATTTGCAGTCTTGCATTTGAAATAAATTGTCATTTTATACAAAAATGTTAAACTCAGTAAAATGGGTAAGAAATAGGTTGGAAAGTGCACCCGTAAATCCAAAAATTAATGATGGTTGAAGAGGCAAATTGAGAGCTAATACATTTGAATCGCCATGTTTATCCGTGGAAGTGCAGGTGATGGAGACATTTGAAGTTTGAGGGCACTGATAATATCAACGGAAGTAGAGGTGACGAAATACAGAAGCGACGGTTATGCTAGAATTAGAGATTGAATCAAACTTAAGCTAGAAATCGAACTTCTCAATGGCATTAACATTATACAAACAAAAAAAACGAAGCAAAGGTTAATTCAAAACACTGCTGTAAGCTGCTTTCATGATCTGTTGTTCAATGAACAAAACTGAGACTAGCATATCACTCAATTTAAAGTTTCTACTTGCAACCATATCTTGCTTTAGTAATATGAAGAGAGACCAGAAACTCTAAAAGCAATCTCGTGTTAAGCAAAACTAAAAAAAACTAACCCGTGGTTAGATGGCGGCGACAACGGAGGAGTAGATGGCGGCCGGCGACTCTAAAGAAATAGAATTAGGTCCAAATGTAGCTAAAATGGAAAAAAAGAGAACAAGCAAAAGAAAAACTAACCTGTTAGACGGCGGCAGAAGAGGCTCTCGCCGGCGACAATGGAGAGAGCGAGACGCCTTGCCGGCAGACGATGGTGACGATGAACAATGAGATACCGTTGAAAAGAAAGCACAAACCGAACCCCGTGGTCGCGATTTTAATTTTTAATTTGCTACTAGCACTGGTTCGGCGGGTCGGGTCGGGTCGGATTTTATGCTAAAACATCAACTTGCTTTCATGAATTAGAACTTTAGACTAGGGTTGGATCTACTAAATCATTTCTAAGCTCCGCTAATGGTTTATAAATAAATTTTTCTTTTAAAAATCACAATTTTTATTCAACTTAGGTATTTATATAATAATTAAATTCGACCTATAAAATATCGGGTTTTTGCGAGGCTTAAGTCGGACTTTATAATAAAATGAGTGTCTCAAGCTCAACCCTTTTAAGTAAGTTCGAGCCTGCCTAATGGATAGCTCGACCCGCAAAAGGTTATTCTTGTTGAAAATGTCTTCAGAAGTTAATAATTGGAAGAGTAAAAAAATTAGATATATTAGAAAATTATTAGAATTATATTTATTTTAAGTTGATATGATTAGATTTATTTGAATTTATATCTTATTTATTATATCATTGTAAGCTTATAAATAAGTCTTTGTATCTCTAATAAAAATTTGCTCACAAATATCACATGCTTGTATATTTTAAAATACTGCATTTACAATATTACTTCACTATAATAAACTGTCTTTATATTCAAAAACAATTCTCCTCGATAATTAAAATAACTAATTATTGCTGCCAGGATTAACTTTGCAATGGGCCAGGCTCGAGTGAAAAGGTGTAGCTACCGATCATGACGCAAGCATTGTCACCTCATCTTCATGATTCATATCAAATGGAAAATATTATCAATAAAAATAAGTTGATTTCAAACATCAGGACTACAGTCGGGTCGAGTTCTGGGTTTCATAGTATAATCTTAACTATAGGGTAAATACTTACAAAAAAAAACTAGCTTACCAAAAAATATGAAGTAAATAATATTTGATAAATACGTGAATTTCTACGAATGTATGCACATTTGGATTGGGAAGGTAACTTCCCTACTTCAATTACAGATCCTCAACCTATAGGGAAAGTAGGGATGTGTTTCCATCCCGATCAAGATACAATTCGTGGATGTGCTCGCTCTCAGGTAATTTTCGTCGAAATTACACCTTATTTCATCTCTTTTACTAGCAAAATTGTGTGTTGTTATATATAGCTTTTAAATCTACGGTTTTAGTTATATGTAGGGCTTTTCTGATAGCTATAAGTTAGTTGGTAACATACAACACAAGCACCGGCAAATTGAGAATGCAGTGCCTCTACCCCATTAGCCTATGCAGTAGGGATCAAACTCAAAGAGGCATCGATGAAAAGGCCTGATAAGTAGCTTTCAAGCTACAACTAATTTCGAGTTGGCCTTAATGAGTATTTAAATGTTATTATTTGACTCATTCATTGCTTGTATAACAATATGAAGTTATGTTTCCTTTACAAATTTGGACAAATTGTGCTTTTAACAATATCATGAACATACCAAAATATAAATCAACCAAATACAATTACATGTTAAATTTTCAATCATGGTACGAGATTACAAAGCCTGAAATTACCCATGTACGTCTTAGAACATAATAATTAACCACACATATAGGGTCTATAAAAAATGAATTATTAATTGGAAAATTTTGAATATTCGGCTAAAATCCGGTTAAAAAATTCGATAGTTTACATTCAACAAGAAACAATATATGCATTTTATTTATTTCTTTATTTACGTAATTCAGAAAAAAATATAAATAATTTACACGTTGAACCGATAATTAACAAGAAAATATGCAGTAATGAATTAAAAGGATTTGTTATTATTAGCATCTTGGGTGTGTTACAACATTCATCTTTTATTTCTTTCTTTCTGTAACTAGTCTAGAAGAGACTAATCAAGATCAAGAGCAAAACTCATTGACCCATATGCCATTCTCTTGTATTCGATCTTGATTACCCTCTTCTAGACGTATTACTGAAAGAAATTTTCAAAAGATAAATGTTGAAGTATCCGGACGATAAAATTTCAAGAAAGTGATTGATCTTGATCTTGATATAATATACAATTGTAGTTGTATGATCTTGATTTTCGTAATGTTGCATAAAGAACTAAATAGATGGGGATAGAAAGAGAGTAATTGATTAAAAAGTGACTTGGGATGAGACTGAGAGTGGCATTGTATGTTAAGGTTATTATATACACACCACTGAGAAGAAAAGAACTGAGAAAATTCTAGGGTTTTGTTTAAGTTTATTATTTTTAAATTATAATAAAAAAACACATTGAAAGTGAGGGTTGCGCCCTCTTCTTCTCCCTTCCCTCCCTCTCTCCGAATTTTATTTTCTTAAGGACTTCAATACATTTTTTTATGTGTTTTATATCTCAAATATGTTTTTGCACCGAATTAATTTTACTGAGTGCTTAATTATTTAAATATTTGTTTGTATTATTTTTTCAAATTTAGTAAAAGTTACAATTCTTTTTAAGTTTTTTTAATCCAATGTGAAAAAAACCAAGACTTTTTCAAAAAATAATGGGTTAGCGTAAAATTCAAATTATCTCTTTCAATTTTATGAAATTAATTAAGTTATAAATAGGGAACTAAAAATTAAAATAGCTAATTGCTGCAACATTATTGACATGCATGCTTTATTTTATTTTAAAAATTTGCGTGATCCCAATATTATCTTATAAAAATAAATTTAAAATTGATCCGTTCTAAATCCACTTCGTATTCAATTCATTGTATTTCTAAATATAATTACTACTCCATAGTATTCATAACAAAAATATTAGTCACATATAAAATGGATGTTTTTTACTTTATTTTTTTTACCATCTGGTTCATCGAAGTTTTGCTTTAACTACATCCAGATTCGATCCGGGTCGCGCACCTAGCTATGGTGGGTGAGTCACCCAATAAGGATTTTTTTCATTCACTAGGACTCGAACTCGAGACCTTACTTAAACGATATCAAGCCGCTTATTACTTAGACCAATCCTTGTTGGGGATGTTTTTTACTTTCTTTGAAATGGTGTGTTAACAATTGCTGGATTATTTGTTTGACACTAACTGTTAATTTGTTGGTTCAAGTTTTTGTTAATTAGTTATTAATTATCCTATAATCCTTAATTAATTAAAATTTAGTTAGATATGTGTAAAACAACTCCTCTTGAACTGATCGACATGTTCAATCAATTGGGATAGCTTAATTGATACATCACTTAATATAGTAGTGAAAGGTCCTAGGTTCATCACCTAGTCTCTTTAAAATTCATAATTATGTAAAAAAAAATTCACATGTTCAAGTTCTATGAAACTAATATTTCTAATTTTGAAGCTGAAAAACTTGGCATCCAAAACAACAATATAAGAGGTTTAAAATTCGTAGACTTTGCTTCATAATGGGATGTGAACACCATAAGCATATGTGGATCAAAAGTAAACATTAACTGTTTTTCTTTTACCGAACCAACGAGTTGAAGCATGAAAAACGAACTCAACATACAAATCAGAACACTAATCCGATACCATAATACGAATTTGATTAAATACTGTAAGTTGAATTCATAATTATTGGTGCGAGGATGAACTTCATATTGGGCAAGGCTCGAGTGAAAAGGTGTAGCTACCCTTCATGACGCAAACATTGTGATCTCATTTTCATGATTCATATCAAATGAAAAATATTATCAATAAAAATAAATTGATTTCAAACAACAGACAGTCGGGGGTAGTTCTGGGTTTCGTTGTATAAACTTAACTATAGAGTAAATACTTACAAAAGAAAACTTACCAAAAAAAATATAAAGTAAATAATATTTGATAGATAAGTGAATTTCTACGAATGTATGCACATTTGGATTGGGAAGGTAACTTCCTACTTCAATTACAGATCCTCAACCTATGGGAAAAGTGGGGATGTATTTCCATCCCGATCAAGATACAGTTCGTGAATGTGCTCGCTCTCAAGTAATTTTTTCTGAAATTTTACCTTATTTCATCTCTTTTACTAGTAATATTGTGTGTTGTTATATATAGCTTTTAAATTTACGGTGTAGTAATATGCAGGGCTTTCCTGATAGCTATAAAACAAAAGCACCGGCAAATTGGAAATGCAGTGCCTCCCCCATTAGCCTATGCACTAGGGATCAAACTCAAAGAGGCATTGATGAAAAGGTTGTTGGGGGAAATTCCTGAAAAATGACTTGAATAATATCTGAAGTCGTGATAACACTTTCAGACTGAAATTAATTTGGTAGTTCTCCTAAATTTTTCAATCGGATAAAATCAGAGTAAACTCAAGAACTTAGAATGACTTATCGTTGTGAAGAAAAAATGAACCAACCCGTAAGCGTTACAAAAATCTGCCTGTAAGTGTTACCAATGCCAGGTTTTTATAGACCTGACACGATCAATCGCAACTGTTCATAACAGAAGCGTTGCGAAAAGTCATATCCCTTCGAGCAGTCACAACTGTTCAAAATAAAAGCGTTGTTAAAGGTTGTGTCCACTTCAACTTTCACGGGTGTTTTAGACATTGCAAAAGTAAACTAAAATACCAATAAAGGCCTCATAAGTAGCTTTCAAGCTACAACTAATTTCGAGTTGGCCTAAACGTGTATTTAAATGTTAGTATTATTTGACTCATTCATTGCTTGTATAACAATATGAAGTTATGTTTCTTTCACAAATTTGGACAAATCGTGCTTTTAACAATATCGCACATACCAAAATATAAATCAACCAAATATAATTTTGTGTTAAATCTTCAATTATAGTATAAGGATACAAAACCTGAAATTACCCAGATACGAATATAATAATTAACCACACATATAGGATCTATAAAAAATGAATTATTAATTGGAAAAATTTGAATATTTGGCTAAAATCCTTTTTATGGGTGAAAAAATTCGATAGTGTACATTCAACAAGAAACAATATAAATATTTTATTTTTTCTTTATTTACGTAATTTAGAAAAAAATATAAATAATTCATACGTTGAACCGATAATTAACAAGAAACTATACGGTAATAATGAATTAACGGGATTTGTTATTATTAACATTTTGGGTGTGTTACAACATTCATATTTTGTTTCTTTCTTTCTGTAACTAGTCTAGAAGAGACTAATCAAGATCAAGAGTAAAACTCGTTGACCCATATGCCATTCTCTTGCGTTCGATCTTGACTACCCTCTTCTAGACGTATTACCAAAATTTTTTTTCAAAAGATGAATGTTGAAGCATCCGAGCATGAAATATAATATCCCATTTCATGCATTATATTTGCATTTGTTCACATCTGTTATATGTCATTATATTTAAATTTTACATGTTATATTTATTAAAATTGGTTAGTGAAAATAATAGTTATTTCAACCATACAAAATACGATAGTTAATATCTAGGTATCGAATTATATGGCTATAGAATTTTAAGGAATAAGTGGAGTATAGTTATATTATAGATATAAAATTATTATTAGAACATATAAAGTTGAATAAAATTGTGATATATCATAAAGATTTAAGTATAAGAATTAGTATTAGAATTAGTATTAGTATGGTATAGATATATATACATGTATTTAGTATAGTTAGTATTTGTAATAAATAAAGAACTTGAGGGCAAATTGGTCTTTTGCCCCTTAGATCTTTTTATGAACTGATAAGAATTAGATCAGTTCTTCATCTCCTAAAACACAAAGCAAAGAACAAAGAGAAAGGAAGAAGAGAAGAAGAGATCTAGAAGGAAGGAATCAGGTATTTCAGTAATTTTGTAGTGCGATTTTCGTTAGGTTAAAGTTAGAATTAGCAGTTTTAGTAAGAAGATGAATTGTTCTTCTTTATGTCAAGATTTATCCTGCAAAATTTGAGAATTTTTAGACAAGTAGATCAATAGTTATGATTTTTATAAGATGAAGTGTGCAGAATTGGATGATCAAAGAGATAGGTTGAGTTTCAAAATTAATCTGGGATTGTTATACTGCTTAGAAAATTCTGATTTTTGGATATGTTATTCCCTTATGTGTATAGTTTAAGTAGGAAAAAGAATCAGGTTGATTCATATTGTGTAGAGAGAGTTATACCCGTTTTATTACGTTGCTGTCCAGGTAAAACGGGACTGAAATAGGTTTTGATGGAAAATTCCCTATAAATCGTATAAGACTCTAAAATTTTTGAGGTTTTAGTATGTTATAGCCTTGTGTATTAGGGATAGAATAAAAAAAGAATCAGATCATTTGGAGAAGTGAATTGAAAGTTAAGAATTTTTAAGTAGAGCAAGGTCATATGAACAAGTATACAAGTAACAATGGTTTAAGTCATGAAAACTTTATAAATAGAAAACAACACAAGGTGAAATGTATTGATGTGAATTTATGCTTATAGGAACACGAGGTCGTGAAAGTGTTCAAGAGGAGGAAACAAGTCGATTTCGTGGAAATTAGCATTCCATCTGTGAGTATAAACATGATATGAATGGGTGAAATGTTTTGATATGTGATATTTGAATGTTTGGTGAATTGTTGTGAATTGAATGATTATATGTTATTTGGAGAATTTGAATTATATGAACATATGTTTATTTGGTGAAACTTGAGATAATTGTATTATTCATGATATACGCAATTATACAGGAACAAATGAAATAAAGAGAGACGTTGTGACATAGCCGATCAAACATTGCAATACATGTTCTGTTATCTGGACCTATATGGTCAACCAATTGCAATATTTGACAAATGGACCGAAAGGTCAACCAATTGTTATCTGGACCAAGAGGTCAACCAATTGTTATATAGCTGGCCAGCAAATCAATTGTTATCTGTTACAAATGTTACATGTATCCCGGGGCAATAGTTTGGCCGGAAATGTCACAACAATTAAATAAATGAATCATCCAATAGTATATAAGAATGACTATATGTTTAATTGGAAGGTGTAACTGTATGTGATTGTTAAATTCATTGATTGTTTATATTCACTGAGTGGCGACTCATATAAATCGCTATATTTTTCAGTTGTTGAAGTTGTAGATAAAGTATTGTACTAGAAGGTTCTTACCTGTAGCTGTCATGGAAGAAAGGTCTGTCGGCTGTGTCCATCTCGCTCTCTCTCCTCACATGATAAGCATATAGAATAGAAAGTGGTTGGGTTTTGATTTTTCAAATCAAACATAATTATGGTTTGTAATAAATGAACGATATTAGAGTTGATGTGTTAATATATGAATATTTTTGAAAAAAAAAAAAAATTTCTATAGTATTTTTCTATAGTTATTATATGATAGGGGTGTTTCATGAAATGTCAAGAAAGTGAGTAATCTTAGTCTTGATATAATATAAAATTGCAGTTGTATGATCTTGTTTTCGTGTGTTGCATAAAGAACTAAATAGATGAACGAACCGACCAAGAAAACTAAGAAAGAGAATAATTAATTAAAGAGTGTCAGGGATGAGACTGAGAATGACCTTGTAAGCTAGGGTTATTCTTTACGCCACCGAAAAGTAAAGAATTGAGAAAATTTTACAATTTTATTTAAGTTTATTATTTTTAAATTATAATTAAAAAATACATTGAAAGTGAGGGCTGGGCTAATCAAAACCCCTCGCCCTTTTCTGCTCCCTTCCCCCCCTCTCTCCATATTTTATTTTCTTAACGGTTTCAATATGTTTTTTACGTGTTTTATACCTCAAATATGTTTTTACACCGACTTAATTTTAATGAGTACTTAATTATTTAAATATTTATTTGTATTATTTTTTAAATTTAGTAAAAGTTATAATTTTACTAGAAAATAAATTTTTTTTAATTCAATGCTAGAAAAAGAAATTTTTTTTAGAAAATAATGGATTAGCGTAAAATTCAAATTAGCTCTTTCAATTTTATGAAGTCATAAATGGGGTACTAAAAATTAAAATAGCCATTCGCTACAATATTATTGACATGCATGTTTTGTTTAATTTTAAAAAGCCAAATATATTTGAACTGCTTTAAAATTAATTCTAATAGCCCGTCGCATCTTAAATTTGTCAAAAACGTACCCCTAAAGCTTCAGGTATTATGATTTGAAAAGGTCAAACTAATTGCATCTTTGACACCTGGTATTATTTTTCTAAAACAAAAAAACAACTAAAATTCAACCAAGAGCAGACAACCAAGAACAGAGAAGAACAATGCCAGAAATTGAACCAACACACTTTTCAATCTAAAATCAATTCATTACAAATTCATACATAAAAAATTCGTAATCAAGGATTGATCTCAAGAGCTTCCGCTCATCGGCCTGAACGAACTCAACACAAATTTTGCACCATTTCTAAAAAAATCCCCAAATTGCAATAGACAAAACAACAAATAAGAACCCCCAATTCAGTCCTAAATTTGGAGAATTGATTAAACAAATTCAGAGAAAGTTAAGTTTCACCAAAACTTACATGATTCTAGATACATAAATCCCAATTTTTTTCCGTTCTTCATACGTCGCCTATGGCTTCTACAACCCCTATGATTTGGACACTTTCTTTACTGATTTCTTCAACTGAAGCAGCTGTGGCAGGTCTGTCGCTACTCACCGCTACCCCAACAACCACCATTTCTGGCGGAGGAGCAACAACTCCGGCGAAAAAGCCGGTTGGAGTGAGGCAGAAGAATTGGGGAAAATGGGCTGTTGAAATTCGAAACCTAGTATGATTTGAGGCAATTTTGTGATGAGTTTTGTGTCATTGATGAACTTGATTTGTTTGGGTTTGATGAATCAAAGCTTCCTGATTTTGATTTCGAGTTTGGGAAGAGGAAGACATGGATTAAGGTTGAAGGAGATGAAAATTGATGAATGGCGATTAGAATTTTAGGGCTTCAGAGAAACCCTTTGGATTTTTTTATAAAATTTTAATTTTTTCCAAATTGAAGATGTAATTTATTATTTTTTTTCAATTTTTCCCTAACATTTTGGTTATTTTCAAACATATCCTTTTTTCCCTTGACTTTTGCAGCTTGTGCCACGTCATCTCGCATAGGAATAAGGAGGTCCTAAGATACGTTTTAGACAAGTTCAGGGGATGAGAGGAAAACTTGAAAGTTTAAGGGGGTGAGGGGCGATTAGGGTCAATTTTATAGGGGTCCGGATGCATTATGCCATTTAAAAAATTTCGTGATTGCAATTTGTCTTATAAAAATGGATCTAGTCTAAGTACGCTCCGTATTCAAATCCTACTAAATACATTTATTGAAAAGGGTCAGGAGCCTTAACTATTGTTAAGTTTCGAATAAAATTAAATATATATAAAAAAATATAATTACAACTGCATAATATGAATGTTTTTTACTTTCTTTGAAATGGTGTGTTAACAATTGCTGGATTATTTGTTTGACACTAACTTGTTAATTAGTTATTAATTATCCTGTAATCCTTAATTAATTAAAATTCAGTTAGATATGTGTAAAACAACTCCTCTTGTAGTGGTAGGCTACGTCATATGGACTCGCCTATAAGTATCGGATACGGGTATAGATTCGCATGTCTAATACGGTAAGTTTAAAAATTTAGGTCACACGGACACTGTCCTAAATTTGGATACGGATGCATGAACACGACAAATTTTATATATAAAAAATTTCATCAAAAAATGATAACTCACATTTTTTCCGTAAGTAAAAATCGATGTTTATACCACATTTTAACACTTGTATTTTTTTTTAAAACATAATATATGTTGCAAAACCCAGTACAACTATATTTTAAAGTAAAAATTCAAAGTCTAACGTTCAAACAAAATGATAACATCCATACAAAAATATAGCAAAGTCCAATTGAAATATTTAAAGTAAAACATAAAAGCAAGACTAAATCAAAATTCTAAAAACTAAAAGCTTCAATTTCAGGATTATCTAGAGAAAGTTCAGCAACCGAATCCCTTATTTTTAATTGGACGAGACATTAGAGATTTTTATTGAGTTAGAGAAGGAGATAAAAAGATAAAAAGCAAAATAGAGATTAAAAAGATAGCATATACTGAATTCTGTTTAATAAATAGTAATCAGTTAGAATTACCACTCATAAATATAAATAACACGTTTCAAAACGTCTTTTTCTTTAATATTTAATTCAAAAAAAAGAAATAATTGATAAAATAGAAAAATTTGAAAAATCAATCATGTGATCACGTAATTAGTGATAATTGATTAATTAGTGCACTTCTGGTAATTCATAGAGAAAAAAACGTTTCAGAAGTCTTCTTTAATTAATATCTAGTGCATAAAAAGAGAAACAATTAATAAATTGAAAAATTGGAAAGTCAGTCACGTTGGGAATAGAATATGTCTTTAAAATGGGAATCAATCAAGATAATATATATTTTGAATTTTTTATTAAATCTTCTACATTTTATACTTGATATAGCCGTGTCCGAGTACTATCTGCCGGATCGAACACGGATTCCGTGTCCTTGTACGTGTGTCCGTGTGTCGGATACAGGTGCAGCTACTCTTTTAGAGAGTCCATATGACATAGGTGGTAGGAGGTTCTAGATTCAATACCTAGTCTCTTTAAAATCCATAATTATATAAAAAAATTCACATGTTCAAGTTCTATGAAACTAATATTTCTAATTTTGAAGTGGAAAAACATGGCATCTAAAACAACAATATAAGATGTTTAAAATTCGTCGACTTTGCTTCATCATGGGATGTGAACACCATAAGCATATATGGATCAGAAGCAAACATTAACTGTTTTTTTTACCGAACCAACGAGTTGAAGCATGAAAAACGAACTCAACGTACAAATCAGAACACTAATCCGACACCATAAAACGAAACTATGCCGTAATGAATTAAAAGGATTTGTTATTATTAACATCTTGGGTGTGTTACAACATTCATCTTTTGTTTCTTTCTTTCTGTAACTAGTCTAGAAGAGACTAATCAAGATCAAGAGCAAAACTCGTTGACCCATATGCCATTCTCTTGTGTTCGATCTTGATTACCCTCTTCTAGACGTATTATCGAAAGAAATTTTCAAAAGATGAATGTTGAAGTATCCGGACAATGAAATTTCAAGAAAGTGATCGATGTTGATCTTGATATAATATACAATTGTAGTTGTATGATCTTAATTTTAGTAGTGTTGCATAAAGAACTAAATAGATGGACGAACGGACCAAGAAAACTAAGAAAGAGAGTAATTGATTAAAAAGTGATAAGGATGAGACCGAGAGTCGCATTGTATATTAAGGTTATTCTATAAGAAGAAAGGAATTGAGAAAATTCTAGGGTTTTATTTAAGTTTATTATATTTAAATTATAATAAATAAAACACATTGAAAGTGAGGGTTGTGCCCTCTTCTTCTCCCTTCCCTCCCTCTCTTTCTTATCGACTTCAATACGTTTTTTTTTATGTGTTTTATATCTCAAATATATTTTTGCACCGACTTAATTTTAGTGAGTGCTTAATTATTTAAATATTTATCTGTATTATTTTTTCAAATTTAGTAAAAGTTACGGCCAAGATTTTTTCAAAAAATAATGGGTTAGCGTAAAATTCAAATTATCTCTTTCAATTTTATGAAATTAATTAAGTTATAAATGGGGAACTAAAATTTAAAATAGCTAATCGCTACAATATCATTGACATGCATGCTTTGTTTTATTTTAAATATTTGCGTGATTGCATTACTGTCTTATAAAAATGAATCTAAAATTAATCCGGTCTAAATTCACTCTATATCTCTATTGTATGTCTAAATATAATTACTACTCCATAATATTCATGACAAAAATATTAGTCAAATATGAAATGGATGTTTTTTATTTTTATTTTTTTCTCATTTGGTTCATCGGAGCTCTGTTCCAACAACATCCACATTCGATCTGGGTCGTGCACCTAGTCATGATGGGTGAGTTACCCAATAAGAATTTTTTGCATTTACTAGAACTCGAACTCAAGACCTTACTTAAGCGATATCAAACCGCTTACCACTTGGACTAACCCTTGGTGGCTATGTTTTTTACTTTCTTTGAAATGGTGTGTTAACATTTACTGGATTATTTGTTTGACACTAACTGTTAATTTGTTGGTTCAAGTTTTTGTTAATTAGTTATTAATTATCCTATAATCCTTAATTAATTAAAATTCAGTTAGATATGTGTAAAACAACTCCTCTTGAACTAATTGACATGTTCATTTAATTGGGTAGCTCAATTGGTACATCACTCAATGTAGTGGTAGGCGGTCCTAGGTTCAACATCTAGCATCTTTAAAATCCATAATTATATAAAAAAATTCACATGTGAAACTAATATTTCTAATTTTGAAGCTAAAAAAGTAGGCACCCAAAACAACAATATAAGAGGTTTAAAATTCGTAGACTTTGCTTCATTATGGGATGTGAACACCATAAGCATACGTGGATCAGAAGTAAACATTAACTGTTTTTTTTACCGAACCAACGAGTTGAAGCATGAAAAACGAACTCAACGTACAAATCAGAACACTAATCCGATACCAGAATACGAATTTAATGATGTGGCTGTTAATCGCAGCGGTGCAACTTACTATATACGAACAAACATAAATATATGTATGCATCAGACACATGAACACGAGATATGAGAACTCACCTCTAGCTAGATGAGACACTTTCCAGCCAAACGCAGAGATGTAACGCCGTTTTAGCATGGTTGGCATGAGATAGAATACACAACTGTCAAAACTGAAAGCTCAAAAAGCACATAAACAACAATGATACCAAACCGGTATTTGTTGAGAAATGCAAGCAATCTTCTGATCAACTACAACAGCATCCAGTCTGTATCCATCTCTTTGACCCAATCAAGGCCAGTTCTGAGCTGCTTGCGTCGTTTTCTGATTGAACCTTTTAGTTTTCCCCAGCACGAGCGAATTTTTCCTCTAAATCAGCTCCAAGAGCCAACTCGACTCAATTTTTAGACATTGGTTTACAATATGAGCTTGAGAGGCAAACATACATCATATCCTCTCTATATTGCTCTGCGCTTCAAACTGGCTTGATGTTCGAAAAGAAAGATGGGTTTAGTTGTCCAAGAAGAGCATATGACCTAGCTGATCCCTGCCAAATCTAAGCATCCCACCATCATATATATGTAGTTATCCACTCTATCCTCTTGTACTTGTGCCTTTAAGCAGCATTCAAATCAAACAAGTTTTCATCTTTGGAAACACTGTCCAACGGCTCGTATAGAGAAGCAAAAGCCCACAATTACATCGATAAGGCTGAAAGAGCCAGCGATATTAGCTACAATCTGTGAATTGAACTCGCCGACCTTAGTCCAAGCCACCTCTGCTGCTCATGAGATGAGATGCCTTGAGCTGAGCACTCTGGCAATCAAACTCACAGTCCTTTTAAGGTCACTTGCATCATGTTCTAAGTCCTTATTTTTCTTTTTAGCACCAGTTCTTGTTGTTCACATCTTCCACCCTTGCCCCTATTGGTTCCAGAGCAACCTTCCTTGCCCTCAAACGCCAATCCATCCCATCAGTTTCCTTAAGCAATTTTGATTCCTCTACTTCCCAAGGGGTCAAGTTTTCCGAGAAATTCCAATTCCTAATCATTATCATTACCACTACCAACAGTCGAAAACCTAGGGCATGAAGAAACCTGGATTTTAATTGCAATTATGGGCGTCTTTAGATTGAAATGTAGCAAATTTGGTGAGGGAAAGTGTTAATTATCCCTTCCATTGTAGCCTAGCACCTCTCCCAAACAAATTCTGACGAGCAAACAAGTTGCTCACAAGAGTGCAACCAGAAAACAACAAATTGCGTTGACCAAATGTCAACATTTGCATTTTCAGTGCCTGAGTTAAAATAAGTTCGCACCAAACCGCAAAACTAACCTAACAGCATATATAAGCCCCCCCCCTCTCTTCTCGAGTGCCACCCATTTCTCTCTCTAATTTCACTTACATTTCTCCCCCTCCTCCATTTTTCTTCCATCTTTGCTTCTTTCAAGTTCAACTACTCTAGAAGAGATTAATCACAAAATGAGCAAGATTTCAGATTCGTCCAGGCCAGTGAATGCTAATATATGCCATCAATGCCAGAGACTATTCAAAGCGTTCCAAGTCTCTACTTCTTCGTCGACAGAGGGGCCATCGAGCCAAGACTCTTGAATGCGATGGCTGCTATGCCACGTTCCAGAGTCGCGGGGATCTTGCTGCTCACGAGGAGGAGACCCAACACTCACAAGTTCCTGTCTTTGGCAGTTGGTGATATCTAGTTTCTTTTTCTTTTTGATTTCTTTCAGCTTTCTATGGAATATATACGATAATATGGATATATGTGGATACCCATTTAAGGAGTTTTCTTGAATAGTTGAATTGGTGGTGTATGTACCCATTTCTTCCCAATCAGGGGGTTTGATTTGTTTGATATTATTGATTTGAATCGTTCTTGAATAGTTCGATTGGTGGGTGGTTGCATATATGGAGTTCGAATATGAATTCTATGATTATGTGACATGTAAAATAAAAACTCAAGTTGAAGGGGCACTCAAAAATAGATAATCATCGTTTGTAAGATAGCCACATTTGTTATTTAAGCAAAAAAAAATTCAAAACAAAAAAAGAAAGAAATAATAGGCATTCAAATAAGGAAAATTTAAGATATTTGGGATAAATTAGTGAAATTAATCCTTGAATTTACGAGGGAAAGTGTTAATTATCCCTTCCATCATACAAAAATCATGAATTCCATTTCATTGTAAAATTTAATCATCGAATTTACGTCCCCTTGCCGTGGGTGGGGTCTTCTTTTGTAACAAGTCAATCTTTCATTTCTCATAACAAAAACATTTAAATTTTCAAAAAATTCGAAATGAATTTTATCTTCACTTGTGGCCACCCAAAACAGTTAAGGTAAATGGACTTTATTTTTTCAAAGTAAAAGTTACATTGTCATTCGTCACCATTAGATTAGTGTAAAATTTAATTCAATGATAATAATAATAAAGTACAAAAAATGAAGTCACCGTATAATTTGCTTCATCATCAACACAATTTTTAATAATACGAGTCTTGAGCTTAATACTCAGTAGGGAATATGTCGGCAAGTTTAACTTGCAAGACTCTGGAGATTCAGCTCAGGCAATCCAGCTTGCTATTACTCTATGCTAGTTTAAGATTAAAACCTCCAATCACCTTAGGACAATCCTTATCACAAACATCACTTGATAATCCAAAAGTGAACAATTGAAAGTTTTTAATTAGTGATTCTTTTATATTTCAAGTCTCACGAGAATCCAAATCAATTTTAGTACGCGTCATATTGCGACTAAATGAACATAAAAGGCAATTTTTTTTACAAAAACAATAATAATAATTGTACTTTCTACAAGGACATGGAACATTTTTCAGAGACAAACAGGAAAACGAGGATGTTGTGCTTGTGGAGATCATGATAATGATAGACAGCGCATAGCATATTGTGAAAATAGCTATTATGAACTTGTGCTTACAGTAACAAAATTCTAGTAACATGTTCTATTTCCATTGCCACAATCATATAAAAATCAAGGGCTCTTCCTAAAGATAAATAAAAAGTAAAAGCGACTATCCGAAAATGCCTTACCAGTGGAGAAATTGCGCAAAGTTAATCAAAGCTTCGTTCTTGATGAAGGCCGAACACTTCTAAGACGCCTGTTGTTAGAGTCCTTTCATTCATTACCTTGCAATGGAAATAGCTAGCTCATTAGCTATAACGGTTTCTGCCATTACCTGTATGTGCCCTTTACCAAGCCGGTGATTGAGGGCTCCTGTCTTCGTTTATAGTGATCCAAACATTATCTACCAGCAACATCTCATTCACTTTCCTTCTCCACTTTGGTCAATATCCATTCCCATGGCCCAGTTTTTGTGCCCAACCTGTAAAATTTATACACATTTAAATAGACTGGAACAAAGAATAGCAGTAGGTTCAGTTTATTCGAATAGCATTTTATATGCGAATAAAAGCCAGAGCTTGGCATCAGCTTAAATGCACGCATAGTTGTTAGGGGCACAAGGAAGCTATGCACGCCCGAAGGCAAGGCGCGATCCCGAGGCAAGCTAGTTGCCAAAATAATTCTTTTAAGGCATGACTAACATCATTAAGATATGCTTAAAGTAATCATTCACTACATGAGTTTGCTTGTGTTTATCTGTATGCGAGCATTAACCCAAATCCACCTTGTTACTGAAATGCATTATATCCACTTTTGCAGATCTGGATGCTGAAGAGGCCCCACCACCAGAGTTTTGAGGTGGGCATGCACGAATTGTCTCAACACTGAAGACATAAGAAAAGCAGTATTAGAAGTCTAACTTTCAGAAACATAATATGTAGAAAGTCAGATGAGATAATCTTGATACCTCTCAAAAGAGAAATTTTTTTCACGAGGGTTTGGTGACAATGATCTCAGCAACAACAATGCGAGTCTCAGAATCCAAATGCAAAAAATAAAATCAGGATACAACCGTGTGTGAAAAATAAGGACTAAAAAATGAATGATACCACATAAGGAAAAAGAATTTCAAGTCATCAAATACTAAGTAAAACAACAAGACTTGAAGGAATAAGAACACAAATATAAAAAAGGTGCACATATGAAAACCAGAGGAAAAAAGTGATATGGCCATCCTTAGGAGAAAATTTGAGGAAATAATCGAACAGATTTCTACAGTAACGTATATATGAAGGTACAATATAGGAACTCAGCAGCTATACAAAAAATAACAAGTGCACAGTTGCTTCAGAATGGCTGCCAAAAGAAAATATTGCTGCAAAATTTTAGTTCCATTCTCCTTTCTGCCCTAAAAGAACAAGAAACAAGGAATTTTAGAAGTCTAAGAATACAAATGAAGTTGAAAATATTACCATATCCCTCAGGATCCTAGTTAATAAACCTCATTAAATGATCAGTAGTAGCTGAATTCAAATCACTGAAATAAGGCTCCACCTGCAATCAGCAGTTTAAATATCCCGAAAAAGTTAATGACAGAGAATTTTGCAGCAATTAGAGGAACTATTTTATGTTATGAACGGATGGAGCAGGAAACAGTAGTTAGTGAGCACATGTTTTAAAGAGTCGGGATAAAATCTGTTGAATGTGAGGTAACACAACAAGAAACATGCAGGTTGAACTCTATAATGCAATTAAATATCATAATATCATCAATCATCACCAGAAAGAGATAAGCATGGACCGGGAAATCCTGTTTGTCATCTCAGTGAATATTCTCTAATCACGCAGACATGCACCGCGTTTACAGATTTCAAAGGCCAATACTGAATCCAACCAAGTTATATCTAATAGTGATAGAAAGACGAGAAGTACCAAATGATGCAAAGAGCCATAGAGAGTAATTGCTCTCTTAATACAGGAAATCATCAATTGAAATAGTAATGGACTGTGTCCAACTATGAACTCTGTGATGCGTAGTCTATAAAATTGAACTCTACTTTAATATCATCCATCCTCTTTCGATGCAGAATATCTTCTGTCAACTGATTTTTATGTAACAGGTTTGCTAGGATGTGTACACCAAATGAAATCACCTTCTTCCAAATGTTTCAATTGATACGTAGTATTAAGCAACGGGAGAACCAAAACAATAAACACTACAAACAGAGTAAATAGAACAACAAAACCCACAAACTAATCAAGCGAGTGAGCTAGAACTAACTAGCTCAATAAATCAGCAGCCTAGCAAGGGAGAGTGGAAAGAAGACTCACTTGATTCAAGAGTATGATTCCGAACTGGAGCATACTGCTGATTGGGATGGTGATTCTGGTGATGTTGATGATGAATGTGGTGAGGATGATGATTTTGCACAGGGATCACAGGAGGGACAAAGACAGGACTATGAATGGAAACATGAAACGGCGAGATATGCATCACAGCGGGAGGGGGAGCAGGAGAAGGCGGTGGTTGCTGTGGTCGAGCAGGAACAAACTCAGGAGCCTCTGCGTTGAGTTTACTCAAGGAAAGCGATGGATCTAAAGACGAAGAAGAAGAGTGAGAGCGATCCAGGGTTTGGGCTTTGGAATCAAATTGAAGAACAAATTAAATATACAAGGAATCACGAATATGGGATCTAGGGTAGGGACTTATGCCGCAATTTCTTCAGGCAAAGGGGAGATCTTGGAGACTGATGGAGAGGATTTCTCAGTTACAGAAGGCGATCGTAGCTTAGGAATTGTTCTTCAAATAAAATTTACTTGCTAACTATTATGTAGGTTTCGTATTATTCATTCTCCTAAATTCGTTTTCTACAAATCAAAAGAAATTCTATTCCATATATTTCATTATTCTGAATTTAATTCCTTTTCTTGCAAGTTCTTAATTTCTACTAAATTCGTCTTCATCAAAGTTTCATAATATATTTCCTTTAAAGAATGATTCTCACAAGCCCGATGGCCGGATGAATTCAAAATATTTCCATATCTCCATTCAACAAGAACCAATATATGCATCTTATTTATTTGTTTATTTACTTACCATGAGAAAAAAAGTACAAATAATTTACGCCTGGTACCGATAATTAACAAGAATCTATACTATAAATTGTTGTTATCAATATCTTGAGTGTGTTTCAACGCTCATCTTTTATTTTTTTTTATGGAACTACATTTAGAAGAAGCTAATCAAGATCAAGAGCAAAACTCGTTGATCCATATGCCATTCTCTTGCGTTTAATTTTGATTATCCTCTTCTGGACGTATTACCGAAAGAAATTTTCAAAAGGTGAATGATGAAGTACCAAGGTGATAAAATTTTAAGAAAGTAATTAATCTTGATCTTGTTATAATATATAATTATGGTTATTTGATCTTGTTATCGTAGTGTTGTGTAAAGAACTAAATTATTGCCGGACGGACCAAGAAAACTAAAAAAGAGAGTAACTGATTAAAGAACGACATGGATGAGACTGAAAGGCATTGTAATTTAGGGATATTTTATAATTACTTAAAGTAACTCTAACTTTGAATCCACTACCATTATACGAGTGAATGATTTTTTAATTATCAAATAATAAAAAATAAAATAATATCTACCTTATAAAAAATAAAGTAACCTATATATAATATATATACACACGCTAGGGAGAAGAAAGGAACTAGAAAAATTCTACCATTTCATCCAATGGTATTAAACTTAATTTACACAATCATAATTTATATTTAAATAAAAAATATTATGGTAAGATAATAAATATAATAAATGAAATTAATAATTATAAAAATATATATAAATTATTAAATAATTTATAAATTAATAAAATTATATTTTAATTAATTAATAAATAATATTGAAATATTAATATAAGGGTCATGTCCAACCTATTACTCTATATTATATATTCTAAACTCTATATATAGTTGTTAGTAAATTTACTCCAACTCATTACTTTATTCTTCTACTCTAAAAAAATCTTTAGATCCAATAATATTTTATTATTATTATATCAATATTTTAAATATTTCATCAAATAAATTATTATAATTAAAGTAACTCAGATTTTATGTGATTAACACTACTCCAAATATGACATTTACTCTAAATATAGAGTATTATTAGACTTGCAATGAGTTACTCTAAATTTAGAGTAACTCATACCTTACTTTATATTTAGAGTAAAATTAGATTTTAAGCTGACTCCAAATATAAAGTACCATTAGACTTGCCCTTAATATACCATTTTAAAGAAAGTAAAAAACATCCATTTTCTTATGTGACTAATATTTTTGTTATAAATATTAGGCAGTAATAATTATATTCAAGGATAACAATAGATTGAATATGGACCAAATTTTTTACCGGATCCATTTTAAGTGCATTTTTACAAGACAAATTGCTATGGCGCAAAATTTTAAAATAATAAAAAGCATGCATGCCAATAATATTGTAGCCAAGTGCTATTTTAATTTTAAATTTCCTATTTATAACTTAATTAATGTCATACTATTTAAAGAAATAATTTGAATTTTAAGCTAACCCATTATTTTTCAAAAAAATCTTACTTGGTGTTTTCACATTGGATTTAAAAAACTTATTTTATAGTAGAATTGTAACTTTTACTAAATTTGAATGAAGGGTAGGCAAATGCGCTGTACGAGAAATATATTTATACATTAGAGATCTATAATTTATAAAAGGTTACATGCATCCTTACCTTCCTAAATTTGATATAAAAATTCAGTTATCCTCTTGAACTTTTAAAAGTTTTTCTCAGTCTCCTGAACTTTTAAAAGTTTTTCTCAGTCCCCTGAACTTGGCATAAATATATCAGTTTGCCCCCTAAACTTGGCAAAAGTATATCATTTTACCCCTTGAATGCCACTTGTAAGCTTTTGATTAGAAAGATAAAATAACATCTTTAAAAAAGTCAAACCAATCAGAACATGACACGTGGCATTCAAGGGGCAAAATGATACACTTTTGCTAAGTTTAGAGGATAAATTGATACATTTCTGCCAAGTTTAGGGGACTGAGAGAAACTTTTGAAAGTTCAGGGGGGCAATAGACTTTTTGTGCCAAGTTTAGAGGGTAAAGATGCATTTAGCCTTTATAAAATATACTATCAGTGATTAGTATATATAAATTACCCATTTAGATAATATAGTAACCAAATTCCAAATCCCCAATCAATAGCTTCCCATATTTTCATAACCGGCGATTACAACCCAAAATAACGCGATTCTCTCTTCTATTTTGCAATCCCTAACAACGATTGCTACCATGATAAATCGATTACTTCCGCCGCCACAATTACTTCAATCATCGGTCCTGTCCGACGTTGTCCTGCACCGACGTGCGACCATCGAAATCGTCGCCCCGAGTTCTTCCAACCCACTGTGATTTTGGCTACTATTAAAACCGTCACAACGAGTTCTTTATTTCGGCAGTCCTCCGACCTAGTATCCAACAAACAAGGGCTTACAAGTGCTTTAATGGAAACCAGAGTGTCGAAGTGCAATGGATAAAGGAAAGAGGAAATTAGGAGAGACGATGCCTAAAACCACTGATAAGGCAAGTAACTAGTATATTGTGAATTCATATATTAGAAGCAACCTCAGTTGTACATTGGATATACAAACTGATATCATATTCTGTTATTGCAAAGTAAGGGAAAGAGGAAATCAGGTGATATCGAAGAGGAAACCCCACTTTGGGTAAGCCAGCTTGTATTACAAATTGTATACCAATTTTTCTTGTTTTTTGTATATCTGTATACGGCCATATGAAACCATATCTTCTATTATCGCGAATTTGCTGCTAAAGTAGATATCAATATCTGTGTTTGTTGGCATAATTTCAAGAAAAAAACAAATTGTATATTGTATAACATGTGTCTATTGTATATTCAATCAATAACTATATTTAGTGTATATATTCAATCAATAATTGTGTTTAGTGTATATACATATACACTCTGTTCCTATACGTATATACTGATAAGTCATTGATTTGAAGGCCTCATAAACCTGTGTATCCATTTTGAGGTTCCTACTTATGTTTTCTTTAAAGGATTTAAAATAGATATGTCATCTATAGAACACAAACTGAGTGTATATGGATATACAGTATTTGATATACATCTTTGAGGTTTTGAATGCTTTCAAATAATATATATATATATATATATATATATATATATATATATATATATATATATATCCTGATGTGTGTTTTAATGTAAAACATAGCTAACATAAATAACATTTTTTTTAGAGAAACCGTATATAGCTAATCCATAACTAAAGGGCAGTAATACAAAATTGTATATAGCTATATACAGTTTTAATGAAACTGTATATAGCTGATATACAGTGTAAATGATCATTTTATTTTAAACATACACGGTATCCGATGAAATATGTTGACGTGCTTTTTGTTTTTGGCAGCGATTATGGCATCTTCGTGGTGACTATGAGCTGACGACATTTTTAAGAACAAGTTTCTCGCGCTGAAGCGAAGACGAATATGCTAGGCCAGATAAAGATGAATAATAATTTACATAGTTTGAGTTAGTTACTTTTTATTTTGATGATTGATACCAAGATGACTGATACTTTGAGTAGTATGAGTTAGAACACTATTTTATGTATTTTAGTGACGAATGACACGTTTCTATTGTAATTACTTTGAGGGTTTTTTACTTTTTTCCGTTTACATAAACACTTAACACTAGTGCGTATATTGAACATATATGTTATATTAACTGTATATGAGGCACATATTAAGGCGCAGTGTTAGGCGCTGCCAAAACAGTTCCAAGCGCTATATAAAATACAAAAACTAGGTTATAATAACTGTATACGAGGCACATATTAAGGCGCAGTGTCAGGCGTTACCAAAACAATTCCAGGCGCAGTCTCATGCGCTATATAAAAGTACAAAAACATGCTCTTTTTTTGATAATGCATATGATGCATGGAAACCACGATGAATTATATAAAATAATAACTGGTGTAACTTGAAAATTAAAGGCACACTGATGACTTTTATATATCATTCTCAAATTGTCACAACTCATCTTTATATAAAATAATGTTTTATTATGGACTTATTGAACTATATACATAGAGAGCGATGATACTTGAAGATAAAATAATGTTTATTATGGAGTTACCAAACTGTATATTGGCAATATACAAGTTGCATTATATGTTATTCAAAAAATAAATGATAGTGAATATTTGTATGTGTGTTTTAATGTAAAATATGTATATCCACGACTGCCACCTTCCACAAAAACGTCTTGAATTGAATTATTCAACTTAATCCTAGGATGTTAGGAACTCTACGAATTAAGTCGCATCATCAACTGATTCAGAATTACCATCACCAAGGATTGTAGACTGGTTGAGGATTTTAGGAGATGAACCATAGCTGTGTTAAATAAGTGTTAATAAAATAGAAATAATTACAAAAGGAAGACATGGACTGTATATAATGTACATCAAACAATATACGATGAGGGTACCAAAAGTTTTGTAATTTAAAAGTGACTATAAAAATAGAAGTGTGCATTAGGGAAATAAATAAAATAATGAAACAATTATGTCAAGCAAAAGCACAACATAAATTGTTCATAAACTTAAAATATATGCAAAAACATAAAAGTGTATACAATATATAGTTGCACATATACAGTACAACATATGAGCAAAAATCAGAATTCCAAAAATGCTACAACTCACAATATGAGAGAATAGCATTAACAAAACAGAGAATGACATAAACTAAAAAAGAATTTAACCATATACATCATTGAACAAAACCGACCTTATAAATTAACTTCTCTAATGATAGAACTAGATATATAAACATTATTTATGCATGACGATACTAAAACCCTAAGTTGGGCAAAATAAACCCTTTTGCTAACTGTGTAGAGTATGGATGCCTACTCCTAAAAGATACCGTGCAAGCATGAATAGTATTGATGCATGACGATACTAAAACCCTAAGTTGGGCAAAATGAACCCTTTTGCTAACGGTGTACAGTAGATGCCTACCCCTAAAAGATATTGTGCACGCATTAACAATATTGATGCATGACTATACTAAAACTCTAAGTGGGGAAAATGGCTTATTTGGAATGAGTTATACAATTTACATTAAAATAATTTTATTTGGAATGACTCATGCAAGTACATTAATATACAGTTTGTTGGAAACTATATATTAGCAATATATAAATGAGTTATTTTCAGTTGTATGTTTTCTGCTGTATATTGCTAATATTGATATACATGTATTCGTTGACAGTAATAATACCAATGAACTAGGCAAATATGTCAATCATAAGCACAAATTATGGAACAGCAAGATAAAATATATAAGCACAACATAATTGAACGGCAAAATCAAATATATATGCGAATGACAAAAACTGTATATAGTATATAGTTGCAAAATATATAGTAAGCGTTTGCAACAACATTCAAATTCGAACGAAAAATCAAAAAATCTGAGAGAACAATTATTCTCTTTCATACGGCAAGCCAAAATAAAAAGAATTAAAACCAGAAAAAATTAATATACATTAAGCCAAAATAAATTTTTTCCCCAAATATTAAAAAGAATTAAAACTTATTCTCTATCATACGGTCCTCAACACAGGGAAAAATTCAAACAAAAAATCCAAAGATTTGAGAGAACAAGAGGGATGCAGCAAATATGTGAAAAGCAAAAAGACAATAGTAGGGATGAAAATGGGGCAGGGATTCCCTGAACCCGATGGGGATCACCCCGATAGGGACGGGGAATCCCCGATAAGATTCCCCATAGCGTGGGGATGGGGAATTTTTCATCCCCGAATCCTTAATGGGGATGGGGATGGTGAATGCATTCCCCACCCCAAAAATTCCTCGAACTCGACCCCGATAATTCCCATTGGGAAATCCCCGAATATTCCCGAAACATCAAATACTTTATAATATTTTTTATAATAAGCATTTGTTAATATGAACTATTTATTTAATGTTGGATATATAGGTTTTTTATGACTATTTATTTAATGTTGGATATAAGTGCTTAAATTTTAGTATTGAAATATTGAAACACATTTGGTTTGATCTTTTATTTTTTCTTTTGAAGTTTTGAAATAATTTTTTTTAATTGAATGAAACTTTGAAATGGGGAATTGGGGATTCCCCAATAGAAAATAGGGAAAAAATCCATGAAACCTTAATGGGGATGGGGATGGGGAATGCATTCCCCGCCCCGATAAGCCCCACTTTCAACCCTAGACAATAGAGAGATGAAACGACGAACTAACCTGTAGATGAGTTAGAGAGCACCATTAGGTTTCTTGAGAGAAGAAACACATCCCATGCGAAATGAAACCAGAAGAGAAGAAGCAAGAGAGGAACCACGAAATAGGGGCGTGTTTCTAATCAATTACTTGTGATCGATGAACCGAACCCGAATGAGAATTCAATGCCGAAAATGGTACTAATCGAAATCGGATTTGAAATGGCAGTAATAGGATTAATAATGATGAACGATGAACACGTTTAGATTAATTTCGATTTCAAGTAAAAACCCAGAAATATTGTAAGCATGGGATTTTGCAGTCCCTCTCGCGAGACGATGATGACGTGTACCCGATTTTAATACCTCAAAATAAAAGTTCTCTTTAGAATTTTTGTTACCAATATAATATTCCTTGCAGATTTTATACTTGGTAGAATCCAGTTCGGCGTGGCTAAATAACGCGTTCGGTAGGAGCTTGCACCGATGATTTACACCCAAATAATAAATACCTATTAAAATATTATTAAAATATAAAAAGATGCCTTTTGACCCACTTTTAACCACTTTTGACCACTTTTTGCGACTTGTTAGGCTAATGGGCCTGCTGGCTGTCGGCATGCCAGAGGCTGATACCACTAGCGGTATCAGCCATGCCGCCGGCGACATCATCCATACAGCCGGTGACATCGCCAGATCGCCGGCGGCATGGCCCAAAACGGGCCCCTACACAAACAGCTTTCTTGCTACTTTTATGAGGAATTAGTCAAAAACGTCTCGAAAACCACCCCATTTTGCCTATAAAAACACACCTTAGGCTTTGGGGAAAGAGGGGTGGGAACCGTCTAAGGTTAGAAGTTTAATGTTAGAAGGAGTAAATCGATTTTAGTGAGATAATAAGATAAGATAGGAAAAAGGGATTAAAATCTATGTTTCTTGGTTTTTCTTCTTTGAACTCTCTGATTTTGGGCTTAAAATCAGTAGATCTTCTAGTTAAAATTAGCTTAATTAGATTTAGAGATCCGAAACTCTTAAATTTACTACTAAATTATCATAACAAGCTCCCCGAAGGCATTTCTTTTCGGTTCATGAGGAGGTGGATTCAGGACCCTGAGGTAAAAATTCTGAGTCTCATAGCTCTTTGGCATTAATATTACTGATTTGCGTTGATTCTTGTTGATTTGTGCTCATTTTTGGGTTCTCGGTCATTTTTTACTGCCCCCTGCTACTGCTGCAAGAAATTGATGTCGCCGGCAACATGTGATGTCGCCGGCAACATGTGATGTCGCCGGCGGTATCACCTGTATCGTCAGAGACATCACTGATACCACCGGTGGTATCACATTCCCCAGAGACTTCACTTTCTTGTGGGATCCTTTCTTTATGGTACCCAGAAAGCCTTGTAACCTGCCTGTATACTGATGCCACCAGCGACATCATTGATATCGCCGGCGACATCATCCATGTTGCTAGCAACATCAACCATGTCACCGGCGGCATCAGCTGCATCATCGGCGGCATGACTTGCTAGACAGCTATTTCTATTTTGTTCATTTCCGACCTAGTTTATTTTCCAAATCTAGGATATACAGTGCAACGATGGAGGTCTAAAACCTTCCGAAAATAGACCATACCCTATAATATATGGCATTTTCACTAATAATCCGGTTAAAACAACGATCGAACCTAAAATTTTGTTAAATAAACATGCCATATCCGTGCTAACCATCTTTTGCAGGTAGATGTATATTAGATATTCGGGCATTTTATTTATCGCATAGAAAAATGTATAGGACTTGGAAGCCTTGTAATAATTTTATTTTCCACACTTATTTTTGGATGACTATAATGATTTATTCGTCGCTTCAATTGCTTGATAAATGCGAAAATATAATAACTGAAAATACAAATAAATAGGATGGATTAAACCGATTAAGAAAGAATGAAGTATCTTAACCTGGCCTAATGAAAAATAGATAACATCATCCAAACTCGGAATCTTTACTTAAGGTATGGTCCAACCACCCGGTGGGAAAATAGTACCAAAATTTCTAAGTTGAGCTGAACCGGGTGGCGACTCTATTTTAAGTATAGGATTTTGATCTCGCATCTTTCAAGCATTAAAAAATGCAAAACCATTTTCCAATCACATCACTCGCATCTCCCGTTATTTTTTAGAGGTTGGCCCACCGGCCCGGCTCCATAGCTGCCACTTAAAACGTCGTCCGCTCACAGTGGCGACTCTGCTGGGGACTAATCTCTTTAAACTGAAACTTATCTTTTCATAAATTTTAAAGGATTTTGATGATGTATTGAAATCACTGGCCAAATTAAAACTTCATTCTTTTTTAACGTTTTATCCTTATGCATGTAGATAGTTCGATAATTTTTAGGTGCCCCATTTTACCCCAAGAAGCTCACGAAAGTATCACCCATGCCCTGTTGGAATTGAGGATGCCTAGTTGGGGGGGATCACTCGTTTTAACCAACACGTAAATTCCTACAATCGCACCTATTTAGGTACTGGTTGAGTAATGTGGAATCAAGGTAAACGAGAACCTTCTACATCAACAACCCTATACCAAAACTGCACTAGAAAAAGCCTTAGCACATCATTCCTTTAGGATCACCTGAACAAATAAAATAATTGGAATGCGCTTCTTTCACCATTACCGGTGAAGAAGCCAAACTCCATCCTTCCAAAGAGGCGTTACTCGAGAGTCATAAGGTTGGAAGAGGGACGATTTGCATGCTATTTACTCCATGATCATGCACCCCTATGCATTGGCTTCAAGAGCTAGAAATGAATCAACTTACCCTTACTACTTCCGCTCGTGGAAGAAGTTTAGCAATATACGTAGGACTTCTCTTGTGCCTCCGTTGCATCACTATATATCACTATGTATAATGTGAGATACAAACGTCCTATGTATGTTAGAGGGATAAGCCGTCACATCATCTCTAACCACATCTATGTGCAACCATATGTATCATGCACTGCTTCCAAAAACAAAAGGCATGCATACTATCCATGCCATTTATAAACTCATTCATGATCTAATCCACCGCCTACTATTTTAGCTAGGAGGAGGCGGACTGATCGTCGTACCCCAATTTGGAAAAGGATAGAACACTGTTTGATTTGTAATCCTCTCACCTTGATTGTCACCATGGAAGTTAAAGGGATTCCACACACCGATTCAAGAGGGGAATCAGATCCGGAACAAGTTCAGTTAAGCCAGAGCCCTTCTTAACCAGCCATGTCTTTTCGAAGAAACGAAGGGATCCCTCCTACCGAAGAACCCTCTGGCCCTACTTCTAGCTCAGGAATGAGATACCAGCCACCGCATAGCTTTAACTTTGCTAGTGCTATGGGATAATTCCTAAATCCGGACGCTTTTCAGGCTTTTATCCAAACCACTATTTAGGCTACCGTTAAGCAAGCTCTCAAAGATAGAAATTATGATCGAGTGTCAGCAACCGATATTCAGGCCCAGAACGGTTCAACACAGATGTTGGCCAGTCCGGTAGGGATAAGACCTGTTGCACCGATTTTTCAATCAACCCAACTTATGACAAGCCCATTCTAGTTTAGGCAAGCTTCAGCTTTTCTATCAACTTCGACTGTTCCATCAATTGTGCCTTTTAATTCAAGACCTTTTGCTTAAAGCTCTGCTCCTCCGATATTTACTCACCAATGCCCAGCTTCTCAGCCACTGCCCTCTTTCACTCCTTCGTAGTTCATTGTGACTCCTAAGGGTACCACCTACCCCCAAAATCCTTTTACCAGTCAGCTGACCATTCATCCTTCACTACCTTCGATACTCAACGACCAGGTCATACAACCACTGGGCGTGACACCCTAGGTAGTTATGATAAATAATAGCTTCTCAAACTATCAATGAATAAGTCGCACATTCTCCGAGCGTGATACCGGAAGCCCTAGGTATTCCTTATGAACCGGTCAGCGACTATATCACACAGCCTCCGGGCATGACACCTAAGATCCAAGCTTACATCAACCGCCTCATCACCTCTAAGAAACCTGAAAGAGATGAAGACTGGGTCCCTAATAATTTTACCATGCCGAATATGGCCCATTATGATGGTTTTGGAGCACCTGCCTCTCACATTATAATGTATGAAAGAATAATGTGCATGAAAAAGTTAAGTGATAAGGTGCTTGCTGAAATGTTTCCTTGCTCCCTTCGGGGTCCTGCCCTTAAATGGTATCACACCTTGCCACAGCATATTGTAGCTGACTGGAATCTTTTATCTGAGGCGTTGAAAATGCATTATGGTTTTAATACTATGATGGAAATAACCCTCTAACATCTTGAGAGGGTCTGTCCAATGCCCAATGAAACCTTTAAGCAATACTTTAATCGGTGGATATCAACCCAGGTCTTAATAAAATCCAAGCTAAGCCTCGAGGAAATGATCGTCAAACTCCCCCTATTCCGTAAAAAAATGGCTACTGATTCTTTTCTATCATATAAGGCTGTATTCAAGAAAGCCAAGAAGATCGAGCATGAGGCAAAGGGTGAAAGGGCTGAAAGAGCAGGAAAACCATGGTTTAGAAAAAATAATGAAGCTCAACCCTCAGTCCCAGCGCCAGCTAAGCCTAAAGCACCGACTACAGTTCAAGCTATTTCTCAAACCCCTGATGCGCCCCTCACAATCACTCTGGCTTCGCCAATGGTTACCTCAATCCAACCTCCTCGCCCCTTTTTATTTTGGCTAACCCTTATAAGTTGCCCCTACGGGTCATCTTCCAGCGTTTGAGGGAAGCGGTTTTCATACAATCCCTTCAGGAATACAAGCCACCTAGACCTGAGGATAAGAACAACTTCTATAACTATCATGTTTAGGTAGGACACTAAACCAACAATTGTAAAGCCCTGCTCTCGGCAATTCAATGCCTGGTTAGTGAAGTAAAGATCGCTGAACCTGACAAAATTTTGAGCACTATGAATAACCCTTTGCCGAATTTTAGGAACAAGTTTGGCATGGTCCAGTCCGATTTATCTGAAACCACAATCTTCGATCTCTTTGCTCGAAGGCCGGATAATAATGACTCTATCCTGGTCTACAGTTCGGGTCTCCCGTCTTACTTAGTTTTTGATCTAATCAATCAAGCTAACCCAGGGGTCAACTTTATCAAGGGGATAGAAGTTAATCCAAACCAGCCAAAGCAAGAAAGCCGCAGGTCTCGGCCATTCATAGCAAAAAGAATGAAAGTTGAGAAAAAAAACACTGTTCAGCATAGATTCCTTTGTTTTAAAGGAGGGCTACTCTGATGGTGATGAGGAAGTAGCTCAATGGACCAAGGTCGTAAGCACTAAATTATTCAAGGTTGATCAAAATAACCTTTTTTAGCATGGATAAGTATGAGATGTAAAACCCAGATTCGAACTCTGAGGAACAACAATATCCGTTTGAAACATGAGCCACTAAGAGTGTCTTGCTCGATGATGTTCTTAAGATTACTCGAAGTGGCCACGTATATCAGCTTGAAGATCGATATCTCCACTTAAGCAAAGATCCAGTTCCTGGTAGGGCCGGAACTACCGCGAGACCTGCCTTCTCCACCTCTGCCTGTCCCGACCAGTCTTGAGGTTGACCTTCTCATTACCCAGTTAAAAAACACCCAAGCCTAATATAGTATCTAGCAGCTAGTAATCGACTTCGAAGGGCATCAAAAGGGCTTGATTAAACAGCTCCTTGATTCAGAAGCTAATCCGGCCACCTCGGTCGTTGAGATGTGCGCCACGATTGGAGAAGGCATTCCCCCGAGAAAAAGGCCTTAGATTATGTCCGACCATTTTAATTTTACACTCAAAGGTAGGGATCACAATAGGGCCTTATTCATCCAAATCTAGGTCCTCAATAAGGTTATCCCCTGTATCATGGTTGAGGATGGCTTCGCTCTAAATCTGTGCCCTCTAAATATCCTTCCTCATCTAAGACTATCGGAGGGGATGCTTGAAAAATCCAGCACTATAATTAGAGCTTATGATGATTTAAAGCATAATGTAATTGGGACCTTTGAGGCAGAAGTCACTATAGAAGGTGTAGCAAGCAATGTATGCTTCACTGTACTTGACATTCCTGTTACCTATTCTCTGTTGCTTGGCCGACCATGGCTTCACACTTTGGGCACTGTTCCCTTCACTCTACACTAGAAAATCAAGCTAATTCATGAAGACAGAATGGTGTCTATAGAGGCCGATCCCACTTCTGTTATGGCTGTTATGGAAGCCGAAGCTAGTTTAGAAAAAGGCCTTCAGATTGCCATGATTAGTAAAGCTTAGAAGGCTCCTCCCCTTTGGCACAACTACCTTCATGCGGGTATGGGTAAATTGATGAAGAAATCTAGTTACAAGCCTAGTAGAGGCGGAGGAATACATGAGCATGGAATTGTTGAAGCATTGGAGTCGAAAATCCTTGCTCATCGAGCTGGATTGGGATATAAGCCTAGAAAAGACTATCATCATATCCCCTTCTACTACTGCCGCATGGTCACTATTTATAAAATCTAAGGCAAGAGGCCTTATAAGGGAGAGCCTGAGCTAATCGAGTATGGCGGGAAAGTATGGCCCGACTTTGAGATTTTTAAAGATATCTACGACTTCGAGATCGGCCGTATGATAGTTTCAGTTGAACCCAAGCCCGTTGAGCCTGACGCACCTATCAATGTTATCTTTAATAAGGCTAAGGGAAAATGTAAGATGCATCTCGAAGATGAGCCTGAGGGAAGTAGTGAAGAGTCTATCGATCCATAAATTAAAAATGTCATGGTAACCGCGACTGAAGCTATAGCATTACTGATGAAGAAAGGGTGGAAGGGTGGGAGAACCTAGGAAGAAGGTGCTATGATAGCAATAGTAGGAAAGCTCGCCAGGGCCCTCGCCGAGAAAGTTAACATGTCTAGGGGGCCATTACTCACCATCGCCCAAAAGACGCTCTAGAGCATGACCTGGGTACCATTCTGACAGATAATAGAGAGGATGCTCCTTCTACTGATATTGCTACTGAAGCCCCTCCGCCTATGGGGGAGGATATGGATGATGTAATTCGTAACACTTCTAATATGTTTGATGCTAACAATACTGCTTACAATTCTTTTAATGTAGTGGATAACTCTTATTATGCTTACTTGTTTGGTGTCTTTCCTGATGGATCCATGCATTCACATAACAATATGCATAATGTTTTTGGCATTAGTGATACATTATTAAGTGAAATAAACCTAAGTACAGATGACAATTCTAAAATGGTGACCATTTCCAAAGATATAATTCCCGAGGAAAAAAGTGATATCATAAAAGTGCTTAAAGATCATGTTAACACTTTTGCCTGATCATACGAAGACATACCTGGGGTTGATCGATAAATTGCTGAACACAGAATCCCAACTGTTCCTAAATTTTTGCCTGTCAAGCAGAAGCTCCGCTTATTGAGACCAGAATGGGTAGATATGGTTAAGATAGAGGTTTTAAGGTTGATTGAAGCTAGATTCATCGAAGTTGTGGAATATCCGACTTGGTTGTCCAACATCATCCTAGTTCTGAAGAAAGATGGTATGGTCCGGGTCTGTCTGGATTTTTGAGATCTCATTAAAGCCTTCGCCAAAGGACGACTTCCCACTCCCCCATATTGATGTCCTAATTGATAGCGCCGCCAGGGCAACTATGTATTCGTTTATTGCTATAAGGTAATACCGTTCGGGTTGAAAAATGTTGGGGCCACTTATCTGCGTGTCGTGACCACCCTCTTACATGAAATGATCCATAAAGAAGTGGAAGTGTATATGGACAATATGATTGTGAAGTTCGCTGCTCGTGAAGAGCACCCTGACAGATTCATGACTCGTATTGAAAAGTATAACCTCCGCCTAAATCCAAAGAAGTGCGTGTTTGGGGTTACCTCTAATAAACTATTGGGGCACATGGTTAGCCAAAAAGGAATCAAAATGGATCCAAACAAAGCCAAATCCATCAGGTACATGCCTCCACCTAAGACAGAGAAAAAAGTCTGATCATTTTTAGGGTCCTTGTAGTATATTAGTCGGTTCATTGCCCGCCTCACTACTATTTGCAAACCCATCTTTAAGTTGTTAAGAAAACAGTAACTCGTAGTATGGAACGATTACTGTCAAGTGGCGTTTGACAAAATCAAGGTGTATCATGTTGATCCACCTATTTTGACACCCCTCATCCCAGGGAAACCACTCATCCTTTATCTGGGTAACAAGAAAACTTCTATTGGGGCCATGCTTGTCCAGGAACATGCTGATAAGCATGAACATGCCATCTACTACTTGAGCAAGAAGTTATTAGATTATGAAACCCGGTATTCGATTGTGGAAAAGACCTATACTACTATGGTTTGGCTTACTATGAAGTTGCGACATTATTTCCAATCTTATCATGTCCAAGCCGTGGCTAAGATTGATCCAATGAAGTTTCTTTATCAATCCCCTACTTTAGCTGACAAATTATCCCGATGGTTACTTCTCCTATCTGAGTTTGACATTGAGTATGTGACCTAAAAGGTCATTCAGGGGCGGGCCGTAGCCGAATTCCTAGCTAATAAACCCCTTAGCTCTGACTATAATTAAAATTTAGAGTTTCTTGATGAGCAGTTCGCCTCTTACAATCCTTGATAATGTTTAGATAATGTACTTCGATGGCGCTGTGAACCGCCGGGGAGCAGGCCTCGGGGTCAACGCCGGATAATGAGATAATCCCATTGTCCAAATGCTTAGAATTCACTATCACCAACAACGACGCTGAGTATGAAGCTTGTCTGTTTGGCCTTGAGGCTCTTCTTAAGTGTCAGGCTTACCACATCTCTGTCATTGGGGATTCGGCTTTGGTTATCCGTCAAGTTATCGGAGATTGGGAAATTAAAGAGGAATCTCTCCATCCTTACTGTGAGCACGGGATTTCGCAGTCCCTCTCGAGAGATGATGATGACGTGTACCCAATTTTAATACCTCAAAATAAAAGTTCTCTTTAGAATTTTTATTACTAAAATAATATTCCTTGTGAATTTTATACTTGGTAGAATCCAGTTCGGCGTGGCCGATAACGCGTCTGGTAGGAGCTTGAACCGATGATTTACACATAAATTAAATAGTGCCCATTAAAATATAATTAAAATTCAAAAGTTACCTTTCCACCCACTATTAAACCACTTTTCCCGACTTTTTAGGCTTTTTGACCCCGTTGGTTGTCGGTATGCTGGAGGATGATGTCGCCATCGACATCATCCATGCCGCCGCCGGCATTACCATACCACCGACGGTATCATCCATACCGTCAGTGACATCATCATATCGCCGGCGGTATGGACTAAAATGGGTCCCTCCACAGACAGCATTTCGGCCACTTTTGGCGGAATAAGTCAAAAAGGTCTCGAAAAATACCCCAATTTGCCTATAAAAAGGCACCTTAAGCTGCAAAAGGGGGGGACTAAAATTGTATAGGGAAGGAGCTAAAATTGGGCAATTGAGAGGCTGAAATCGAGAGAGTGGATCTTAGTGAGATAAGAACTAGAAAAGGCAGGAAAAAAGGATTCTAATCCATTTTTCCCAATTTTTCTTCTTCGAACTCTCTGATTGTGAGCTTAAATCAGTGGGTCTTTGGGTTAAATCAACTTGATAGGATTTAGTGACCTAAAACTCTTAAATTAACAATTAAATTATCATTGCAAGCTCCTCAGAGGTGCTATTGTTCAGTTCACGAAGAGTTGGATTCACTACCCCGAGGTGAAAATCCTGAGTCTCATAGCTCTTTCGCATTATTATTATCAGTTTGCACTAATTTTTATTGATTTGTGTTCATTTTTGGGTTTTCGGTCACTTTGACCGCCGACCGCTGCTGCTGCAAGAAATTAAAGTTGCCGGAGACATCGTTGATACCATCGTTAGCATCGCATTCCCTAGAGACCTCGCTTTCTTACGGGACCCTTTTTTTACGATACTCAGAAAGCCCTGTGTCTATCTGCATGCTGATATCACCGGTGACACAATTGATGTCGCCGGCGACATCAGGCATGCCGCCAGCAACATCAACCATGTCGTCGGCAGCATCAGTTGCACCGATGGCGGCATGACTTTCTGAACAGCAGTATTTTTTTTCGTTCATTCCCAAACAAATTTATTTTCTTAAGTTAGGACATATAGTGTATCGACGGAGGTTTAAAACCCTCTGAAAACAGACCCCGCCCTACAAAGAGTGGCATTTTCACTTATAATCTGATTAAAGCAACGATTGAATCTAAAAATTTGGATAAAAATGGAATTCTCCCGCAAACGCCATTCAAACCTCATTTTAGCCATCCGATCGGGCCTTATGATATTGTAAATGAAATATGCCATATTCGTGCCGACCATCTTCTGCAGGTAGATGTATATCGGACATTCGGGTATTTTATTTATTGCATAAAAGAAGTACGGGACTTGAAAACCTTGTAATAATTTTACTTTCCGCACTTATTTTTCTTTTGTTGCCGCAAATATTTTATTTATTGCTTCAATTGCTTGATAAATGCGAAAACCACAAAATAACTAAAAGTACAAATAAATAGGATGGATTAAACCGATTAAGAAAGAATGAAGTATCTTAACTTGGCCTAATGAAAAGTAGATAACATCATCCAAACTCGGAATCCCTACTTAAGGTATGGTCCAACCACCCGATAGGAAAATCGTACCAAAAATTTCCTGATTGAGCTGAATCGGGTGGCGACTCTATTCTAAGTACGGGATTCCGATCTTGTACATTTTAAGCATTAAAATATGCAAAATCATTTTCCATGCACATCACACTCATCTCTCCGACACTCAAAATGGGCCGGCCCAACCGGGCCCTGGCCCCGCTGAAACCGCGCGAACGTCGTCCGCTCACAGTGACGACTCTGCTGGGGATTGTTATTTAAACTTGAACTTTCTTTCATAAAGTTTAAAAGATTTTGATGATGTATTAAAATCATTAGCTAAATTAAAACTTCGTTCTTTTTTATAACGTTTTATCCTCACGCGTGTAGATAGTTCAGTAATTTTAGGTGCCCTATTTCACCCGAGAAGCTCACAAAGTATCACTCATGCCTTGATGGAATTGAGGATGCCTAGTGGGTGGATCACTCGTTTTAACCAACACGTAAACTCCTACGATCGCTCCTATTTAGGTAGTGATTGAGTAACGTGGAATCAAGGTAAACAAGAACCTTCTACATCAACAAACCTATACCAAAGCCGCTCTAGAAAAGCCTTAGCACATCATTCCCCTTAGGATTACCCAAAACAAATAAAATAATTAGGACGCGCTTCTTCCACCATTACCGGTGAAGCAGCCAAACTCTATCCTACCAAAGAGGCGTTACGCGGGAGTCATAAGGTTGGAAGAGGGCCAATTCGCGTGCTATGTGCTCTGTGATCATATACCCCCCATGCATCGGCTTTAAGAGCCGAAAATGAATCAACTTACCCTTACCACTTCCACCCATGGAAGAGGTTTAGCAACATACATAGGACTTCTCTTGTACCTCTATTGTGTCACCACATATCGCTATGTAAGACGTGAGATACAAACATCCCACGTATGTTGAAGGGATAAGCCATCACATTATTTCTAATCACATCTATATGCAATCATACATATCACGCACAGCTTCCAATAAAAAAAAGACATACATACACTCTATACCATTTACAACCCATTCATGGTTTGATCCACGGCTCATGATCCTAAACAGTCTTCCTCTTGAACCGAGACCTTCACAACCAGCCATGTCTCTTCCTTACAATGACAACTCTACCTCACCCAGAGAACAAAATAGTCTTCCCCCCATCTCAGGAGCAACAGTTCACTCTCCGTCTCTTGGATCAGAGATCACCGCTGCTATCGTCCAGTTTTTAAACTCCGATCAATTCCAAAATATCATTCAGAAGATAGAGCGTATGTCCGTCAAGAAGGCCCTAGGAAGTCAAGACTTCAACTAGGTCATGCGATCTCCGGGCATGACACCTGATGGCAATATACTCTGGCAATCACCTCCAACCGCTTACCCCGGATAAAGGGAAGGAGCCCAGAGTCTAATTCTTCCACCATTCTTTAACACCTTACCACCAATATTGGTCACCCCATCACAATTTAAGATCCCCGCTACCCCGACGCTTCCTCAATACGACCAAGTCATGCAACACAAAGTTGAAGACTTCTCGTATCAATTGATGACAATGGGCTACAATCCAAAAGAGGGGAGGATCCAATCAGAGGAGAACCAGATCTTTCAAAACATTGACTCACCCATACCCCTACCTCAAAGCATGATGGACCAAGAGACCTCTCGAAAATTAGCACCAACTGCCATCATTCAGCCAAACGATGGTCTTAAGTGTAGAACAAATCCGTGGAAGCTGCCGCTTAATGTGATCTTCACTGGATTAAGGGAAGCTGGCATTCTTAAACCTCTTCACGAATTCAATCCCCCCATGAGAGAAGAAGGAAAAAACTTTTACAGATATCACATGTTATCAGGTCATCACACCAATCATTGCAAAGCCTTGGTCTGTACCATCCAACGTCTGGTGGAGGATTAAAAGATTACTGACCCTGAAAGGGCATCCTGCCCCCTACCAGAGTCTGGCAATTAGACACGGATAATTAATCCTGGATTTTCCAAACAACAAAATGCGCCTCAAGATCTTATCAAGGCCATCTACTCCAATGGTACGGGAAAATCGTGCTCCGACGGCGAGGACGAAGAATCCCGATTTGCAATCCTTAGAGTTCAGACTTTTTAGCTCCATGAGCAACTTCCATTTTTCTTACTTATGTCATGTCTCTGTCATTTGATCCGCGTCTTTATATGAGCACACATACGATGCTTTCAGTATTTAAGATATTTTTATTGAATGAAATAAAGCTGAGTTCAGATGTAGGCTTTTATGTGGTAATCAAATCCAATAATTTAACCCCTGTTAAACACATGTGAGATAATAAAGTGCTTAAAGACCATGATAATGCTTTTGCTTAGCTTAAATAATCAGATCGTTGAAAAGCCATGTGTCTCTTCTAGAATTAACTCGATAACCCTACGACGGTACACCTTCAAGCTACCAAAGAAGTATCAACTGGAACAGAGAATCAAGGCTTACTCCCGACGGAGCCCAACCTCCATCAAATAAACATCATAGCCAAATCTCAAACCAATGTTGCCACCAAGAGTGTGACCAAATTTGCAGAGGAACACATCTTCACGGGTACAAATCAACCTCATCAAACCCTTCGACCAACAAAGGTCAGGGGGCAACCACTTCCTAGAACACCAAGTCTAAGGGCAAGCACCTTTATCCCACAAACCACAAAGATGTTCGCACAATCGACATCGCACTCAGCTTGCTAAATAAACCAACAAAGCAAATTACCACTTCACCTCTCAAAAGCACCAAACAAAAGGTTTTCAAAACCAAACATCACTTGTTCAAAACCCTTCACCACTAATACTAGGTGCCAATTCAGGCCTAAAATAAGAAGGGCTCGATAAACCATAGACTGAAGGCACAACCAAGCGCACAACAGCAAATCAGATAATTAACGCCCTTACCGAGAGTCATAGGTCCGACACTGAAGCATCTGAAAGCCTCTGATACCAATAAAAAGTTCAGACCAAATTGAAAAGGCTGTCATATGGCTAAGGATGGTACCAAAGTCATAAGCATAAGCAAGAACAAGTTCATCAATTTAGTCGACCAGAATAGGCTTAAGCATTTATCATGTCTAAATAAAAGAAATAAATCAGAAAAGCGGCACACTAAAAAATATACAATAATCGCCCGCCTGTCGGTCTTCTACTGACTGGGCAAAAATTAGGGTTACACCCGACGGTCAGTATCTTGTAAACCGGCTGTACAAAAATTAGGGGATAAGTCAATAACTCCTGCTGAACTGAAAACTCGAAAAGGGTGGTTCAGACAAAAATTAAGGCACAAGAGAAAAATAGTAAGATGTTAACTCGAAAACCTGTAAAGGCTGGTTAAAACCAGGGGTTCCATTAATGGAAATGATTGCCAACATCTTGTACTCAAATTAGATTCACTCGATAAAAGTATCTTTCGTACTGAAACATTTGTGTTTGTGATTGTATGAATGTCTGGCGATCAAAGGATAAAAACATCAGTAAGCTTAATCGAAGACGCTACACGCTCAAAGGTTGGAATAAGTATGTTAGGGCAAAAACTCGAGAGGACAGTCCATGCAAATGATAGGGAAGTTGGAGCCCAAAATCTGCATCCCCCAGGCTCTGCAGAAAACCTCATAGCTTTTGATTTGCCATGACAGGAATGGATAGAATAATCAACATCAGATTGCTGGAAAATTGATACCGCCGATGGTCTTAATGATGCCGCCGGCGACATGGGTTATTTTGGGCAATATTAGTTGATGCCGTCAGCGATATGGGTATAGACAATTTTTAAAGCGACGTACCTGGCAATGAGGATGATACCGCTAGCGACATGGATTGTTTTAGGCGATATCAGTTGATGCCGCTGGAGATATAGAGTGAATTTTTTGGCGGCATCAGAAGCTTTTTTTCCATTTCAGACCTGTACAAAAATTTATAAACAATCCTATGATATGTTTCCCATACCTTATTAAACAACAATTTATTTTTGTATTCAAATTATCCAAACCCCAATGTATCGAGGGTATAAGCAAAGAACTCAAAAGCAACGCGGAAATAAAAAATAAAGCTAAGCATGCCCGCCACTGCCGGCCGGGCGGGATGAAATGTCATCAGGGCCTGCAAACCAGTCATCAACATCATTCTCATCTTCCTCCCTTCCCTCTATTGTAGGCATACTACTGGACTCCTTAGCCGCAGTAAACGCACGTCGGCCGGCGGACATCTTGATCCCCCTACGACTGGTGCTCCTAAGGTGCGCACGATCCAATTTTTGCTTACTTCTCCGTTCCTGAGCGATGGCTGCCAGCTGACCCTCGAGATCACTCACGCGATGCTGTAGGACCGCAGTCTCCTCCTCATACCGCCTTCGGGCTGCATTAGCATCAGATAAGGAAAGGGCCAAGAAATCCTGCAAATCAGAGAAAATATCAACGGTGCATGTCATGCATAACATCCATACATACATCCTATCTTAACATGTGCATAAAATACCTGAACGAGGAGTGATTATCTAATAAGGGTATCCCGGAGAACAAAATTATTCTCTGCAAGCTGCTCCACGTGACTCCACGCCACCTAGAAAATCTAAAAGGCAAATCCTTAGACAACCGCATCCAGGGCTTAATAAGAAAATAATTATTAGGCCTTATATAAGTAGTATTTTCAGGCATGAAAATCGGAGCTTGCCGACTCGAGCCAACATTCCTATGAGAGAATTCGACTCAGGAGTTCATCAACAGGAAGGTGGTTTCCAACAGATTGACCAATCGCCCCTCCATAAATTTTATACCCTTCGACATACTATAGTGTCGGGTCCCACTTTGGTTATCCCGGCCCCTCTTTCTAGCGGGTTCCTGCAAAACATGAAAGCCACACGTCAACAATGTTCTTAAACGACTTCAAAATCATACACACAAGCATGATCATACCTCAAAAGAACGTTGCTCCCCTTAGGACATTGGCACGCTCCCGCCAGCTACGTCCGTACCCACCTCATCCTCTCCCTCGAGGTCGACCACAACATCCCCTTCAAGCGCCTCATCCTCATCATCCTCCTCCTCATCAACGTCCATAATGCCTTTAAGGAGCCTCTTCTCATCCTTCAAATCTTGATCATTGTGATACTTGATCATATCGTTTCCATGGATGCAAGGACACACAGGGAGTAGACGTTGCAGAAGCTGCTCGTAGAGGCCAGGAACACTAGGGATCACTCGGCCATTCCTTTCAATATAATCAGCTTTATCAACCTCGAAAGATATCACCAAATGAGGCCACCATAAGCCCCTAGGAGGATCGGTAGGCACCGGTCTAGCAGCCACCGGAATGGACCTCCAGCCCCAGACGCGCTCACCTAAATACCACTGCTAGGACAGAGGGCACTTGATCATGAACCGACGGTCATCCACCTCCCTCCAGAACCTTGCGACCTTAGCCAAATTCTCCACCCCATCGAATGGATCCAAGACGAGCTATATCAAAACAAACAATATAAGCCTATAGGTGATTTTTATAAAAAAAAATGCATACCGACCTCAACCGCACGCTCCTTAGGACCTCCCTATACTTCATGGGGTACTTGGCCTTCCCATCGATACCCCCACACCAGCGAGAGAGGAAATGATAGCCCGGCAGCACAACCTTCTTAAACTCCATTGGCGGGAGGATCTGATGCTTGAAGGCCCAGGCCTGCACAAATGACGACCGATCAATTCAAAAAGCATCGTGCAATAAATGAGAACGCATGCTATCAAGAGAAATATTTCTAAAAAGTTATACCTGGAGTAGCAGGTGGCAAAGGCGAAGGGCTTTCTCCTTCTTTCGGGCTCCCACGTCCAGCCCGTGGTACAACTGGGCCAAGATGGCCCTCGGCCAATTCTTCCTCCTGATTCCCCGGCACATCTTCCACTGCAGTTATAAGCATATAGTTAACCTTACTCCCCGAGATTGGGAAGAACAGCACAGTGAGTAGAGAAATCATAAAGGAACGGACACAAGCCTCCCACTCCTCCTCAGGCACTACGTTCACCCGAGTCTAGTGATGGTACAACTCACCATAGGACAGCCACCCAGAAATGGGCTTCAGACCGAATAACTCCTTTACCCGCCTCACTACGAGCCTCTCAACATGGTACTTGTCCATGTAAGCATCAAAATGTATGACCTCATCCGTCCAGGGGAGACCGGTCCTGGCTACTACATCAGAGGGGGTAATTGTAGCTTCCCCAAAGGAGCAATGGAAGGTATAGGTGGTCTCGGACCACCTTTCAGTTAGGGCCATTACTGCAGAAAGAAGAAGCTTAGGCAGTAGCATAGGCATTATCCGCGCCAAATCCCCAAACCCTGTCTCGTTAATTACAAGTGCGAGCTCGGGGTCGTTCTCCGAGATATGGTGCCACCATTCACCGATGGTGCCCATTCCCCCTGTGTAAGTCAGTTCATATGGCTGCAAAATTGAAAATAAAATGGATCAGTCCTGCTTATTTTTTATCAGAAAAGATGCTGATATCGCCTCTGTTGAAAGTGATGTTGCCGACGGCATCAACCCATACAGCCAGCGGTATGGTTCATACTGTCGGCGACATCACCTTAAATAGAAGCGACACTAGACTCCCATAAGCCCTTTGCAAGGACTGATGCCACCAGCAACATCACTCATGCCGCCAGCAATATCAATCATATCGCCGGTGACATCACTATGTGCGGGCAGAACCAGTTTTCTCCCAAAATCGCACCCATCGTGCCAAAATCATAAAAATCGTAATCAATTGAACAATAAGCCTAAAAAGGGTAAAAATCGATCCTAAAGCATGCAATATGACCAATCTATTTCACATTAAAACCTCTATCATGGCATGATTTCAAATCTAAAGTCAAATCAAATCAAACCCAAAAAGAAGAGATTCGGGTTTTTGTGAGATTACCTGGACATAGCAGAGGTGCTTCTCCTTCTTCGGGGTCGGATTGGTGATAGGGGAGTTAATGCCATAACCACACATTTTGGTCGTCTCCTTCAGGCCATATGCAGTAGGAACGAAAAGGATTTTCAATCCCTCAACGAAAGAATCGGGCAGGCTCTCCCTAGGCTTAGATTTGCCCCTGAAAGCCTTGGTGATTCTCTTCATAATTTCAAAGACAAAGGAAAAAAATCAGAATTGGAGAAGAAGATGGAGAGGGGTACGAATAGTGAGGAAGAAGGGAAGTTCCATTCCCTTTTAAACTGCCGCACGGAATTCAAGGAGTTTTAATTTATCTGAAACTGTCCATTCATACCGCCGGCGGCATCAATCCATATCGCAACGACATCATTCATGTCGCCGGCGACATCACCTCTTTTAGTTCAAATTTTGAAATTATCTGACCAGTCAAAACTGCCACATGGCACTCATACCGCCGGCGGCATCAATCCATGCCGCCAGCGACATCATTCATGCCGCCGGTGACATCGCATCTCCAAATCAGATTTTTACACAAGCCCAACTAAAGGGCGATCTCTTCAAAGTGAAAGTCCGACCAAGGGACAATCACCATACAAAACATAAGCCCAACCGAAGGGCAGTCTCCTCATAAAATGAGAGGCCAACCGAAGGCGATCTCTTCAAAGTGAAAGTCCGACCAAAGGACAATCACTATACCAAACACAAGCCCAACCGAAGGGCAATCTCTTTAAAGTGAAAGTCCGACCAAAGTACAGGCGATCTCTTTAAAGTGAAAGTCCGACCGAAGGACAGGCGATCTCTTCAAAGTGAAAGTCCGACCAAAGGACAATCACTATACCAAACACAAGCCGGACCGAAGGGCAATCTCTTCAAAGTGAAAGTCCAACCAAGGGACAATCACTATACAAAACACAAGCCCAACCGAAGGGCAGTCTCCTCATAAAATGAGAGCCCAACCGAAGGCGATCTCTTCAAAGTGAAAGTCCGACCAAAGGACAATCACTATACCAAACATAAGCTCGACCGAAGGGCAATCTCTTCAAAGTGAAAGTCCGACCAAAGGACAATCTATACAAAGCACAAGTCTGACCAAAGGGCAAATTCTCCGCAAGGCACAAGTCCGACCAAAGGATAAATTCTCCGTAAAGCACAAGTCTGACCAAAGGATAAATTCTCTATAAAGCACAAGTCCGACCAAGGGGCAAATTCTCCATAAAGCACAAGTCCGACCAAAGGATAAATTCTCCACAATGTGTAAGTCTGACCAAAGGATGAATTCTCCATAAAGCACAAGTCCGACCAAAGGACGAATTCTCCGCAAAGCACAAGTCCGACCAAGGGATAAATGCTCCGTAAAGCACAAGTCTGACCAAGGGATAAATTCTCCGCAAAGCACAAGTCCGATCAAGGGACAATCTTTTCATAAAGCACAAGTCTGACCAAGGGACAACCAATCTATAAAGCGTAAGTCCGACCGGGGGCAACCAATCTACAAAGCGTAAGTCCGACCAAGGGACAACCAATCTACAAAGTGTAAGTCCGGCTGAGGGGTAACCAATCTACAAAGCGTAAGCCCGACCAAAGGATAACCAATCTATAAAGCGTAAGTCCGACCAATGGACAACTAATCTATGAAGTGTAAGTCTGACCAAGGGGTAACCAATCTACAAAGCGTAAGTCTGACCAAGGGACAAACATGTCATCCCTCAGGTATCATTCCTATACCTTGCTCTTTCGTGTGATCACACTGACCTGTGGCAGCAGTGATCCCCCGAGGGGCAGCCTGTGAGAATGGGATTTTGCAGTCCCTCTCGCGAGACGATGATGACGTGTACCCGATTTTAATAACTCAAAATAAAAGTTCTCTTTAGAATTTTTATTACCAAAATAATATTCCTCATGAATTTTATACTTGGTAGAATCTAGTTCGGCGTGGCCGATAACGCGTCCGGTAGGAGCTTGAACCGATGATTTACACATAAATTAAATAGTGCCCATTAAAATATAATTAAAATTCAAAGAGATACCTTTCCACCCACTATTAAACCACTTTTCCCAACTTTTTAGGCTTTTTAACCCGTTGGTTGTCGGTATGCTGGAGGATGATGTCGCCACCGACATCATTCATGCCACCGATGGCATTATCATATCGCCGGCGGTATGGACTAAAATGGGTCCCTCCATAGACAACCTTTCGGCCACTTTCGGCAGAATAAGTCAAAAAGGTCTCAAAAAATACCGTAATTTGCCTATAAAAAGGCACCTTAAGCTGCAAAGGGGGGGGACTGAAATTGTATAGGGAATGAGCTAAAATTGGGCAATTGAGAGGCTAAAATCGAGAGAGTAGATCTTAGTGAGATAAGAACTAGAAAAGGCAGAAAAAAAGGATTCTAATCCATTTTTCCCAATTTTTCTTCTTCGAACACTCTGATTGTGAGCTTAAATCAGTGGGTCTTTGGGTCAAATCAACTTGATAGGATTTAGAGACCTAAAACTCTTAAATTAACAATCAAATTATCATTGCAAGCTCCCCAGAGGTGTTATTGTTTAGTTCACGAAGAGTTGGATTCACTATCCCGAGGTGAAAATCCTGAGTCTCATAGCTCTTTGGCATTATTATTGGTTTGCGTTAACTTTTATCGATTTATGTTCATTTTTGAGTTTTCAGTCACTTTGACTACCGACCACTGCTGCTACAAGAAATTGAAGTCGCCGGAGACATGCGATGTTACCGGCTGTATAACCCATGTCGCTAGAGACATCGTTGATACCGCCGTTAGCATCGCATTCCCCAGAGACCTCGCTCTCTCGCGGGACCCTTTCTTTACGGTACTCAGAAAGCCCTGTGCCTATCTGCATGCTGATGTCGCCCGAGACACAATCGATGTCGCCGGCGGCAACAGCCATGCCGCCGGTAGCATCAGTTGCCCCGATGGCGGCATGACTATCTAAACAACAGTATTTTTTTGTTTGTTCTCAAACTAATTTATTTTCTTAAGTTAGGACATATAGTGTAACGACGGAGGTTCAAAACCCCCTGAAAATAGACTCTGCCCCACAAAGAGTGGCATTTTCACTTATAATCCGATTAAAGCAACGATTGAATCTAAAATTTGGATAAAAACAGAATTCTCCCGCAAACGCCATTCAAACCTCATTTTAGCCATCCGATCGGGCCTTATCATATTGTAAATGAAATATGCCATATTCGTGCCAACCATCTTCTACAGGTAGATGTATATCGAACATTCGGGTATTTTAATTATTGCATAAAAAATGTACGGGACTTGAAAACCTTGTAATAATTTTACTTTCTACACTTATTTATCTTTTGTTGCTGCAAATATTTTATTTATTGCTTTAATTGCTTGATAAATGCAAAAACGACAAAATAACTGAAAATACAAATAAATAGGATGGATTAAACCGATTAAGAAAGAATGAAGTATCTTAACTTGGCCTAATGAAAAGTAGATAACATCATCCGAACTCAGAATCTCTACTTAAGGTACGGTCCAACCACCCGGTGGAAAAATCGTACCAAAAATTTCTCGGTTGAGCTGAACCGGGTGGCGACTCTATTCTAAGTACGGGATTCCGATCTCGTATCTTTTAAGCATTAAAATATGCAAAATCATTTTCCATGCACATCACACTCATCTCCCCGACACTCAAAATAGGCCGACCCGACCGGGCCCTGGCCCCGCTGCAGCAGCATGAAGCATCGTTCGCTCACACCTACGTCGAGGCTGTCCATGAATTATCTGAGAAATTTACCTCGTGCTTGTACTACCTTGTCCCTCGGGATGGGAATCAAATGGCTGATGCTCTCGGCACTCTCGCGTCCATATGGGAAGGACCTCAGCAGCAGCCTATCCGCCCTTTAGTTATGTTGTCCACCAAGATCCCATACCATATTCAATCAGCTCCTCCAATCCTCGCCATCTCGTCCGAACCATGTTGGTATTCTGATATTATCCTGTTTCTCTAGACTAGCTAATATCCTACAGGTTCTTCTGACTCGGATCGTACCACCCTACGACGACTCGCTGTCTAGTTCCGTATTATAGATAACGATCTATTCAAGCACACCAGTGACGGCCTGCTTCTCTATTGCCTCATTGACTCTAAGGCTCAGAATGTGATGACCCAAGTCCATGCCGGTGACTGTGGCCCCCATATGAACAGTCTTGCTCTCGTAAAGAAAACCCAGTGGTTGAGGTATTTTTGGCTCACTCTCATAGCCGATTGCATCGCCCAAGTCAAACGATGCCACTAATGCCAAGTTTATGGGGATATATAGCATCTGGCCATTCTCGGTGTGGGGGATAGACATAATTGGTGAAATCCGTCCTTCTTAACAAACGGCCACAGATTCATTATGGTAGCAGTAGATTACTTCTTAAAATTGGTAGAAGCCGAATCCTTTCACCAGTGTCACAGCAAAGCAGATGGCCAAATTCATAGAGAAGCACATATTCGCTCGGTATAGACTCCTACACCATATAGTCTTAGACAATAGGGTACAATTTCAAGGAGCAACTGCTTCTCTAATCAAGAAGTACGGGATCGAACACCATAGATCTTCTCTATACAAACCGCAAGCTAATGGAGTTATTGAGGCAGCTAACAAATCGGTAAAGACGATTCTTTCTAAGATGATAGCTGATTATAGAGATTGGGCAGATAAGCTACATTTTGCTATTTAGGGATATCGCACCAGCATTTGCACCCCAACAGGCCAAACTCCGTTCTCTCTGGTCTATGGGATGGAAGCGGTCTTGCCAGTTGAAACTCAGGTGACCTCCTTAAGAGTCTCTCTAGAGGCTAAGTTAAAAGAATCTGAATGGACTCGGGTGAGATTTGAACAGTTAAACATGATGGATGAGCAAAGGTTAAAGGCCCGCGATAACCTCCAGATGTACCAGCAACATATGGCTTGAGCATATAACAGTCGAGTAAGACACCAGAAGTTCCCCCTGAAGGCTGGTGATCTGGTCCTTAAATAACTGAAACATTCTACCACTAATACGAGGGGCAAATTCAGGCTAGATTAGAAAGGACCATATGTGATAAAGAAGGTGCTTAGCAAAGGGGCAGTTAAGCTTATGGACATGGATGGGAATGAGTTTGTGAATCATGTGAATCAAGACAGGCTTAAGTGTTATCATATTTGATTCAAAAGAAACAAATTGGAAAAGCAGCACACAAAAAAATAATCACCCACTTTTGGTATTTTACTGATGGGATAAAAATTAGGGTGACACCCGACGATTGGTATCCTGTAAACCGGCCGTGCAAAAATTAGGGGGTGAGTCAAACTCGCTAGATTGAAAACCCAAAAGGGCAATCTAGGCAAAAGTTAGGGTATGTGAGCAAAGAGCGAGTGCCTTCTAGAAAACCAATCTAGGCTAGTTGGCATCGGGAGTTAAGCCAATGGGAATGTCAACCAAACATCATATACTTTATTTTATCTCAATTAACGAAAGTATCTCTTTTATTGAAATCTAAATGGTTATGTAAATCCTGTATTCATAAGATTAAGACAACTCCAGCAAGCTTAGGACAGAGTTCATTTTATTCTATATCAAATGTGCAAAAAAACAAAATAAAAAAATGATAAATTCCGATAGGTCAGACAAAAGCGCGTCTCAAACTGAGGTTCCCGCATCATCATCATAGTACATAGAGATTCGCCTCGATATAGTAGTAAAGAGGGGCTCCTCCCCCTGCTCCGCACGCTCCCCCTCAAGGCGGGCTTGCGACTGCTTTCGATGGGTCGGCAAGCCATCCTCTATAATGTGTTTCGGTCTCGATGGTCTCCACATGACCATAATCCAGAATCTTAAATACAGCTTCCCTGGACCACCTCTCCCGGATATGGTTGACCCACCTAGCTTTGTAGATTCCGATCTGATTATGGGGTAGCTTGATTGGGATTCTTTGCCATTTGCCATACTGACGGTACAACCGATAAGGGGTGTAGAATTAAGATTTCTCCAGACCTATCAACTGAACACAAGCTTCCTAGGATTCTATAACCACGTCCTGAATCCTCCACCATGGACTAACCCACTAAACCTGTGCGTTGGTATATCCCCTCAAAATAGGCACCCAATCATCATATGTCAGCTGATCGAAATCAGCTCATATAAGCCCTCTCTCCCTCAGATGAACGGGTAAGTACTTCTTTGGATTCCCTCATGGCGCTTCCCTCAACCTCAGTTTCTCCATCAGCCATACCTATAATTCGAATTCAGGTAAAGATTGGGGAAAGAAATGCGCAGAATTAGAAAGAACAAAAGGTACCTGCAGTAATATAAGCTGATCTTCAATAAGTGACGGGTCAACAGAAGCGGCATCCATGTTCAGCAAAACATTGGCCAACCCTATAGCCATAAGAGAAGCCCATGTCGATATGCGGCTGATGAGTGAAATCAGTCTGAGTGGAGCAATTAGGCTCACTCCACATATAAACTCTGCTATGAGTAGTAATGCCACCATGGATGGCCAAGCAAGGTGAGATCGGGGCACCCCACGGCACCACTCTAAAACTGCTCTAAGCTTGTCAGACAACCGGGACAGAAATGGGTCCATAGAGTCCAAATTCCATAACCTCAAGGAATTCTATCCTCGTCAAAATGAAATTCTGGCAGCGCTAGGGTCACACGATTAGGATACGGTACCCCGAAAATGGCGTAGAACTCTTCAAGCAAGGGGAATAGCTCGAACAATGAAAATTAAAAGACATGGTCCATTGGATTCTAAAAAGATAGAGCCGCTTGAAGGAACTAGCAGCTTACGGGCCACGCCGCGACATATCAAAACCCCTAAAGCCTGAATTTTTTAAGCTTCTTCTAATCCGCATTTCGCAGACTTTGCAGAAAACCTTATAGCTGTTGATTATGGGTTGCCATGATAGGAACTGGCAGAATTGCTGGAATCACATTTCTGGACAGGTGATGCCACCAACGATGTGAGTGATGTAGCCAGCGATATGAATCAATTTGGGCGGTATCAACTGATGCCGCCGGTGTTATGAGCTTTAAGACAACCCTGTCTATATTATTTTAGCTGATTGAGTGTGGGCGATATAGGTCATACCGGCGGTGGCATGGAATTAATTTTTCGGTGACATCAAAAGCATATTCTTTATTACAGACCTATATAAAACCTGTAAACAATCCTGTAATCTATCTCCAAATACCTGAGCAATTGCAATTTATTTTATTCAAAGTAAAAAAGGCCAGAGGGCGCAAATCATTCAAAAATCCCAAACATCTAGCCTACCAAATCAAAACCAGACAACAAATCCAAAGTATTCAAACCCTAATGTATTAAAGGTACAATCCGAAATCTAAAACAAAAAGCAAAATGAAAATATAAAGCTAGGCATGCCCGACACTCCCGGCCGGGTGGGATGAAACATCCTCGGGCCTCACTAACCAATCACTAACCTCATCCTCATCTTCCTCCCTTCCTTCTATTATAGGCACAGTGCTAGACTCCTCGACCGCAATAAACGGGCATCGGTCGATGGACATCTTTACTCCCCTGCGACTAGTGCTACCGGGTGTGAGCGATCTAGATTTTGCTTGCTCCTCTGTTCCTGAATGGTAGCCTTCAGCTGAGCCTCAAGGTCGCTCACATGATGCCGGAGTTCTGCAGTCTCCTCCTCGTATCTCCGCCTGGCCACTTCAGTGTCTGATAAGGAAAGGGCCAAGAAATCCTACAAACAAAAAAAGGCATCAATAATGCACTCCATTCATAGCATCCACACATGCATCTTATCTTATATTGGCATGACATAAATAGGGAATGTACCTAAACAAGCAGTGATTGCCCGATAAGTGTGTCTTAGAGAGTAAAATTGTTCTCTACCAGTTGCTCCACATGACTCCACACCACCTGAAAAATCCTAAAGGCAAATCATTAACCATATGCATCCAAGGGTAAATAAGAAAGGAATTATCATGCCTTACATAAGTGGTGCCTTTTAGCATAAAGATCGGAGCATGCCAGCTTGAGCCTATGTCCCTAAGTTGGAACTCACCTCGCGATTTCATCAATGGGAACTGGGTCTCCATTGGGTTGACCAGCCGCCCTTCTACGAAATTTATCCCCTCGAGTACACCATAATACCTTATCCCACTCTGGTTATCCCGGCCTCTCTTCCTCGCAGGTTCCTGAAAAACATGAAAAACACACATAAGCGACATTCCTAAACTCGAACAATTGCAAGTCATACACATAAATGCAATCATACCTTAAAAGAGCGCTGCCCCCCTTGGGACATTGGCGCACTCCCTCCAGCTACATTTGCGCCTGCCTCATCCTCACCCTTAGGCTCGATCCCAACATCACCTTTAATCTCCTCCTCTTCCTCCTCCTCCTCGACATCCACAATAATTTTGAGGCACCTTTTCTCCTCCTCCAGCCTTTGCTCATTATGATACTCAATCGTATCATTCCTATGGATACGAGGACACAAGGGAAGTAGAAGCTGCTGATGCTGCCGAAGGAGCCCAAAACACTCAGAATAACCCGGCCATCCCCCTCGATATATTTAGCTTGGTCAGCTGCGGATGTAATCACCAGATGGGGCCACTATAAGCCCTTGGGAGGATCGGCAGGCAACGGTCTATCGGCGACTGGGACAAACCTCCAGCCCCGGATGCGCTCCCCTAAGTACCACTATTGAGACAAGGGGCACTCCCCGACAAACCTACGGTCATCCACCTCCCTCTTGACCCTCGCAACCTACAGCAGGTTCTTTACCCCGTCAAACAGGTCCAGGACAAGCTACACCAATAACCAACCAAAACAACTGATGTAAGTATAATGCAAATTCATAAACGCCTTTTGTCCTAAATGTGAAACAAGGACTAACTCAAAACATCGCATACCGAGCTTAATCGTACACTCCTCAGAACCTCCCTATACTTGGTAGGATACTTGGCCTTCCTGCCAATACCCCCGCACCAGCGGGTGAGAAAATGGGAGCCCGGTGGCATGGTATTCTTGAACTCAATCGGCGGGAGAAACTAGTGCTCAAAAGCCCAAGCCTGCATAAGTAATAATTAATCAGTTCAAAAAAGCATCCACAATAAATGAGACGTGCATAATCAAGAAAAATTCTTCCAAGAAGATATACCTAGAGTAGCAGATGGCAGAGGCAAAGGGCTTTCACCTTCTTATGGGCTCCCACATCTAGCCCATGGTACATCTGTGCCAGGATGGCACACGACCAATTTTTCTTCCTGATGCCCCCTATATCTTCTACAGCAAATATTAACCTATAATTGATCTTGCTCCCCGAGATCGAAAAAAACAACACGGTGAGCAAAGAAATCACGATAGAGCGGACACAAGCATCTCTCTCATCCTCAGGCACCACGTCTGCCCTAATCTAGTGTTGGTACAGCTCGCCATAAGATAGCCACCCTAAAGCAAGCTTCAAACTAAACAGCTCCATCACCCGCCTCACCACGGGCCTCTCAATGTGATATTTATCCATATAGGCATCGAAGTGAATTACCTCATCCGTCCAGGGAAGCTCGGTCATAGCTACAACGTCATAGGGCATAATTGTCACTTCCCCGAATGAGAAGTGAAAGGTGTGGGTGGTTTCAGACCACCTCTCTATAAGGGCTGTTACAGCCTGATGGGAGAGCTTGGGCATCAACATTGGCATTATTCGGGCCAAGTCCTCGAATCCCCATCTCATTGATGGTGAGTGCGAGCTTAGGGTACTTTTTTGAAATATAGTGCCATCATTCACCGATGGTGCCCATACCTTCGGTATAAGTTAGTCCGTGCAGCTGCAAAAATCAGAGGTAAAATACCTAAGTCCCTGTTTATTTTCTCATCACTGGAACCTAATGAAGGCTGCTGATGTTGCTTCTGCTAGAAGTGACATCACATCTCCCTAGCCCTTTTAGCAAGGCTTGATGCCACTGGCGACATCACTCATGTCACCAGTGATATCACTACCTGCGGGCAGAACCTATTTTCCCTAAAAATTGCACCCATCCTGCTAAAACCACAAAAATCACAATCAATCAAACAATAAGCCTAAAAATAGTGAAAATCGAACCTAAAGCATGCAATATTAGTTTGTAATCAATCTATTTCATGCTTATAAACTCCTATCATAGCATGATTTTGAGCCTAAGGCTGAATCAAAACTCAACCCAAAAAGAAGAAATTCGGGTTTTGCAGGATTACCTGGATATAGCAGAGGTGCTTTTCCTTCTATGGGGTCAGACTAGTGATGGGGGAATTGATCCCATAGCCATACATCTTGGCCATCTCCTTCAGGCTATAAGCAATATGAACTGAGAGAATTTTTAGCCCCTCGATGGAGGAATCAGGCAGATTCTCCCTAGCCTTAGCAGATTTTCCATTGAAATCCTTGGCAATTCTCTTCATGATTGAAATGACAGAGAAAATGAAAGGTTAGGAGAAGAAGAGCAAAAGGGGTACGGTTTACGTAGAATGAAAGGAAGGGGAAAGAGTTTTGCTTCCTTTTAAACTGCCGCGAGAAATTCGAGGAGTTTTAGTTTATCTGAAACTGCCCAACCCATACCACCGGCGGCATCAATCCATACAGCCAGCGACATCATTTCCTTCAATTTAAATTTTGAACTTGTTTGACTAGTCAAGCCTGCCAAGGGGCATTTATACCATCGACGGCATCACTCCATACCGCCAGCAACATCACTAATACCGCTGGCGACATCATCTCCTTCAATTTGAATTTTGAACTTGTTTGACCAATCAAAGCTGCCACATGGCACTCATGCCACCGGCGGCATCATTCCATATCGCCAGTGACATCATCCATGTTATCGGCTATATCAACTACCTCCATACCTTTTTTCAGCCATCCTCAGTGAAATCCCAGCTCTAGCCCTGACATCCTAGAACTACGCTCCACTATCCATGAAGCTCAAGTCCGACCAAGGGATAACCACTCCACAAAGCTTAAGTCCGAACAAAGGACAACCACTCCACAAAGCATAAGTCCGATAGAAGGACAATCTCTCCACAAAGCTCAATTCCGACCAAAGGACAATCTCTTTACAAAGTATAACCCGACCAAGGGATAACCACTCTATAAAGCATAAGTCCAACCAAGGGACAACCACTCCACAAAGCTTAAGTTCGACCAAAGGACAACCACTCCATAAAGCATAAGTCCGACCGAAGGACAATCTCTCCACAAAGCTTAAGTTTGACCAAAGGACAATCTCTTTACAAAGCATAAGTCCGACTAAGGGACAACCACTCTATAAAGCACAAGTCTGACCGAAGGACAATCTCTCCATAAAGCATAAGTCTAACCAAAGGACAATCTCTCCACAAATCACAAGTCTGACCAAAGGGCAACCAATTTACAGAGCATAAGTCCGGCCAAAGGACAACCACTCCATAAAGCACAAGTCCGACCAAAGGACAATCTCTCTACAAAGCACAAGTCCGACTAAAGGGCAACCAATTTACAAAGCTTAAGTTCGACCAAAGGGCAATTAATCTACAAAGCCTAAGTCTGACCAAAGGACAACCACTCCACAAAGCACAAGTCCGACCAAAGGATAATTTCTCTAAAAAGCACAAGTTCGACCAAAGGGCAACCAATCTACAAAGCTTAAGCCCGACCAATGGAAAACCACTCCACAAAGCATAAGTCCGACCAAGAGGCAATCTCTCTACAAAGTGTAAGTCCGACCAAGGGACAACCACCCCGCAAAGCATAAGTCTGACCAAGGGACAATCTCTCTACTGAGCATAAGTCCGACTAAAGGGCAACTAATCTACAAAGCATAAGTCTGACCAAGGGACATCCTTTCCACAAAGCAAAAGTTTGACCAAGGGGCAAACCAGTCATCCATCTGGTATCATTCCTATCCCTTGCTCTTTCATGCGATCATACTGACACATGGCAGAGTGATCCCCCGAGGGGCAGCCTGTGAGCATAGGATTTCGTAGTCCCTCTCACGAGGAGATGATGACGTGTACCCGATTTTAATACCTTAAAATAAAAGTTCTCTTTAGAATTTTTATTACCAATAAAATATTCCTTGCGGATTTTATACTTGGTAGCATCCAGTTCGGCGTGGCCAAATAACTCATTCGGTAGGAGCTTGAACCGATGATTTACACCTAAATAATAAATATCCATTAAAATATAATTAAAATGTAAAAAGATGCCTTTTAACCCACTTTTAACCACTTTTTGCGACTTTTTAGGCTCCTGGGCTCGTTGCTATCGGCATGCCAGAGGCTGATGCCCCTAACAGCATCAGCCATGCCCCCGACGGCATCACCATATCACCAACGGCATCATCCATAGCATTGGCAACATCACCAGGTCACCGGCGGCAACATCCATACCGCCGGCGACATTGCCAGGTCACCGGCGGCATGGCCCAAGATAGCTTTATTGCCACTTTTGGTGGAATTAGTCAAAAAGGTCTCAAAAACCACCCCATTTTGCCAATAAAAACACACCTTAGGCTTTGGGGAGAGAGGGGAGGGAACCATCTAAGGTTATAAGTTTAATGTTAGAAGGAGAAAATAGATTTTAGTGAGATAAGAATTAGATAAAGCAGGGAAAAGGGATAACAATCTATTTTTCCTGGTTTTTCTTCTTTGAACTCTCTGATTGTGAGCTTAAAATCAGTAGATCTTGTAGTTAAAATCTGCTTAATTGGATTTAGAGATCCAAAACTCTTAAATTTACTACTAGATCATCGTAACAAGCTCCCCAGAGGCATTTTTTCGGTTCATAAAGAGGTGGACTCAGGACCCCGAGGTAAAAATTGAGTCTCATAGCTCTTTGGCATTAATATTATTGATTTTTATTGATTCTTGTTGATTTGTACTCATTTTTGGGTTCTCAGTCATTTTTTATTACTCCCTGCTACTGCTGTAAGAAATTAAGGTCGCCAGAGACATGTGATGTCGTCAGCGGTATCACCCATATCACCAGAGACATCACTGATACGGCCGGTGGCATCACATTCCCCAGAGACTTTACTTTTTTGTAGGACCCTTTATTTATGGTACCCTGAAATCCATGTAACCTGTCTGCATACTGATGTCACCAGCGACATCATTGATGTCACCGGTGGCGTCATCCATGTTGCCAGCAATAGCTGCATCATCAGTGGCATGACTTTTTGGACAGCTATTTCTATTTCGTTCCTTTTCGACCTAGTTTATTTTCTAAAACTACAATATACAGTGCAACGATGGAGGTCTAAAACCTTCCGAAAATAGACCCCACTCCATAACATGTGGCATTTTTACTAATAATTCGGTTAAAACAATGATCGAACCTAAAATTTGGTTAAAAATAGAATTTCTCGCAAACGTCGTTCAAATCTCATTTTAGCCATCCAACCAGGCTTTATAATATTGTAAATAAAACATGCCATATCTGTGTTAACTATCTTCTACAGGTAGATGTATATTAGACATTCGGACGTTTTATTTATCGTATAGAAAAATGTATAGGACTTGGAAGCCTAGTAATAATTTTATTTTTCGCACTTATTTTTGGATGACTGTAATGATTTATTCGTCGCTTCAATTGCTTGATAAATGCAAAAATAACACAATAACTAAAAACATAAATAAATAGGATGGATTAAACCGATTAAGAAAGAATGAAGTATCTTAACCTGGCCTAATGAAAAATAGATAACATCATCCAAACTCGGAATCTCTACTTAAGGGATGGTCCAACCACCCGGTGGTAAAATCGTACCAAAATTTCCCGATTGAGCTGAACCGGATGGCGACTCTATTTTAAGTACGGGATTTCGATCTTGCATCTTTTGAGCATTAAAAAATGCAAAACTATTTTCCAATCACATCACTCGCATCCCCCGTTATTTTTTAGAGGCCGGCCCTGCTCCACAGCCACTGCATAAAACATCGTCCGCTCACAAACATTAAATAACGATTTTGATTAGTAAGTAATCGGAAAGGAGAGGAAAAGAGAAATCGAGTAGGAATTAATCAAAATCAAAATTTAGATAGGAAAGAAATCAGAATTTGAAAATTGAATGGGATGAAATCCACAACTCCTTGAATGATGAGATTCCTAAAAAAACTGAAAATGACAGTGGGGAGTATTTACTAAATATGTTTAATAAAAATTAAGCATATAATAAATATGTTTGTAATGTGGGCATTTTAAGAATAAGTATGTCATTGCGGTGCATTTCCAACTACAAACATATTTATTATATACCCATGTATTGTCAAACATATTTATTAACTACCACTACCCCTATATTTCCATTAACTGGTTAACATAGGTGACTCCTGATTTTATAGGTAGCCATGATATTGGCAGATTTCTTCCATATCAGTTAAGAAATTCAAATTCTGATTTCCCTTCTTAATTTCCCTGTTGAGTTTGATTATTTCCTTTATTGAATACATTGCTTAATTCCATTTTTTATTCAACGATTGCGTCTAATCTCCTTTCGATTTCCAGTTGCCTGTTATTTCGATTTCAGATTCGGGATCCTTTCTCAGAATTCGTTCTTATCTTTGTACATAGCCATATCTCAAATTTCTCTTCTCATTCATTATAATGGTGCATGGAAATCTGATTTTGAGTTTTCTGGATATAGTATTCATGGTGTTCGAGTTCCATCGGACTCATCATATACGGATTTTAGTCATCAATTGTATCAAACCTTGAACTTATAGGAATCGAATTTCAAATTGAAATTTCAGCATCAACTTATGCCTAATTATCAACTTGTTGATGTAGTTGATGATGAATCCCAGATTGTCATGAAATCATGTAGTACTCATTGTGTACACAATTTGTATGCCGAGACCTTAATTTACAAGGTATGTTATCATGTGTTGATATGTTATCGGAATTTTATTGCACATTTTATATGTTCTCGATGTTAGTTCATGATATTAAGAATTGTCAGGTATTCTTATGTTACTGTACTATTGTGGTTTTAAATTTACGACATGTTTAGAAATGCATATTGTAATGTATACTATATGTATATTGATATACAGTATTTATTAAAAATATAATGTATACTTTTAATCATATATTGATATACAGTTCATATAGTGTATATGATGTTAGCTCTTTATAACTGTCGTTGTATTATAACAGTACAAAAACTTATTTATCAACTGCAGATAGTACCCTAATTTGGTACAAAATATATGATACACCGCTGCCAAACTGATTCATTGTTCCGAACTTATAACATTATTATTGCCATGCATCATTATTGTTGATGCATGCATAGTATCTTTTAGGTGTAGGCGTGTATACTATACACTGTTACCGAATGGATTCACGTTGTCCAACCTAGGGTTTTAGTATTGTCATACTTTAATACTATTCATGCATGCACAGTATCTTTTATGGGTAGGCATGTATACCAGTGTTACAGAATGGGTTCATATTGCCCAACCTAGGGTTTTAGTATTGTCATGCTTTAATACTATTTATGCTTGCATAGTATCTTTTAGGGGTATGCATCTATAGTGTACACCGTTAGCAAAAGGGTTCAGGTTGCCCAACCTAGGGTTTCAGTAAAGTCATGCATCAACATTGTTCATTCGTTCACAGTATCTTTTAGGGGTATGCATCTATACTGTACACAATTAGCATAAGTATTCATTTTGCTATACCTAGTGTTTTATTATCATTATGGATACATAATGTTTACATATCTATTTCTATCATTAGAGAAATTAACTATCAAGGTCTAACATGTTCAATAGTGTATATGGTTGAACTCCATTTAAGTTTATTTCAATCTCTATTTTCTTTATATTGTCACCTCATTTTATTAATTATCGCATTTTTGGAATGCTGAATGTTGCTCATATACCGTACCGTATATTTGTTATCGCATATTATATACGCTTGTATGTTGTTGCATACATTTTGAGTTTATGAACATATTTGGTTGTGCTTTTGGTTGACATAATTGCATAATTGTTATATTTATTTTCCTAATGCCCTTATCGTATACTGTTGGATGTATACTGTATACAATTATTGAATATAATTGATATTTATTTCTTTGTTTTGGATAGTTATTGAACACCGCTATGGTTCATCTCCGAATATGCTCAATCAGTCTTCACCCCTTGGTGATGGTACTTCTGAAATAGTTGATGATGCGACCCAATTTATAGACTTCCTAACTTCCACCACTAGGATTGAGTTGAATAATCCTAGTGATGACCTATATCTGGAAGGTGGCAGTCGTGCCCATAAGGTGTGTCAATCAAATTTATCATCTTTTCATGTGCATCAGAGGTTCAAAGACAAAAGAAACATTGAAGGAAGCTCTGTGTCTTCATGCTTTGGAAAATAAATTTCAATTTAAGACTTTGCGGTCTGACTCAAAGAAGTATTATGTCCATTGTGTTGCTGATGAGTGTACTTGGGTTTTTAGAGCTTTCAGGTCTACAACTGCAAATGCTTTTGTGGTCTGGAAATATATACCAAACTATACATGCAACTTCAATGATAGATGCGGTGAGAGGAGGCAAGGAACTAAGAAGCTTTTAGTAAAAAAGATTAAACACAAGTACCTTAGAGTAAAGAGGATCCTAACTCTTGGGGATATAGCTGATGACTTAAAGCACGATTTTGGTGTCGACTTAAATTATCAAAAAATTTGGCATGTGAGGGAAGAGGCTTTGAACTTAGTCAGGGGTGTAGCTTTTTCATATTTTGGGGAGCTACATAGTACCTTATACATGATAGAAAAAGCAAATCCTGGTTCAATTATAAAACTTCTGAAGAATGGAGAAAGATCCTTGTACTTATTCATTGCATTCGTTGCTTCCATCCAAGGTTGGGAATATTGCAGACCCGTTGTTGTTGTTGATGGTACTTACTTGAGATCTTGTTATGGTGGCACCCTTTTGACTGCGGTTGTTCAAGATGCTAATCGTGAGTGTTTTTTTTACAATACTATAGTACAATATTCGATTTGTTGACAGGTATACTAATATACGATTATGTCTTACATGTATATAGATATACACTCTTTATGTTTTACAACTTGTAGAGAGTCTATTCCCTCTAGCATTTACCATTGTAGACGCTGAGAAGGATGAGTCTTGGTTATGGTTCTTAGCTTATGTCAAAGAAACATTCGGTACTAGGGAGGACATGATTATTGTTTCAGATCATCACATGAGCATCCAGAATGTCGGTATGACCGTATATCCTTAAGTCCCTCATTGTTTTTGCATAGTGCATCTTCTTCGGAACCTCAAGGTTTACTTTAGGACCAACATCCCGGATATGTCCAAGTACTTTATGGCATCTGCATACGCATACTCACTTGAAGAATTCGATGAGAATATGCTACAACTTAGAAAGATTAGCAGGCAAATTCTAGAATATATCAACTCAGACAAAGTCTGATATAAAACAGAGAGTAGGGTTTATTTGGTACACAACCGATACAATGCTATGACATCCAACAACACTGAGTCCCTCAATGCCATTTTTAAGTCTTCCAGATTGCTCCCTATTTCATCCCTGATTCTCTATATTCGCAACATGATGCAAGATTTGTATTCTAATAAAAGGAATACGGTAATGCAGACTATCACACCTTTGCTACATCATCCTGAAGAACACCTACTATCGAATGCCGAGTTTGCTGTAAAATTGATGGTACGATTGCATTGTATTTGTTTTTTGTTACGTATATTGGTATACGGTTCATACATGGCTAATTTTTGTTATCCCTTTATATTATGTAGGTCACCCCTGCCACTGGACATCTTCATAAAATTTCTTTCTTTGGTACTGATCATATACTTGACATGGACAAGATGACTTACTCGTGCAACAGATTTCAGTTTGATTGTATTCCTTGTTCCCATGCCATTGCTTATATCAATAAGTTTCATCATGATGCCTATGTTTACTGCTCAAAATACTATACAATGAAATTATGTAGTCTATATATGAAGGAATTATTTATTCCTTTCCATCTAAGGATGCGTGGGATGTGCCTGCGAAGGTTGCTAACCAGATACTACTTCCACCAGTGGTGAGGAGAAAGGCAGGAAGACCGAAAACCCGATGACTTTGCTCCTCCATGGAGGGCATGGCCAAGGTAAAGTTGCGGTGCGGTGTGTGTTGTATTTATGGTCACAATAAAAGAACTTGTCCTCATTTGTAGTTTAAGGAAACTGTTTTGTTTAAGATGACGATGTGCTTTTTGTTATATCATTAGATGCTACACTGATATTCAGTTTCAATGTCCTTTAGTTTGTTGATTAACTTATAATGCAACACGTATATTGACAATATACAGTTTAGCTTCTCATTGCATTTTGTTAAAAAAAACCTCACACTGCCCCATCACTTGATTTGATAGCGCCTCACATTACGACGTAAAAATTTCACTGTTTGTAGTATTTTTTTTCTTGGAGCAAAACAATTTAAATGTATTTTGTTTTTTGAATAACATATAATGCACCATGCATATGGACAATATAAAGTTTATAAACTCCATGAGAGCTTTTTTTTTCCACGCCTGAGATTGCGCCTTCAACAATTTTGGCAGCGCCTCACAATGCGCCTTCATAAATCCCTTGTAAAAAAATTTTGTTTTTGTTTATCTGTTTTGATTAACATACAAGGCAACATGTATATAGATGATATACAGTTACGAACCTCCATAATACAGCAATTTTTTTTACTTTCAAAAATGCCCGAGACTGCGACTTGAATATAAGCGCCTGAGACTGCAATTAGATGCATACAATAATAACAAACCATTCATAATAAAAAAAAAGTTTGTTGTTGTATCTCATACTACGCAAATATTGATTAATCTACGTTTCATACTATTTTAACTATACAAATCCTTTTTGATCTAAATAACCGTTTCCAAATCTAACAATGTCGACTATCATTCCTCTTTATGTGGTCTCACGAATTCTCCATCGCTCTGTTCTCCTTCTTCGACTTTTTTCTTCCCATGGTAGTACAAACTCATTGCAATTAGAGCCCTTTATGTTTAGATGTCTATGTACATCTGTATTGGCCTCATTTCTATTAAGTATTCGGCGTATATCAGTATGAAGATTCTACAATAGCTGCAAAACAAAAGTACGTCAAAGTAATTCATCAATGACATGTATTTTTTAAATGCATTATGAATTACAGTGTATATCAGCTATATACATAGTCCCTGAAATTGTATATTAGCCATATACGATTTCAGTAACACTGTATTTAAGTTATGACTATTAGTTATGTATTACTTGTATACAGTTTCATTAGACAAAAAAACTCATTTACATTTTGCATATACAAAAATCTTACCATTTTAACTGTTGCGCTATGTTAGTCATATATTCGATTACAAGGTCTCTCTTTGGAGGTACCCCTTTGTAAGCAGGTGACTCCATCAAGATTTTATTATCGTCCAGAATCTGAAAAGTATCCAAGTAATACGGTAGCACCATTGAGTATGCTTCTGCTAGTGCTATAGTTCTATAAAAATTAGTCCGTATCCTCTTTGGGTCGTATATAAAAAGCCTCCTCGAACGGATATCAAACCTTCCGATAATCCAGTGGTAGTTGTCAACATTCATGGGGAATAGAACGTGATCAACTTCAGCCCACAGTTTTCCAAACTTCATTCCTCGCCTATACATGCAATCAGGTCACTTATCTTTAATTTTTTACTGAATCTGCAGGATCCATAAATTCCACTACCGGCCTTTTAATCTGACCATTGAAATAAGGATCAGTTGTGGTAAATTTCAGATGTGCATTTAAAGAATACATGCCCTTCTTCTTCAGGCAGTACATGATGATACTCATGTGCTGAAACATGAAAAATTAGGACCAATGGCAAAGTTTAAATTAAAAGACAGTGTAGTTAATAATGTATTGCTGCTGTATACAGTTTTAAATAAACTGTATATTACATTTTCACAGTTTCATTGAAAAATGTATATTACATATATACAGTATCTGGACATTAAGAAGCACGAAACGTAGCTAAATTTATATGTATATTACCTAAATGTATTTCCAATGTATACAGTTTTATAGAAACTGAATGTTACATGTTCAAAGTTTCATTGAAAAATGTATATCACATATATACAGTATGTGGACATTAAGAAGCACGAAATAAATCTAAATTTATATGTATATTACATATATGTATATATATACAGTTTATGCACATATTATTTCACCCTTACACAATATTAGATATTAATAAAGATATAAGGCATACCTGTCCATTCAATCACTCATTTGTTAGAAGATATTCGGTAAAGAATTGCTTGCTCTTCACTGTCTTCAATCCTAAATCCACCATATCCATTTTGTCATTCTTCGGTGCGTAACATTTGTTGTTCTTGCTGCAGTCAAGTTTTCGTAAACAAAATTAATGAATAAACATTAAATAAATAACACATGATGCAGCACATTACTTTCACTTACTTTTTTGCAGGCAGCTTGTTCTTGTCAAGGAGTTTTTCTAATGATTTCAAAGTCGTAACATCTTTGATTGGTTGTCCAAGTAATGCAAAATCATCCAAATCATACCTCCGTGGGACAATTTTTTTCAATGATGCCCCTCCCTTAGATGCAGATTTAAAATCGCCGGTGTACGGTGAAGATATAAATTTCGAATCAAATCTCTTTCTTTTAGAAACCCACATAATCTTCATCGTATTCCACAATATTCACTACAAGATCCTGTTATTCAATGCAAATTTCATCAAGTTGTAGGTTTCAAACAATATTTGTATAGTTTCATTTCACATTTCTAACATATACAAGTTGAAGTTAGTTTTGATTACCAGGTCCATCTTACGTTTCAAAGTGTTTGCCGGCTCCTCATCATGCACAACAGACTTTCCTCTATCAAACGCATCAAACTTTTCTCCATTTATCCCATCAGCAAGTGTCAGCACTATCAGGGGATCATCTTGGGAAAGATGTAGGCCAAACGGGTTTACCTATCGCTCTACCAGGGGTTTTGTTGGCAATTTGTACAACACTAATACCCTACCTTTAGGAGCTGGCTTGAACTTGAATTCTTTTTCCTCCCCTCTAGTCGCTAATTCCTACGAATAAATAGTTTTGCCATTTAATTGGCATTTACCGAAATGATTGGTAAATAAATCATATCACTGTATATTGCCTATATACATTTAATAAATTATGTACTACATTTTATGTACCTGGGGCTGAGTTCCACTTGCTTCATCTTTTCCCCCGCTTAATTTATGATTGTATGCAACGTCAACTGTTCCCCCTTCCTTTTCTGTTTCCAAATCCTAACAAACCACATTTTTCACAACTTAATATTAACACATATACACATATTACCAACCAATATACATATATATCTTCTAAATTTGCATTTAACAACTGACCTACTTATCTGTTTGTTCGAGCATGGAGTCCTCTTTCCATTTAAATCTAAATCCATCTACTTGTACATCCCCAGATTACCTTTATTATCGGTACTGTCACCTTCATATTCCTCCTCATCATCTCCGTCATATTCTAATTCCTCATCATCTTCTAAAACAGCCATATCCCCTTTACTGTAGGTACTGTCACCTTCTCCTCATCATCTCTTTCATCTTCTGATTCCGCATCATCTTCTATAACAGCCATATCCCCTATATTTCCCTCACGATCATCCGAATGCTCATCTTCATCATCATTATTATTATCACTTTCATCATGACTACTATCTTCTTCATCTCTTTCGTTGTCTTCCGCACTATCCGCGTCTCCAATCTCATCCTTTAATCTTCACTTTCATTCACTGGGGTTTCCTATACAAATAATTACTATCGTTGTTAGCCGTATTCCGTAAACTTATGTTTATAGACACTTAATTCAAATTTTATTTAGCTTATAACATACCATTGTATTTTTCCTCTTCAGGTTTTGCACTTGCATTTTCAATTCATCAATGGTCCGTTTCATCAATTCCATCTCCCTCGCCATATTTTAAATTTTATGCTCTAAAATGGTGATATTTGCCTCTACAGCTTCTATAGAATCGATTCTTTTAGCATTCCCTTGCTCATCCCCACCGTCATCTACAGCCCTTGTTTCTGACCTTGAAAAAAATATGCTCTTGTACGTTAAGTTTAGTGCCTATCCGATCTTGTTCCTAATTTTGATTTTCATATACAATGTAAATTGAAGCTCAGAACACAACTTATAATTGACCGTATTTACTTTAATGTATATCACATATTGTATACCCATATACAAACATTTTTTAATACTAGTATACAACTTTATGCCTAATCTTTCATGAACTGTTGAAACATATTTTTCATGTATATCACATAGTGCATACCAATGTACAAACAGTTGTGTATACTGGTATACAGCTGTATGTCCCATTTTTCATGTTTTTGAAACATATTTTTCATGTATATCACATACTATATACCCATATACAAATAGAGTTGTATATTGGTATACAATTGTATGCCTGACTTTTCATGAACTCTTAAAACATATTTCTCATGTACATCACATACTGTATACCCATATACAAACAGTTTTATATACTGGTATATAGTTGTATGTCTAATTTTTTGAGAACTCTTAAAACATATATTTCTGTTGTATACCAGTATCCAATATGAACAGAACAAAAGTCAACAGCTTCCAATATAGAAAATCTTACCTCATCTTGTTGTTCAGTTGCAATGTGGAGCACCTTTCTTTCCTTATCCGTTGGAATCATTTCTCGCAATATTAGCTGCATTTTTTGAAAATAAGTCATAAAAAACATTCCGACAATTGACAATATACATAATTAACAAAATGTAAATTACTTACTTCCTCTATCGGTTTATTGAATATCATTTCCTGAAACCACTTTTTTGGAAAGTCCTGCTCAAGAGGTTTCCAGTTGAAGATCCATGGCTTGAATGTTTTGCTTCTCCTTATAACCTTTGTACGAGCCAGGTTCTCACATACCCCACACACCTCGTAGAACCAAATTTGCAACACGTATGGAAGTCTGTGTAGCCTTACTGATGTTGGTGTCTTTTTTTCTTGTTCGGTTTTTCACAGGCTTATAATAGTGGCATCATAGCTAAAACACCCCAAGAACTGTCCTTGTAAGTCTCATTCACAACACAATCAAATATCCATAATGGAATACCAGTCGTATGGGTTGTTCCTAGTATAAAGTAGCTAATGAAGTAGACTAAAAAACCTTTCAACTTGTCCTCGTCATTTTTTATTACGCACTCTATATCACTAAAACTGCCCAATAGCGCATGAAACTCATCCCTCCTGATCACATTCGGATTTTTGAAGTACTTTTTCCTAAGCTCCATTGAATCTTCACTATCAGTTGTAGGAACTTCTTGATTCCTTTGCTCGCCTTTCAATCCAGAAATTAAAAGGAAGTCATCCAGTTTGAAATGCTTATGTTCTCCTTCAATTGAGACAGTAATGAACTTATGTTTTTTATGATAGACTACCCTAAGTATGAGTTGTACCAGCAGCTTCTTATGAATTCTAACCTGGGGGAGGTTTGCCAAGTATCAGAATTGTGTGTCTCTGAAGTCTTTTCGGATATTTTCTGGTAGCACGTCAATGAAATGACGTATGTTAATATCTGAATTACCCATGGATTCCAGTCATGTAGCACCGGATCGTTGTACACCAGTAATTTCATCTGCAATTCAGTAATATGTTAGTCCTGTTTAACATTCAAATACATATACGGATGTACAATTTTTTTCTAAAGCAATCAAAAATTCAATTCAATTATGTATACCAATTTCTGTATATCCATATACACTCATTGTGTCCAATATACAACTACCACATTTACTGGTTGACTATACGACATACACAGTGCACACAATATACAATTTGTTTATCTTCAAAATAGGCCAACAAACACCGTTACATGTATTTCCAAAAATTACATCACAACATTAAACAGATATGTATACAACGTAATTAGGATAGAATCAAATTATATATGAATATAGAGCAAACGGAGTTACTTATTGAATATATAACAAAATAGTGTATACAACATGTATATACGACTTGTTTTTCTTCAAAATAGGCCACTATACACAGTTACTGATCTCTCTATTATTAGCAAATTCTCACTAATTAATATGTATACGAATATACAAAAATAATAGGACAATCAGTTAACAATTTGTAAGAAAAACTAACATACCCAAAGAGGGGTTTCCTCTACAATATCACATGCTTTCGCCTTTCCCTTTTTATGCATTATCAGAATATGATATCAGTTTCTATATCCAATATACGACATAGGTTTCAAATAATATACGAATTCACATTACACTAATTAATTACCTTTTTGTGGCTTCACGCGTCGTCTGTCCTAATTTCATCTTTCCTTTGTCCCTTCCAGCAACTTTTCCCTTGCTCGTAGACGCTCTGGTTTCCATTTCTATCGGCGATGGTAAGGCTTGTCTGAGTGGGCGAGATTGGAGGCACTTTCAGAGGACATGGTGTTTAGGGTTTTTATGGTTTTGAAACCGTCGGAGCAGACGGCGATGGGTTCGGATTACAAGGACGGTGGTCGGAGAAAAGGGCTTTGGTTTCGCCGGTTAGGATTGAAGAACGACTGAATAGTGGGGGTGGGTGGTTTCACGTCTTTTCCACTTTTAAAAGATGGATTATGTTTTATTAAAGGTTACCTACAAATGATTTCAAATATATTCCTAATCTATTATATTATAATATTTTATAAATAAGCATACCTTAAATTGTATTTTATTAAATAGGTATTTCTATTCTATAAATGTCTATCTCTTATAAGGGCATTCTCCTAATTTACCCATAATTAAACACTCACTAAAATTAAGTCGGTTCAAAAATATACTTGAGATATAAAATACGTATTGAAGTCGATAAAATACGGAGAGAGCGAGGGAAGGGAGTAGAAGAGTGCGCACGGTTTTGATTAGCCCAACACTCACTTTCAATGTATTTTTTTATTATAATTTAAAAATAATAAACTTAAATAAAATTGTAGAATTTTCTCAATTCCTTTTTCTTCTAGATGGTGTGTATAAAGTACTCCTAACATACGATGTCATTCTGAGTCTCATCTGTCACTCTTTAATCAGTTACTCTATTTCATGCCATCCTGAGTCTCATCTATGACTCTTTAATCAATTATTCTATTTCTTAATTTTTTTTGTCGGTTCGCCAATCTATTTAGTTCTTCATGCAACTACCAAATCAAGATCATACAACTACAATTGTATATTATATCAAGATCAAGATTAATCACTTTCTTGAAATTTCGTCGCCCGGATACTTCAACATTCATCTATTGAAAATTTCTTTCGATAATACGTCTAGAAGAGGGTAATCAAGATCGAACACAAGAGAATGGCATATGGGTCAACAAATTTTGCTCTTGATCTTGATTAGTCTCTTCTAGACTAGTTACGGAAAGAAAAAAATAAAAGATGAATGTCGTAACACACCCAAGATGTTAATAATAACAAATCCTTTTAATTCATTACTGTTGATTATCGGTACAAGACGTAAATTATTAGTACTTTTTTTTATGGTACGTAAATAAATAAATAAGATGCATATACTGTTTCTTGAATGTAAACTATCAAATTTTTTCAACCATACAAAAGATTCAAATATTCAATTTTTTTCAATTAATAATTCATTATAGACCCTATATGTGTGATTAATTATTATGAAAATATAACATAAAATTGTATTTGGTTGATTTATATTTTGGTATGGGTATAATATTGTTAAAAGCACGATTTGTCCAAATTTGTCAAAGAAGCATAACTTCATTTTGTTTTACAAGCAAATAGATTAATGAGTCAAATGATAACATTTAAATACACATTAAGGCCAACTGGAAAGTAGTTGTAGTATGAAAGCTACTTATCAGGCCTTTTCATCAATGCTTCTTTGAGTTTGATCCCTAGAGCATAGGCCAATGGCGGAGGCACAGCATTCCCAATTTGTCGGTGCTTGTGTTGTATGTTACCAGCAAACTTATAGTTATCAGGAAAGCCCTACATATACCAAATCAATGTGAAAAAGTTACATATAACAAACACACAAGAATGCTTGTAAAAGAGACAAAGCAAGGTAAAATTTCGGCAAAAGTTACCTGAGAGCGAGCACATTCACGGACAGTAAGAATTCTGTCTTGATCGGGATGGAAACACATCCCCACTTTCCCCATAGGTTGAGGATCTGTAATTGAAGTAGGGAAATTACCCTCCCAATCCAACCTTCCGAAAAGGCCCTTCCACTGATTGTGCCGCTTTGCAGTGTTCGGTAGGCACCATGGAATCAAATCAACTAATTGTCCAGTTGATAATTTAACCTGTTCATCTCAGCAGCATTATGGAATGCTCTAGAAGTTTCAAGACAGACTAAATAGCATTTGATTGAGAGTTTTAACTACCTTCTCGTCTGGAAGATCACGCCAATCAGCACCAGGCCGCTTTGGAATTCTCTGACACCTAATCAGATTCAATTCATTCATTTCTTTTGATATGTGGTCAGTCAATGTAATCGCTTCCCCTCGAATTTTCTTTTGGAACCATGACACAGGATCATTTTTGTACTGCATAACAGAGAAGAAATTTAACATATTGCTAAGTATAGTAGCTTGAAAATAAAGTTCCTGAACATAATTTATAATGGCTTAATACACCGAGACCCCCTGAAATTGTCCATAAACGCCTATTTCTCTCTTAAACTTTCAAAAATTCCAAATAATCCCCTGAAATTGCAAAATGTGCACGAATTTGCCCCTCAATGTGCCATGTGTCAGCTTTTGGTTGGTTTTACTTTCAAAGATGTTATTTTTATGATTTTTCTTTCCCCAACCAAAATCTAACACGTGAGGCAATTTGGTGCACTTTTTGCAGGTTCAAGGGGTTATTTGGAAGTTTTGAAAGTTTAGGGAGAAGATGTATTCAGCCATTTATAATTGCACATACCTCCAAGGTTGTCACAGAGGCACCATTGCCTACAGCAGGGAGATCACCTATGGTGTCTCTTACAGTTATTGGGCGGAAAGGGGCTCCATTAGCCGTACTTTGAACAGCAGCATAGTGCGAATTCTGAGACAGCGCAATTTTTAACTGTGGAGCAGCAAAAACATGCATCGGCTCTGGCCACTCTGGAAGTGTCTCCTCAGGGGCAGCTGCCCATATGAATGCTCGTTTTCGTGATTGAGAAACTCCGAAGGCTCCAGCTTCCAATATACCAAACCTTACCTGAGAAAAACTTGATTTGCATAAGGAATTGAAAAGGGAGGTGCATAAACATTTGCTTGCAGTACCATCCTGCTCACCTGATAGCCCATCTCAAGGAGAGAAGCCACAGTTAAACGAAAGGTTTGTCCTTTATTGAAAGACACGAAGTTCCTCACATTCTCTAGTAGGAAGTACTTTGGTCTAAAGTAGTCAGCGAATGATAGGAATGCTAGGATCATCTCGCATTGTACTTTACTCCAAGTGCTTTGATTAAACCTATTCATTCCAGAGAATCCCTGAAAACAAACATCTCTTTCCTCTCAGATGCTAAAAAGTTCAGTTAAATATGGTCTATAATCTAAATAAATGTGTATTGGCATTTCACATAGAAAAGGCAACAAAAAAGAATAGTACAAGAAGACAAAAGCTCCTGTTTTTATTCAACAAAGGCTAACATTCCCTGATCCAATTTCAGCCATTTTATTATATACAAAATATGGCTTAAAGTTGTATCAATTATTTTGCTTGCTTCGCATAATTAGATGCATCATTAACTCAATTCATGATAAAGCACATTTTTAACAAAATGCAAAGATAATCGATATGTAATATTTCGCGCTATAATCACTTCCAAAATAAAAGAAAAATAGGGCACATACTTGACAGGGAGGCCCTCCATTGATGAAATCCACCTGTCCAGGCAATGGCAAATCAGCAATGACCTTCTCATCAAGAGATTTTGCCAATTCTATAGCCTCAGAAGTGGAGATACAGTCATCTGTCTCTCCACATTTTTCCATCACAGCCCTGCAATTCAACTCAAAAACCATAAATCACGCGTTTAAACACAATAGTCACAATTTCAAAAAAACATCGTTTACCTGAGTATCACATTGCAATTATTTATGAATACCAATGACTCCGGATGGTTTTGTTTGAATGCTTCTCCAGCTGGCTCTTCATATTCAATAGCCCATTTAGTTGTTGAAACACCTAAGACATTGAAAAAAGCACATGCATTGGGTCATAGAATAAGAGATAACAGTACATTACTAGGTTTAACTGTTTAACAGTTACAAGGTGAAAAAAAAAGTAACCAGCTTGTCGCAGTCCCTCTGACAATCCCCCACAACCAGCAAAAATATCCAATGTGGCTAAGGATCCAGCTTGATATGGTGCAGTTTCATTTTCAAAATCAGCCTCTCCCTCTTTGCACTTACCCTTCCTCTTTCTAGATGCAGCATTACTTTCACCAATTGCAGTTGAATATCTCAATTTAATACATGCTGGCAACTGATTAATAAGATCAGATTGGAACATTAATCGTAGCACTGAATGCAATCAATAACAGTAACTCACATGCTACACGACTCTGTATAATATAATAATATCGATGCCTTTGGAAAGAGTCATTCATATTGTCAACATATTATCTTAAGAAAAAGGAAAGAACTAATTACCTGCTTGAGAGAACCATTAGAAGGATCATAAAGACGCTCACAGAAGAAAATATGGTCAGAGGTTACAGAAGCATTGCCCGTAGGAATATCAATTTTCTTTCTGAGTTCACATTTCCCTTTGATATCCTCAACAGATAAAATTTGTGTTTCTTCACTGTAATATACCTGAATTTCAATTTGCACCAAGACATAAATTAGCAGAATAGTAGCAAATGGCAACATTTACAGAAAGACTGGGAATTAAGTACCAAACTGAAATGGCCAAATACATCATTTACCCCTCGAACTTGGCACGAAAAGCCGGATGCCACCCTAAACTATCAGAAGTTTCAACTAACCCCCTGGACTTGGTAAAAGTGGACTAGTCCCCCCCCCCTGCCACGTGTCAGCTTCTGATAGGAGAAAGAAAAATCAGAAAAATGACATCTTTGAAAAGTCAAACCAACCATAAGCTGACACGTGGCATTGAGAGGGGCAAACTGGTGCACTTTTGCCTGGCATCCGGCTTTTTGTGCCAAGTTTAGGGGGTCTCAATGCATTTGCCTAAAATAATTAAACAATTTTTTATAAGTATTACCTCACGAATATCAGAACAATAAGCCTTCTCAGGTGAGATGTCATCTGGTCTAAAATATCTCTGGACCTTGACTTGGATGGATTTTTCTGTAGCTTCTTTTGATCCCTTTGGGACAGTGATCTCCAGCAACTGGCACACAACATAAGGTTTTAACCCTACATTCCTTCCACCTTTGAATGTTTCTGCCTCCCTGTCTGTGGTGAACTCTTGAGGGGTTACATAGACAAAATCATAAACAGAATACTGAACTCCCCTACATACAAATCCATCCCTGGAAGAACTCACTTTGAAAATGTCCTTTTCGGTTTCAAATTTTCTTAATTTGCAAGAATTACAGAAACCGGAACCAAGACCCATTGTATCATAAGGAAGACTGAAAAATGCACCTTTCTCTGGCCAATACAAACTTTTACAGTAATATTCCAGGGGTAATCCTTTCTTTTTCCTGTCTTCAGCTCTTGCTCTATCGATTTTATGAGCAGCATCATTATCTTTTCTATGTTGATGTCCCCATGGCATTTTTCGGACTTCCATTACAATTGTCTGCTTCACATCCTGCAATTCATAATCCATGCAGCCATTTGTCAAGAAAACCTCTCTTTCATTGGCAGCATTTCCAAGAACTGTCTGTGACCCATGCTGCATCATTCTCCCATGAAACATTTTGTTACCATCTGATGTTTCAAACATGTACTCAACAAAGTAGATTGTTGGGGATTCATCTGACGCATCAACTTCCAACACAACAGAACTACCAACATTAATTGTCTCTCCACGAACAACAGCGCATTTAAAAACAGTTTCACCAGATTCTGTTTTGCCTGCAGAACTACCATCCCAGTGTACTTCGTCCTTCGAATGTGATTTAGTTCTCGACACCAACGAGCAAGGCTTTTGTGCCTTCTCGATAACAATCTGATTCTCCTCTTCAGCGACATCATCATCATTGTCCTCTTGATCTTCAATTTCATCTTCCTCTTTTATTTCACAGTTAGTTTCCCCGTTTGAATCTTCCGGGGAGTAATTAGAGTAATATTCCCCCCAAATTCTGTTAATGAGCCTTGTTGTTGTGGCCTGCATAGCTTTCCTCTTAGACATCACAGACATTGAGCCCATTGCTGCCCGTGGATTTAAATTGGGTTGAATCTTTTGCAAAATTTGTTTCTTATTGACAGTCCATTTTGTGTGGTGTCTCTCCTCCATCTTCTTTGCAAGACCAATCACAAAAGCACATTTCTTTATTTTTGCATCTGGATATTCGGCAAAAAGCTGTAGTATGATCTGACCATGAACAACCACATATCTCTCAACAGCTGCGGGATCAGAAGAAATGTAACCATAATCACTCTTTTCCAACTTAGATACATCTTTGATTACATTTGCAAAAGAAAGCTTTGACACCCGTGATTGGTTTTTCAACATTGTAATGATGCTTCTTGCAAGTTGAGCTGTTTTAAGAATTGGCTTATACCATGAAGAATATTGCTTTGATGGTTTCCCAAGTCTATACCTGGAGGATAGAAAAAGAAAGAGTATAATGGATAATTGAGAACAGTTTTATGATTAATTCATAAAAGGCTTCACAAATAAATAACAAACTCTATTTTTCAAGTTAAATATCAATGAGTTCATCTTAAAACCTGTTTTCCAAACTTAAAGTTGCTAATGATATATATAGTCATGTCAACATTCTTCTTAATAAAAGAAACAATGACCAGTAGCTACACTTTTTATCTTAAAGATTGACTATAAGCAACATGACAAGACAAAGATGAGTGCATTGTACTGATCAATTATAATATCATAAAATATGCAATTACCAGGCCATGTCAGTGCGGATTGATATGAACACCATTGAGGGGCCAAGCTCAATCATCCACTCTTTTATCGCACTCAAAAAAATGGGCAAACCCATATCATTTTGTGCCCCAGAACTACCTGAAGATGATTGTTCAAGATTATTATCAAGACAGAATCCACTTCCATCATCGTCAGTCATTTGACCTGACCCAAAAATAGTGACATCTATATCTTCACATGGTTTCATGGGCAGGAGCTCCAAAGAAAGCAACCTTAAATCCAAATTATATAATGACCAATTGTGGAGCATTCTTTTAGGAAGATCATCTGGGTCAACCATCATATGCTCTTCACTATCAATTGCTATGTACTCATCAGTTTCTTCATCAGAAAGTTTGTAGAATGCAGGCAAAGGGTAGTCATTTGCGATTTCATCTTCATTAATTTTGATGTAGACCGTATTTGCAGAATTTCTTCTCTTCTGCTTCTTTGTAGATTGCCAATATTCTTCATCTTGCAACAATCTAGCTAATTTCGCGTCTTCATCTTCTTCAGCAACACTGGAGGACATATTAGACTGAGTTGTACATGAATCTCCTCCAAAGTTTTCATTGATTGTCAAGTTCCCACCATAGCCTGTTGCATTTGCCATTACCAAATTTCCAAGTATGCGGCTCTTATCTTTCAAGGCAAGAAGTGCAGGCAGCTCCTCGAATTTCTGATCGTTCTTCTTTGATGTCTCGTCTAACCCCACAAGTTGGTTATAAATAAATTCGCCTTGAGAAACAATAAACTCCTTCATGGATGCTGGACCAGAGAAACACTTGCTCCCGCTCATTGACCGAACAACACCAGCAAGCAACTCATCAAGAGAGAGATCAGGATTTCCTCCAGAAGATTTGGACAGTTTTTTATACACCTCTATACAAGCATTAGCCTTTTCAAAGAAGTGAGCATAGAATTTCTTGTAATTACTTGCAGGTTTAAGGCAATCGTAATCGGCAATATCTGTTGTGAGCCATACGACAGGCGATCCATCTTCATAACCAGAAATGGCCCACCCTTCTATCCTTCCAAAGCCTTCACACCTGACACGCCTCCCCTTTTCTTTGTCTGAATTCTCCTCGAGGGGCAATATAATGCCAGATATGAACATGTCTTCGACTTCAATCATCTCGAGAGGTTGTGGGGTGCCATTAGCATCATGCAAAACAAAATCTGTTAGTCTCCTATTCGAGCGTCCATCTTCTCCTCCATGCGTTAAGTGAATAGCTGAGATCTCATCTTCTGCAAGCTGATCCTTCTTTGATTCAATAACATCAGATTTTTCTGATAAGCGCACAGATTTTTCCTTGAATTTTGTGCATGCAGCAGCTCGCTTTGGCCTTTTCAAAGAACCAGATGGCTCTTCACCCTTATGCGAGGAACTTCGCTTCTTAACTTTTTTGTTATTTGTTGCTTCCTTGTTTGCTTTACCAGTGTCCTTCATCCCTGTAACATATTGAAAAGTCAATGGAGCAAAGCAATTCTAGAGGCATGTTATGAAAATCATGTAGACATTACACCAATATTAATACTGAGAGACCACCACAAAACAACAGATAGCAAATGAATGGGCACAATGAGTTTATTTTAGAAGAAACACTGTCCACTTTAGCAAAAATTAAAAAAAAAAGATAGAAACTGTTGAGAAATGATTGAAGCATGCATTTTACATGGTGGGCTAGCTGCAAACAAGCAATCAATATACAATTTTTCCCAGTGGACTGGAGGTTCATTCATTACTGCATATTATCCTATGGTTTACATTCATGATTGAGTTGCATAATCCAGTGCAACTACCCTAACCCCAAAATTTAAAAAGAGCTACTATATCATATAACTAAAACTTCAGAAGGCAATTTTAGTGTGCTATACCCAAATTTAGCAACTCAAGGAAATGGATAAACATTAAAAAAAACTAAGTTCTCAAACAAAACGACAACAAAACAATTATCTATTGTATGCACAAACACAATAAAACATGTAGAATTTAAGCTATTTAACATAATAGAGTTCAAAGCAAGCCAATTCAGCCTCATACTGCAAACACCGCTGAATTAAAGGGTTACTATGGTACATCAAGTGGAACACTGAACAATGAACTAGTACAACCAAAGTTAAATTGAACGAATAAATAATAAATAAATGTGGTAAATGAATACGAATTATCTTCTCACATACCTGATGGTGGATTAGCAGGGTCAGGAGCTGATGAATTCAAAAGCTTTGCAGATCCCATTCTAACGATCCCTCTACAGTGCCACAAGGATTCCTTTTCAGCTAATCTGAAAAAAAAAACATCAAAATTGTGAAGAATATGTTCGATTTAGCAAATCATAAGGAGAGCAAAATTCAAACAGAAAGATATATCATCTAACAACTTCAACACTTTTAGGGCACCCACAGAAATCCCCACTATCTATTTCTCAATCTAACCAGAGACAAAACAAAATCTAAATTTTAAACAAACTTAACCTAAATTTTACTTCACCACAGCAAACAAGTATGAAAACCCACTCACATCTAGCGAAAGTATGTCCAGAAAACCTTGATTAGCATAGATGAGAGTGTGTGTAGATGATCGATTGCAACATGCAACCCTGAAAATGAAACTGAAAGAGGATGAATAATGGGGAGACTACAGAATTTAGGGCATTGTATACGGAGGCTCAAATTTTGGTAATGAAACTGATTTTAGAAAGAAGACAAATGGGCGGGAATTCTGGAATTTGGGGCTACATAATTTGGCGCCCATCGCCGAAAAAACAAAAATACTACTCCTACCGCCTCAGTTTCACTTTCATCCCGCCATTTACATGCCCAAATGAACTTCTTGTCTTCTTTTTCTTTTCGTTATAAACAGCTCGAACGACCGCTGTAAAACGTGAGGTTAGAATTAAGATTTTGAGGTCCCTATTTGGGTAGTTATCGAAAAGTAAAATGAGATATTTATTAGAATAAGTTCAATCGTTTTTTTTATTTTTTATTTTTTAAATTTCATTTTAAAAAGTTTATCGTATTTTTATTTTAATCATCTTTTTTATTTTCATTCTTTATATTATATTTTAAAAAATATTATTATTATATTATTATTATTTTAATTTTTTTATATATTTTAATTTTAATTAACTAATAAAATAATAAAATAAATAAAAATAATAAAATAATTATTTTTTAAAATGAGGTTCCTCGTATTTTAAAATACATCATTTCCTATATTTATTATCCATTTTAAGAAATTTCTCAAAATAAGTAACCATTCAAAGCGCCTTACTAACACTTTTTGCATTTTTCTTTTTTTTTCAATTTCTATTTTCTAAGACTCTTTTTACTTGTTTTTATTTACTCCATTTGCTTTCTTTGCTGAGATGGCTAAAGATATTCATAAATATTTTGTACTTTGAATGTAGAATTTAGTGGCTAAAATACATATTTTTTACTTTTAGGATTTATAAAATTTAGGGCTTTGAGCGATGCATATATAAAAGTAATAAATTATTACTTATAATTATAAATTTATGATAGTAAAAAGGACATGAAGTAAGTAAGCATATCCATGCTACGTAGTGACACCATATGCATATAATGGATTTACATAACAATTTTGTTACTTAAGTGATATGTTGTTTTAGTTGGTAAATAATTTCTTATGTTTTCAAGCAAAATAATAAATTCTTGAATTAATATGTCTAAGGCTGGCCCTTGAATATAGGCTATGAATGCGATGAATTAGGGCAGACAATTGAAATGTGCCCAAATTTTATAAGTATATGTAAATAAAAGTTTTAAGGTATTTTATAAATTTACTCAAAGTTATGAGTTTAATTATTAACATAAAATTAATAAAACCTATCTTATATTAAAAATAGTGCAATTTTACAATAAAACTTTTTTAATCAAATGAACCCTTAATTCTTTTCGGCTACGACCCTCAAAATATTAGGATTAGCTCTGAATATGTCATAATTTATAAAATTTATTTGTGTATTTACATATTATATCTTGTCATATATTTTTTTATTGTTACTCTGTTTTTTATAAAAAAAATATTTCTTTATCATTTATTACCATTGAACCAGTGTTATGATGTATTGTAAAGTAATAGTAAAAAAAAAACAAAGTGAAAACTCTCTTGTAGTAGTGAATTATATAAATCAATTGCTGGCAACATACATTAATGCTAATTCAAATAGTGTTGTTAACAAGCACTAAAGTTACGTTTTACACAAATTGGAATTTTACATCGATAATTAAAGAAATAAAAAATGATATATAATTAGGAAAAATCGAATAAACTTAACATCTATTATCAAGATTAGGACTTTTAATATGTTGTCAAGTCAAGTTAGTAAGTAAATCATCCATTTTGATTCTTATAATTCCTGTTAAATTTTTTGGTATTGAGAAATCACTCATATGATGTCAAATTATTTAATGTAACACATTACAAATATGTATATTTAGTACAAACTACCAAAAAACTTAAATATAACAGAGTAATGCATTATATGATGATTTTATTTTAACAAAATAAAAATTATTTTACCCTTTATCGTCAATCTATTCGTCAGCACACAACTCGTTTAATGGGGATTTTTTTTAAACACGACTCATTTTAAAGGTGATAAGTGCTAAAATGGTTATTGAGTCACCAAGTAACAAAAAACATTGAATTGCCACTTAATAAAGAATAAATCTAACCACTAAAATTTGCTTCGGCGGTCACCACCTTTTTAAAAAAAATCAATAAATATGAGGTAGGAAGTTCAAACTCTACCACCAACAAATTTAACAAAAATAACATATATTACTAAAAAAATAAAGCATAAATCTAAGTAGACAACGAGAGTGAAATAAATAGAAGGATGAAAAAAGAAAAAATGAATTAAAAAATTATAGGATAAACTTAGAAAAATGTCTTGTGGTTTGACTGTTTTGTAAAACGATTTTTATGAAATTTTTTCTTTCAAATGATGCATGTATTTTCAAAAGTTAGCAAAAAGACGCCTTCAAAATTTTAAAACCACATTTAGAAGGGTAATCTTATCCATTTTAAAGTGAAATTTTATAGTTTTGTTTTATAAAAATATAATACACATTAGTTTTAGAATTTTTTGAGAAATATAAATATTTACATTAATTCAAAATTGACGATAACTTTAAAAAATCATACTAAAATAAAAATTTTCTGAAACTTACTTGAATCTTGATAAATAATTCACAAAATAATATAAAAATGTTAAATTTATTAAAATAACTGATATAGCATAAAAAACTAATTTTAAAAAACATTTTATGTGGTTAATATGTTTTTACTTAACTTAATTTTAAAATTACAAACACTCATTTAAAATAAAAAATTTCACAAATTTTTTTTTATAAAACAGCTCAAACATAAAACATAATTTTAAAGTTTACCGTTTACCCATAATTATAAAACAACTGAAACCAGAAAAACGAATGACAAAAAAAAATTTTCTTAGACCAAAAATAAGGAATTCCGTCGTTTCAAAAGTTCCACTTTAGAAATTACTAAAAGACAAAAGTAAACCAACTTAACGCAATACTTGTCTCTTTGTTTGGTATATTTTAATTTTTAACACAATAATATAGTTACTATTTTTTTTATTCAAATTATAAGAAAGACATAACAGAACTGCCATACAAGTAAATATATTTAATACAGAGTAAATTTAAAAAATATACCATGTGATTTCGGTCATTTTTAAAAAGATGATTATAAAATTTTTTATTTTAAAATAAGGACTGTGGTTTCAAAAGTTAACAAATAAATGACAAAAAAATATTATTACTTTGAAAATATGTCATGAAAAACGGTAATCTTATCCATTTTGAACTGAAATTTTGTAAGTTGGTTAATAAAAATATAATACACCTTAGTGATAAATGTTGAAATTTTTTGATAAGTTTAAGTTTTTTTAATTAAAAGATAATAATAATTTTAAAAAACCATAACAAAATGAAAATCTATGAAACTTATTTAAATATTGATATATAATTCATAAACAATATAGATAAATTATAGAAATATTAAATTAATTAAAATACCACTTGTAACATTTAAAGATAGACATTTTATAATTTTTTTCCTTTATTTGCTGACTTTTAAAACCACATGCCTCATTTCAAAAATAAAAATTTTATGATTATCTTTTTAAAAATGACCAAAACACAAGGTATATTTTTAAAATTTACCCTTTAATATATTGTTACATTATATTGGGTCTAAGAGGGCTGAATTTGAATTTTGATACTTGAATCAAGTTCATTCTAGAGGCTTTTATATAAATGAGTAAAAAATATTAATTTAAAAATGCTACAACAAGGACAAAATGATTTTAAATGCGCCCTTGCAAAATAATTATAATCCTTCCACCCCTTACATGGAGAACCCTGTTTCTTCTTTTTTTTTATTTGTTTTATTTGTTTTGCTTATATCTTTTAAACCGTTCATTTTTTCGACATATCGCTCTAGAGTTTTTTGTTCGTCTCCTTTTATCTTCGAAAGTAGATCCACGATGATGTACTCTTATCGAGTATTTTTTAACAGTCAAATATCCAATAGATATATAATAGAAGTCCAATAGAAATCAGTAAAATTAGAAGACCTTTAAATAACACATGAATGTCCAGTTTTCAAAGGTGGAGGACTCCTAAATTATACCAGTAAAATATTAGCAATGGTCTTAATGGTAGCAGTTTATAAAGTTATCGTATAACGATGGATACAATGAAATTTCCATGATCTATTAGATATCTATAGATGATCTATAAGAAATCTATTGGATAAAAAAATGACAAAAAGTCACAGTGGATGTCGTTTTAAAGATAAAAATAAGACGAACAAAAAACTCTAAAGCGACATATCGAAAAAACAAACGGTTTAAGAGATAAATGAAAAATAAGGAAAAAAATCAGAAAAACAAGAAACATGACAATTGTGTAAATAGAATTGAAAAAATGGAAAAGTTAAGATATATTCAACAAGTATGATAATCTTGTAAACATTTTAATAAATATATAATTAATTTAAAAAAAGTGAACAATTATGATAAATTCCCTTCGTTCTATGCAGTACTGAGTCCATTATGAGTTTAAGCCCGACCAACCTATCTTCTAAATTACTCAAAGGCACCATTACTCACCAATAGCTGGGAAAAGGGGCTGCATATACTTGGAGTATATTTTATTAGACTTGTTCGTGGCCGGACTATCTATCAAAAACACCGTTTTAAAAATTTCCGTTTAGTTTCGTCTAGGTCCCATTTAGACACTATTTTTGGGTTCGTCGTCCGATTTTTCATTTCTCGAGCGCTATCGGGTGCTGGATCGATATATTGCCGCCTAGGCACCTCCTAATCCGACTTTTTTCATCAAGGCACCACCTAATTCGATTTTTTCACAATTTTTAAGATACCCATACTTAAAATAATTATAGTTTAAAATATTCTCACCATATAATTTTCATTTTGAATCTCAAACCGAGAAATAGTAGGTTATAAACCAAATAAAATTTGTGAAGATATGCGTTTTTAAGGAATTGCATTTAGTGTTAATGTATTTTTATGTAAGAATCGATTAAGACTTATGTTTTAATATGCCAAACTATGCTTTTGTAATACATTATTACATTATAATTTATTTTTTAGTTGAATTTATACTTTTATCTATTAATAAATATTAAAAATTAAAAAATCATATATCCGCCTAGGCCTCGTTTAGGAGTTGGAAGCCACGGCTGCCCAACTAGCGCTTAGCGCTTTTTAAAACATTGATAAAAAATGGCCTGAGCCTAGTATCAAGATCACCCCGAGCTTGCAAAAGGCCAAAGTTCTATGGGTATTTAAAAAAACCATAAAATTTTTTTTACAAAAATAATCATATATTAACAAAACCATAATATTTCACATCAACTCTAATATCATTCGTTTATATTACAAACCATAGTTATGTTTGATTAGCAAAACCAAAACCCGACCACTTTCTATTCTATATGCTTTTCATGTGAGGAGAAAGAGCGTGATGGACACAGCTGACAGACCTTTCTTCCATGACAGCTACAGGTAAGGACCTTCTAGTACAATACTTTATCTACAACTTCAACAATTGAAAAATATTGCGATTTATATGAGTCTCCACTCAGTGAATATAAACAATTAATGAATTTAACAATCACATACAGTCACACCTTCAAAATAAACATACAGTCATTCTTATATACTATTGGATGATTCATTTATTTAATTGTTGTGACTCTTCCGGCCAAACTATTGCCCTGGGATACATGTAACATTTGTAACATATAACAATTGATTTGCTGGTCAGCTATATAACAATTGGTTAACCTTTCGGTCCAGATAAACAATTGGTTGACATTTCGGTCCATTTATCAAATATTGCAATTGGTTGCTCATATAGGTCCAGATAACAGAACATGTATTGCAATGTGATCGGCTATGTCACAACATCTCTCCTTATTTTATTTGTTCCTGTACAGTTGCGTATATCATGTATAATTCAATTAACTCATGTTTCACTAAATAAACATAGGTGTATATAATTCAAATTTCCCAAATAACATATAATCATTCAATTCACAATAATTCACCAAGCATTCAAATATCACGTATCAAAACATTTCACCCATAAATTCATTTCATGTTTATACTCACAGATAGAATGCTAATTTCCACGAAATCGACTTGTTTCCTCCTCTTGAACACTTTCACGACCTCGTGTTCCTATAAGCATAAATTCACCTCAATACATTTCACTTTGTGTTGTTTTATATTTATAAAGTTTTCATGACTTAAACCATTGTTACTTGTATACTTGTTCATATGACCTTGCTCTACTTAAAAATTCATAACTTTCAATTCACTTCTCCAAATGATCTGATTCTTTTTTTATTCTATCGTTAATACACAAAGCTATAACATACTAAAACCTCAAAAATTTAGGAGTCTTATACGATTTATAGGAAATTTCCCATTAAAACCTGTTTCAGTCCCGCTTTACCTGAACAGCAACTTAATAAAACGGGTATAACTCTCTCTACACAACATGAATCGACCTGATTTTTTTTCCTACTTAAACTATACACATAAGGGAATAACCTATCAAAAAATTAGAATTTTCTAAGCAGTATAACAATCCCAGATTAATTTTGAAACTCGCCCTATCTCTTTGATCATCCAATTCTGCTCACTTCATCTTATAAAAGTCATAACTATTGATCTACTCATCTAAAAATTCCCAAATTTTGCAGGATGAACCTTGACATAAAGAGGAACAATTCATCTTCTACTAAAACTACTAATTCTAACTTTAACTCCACAAAAATCGCACTAAAAAGTTACTAAAATACCTGATTCCTTCCTTCTAACTCTCTTCTTCTCTTCTTCCTTATGCTTTGTTCTTTGCTTTGTATTTTAGGAGATGAAGAACTGATCAAATTCTTATCAGGTCATACAAAGATCTAAAGGGCAAAAGACCAATTTGCCCTCAAATTCTTTATTTAATACAAATACTAACTATACTAGATACATATACATATATCTATACCATACTAATACTAATTCTAATACTAATTCTTATACTTAAATCCTTATGATATATTATAATTTTATTCAACTTTATATGTTCAAATAATTATTTTATATCTATAACATAACTATTCTCCACTTATTCCTTAAAATTCTATAGTCATATAATTTGGTACCTAGATATTAAATATCGTATTTTGTATGGTTAAAATAACTATTATTTTCACTAACCCATTTTAATAAATATGACATGTAAAATATTAAATATAATGACATGTAATAGATGTGGACAAATGCAAATATAATGCATAAAATGAGATGTTATAATTCTCCCCCTCTTAAAGAATTTCGTCCTCAAAATTAAATACCTGAATCAGAAAATAAATAAGGATAGTCCTTTCTCAATTGATCTTCTGTTTCCCAAGTGGCTTCTTCTACTGAATGACTTTTCCAAAGTACTTTTACCAATGGTATTTCTTTGTTTCGCAATTGTTTGGTCTTATACCCGATAATTGCTACTAGTTCTTCTACATAACATAAATTATCGGCAATCTCTATCTCTTGGTCCTTCAATACATGAGTAGGGTCTGACCGATACTTCCTTAGCATGGTCACATGAAAGACATTGTGAATTTAAGCTAACTTTGGTGGTAATGCTAGTTTATAAGTAAGGGGACCAATTCTTTCAAGAATTTCATAAGACCCTATGTACCGCGGACTAAGCTTCCCTTTCTTCTTAAACCTTAGCACGCCTTTCTAAGGTGATACGCGAAGAAAAACTTTATCCCCTACTTCATATTCCTTTTCCCTTCTATGTTGATCAACATAACTTTTCTGTCTATCTTGTGCTGCCTTGATTCTTTCTCTTACTATCTTCACCTTTTCAAGTGTGTCTTGTACTATTTCTGGACCCTCCAAAACCCTTATCCCTTCTTCATCCCAACAAATAGGATTTCTGCATTTTCTTCCATAAAGAGCCTCATACGATGCCATTCCAATACTACTATGATAGTGATTATTATAAGCGAATTCCATTAGAGCAACATATTCATCCCACGCACCTTTGAATTCCATAGCACAAGCTCGAAGCATTTCTTCCAAAGTCTGAATTGTTCTTTCTGATTGACCATCTGTTTGAGGATGAAAAGCAGTACTAAAGTTCAATTTTGTGCCAAATGCCTGCTGTAAACTTCTCCAAAATTGAGATGTAAATTGAGGATCTCTATCTGATACAATAGACACATGTATTCTAAGTAATCTGACAATTTTATTCACATACTTCTTCGCTAAATTCTCTAATGAACAACCCCATTGTATGGGCAAAAAGTGGGTTGATTTCGTCAATATATCAACAATAACCCAAATAGCATCATTCTTTCTTTGAGTTTTCGGAAACCCGTACACAAAATCTATAGTAACCATCTCCCATTTCCAAACCGGTATAGGTAATGGTCGTAATTTCCCTGCTGGAGCTTGATGTTCAATCTTTACTTGTTGACATATCAAGCACTTTGAAATGTATTCAGAAATATCCTTCTTCATTCCAGACCACCAAAAATGAGAGCGCAAGGTATGATACATTTTTGTCATTCCTGGATGCATAGCATATGGAGCAGTATGAGCTTCTTCTAAAATTTCCTTCTTCAAATTATCAACATCGGAGACCCAAATTCTTTTTCCCAACATTAAAGTATCATTTTCTACTGTAAAATCAGTGCTCTTTCCTTGCTTGACATTTTCTATAATCTCTTTTAATTGAGGATCTCGAACCCGAGCTTCCTTAATTTTGTCATGTAACACTGGTCTTACCTTGAAGTTAGCTAATAATGCACCATTTTTGCCCAATTTTAAGTCAGCATCCATTTCTTGTAATTGAACATATGTGGGAGTTTAGAAACTTGAACATTAGCCATTACACTACTGGATTTTCTACTTAAGGCATCAGCTACAACATTCGCTTTTCCCGGATGATATTCTATCGTGAAATCATAATCTTTTAACAATTCTAGCCATCTCCTCTGCATCATATTCAATTCTTTCCGACTCAACAAATATTTTAAACTCTTATGATCAGTGAAAATCTGAAAAGTTTCTCCATACAAATAATGCCTCCAAATTTTCAAAGCAAACACAATAGCAGCCAGTTCTAAATCATGCATTGGATAAGATAATTCATATGGTTTTAACTGTCTAGATGCATACGCAATTACCTTCCCGTGTTGCATTAGAACACAACCTAAACCTTGGTGAGAAGCATCACTGTAAACAACAAATCCACCAGTGCCAGTCGGAATTGTCAAAATCGGAGCTATAGTCAATCATTTCTTTAATTCATCAAAACTTTTCTGGCAATCATCTGTCCACTGAAACTGTACATTCTTTCATAGTAATTTTGTCATTAGAGCAGCAATAAGAGAAAACCCATCAACAAATCGTCGATAATATCCTACTAATCCTAGAAAACTTCTTACTTCTGCTACATTTTTCGGAGCTTCCCATTGAACCACAGCTTTGATCTTTTTACGATCAACCTGAATGCCTTGACCAGAAACCACATGTCCCAAAAATAAAACATGATCCAACCAGAATTCACATTTGCTAAACTTTGCATAAAGCTATTTTTCTCTCAAAATCTTAAGCACAATTCTCGAATGTTGCTCGTGTTCTTCATTGATTTTTGAGTATACAAGTACGTCATCAATGAAAACAATGACAAACTTGTCAAGATACTGTTGAAATACCATGTTCATCATAGCCATGGAAGCTGCAGGTGCATTCATCAAACCAAACGGCATCACCAGAAATTCATAATGCCCATATCGAGTTCTGAAGGCTGTTTTTGGAACATCTTGCGCTGAAATTCCGAGTTGATAATACCCTGACCTCAAATCAATTTTAGAAAATACACGTGCTCCTTGTAATTGATCGAATAAATCATCAATATGAGGTAAAGGATATTTATTCTTCACAGTTAATCGATTCAACTGTATGTAATTAATGCAAAGTCGCATAGTGCCATCCTTTTTCTTAACAAATAATATCGGAGCGCCCCAAGGAGACACACTAGGTCTAATTAATCCCTTATCAAGTAACTCTTATAACTGCCTTTTCAACTTTTTTAATTCCACTAGAGCCATTCTATATGGAGAAATAGAAATCGGTGCAGTTCCTGGAACTAAATCAATGGTAAATTCTGTTGCTCTATCAGGTGGCAATCCTGGTAAGTCCGCAGGAAATACATCGAGAAATTCTTTAACAATAGGAATATCATCAAGTGATACATCTGATACTTTGGTGTCAATAATATGTGCTAAATATGCCTCACATCCACCCTTGATTAACCGAAAAGTATTAATTGCAGAAATTAAACAAGTCGGTACTATCTGACATTCACCCTGAAAAATGACTTTTAGCTTATCTGATGTCTCTAAAATAACTTCCTTGGTGAAACAATTTACTACTTCATGATGTTTTTCCAACCAATCCATATCGAAAATCACATCAAACTCTCTAATAGTCAATCTAATCAAATCCGCACTTAATATAACCTTGTCAATTTGAATCAAACGATTTCTGTACACCTAATTTACAATCACCAATTCACCCAAAGGAGTTCCCACATATAGATCAAATCCCAAAGGTTCACAAGCCATATGCAATTGTGATGCCAAGTTTGATGATATAAATGAATGAGTTGATCCAGGATCAATTAATGCACAAACATCCATACTGCAAATAGAAATCTTACTGGTAACAACTTCTGGTGCGTCAATAGCTTCTTGTCGAGTCATGGCAAAAATGTGAGCCTGTGTTGGAGGCCTAGAACTTTGAGCCTCAGATCTACCAATATTGCTTGTTGTTGTTCCCCTACCCCTACCTCTACCTGCTACTACACCAGCTCTCCTAACTCTGGTATTCTGAACTGTAGCCTCTGATTGAGCTCTTTTAGTTACTTCTATTCATTTTGGACAATCACGTATTAAATGTTCAAAAGAGCCACATAAGTAACAGGCTCCAGTCAGTTTCCTGCATTCGCCTTCATGCAATTTACCACATAGCATACACTAAGGTTTTTGTCCCGAGCTTTATTCCTGACTTTATCTCGAATGAGTTTGCACATTCGTTCTTCCTCCTCTATTCCTAGAATATCCTCCTCCAGCTATAAACTTTGATGGATAAGAATTTGTTTGATGTTTAGCAGACTTTTTACTTTGGTCACCACCAAAATCACTATAACCTCTTCTAGCTTTATAATCTGCTTTCTCTTTTTCTAGTCTTTCAGCCCTAACTGCAGCATTTTTCAACTTTAGGTAACTTTCAAGTTCAAATGATGATATCTTGGTTCGAATTTCATATCTAAGCCTATCCTCAAATTTCCTGCATCTATTCTTTTCAGTCGCCACTAATGTTGGTATATAACTGGATAGCTGATTGAACTTAACTTCATACTCGACCATTGTCATCCTCCCCTGTCTCAAGTTTAAAAATTGTCTTCTTTTATCATCAATGTATACATCAGGCCTATAATTACTTTTGAATTCCCGCATAAAATCATCCTAAGTCGTGATAGGAGGCTGAACAGTGCTCCCCGGGATAGTCTCCCACCAGTCATAAGCATCATCTTGAAGTAAAAATACCGCATAATCGAACTACTTATCAGGAGTACAATGCATCATATTGAAAACTCTTTCCAACCTTTTTAACCATCTTTCCGCTACTGTAGGATCTGTAGTTCCCTTGAATTCTTCTGCACCTTGTTTCTTCAATTTATCGAACCTTCTTTCTCTTTAGACAAATGTTGCAGGTGCTTGCACCACATGTGTTTCTAGATAATGCTGTAAATTTGATGCATGAGAATGCATAGGTGATGCAGATGTAATAGGTTGGATTTCTACAGGTTGATTTACGGCTGGTCCCTCTTTCCTCGGGTTAACATTTTGGTTCTCATCAGCCCTATATGAATATGATAACATGTTATAAGATAACATATACTAATCCCACATTATGTATGCATTTGTATGTCCCTATGACCATATCCCTACTCTGATACCAACTGAAACACCCTTATCATATAATAATTATAGAAAAATACCATAAATTTTTTTTGTACAAAAATATTCATATATTAACACAACCATAATATTTCACATCAACTCTAATATCATTCGTTTATATTACAGACCATAATTATGTTTGATTAGCAAAACCAAAACCCGACCACTTTCTATTCTATATGCTTGTCATGTGAGGAGAGAGAGCGAGATGGACACAGCCGACAGACCTTTCTTCCATGACAGCTACAGGTAAGGACCTTCCAGTACAATACTTTATCTACAACTTCAACAACTGAAAAATATAGCGATTTATATGAGTCTCCACTCAGTGAATATAAACAATTAATGAATTTAACAATCACATACAGTCACACCTTCAAAATAAACATACAGTCATTCTTATATACTATTGGATGATTCATTCATTTAATTGTTGTGACACTTCCGGCCAAACTATTGCCCGGGAATACATGTAACATTTGTAACAGATAATAATTGATTTGCTGACCAGCTATATAACAATTGGTTGACCTTTCAGTCTAGATAAACCATTGGTTGACGTTTCGGTCCATTTGTCAAATATTACAATTGGTTGACCATATAGGTCCAGATAACAAAACATGTATTGCAATGTTTGATCGGCTATGTCACAACATCTCTCTTTATTTCATTTGTTCCTGTCTATAATTCAATTAACTCATGTTTCACCAAATAAATATAGGTGTATATAATTCAAATTCCCCAAATAACATATAATCATTCAATTCACAACAATTCACCAAGCATTTAAATATCATATATCAAAACGTTTTACCCATAAATTCATTTCATGTTTATCCTCACAGATGGAATGCTAATTTTCACGAAATCAACTTGTTTCCTCCTCTTGAACACTTTCACGACCTTGTGTTCCTATAAGCATAAATTCACATCAATGCATTTCACCTTGTGTTGTTTTCTATTTATAAAGTTTTCATGACTTAAACCATTGTTACTTGTATACTTGTTCATATGACCTTGCTCTACTTAAAAATTCATAACTTTCAATTCACTTCTCCAAATGATCTGATTCTTTTTTTATTCTATCCCTAATACACAAAGCTATAACATACTAAAACCTCAAAAATTTTAGAGTCTTATACGATTTATAGGGAATTTCCCATTAAAACCTGTTTCAGTCCCGCTTTACCTGGACAACAACATAATAAAACGGGTATAACTCTCTCTACACAACATGAATCAACCTGATTCTTTTTCCTACTTAAACTATACACATAAGGGAATAACATATCAAAAAATCAGAATTTTCTAAGAAGTATAGTAATCCCAGATTAATTTTGAAACTCACCCTATCTCTTTGATCATCCAATTCTGCACACTTTATCTTATAAAAATCATAACTATTGATATACTCGTCTAAAAATTTCCAAATTTTGCAGGATGAACCTTGACATAAAGATGAACAATTCATCTTCTTACTAAAACTGCTAATTCTAAATTTAACCTAATAAAAATCGCACTACAAAGTTACTAAAATACCTGGTTCCTTCCTTCCAACTCTCTTCTTCTCTTCTTCCTTATGCTTTGTTCTTTGCTTTGTGTTTTAGGAGATGAAGAACCGATCTAATTCTTATCAGGTCATACAAAAATCTAAGGGGCAAAAGGCCAATTTGCCCTCAAATTCTTTATTTAATATAAATACTAACTATACTAGATATATATACGTATATCTATACCATACTAATACTAATTCTTATACTTAAATCCTTATGGTATATTACAATTTTATTCAACTTTATATGTTTAAATAATCATTTTATATCTATAACATAACTATACTCCACTTATTTCTTAAAATTCTATAGCCATATAATTCGATACCTAGATATTAAATATCATATTTTGTATGGTTAAAATAACTATTATTTTCACCAACCGATTTTAATAAATATAACATGTAAAATATTAAATATAATGACATGTAACAGATGTGGACAAATGCAAATATAATGCATGAAATGTGATGTTATATCCGATTTGACGAACAAAAATTATATTTAATAGTTTTTATAGATTTTCATATTTTATCATACTAGATTTTTAACCATATATAAAAGGATTTAGCTTAAAATTGTTAATGGGGCATGAACTTTATATGTACTAATATAATGGTACACAAATTTTAAAACTTGATATAATAATACATAAACTTTATATTTTACTAACATAATGATCAAAATTATCTTTGACTTTTTAAAAATTACTTTGACTTATGTTTTAACCTACAGGTCACCTCTTAATCATCTTTTCATTTGTTTCTCTTACAATTTTACCCATTTCTTACTTTTTTTTCATTCTTTTTCTCCAAATCAAAAACAACAAAAATCAATCTAAATAAAAATCAAAATCTAACGACTTCATGTTATCATGAGATTTATGAGAATTATGCACTATATAAATATGAAGATCACTAAAGAACCCCAATTTGCAGCCCAATCACAGTATCCAATAGAAGGAACAAAATCTTAGTTAAACTCCATTCTACTTCCTTCAGGTGAAGAAAAAAGCAACTTGTAAAAAATCAAATGAAATTGCCTATTCAAAGATCACTACACGTGGATTCATGTTCGTCCTGGGTTATTGCTCAAGCATAGGTTCAAAGGAGAAAAAGGATGAAGATTGTCGAAATTTGCTGGCAATTAATTTCAAAATACCAGCAACAGAAACAATGAATCGATGCCCAACAAAATTATTATGCATACTATTGAATAAATTCAAACCTAATTAGAATTTGATGAAACCATGAGAATTAAATTTGTTTACTAAACAAAACCTCCTCCAAAGCTGCGGGAATCATCATTGGATTCTTCACTATCTAACCAAAACCTATTCCTTTCAATCGATGAAGAGCTAGAATCAATGAATCATCATCGTCCGGCATTGGAAAATGGCGATCTCCCAGAAAAGCTCCGACAAGCGACGGCATACCGTGAGTAAAACCATAGCTTTGTATAGGAATCATAGTCATAAGGGTGAAATTGGAAGAGACACAAAAGAAAAAATGTGAAATTGGAAGAGACACAAATGAAAAATTAAATAAGAGCTGGCATTTAACATAGGTTAAAATTGAAGTAAAAGGTAATTTTTACTATTATACTAGTAAAGTGTAAAATTAATGTATTATTATGTCAAGTTTTAAAGTTCGTGTATCATTATGTTAGTAGATATAAAGTTAATGTACCGTTGATAATTTTAAACCTACAAGGATTTTACTAAAATATGTAACTGTATACAAAATTTTGATATTTTTATATAAAAATTGTAAGCATATTCTATGGTTACTTTACTTTTTTATCATTGAATTAAAATAACCACCACTCATCCTATGATAGAAAAGTATAAAATGATAAAAACTTTATAAAAAATAAAATAATCATAAAACACATTAAAATTATGATTTTTTTAATTTAATTTACAAAATATTAAATAAAAATATTATAATTTTTCTAATTTAACTTATAAAATATTAAATAAAAAAACATCTATGGGGGACTTAAAAATTACTACGCAGCCGCGGCCCAGCCCTCTGGACGCGGTCTAGTTGATCATAGTCCCTTTCCATGAAAACCGGCTGTTGACTTTTACAGTTATGAGATCGTTGTCCCTGCGCTGGCTCTTTTCGTTCCCCTCCCGACCCACTCTCACTCTGCCGTCTTCACAGAATCCGCTCGCAACAGCTAGGTCCTTTCCCATTAGGAGCATTGGGTGGTTATCGGTTGCCGGTAATCCGATGATGGATAAGAGGAGAGAGCCACAACAACCCACTGCCGACGATAGAAGCGTTCAATTCAAGCCTGAAGTTAATAGATTACAACAAATTGTGAACGCCAACCCCTCTGGTAATATCTGCTCTTCAATTGTAGCATCTCACTTGCTTTGTCCTACTCTTCGTTTTTAAGTTCTGTAGATCATTTCGTATATTGGTTTGTCAATTCTTGAATAGCAGTATTTATGTTCTTGTCTGGGAATCGGTTTCTGCATTTTGTATTTATAATGATACAGATTCACTTCCAAACGATTTGTTTGACGAGAAATTACAATTCAGCTGTCAATTTTTACCAGAAGAAACTAACTCCAAGCTTTTGACTTCATTGAGGCGCAATTAATTTCCCACTTTCGTAGTTATTATCTTTTTTAGGATACTTATCATTAGAGAACTTAGCTTCTTAATGCTCAAAGCCTTAGCTGAATTCAACCACTATCCTATCAGGTATCCTGGATCTACACTGGTGTCAAGTGGCTGTTGTATAGTGGGAAATCTTTTGTTTGTTGTTTGTACCTAAAATTCAATAGTTTAATAATATCCTTGCTCTAGTCTTGTCTATAGCACTATAGAGTATTCATGTTTGGACTACAAGGATTCATATAGATTGCTTTCCTTCCAGAGATAAGTGAGTCATTCATGTGTAGATACATATCGATTTTACCATTTATGATTCCGGCATTTGCGAAATTTCATCTATATATGCATAATTTACAAGAAACGGATGCCTTACATTTTGGCTCCTGAATGCAAAAATGAATTGATGTTTTTGAGTTGGGAAATAGAGTTGGTTTTATACATATGATGTCTTGTTAACTTGTGATCAGATGGTTGGGAGAGGAGTTGGGAGCAAGGAGTGACCCCGTGGGATTTAGGAAAACCAACACCCATTCTCTTGCATCTACATCGTACAGGTGACCTTCCTAAGGGACGGGCTCTGATTCCCGGATGCGGCAGTGTAATTATTTCCATATTTCACATTATTTTTACTTTGTTGTTGCTAAAAATTGTTGGTATATATGCTCACTTGTGAGGCCCAAAACTTCAATTGCCCCTGGCCATTTTCTTTCCTTCCATTTATCTGTTTCTTCTTAATTTCTTTTCTCTTTTGTTTGCTAGTGTTTTTGCTGTTCAATATCATTTGATATCATATCAATCAACATAACTAAGATGATTGGCTGCAGGGTACATGCTTATGTTTGCCTCTTAATAGTGTAGTTGATTCATACTTGTGATTATACTAAGGTATTGCTTAATGTATTAACTCAGTCCTGATATTGGCATTCCATCGCTCTATCTGGGCAACCATTGTGATTTTGAGAAATTGATTTGTAATTTAGGCTCATGTAAACAAAGCAACCTGCATTATGGGAATTTACCCTTGTCCATAATTTTCTTTTCTTTTTCATCTCCTTTTTCTATAAAACTTGTTTATCATTGTAGAAAACAGCTGTCCGTTCATTTAAATATTCAAACATTATCAGGGCTATGATGTTATAGCAATAGCAAGCCCTGAGTGCCATGTTACTGGGCTAGACATATCTGACAAAGCCATCGAGAAAGCAACAGAGGTAAAAAAACAGTGTCATGCTACTTTATAATTGCATTTGTGGAATTAAATGCCAAATTGTAATTTTCAATATAATATGTCTCTTCTATTACCTTTCGTAATGAACTTATAAATCTCTCTGACATATGGTTTATTGCACAAGTAGTCTTAAACTCGTACAACAAAAACAGAGATTGAAATATGTGCCAAAATACCTTGGTTTTGACTTTTGAGATATTTGTAGAAGCGTTTGTGTGAAATGATTAACGGACAAAGTACTACTGCAAAGAACTGAACGATGCAGTATGCATGCTGCAAAATGAATCTCTGGTTTATGACACATGTGGCTTTGAAATATTTGAATAACAAAGTGTAGATCCTTTTGTTTACCAAAGAATTTCAGTATGAAAAATAGATGGATAGTTCTGTTAAAGAAAGTTTAATAGAGGCCAACCTAATGTCTTTCTTTCATTGGTTCTTCAATACTTTGTTCTGTTTTTATCTTCCAAGAGGTGCTTATAGTACTAGAGAGTTACAATGACAAAGACCTTTAAGCACAGTCATAGTTATTTTGAGTAAAAATATATTCTTTGCTGGAATTGGCAACCAACGTTGAAACAAAATTTCCTGGTACCATGGAATCTGATATATTCGAAGTCTCCTGTTAAAACTTGGATGCAGCTATCTTCTTCATCGCTGCAAAATGAAAATTACGTAACATTCATAAAGGCTGACTTCTTCTCTTGGACTCCACCTCAGTTATTTGATCTCATATTTGATTATACGTAAGTCTGCTCGGCAACATGTCTGTTCACCCCATGAGATAGATCCCATTTACGACTGGCTTATGTAAAAGTTTGCAGGTTTTTTTGTGCCATTGAACCAGAGATGCGATTAGCATGGGCATTGCGAATTCATGATCTCTTAAAGCCAGATGGAGAGCTCATAACACTGATTTTCCCAGTAACTTTCTCTGTCACTCGTGCAGTTACTAGTATTACTTCATTTCCCTTTGGCCCGTGAAACTATTAGCCCTATCAATCTGTCAAAGATAACAGATATCAGTATTTTATCTTTAAACAGAGCAAAAGTTTGATGGATGGTGTTAAATTATGTTTTAGCTAATTAATTCCTAAATTTTCCACTTCTTGCAGATAGACGACCATGTTGGTGGACCACCTTATAAAGTATCAGTCTCAGAGTAATATTCTTCGCCACTGCCTTTTGATGAATTCTGATTATATGGATGTTCCTACAAAAATTGAGTCTTTGTTTTTGTGCTGTAGCTACGAAGAGGTACTCTGTCCAATTGGCTTTGAGATTACATCACTTGTTGATAATGAACTGGCTGTTTCGGCTCGAAAGGTGAGTGAGGATTCTTATGTTTTAAGTTGCTTTTTTTGGTTTCTTTTAATGAGCAATAATTCATTCTAGTACTCAAAACTAGATAGGCGCATTCATTAGAATTATCCTATGTTAGGAAGCTAAACCTGATCTCTGTCTCACCATTACAATGTCATTAATGATTAGAGCTGATTACTCAAATTAGTTTTTTTTTTGGCTTAATACACCGTTTGCCCCCTGAACGTGGCACGGAAAGTCAGACGCCACCCTTAACTTTCAAAAGTTTCAACTTGCCCCCTGAACTTGGCAAAAATGAACCAGTTTGCCCCTGAACTTGGCAAAAGTGAACCAATTTGCCCCTGAACTTGGAAAAGTGAACCAGTTTTCCGCAATGCCATGTGTCAGCTTCTAATTGGTTTGACTTTTCAAATATGTCATTTTCTTGGTTTTTTTCTCCAATCGGAAGCTGACACGTGGCAATGATGGGCAAACTGGTGCACTTTTGCCAAGTTCAGGGGGAAAGTTGGAATTTTTGAAAGTTCATGGTGACATCTGGTTTTTCGTGCCAAGTTCGGGGGGCAAATAATGTATTTGGCCTTTTTTTTATGTGGATATCGATATCATAGTCAAATAATGTTTTGCTGAATAGAGAAGATGAATGTTGTATGGTTTTTTTTTATACTAGAATGTTGTATGGTTAATATGGTTATTTGATGGACTTGAGATCAACAGGGAAGAGAGAAGCTTGCAAGATGGAAGAGGAGGATGCCTTTGACCGAGTCCTCATTATGAACTACTTTTATGAGCTTTTCAAGCATTAGAATTTGCAGTGAACAATGGTAAAAAAACTAAAAATCTGTAATTTCATATTTCTATTTACTTTATGGCTTACAAGATTGTGTACATTGATACTATATTGATCTATTATTTCTTATCTTATCTCAGCTATGTTCCTCTAAAAGAGCTTGACATTTTTGATCTAAAATTCAGACTAAGGCTAGGTTCTTTTCAACTTCTAAAAGCTGAACTGAACTGAAGTAAAGTGATGAACATAACTTAATTGAATTTATTTCAATGTAAATTTATAACTACACATAGTTGAATTACATTATATCAAACTGAACTATATTAAATTGTGGTTCAAAAGTTTAGGGTCTTATTGTGCACCCTTCAGCCCTATACAAAGTTCTGTAGTGAGAATTAATTTCCATGATTAACTTATTAACTTAAGCATATAGGCAGGGCCGGCCCAATAGGGGTGGACGAAGTGCGATCGCTTAGGGTCTATAGTTGAGAGGGACTTAAAAATATTTTTTTATTTAAGTATTCAGTAGTTAAAGTGAGAAGTGTAAACATAACATTAATTCATGTTAGCTTAGTTGGTAAAGTATTAATGTATTTAATCCAAAGGTTATGAGTTTAATTTCTCACAAATACACTTTTTTTTATTAAAAGGCCTATTTTATTATTTTTATATAATTTTTATCTATGACCTCCATAATGTCAGGACCTGCATATAGGACTACTCTATACTGTTACCAGCTTAAGGAGATAACTGATACTTATTTATCTTCTAAAATCTATAATATTTAGTGGTTGTTTGAAAATTTCTTTAACAATTGCTCTTTATTGCCATTAAACAACTTTTGTAAGTGCTTGAATTTGATTATGGTTATTAAACAATTATCTTGGAGATATTAGTTGGATATAAGTTTTTTTTATTATGTAATAGCTATTCTTTTTTATGAAATTAAGTAATAGCTATTATATTGAAAACATGGTTACTTTTATTACTACAGAAATACTTTGCTATATATTTGGTTTGGGCAAATAAGATTATCTATTAAGTATTAACTACCCATCATTATATAATTGGAAATAATTCAAAACAATTTTGAAAGGTGATTTCTATGCTTTATTTTTACCAAAATAAATATTACTTTATTAATTATTATAATTAAATTAATTATCACACCACTTATCCACCACTTATCCACCAGTGGTTAATCAGAGTAACTAAGAAAAGTCCATTTTATAATTATCAACATTATCATTGATGAATAATCTCATGGTTTTGAAAACTAGATCGGACCGGTCAGTTGGACTGGATTCGATCAGAACTGGTGTTTAATTCGGTTTGATTTGAATGGATTCTTGATATAGTCAAGAGTCGGTCAACGATCACTTGAATCAATCGGTTCGATCGGAAATCGATCACTTTAACCGATAACTGATTTTCGGTTTTCTTAAATCATGTTTTTTTTAAAAATTATTGATGGTGGGAATTGAACATAAAATCTCCAACATATGTTTCAATACATGCTCTACCAACTGAGCTACCACACACAAATGATAACATTTTCTCCTTATATACTTTTATATTATATATTATTAATTTTAAAATTATTTTAATAATATTTTATTATAAAAAAACTATAATAAATATTTTTTTTATTTCATATACTACACATTTTATTAAATTTAAAATATTTCATTTAATAACAGCTTTGAATATTTTTATAACGAAATAATATATAAATTTTTTAAATAACGTTAGTCTAAGTTTTTTGATTAAATTTATATTAAATGAATATATAATTTTTTTATTTTACATATTGTATATAAATTTTAATTCTTTTAATGCGTAATTTTTATATATCATAAGTCAAATTTATTAACTTTTTTTATCCAATCTATACAATAAAGAATTCGGTTTAAATTCTTTTATTAGATTATATTAATTATTATCTTGTGTTTTATTTTTATTTGAAATGTAACTTTAGATTATAGAATATTTTATTTAATATTATTAATTTTTATATGAATATAACTTATATTACATGTTCAATATCAAATTATATAAAATATTTAGTATTTTTACATATTTTAAAAAAATTCGGTTTGACCATTAATTTAATCCCATTAAATCTTAAATCCATAAATCACTGCCTTCACCGATTCGATAGCCGGTCCGATCCGAAAAACCATAATCCAATACTATGTGAAATAAAATTGTTAAGGGGCGAGCATGTGAAAGTCACAAAAAGTAAGGGATGTAATGTTGATTAACCCCAAGTACCGGCAAACATAAATGACAGAAAGAGAAAAGTCCTGACCGTTCAGTCTCAAAAAGTCCCGCCACACTCTTCGCTTCTCCATCTCAATGGCTTCCTTCCTCTCCGCATCTATCTCTTCCACCATTTTTTCTCTTCCATTCTCTTTCCTCACATCACTTTCTCTCTCATTCTTCCCAAAAAACCTAATTTCAAGAGATCGGAGACAAATCGACGGCGAATTCGAACAACATCGACTATGGATGAAGACAGGATTGAAGAGGAGGACAGGGAGGCTCTCAAAGGCCTAACACCTGTCCCTGTTACCGCTCGCAAGATCCATTCATACAGCCATCACCTCCGTAACAACTCCGGCGGCCACAAAAAGTACCAGGTAAGAAAACACAGCCTCGATAACATCACATCTCCTAATGATCTATCTATTGATTCCAAGGATGGGGATTTTTACCCTCACGCTTCATCTGGATTTGGCGGAGAAGATTACCAGAACTCCAGGCTTGATACGTCTACTTCTCTGGATAGTCCTCCGGCGGATCAGCTCCGGGAGAACCAGCTGTTGCCGGAATTTGTCGCGAGTGGGGGAACCGGGATTTTTAAGGCTCCGACGCGTGCGGCTGTTCACCCGGGAAGGCCCCCGTGTTTGGAGCTCCGACCGCATCCTCTTCGGGAAACGCAGGTGGGGAAATTTTTGAGGAATATGGCTTGTACGGAGACGCAATTGTGGGCTGGTCAGGAGAGTGGAGTTAGGTTTTGGAATTTTAGTGAGGCCTATGAGCCTGGGAGCGGATTAGGGGGTAGGGTGAGAAGGGGCGACGAAGATGCGGCTCCGTTTTATGAGTCTGTTAACACATCGCCCACCATGTGTTTGATAATTGACAGTGGGAGTAGGTTGGTTTGGACTGGACATAAAGATGGAAAGATCAGGTCTTGGAAAATGGATCACCCTTTGAAAAATGATACTCCTTTTAAAGAAGGATTATCATGGCAGGCTCATAAAGGTCCCGTTCTTTCTATAGCAATGAGCGCTTATGGTGAGTTTTATTTTCTTTTGCTCTTTTACATTTGATGGTTTTGGCTTCCAAATAATTTTTTTTCCTGAAGTAGCAGCAAGTGTAAGAAGAACACTGTCTAAGGGTCTAATGCATTGATAGCATCCCTAACTTGGCTCTAAATGCACCACTAACACTTTGCTCGCTAAATGCCACGTGTCAGCTTTTGATCGGAAAGAGAAAATTTTACAAAATAATATTTTTGAAAAGTCAAACCAACTAGAAGCTGACACGTGGCATTTATGGATTAAAGTGGTGTACTTTTTGAAAGTTGAGTAGCTGCGGGAATACTTTCAAAGTTCAGGGAGGTAGCGGGATTTTGAGGCTAAGTTGAAGATGCTGTTGATGCATTAAGCCTCTAAGAGTAATTAATTCCGAAACCACTTTTGGCAACTGTATTTCTTCTTTATTGGAACTTATAGCATATTTATAATATGAATTCTAAAATGCTGGAGGAAGTCATTGAGAAATACAGAATGTCATTGGCATGATAATATTTTGACCGATTAGGTGACCTTTGATCCATTAGCATTTGAAATTGGTGGCACGTAATGTTTTTACCGTTAAGAGTGTATTTAGATATCTTAACACAATGTTAGGCCTTGGTTTTAAGCTTCATGGACTCTGGGTTACTTCTTAAGTGCTCCTATATAATGAATGACCTATCAATTGGACTTGGTACAATTGTACATCCACAAAGAGTGGATGGGGATGACCAAGGATCAAACCTTGGCTCCTTCAAATCTCCAATTTATATATAAAAAAAATAATGAATGACCTTGAGAGCTGAGTGTTTAAACTCACGCTTCAGTAGCTGTAAGCCCGTAAGTTTTCTCTACATGATGGCGGATGCATTATTTATGGGAACTTTTTCACACAGCATTGCACTTCTCAATAACTTGGTTTACTTTTTATCCAGGTGATATGTGGTCTGGTGGCGAGGGAGGTGTTATTAAGTTCTGGCCATGGGAAACCATTGAAAAATCTCTTTCTTTTTCTCCAGAGGAAAAACATATGGCTGCCTTATTGGTAGAGCGGTCAGTCACAGACCTTAGGAGTCAAGTGACTGTGAATGGTGCTTGTAGTATATCTTCTTCTGAGGTGAAATGCTTATTGTCCGATACAGTTAAAGTTAAAGTTTGGTGTGCCCAGCCTCAGTCCTTCTCTCTGTGGTAGGATTTCGCTCAAACATATTTCTTGCTCTTTGACATCATATGGTGATAAGTGATCAGTAACTTAAGTTATGACTTAGGCTATTGATTTATTCTGTTTGGGACGATCTAATTGTCATTATTTAATTCATCAGTCTTGCAAAAGCTCATGCTGGAGCATTGTCATTGGGAGGTAAAAACATAAAATTTGTTTGTTAATTATTATTATATCTCCAGGGATGCTCGTTCAAAGGAGCTTTTGAAGGTATTTAATATTGAGGGTCAACTTGAAAATCGAGTTGACCTGTCAGCATCACAACAACCACAAGATCAGGGCCATCAGGCAAACGAAGATGAGATGAAGGTGAAATTTGTCTCAACGTCGAAGAAGGAGAAATCCCAAGGTTTTCTGCAACGTTCTCGAAATGCCATTATTGGAGCTGCAGATGCCGTGCGACGGGTTGCCACTAGGAGCGCAGGGGCGTTTGTTGAAGAAAAGAAAACAGAAGCTATGGTGCTAACTGCAGATGGAATGATATGGACTGGATGTTCTAATGGCCTCCTTATACAATGGGATGGAAATGGAAGTCGTGTACAAGATTTTACTCATCATAGTTCTACAGTTCAATGTCTCTGCACTTTTGGAACCCGACTATTTGTGGGTTACGTGAGTGGAGTAGTCCAAGAATTGGATCTTGAGGGAAACCTTGTTGCAGTGTGGGTTTCTCATAGTAACCCTGTACTGAAATTGGCTGTTGGTAATGGCTATATCTTTAGCTTGGCTACTCATGGAGGTATACGTGGATGGAACCTTGCATCTCCAGGACCTCTTGATAGTATAATACGATCAGAATTAGCTCAGAAAGAACTCGTATATACAAGACATGACAGTTTTAGAATTTTAGTTGGGACATGGAATGTTGGGCAGGGAAGAGCATCTCAAGAAGCACTTACGGCATGGTTAGGTTCTACTGCAAAAGATGTTGGCATAATTGTTGTTGGTTTGCAAGAGGTAGAGATGGGTGCAGGTTTTTTGGCAATGTCTGCTGCTAAAGAAACTGTAAGATCGACTTTAGTGCCTTAGTGGATATTGATCATGATTCTATTATTTACTTGCATCTTTTTTTTCACAATTCCATTTGAAAATTTAACTGTCTGAAAAGTTGGTTCATATCACATATCATTGTATAAAAAAATTTCAATATTTTTTCTGAAGTTTCGGAATCAGGATAATCCTTGAAGTTGTATGTTTCTAAATCACAGTTTTGTTAGCTATAAGATTATTTCACTGCAGCATAAATCTCTTGAGTTTTTGCACTTTTGGCTCTAGCATGCATCACCTGTCACTTCCTGCATCTCTAAATTCATTTTAAATGAAGCCTAATGTTATCAATTTGCCTGATAGATTACCTGACTCATTTTTGTATCGATTCTCGAAGGTAAACTTTGTTTCTGGAATGCAATTGTATTTCTTGATATAATTCAGTGCTGATAAAGTCTTATTCTTTATTTTAACATTTATTTCAATTAACATAATCGGTGGATGGACTGCGGACTGCAGGTTTTTAATAAAATCCAGTTGAAAGTACCGAGGATTATATTAACACTAACAAATAACAATAGCTCTCCCATTGAGCCTTGTCTTCTTGGAATACCTTTTTTGTCAATATATGAGTATACATTGTACATAATCTGCATTATTTATAGATTATGTTATTTCTTGTTATGTTCCAACTGCAGGTAGGGCTTGAAGGGAGTTCTGTTGGGCAATGGTGGATTGACAATATTGGAAAGGCATTAGATGAGGGAACAACTTTTGAGCGCATGGGTTCTAGGCAGCTTGCTGGCCTGCTTATATCTCTTTGGTTAGTATCATTTAAGAATGTTTTTTGAATTTAGTCGCATTTATGTATGAAACCTCCTCTTTATCTTTCTTTCCATTTTTTGAAAACTTGCCCCATGAAGATCCTGCTTTCTAATGTTTTTTTCCACTTGTAACGAGTTTTAAATTAGGGTGAGGAAGAATCTTAGAGCACATGTTGGGGATGTTGATGCTGGAGCAGTTCCTTGTGGCTTTGGACGTGCAATTGGTAATAAGGTGAATTCACTGGCATTTATAGTGCGTCTTTCACGTAGGGAGTTTGAAATCTAAATTTTCCTTTTTTCTCTAAGTACGTAATAGAAATGAAGCCACAGGATTAATATGTTAGATTTTCAAAGACCTGTTCGTCGGGCAGGTCCGGCCAGGCCTAATCGGGCTTTTAGCTAAAAACATCAACCCAAGCCCGGCCCAACCCACACTTTAAAACTTCGGGCTCGGGCCGGGCTTGGCTTTTGAGGTCATTCCCAAGCCCGGCCCAAAGCCCATTAATAAATTTCTTTTATTTTTTTATACTAAAAGAGTAAAAAAAAAGACAATTTTATACAAATATGCCCAAATCTTACATATAATTACATTTTTTACTTGAATAATTTAATAAATAGATAGTATTATTGTAAATTTCAATAGATTAAAATATAAAAATTCAAAACACTTATTAAATATACTATATAAATATTTAATAAATATAATAATTATTCATCTGGCCGGGCTTGGGTATCTACATAAAAACCAAGCCTGGCCCATAAAACATCGGGCTTAAGCGGGTCGGGCTCGGGCTGGGCTTTAGAGAAAAATGAGAGCCCAAGCCCGGCCCATTTGAGCAGGCTCGGGCGGGGCGGTACCCGGGCCTGTGAACAGGTGTTGCAGTACCTACTTGCATGCTAGTGACTTTTGCTGCTGGTGATAATACTTAACTTTTATCTGCTTTCAATTGCATTTCAGGAGAAAGTTTTAGAGCTCTTTTTATAGAATATCTTAGTAATACATTCTTGCAGACTGGACAGAACTGGCTTGTCTGACCTGTTGTTTTAGATTATTTTTATTTTCAATACGCTTGTAAACTAGATAGGAGTGAGTCTGTGAGTGGTTGGACTTGTTTAAGTGCAGCATGACATAAAGTTTCAATACTTTTTCATCACTGTCACATTCGGTGGTTTACTTTTTTTGCAGGGAGGGGTAGGTTTGAGGATAAGGGTTCTTGACAGGATAATGTGCTTTACGAACTGTCACTTGGCTGCACATTTGGAAGCAGTTGTTAAACGGAATAATGATTTTAATCACATCTTTACAAACATGGTTTTCAGTCGGTCTTCAGCCCTTACACAAGCTGGTATGGTGCGACTCCTGTTTTTGTGTTGCTCTCTTGCCTTCTCCACCTATTTATTTCGTCTGCTTTATATTTCTGGCTTGCCATTGATCCTATGTATTGCAGCTGGTGTCTCAACAACCACTCAAATGCTTAAGGGCACAAATGTATGTTTCTATTTACTTTCCGCAGAATCTGTCTCATTACATTTACTATGACCATCTTTACTGGCTATAACCAATTGATTACTGCATCTTGTGGTTTTCTCAGGCTGTAAGTGCCAACACTGAGGACTCAAAGCCTGAACTATCAGAGGCAGATATGGTCGTGTTTCTTGGTGATTTTAACTACCGGCTTTTTGGTATATCTTATGATGAAGCAAGGGATTTTGTTTCACAAAGGAGCTTTGATTGGCTTAGAGAAAAAGACCAGCTTAGAGAAGAAATGAGAGGAGGGAAAGTTTTTCAAGGAATGCGAGAAGCAATCATCAGATTCCCTCCTACTTACAAGTTCGAAAGAAACCAACCCGGTTTAGGAGGTAAAATTGTTTCACATATTGGTTTGTGGGTCTTGGTTTCTCTTAAAAATTCAAAATGAGATTCACTTGTACATATTGTCGTTCACTTTGAAAATTCCTCCACACAAATTCTTCACAGGATACGACTCTGGGGAGAAGAAGCGTATTCCTGCTTGGTGCGACAGAATAATATATCGTGACAGTCGGTTGGCTTCGGTTTCTGAGAGCAGCTTAGAATGTCCTGTAGTTGCTTCAGTTCTACAGTATGGTTTGAACTATGAATTTCAGTTGCATTCTTTCATCTTTATTCCTCTATATTTTCTCTACTAGATACCCACTAGGTTTATCTCTATACACACTCGGTTCTCTGCTGTTTCGAAATTAGCCCACATATTCTTTTGTTTATAATTAAGTTAAATGTCATTTTTGAAGGACTAAAAGATTCTAACATTTTGTCTTTATGTGTTGAGGTATGAGGCATGTATGGACGTGACAGAGAGTGACCACAAGCCTGTTCGTTGCAAGTTCATTGTTGAGGTTTCCCATGTCGATAGATCAGTGAGGCGACAAATGTTTGGGGCAATCATGAACTCAAATGAAAAAGTTAGGAGTTTGCTTGAAGAGTCCCGTTACGTTCCAGAAACAGTCGTAAGCATAGATAAAATTGTCCTACAGAACCAGGACACAACCATTCTGCGTATTACCAACAACTGTACAAAGGAAAAAGCCGCGTATACTGTTATTTGTGAAGGTCAATCAACCATGAAGGATGACAGTGAAGAGGTTGAATATCGTGCTAGAGGTTGCAATGGCTTGCCACGATGGCTCGAGGTAGCTTATCCATTAAAGTTTGTAGTCCGTAAATCTGGCATAACCAACTTTTTGGATCCTGTAGTATATATCATTTACCCACCTTTTTGGATCCTGTAGTATATATCATTTACCCATTTGGTCCCTCTGGTATACATGTTACCTATCTAAGCTTTTTTCATCCCTTAAGCATAGCATAAGGGCTGGATGGGTAATTGTCGCATAGCATAGCATAGGGTTCAAAAGGTTACAAACTGCGTAGACATAGATCAAATAGGTAACATGAATACCAGAGGGACCAAATGGGCAACTGAGCACAGGGACCAAAAAGAATCTTGAAGCATGTGTTTCTCTTTTTTTCCCATCATTTTTGGGGTGATCTGTGTTGTTTTTGTGTTTGTTATAGGTGACACCATCTTCGGGCATAATTAAACCCGAACAAAGTGTAGAAGTGGCAGTTCATCATGAAGACTTCCATACTTCAGAAGATCAAGTTGACGGCATACCGCAAAATTGGTGGTCTGAAGATACACGGGACAAGGAAGTCATTTTGAACGTCATTGTACAAGGCAGCAGTTCAACTGCTACTAGAAGCCACAAAATCAGTGTTCGCCACTGCTTCTCAGCCAAGGCAGGAGGAGTTCGTTCAGATTCAACGAAATCGAACAGTTCTTCTAGAAGAAATTAAAAAGTTCTTGAGAAAGGATGTCCCTGCTTCGGTGTAGCCAGTTAGTCGCTTCTTATAACATGGTAGATGATTATGTGAAATTTCTGCAGCTCTTGAGGGTAAAATTAGAATCTGACAGTCAAAGCAGGTATTATGTATCAGTAGGTGCTATGCTACACACACCATGGAAGAAACTCATTCGGGTTCAACATGCCTTCTTGATGTAAATAACCGTTATCTCCCTTTTATTCACTTAGGTAAAGATTCAATTTGTTTAATGTTTTAACAATCTTTCATCAGGGTTAATTATTTTTTTTCAGATATTTGTAGCTGCTATGGATCGTATCATTCATTATCATTTTTATATATGTAAACCAAATTCCAACAAGATGTCTGGGCTATCGAACATGTCTAGGCTCGGCTCAGCTCCAATATGTATGGGCTCGGCCCGGCTCGTGGATGAAAATGGGCGGGCTCAGTTCAGCTCGAAGTTCGTCTAGCTTAAATATTAAAGCTCGGCTCGAGCCCAATAGTTTGCGAGCCTAAACGAGTCTCCTTTTCTCGAATCAAATTTTTGAATATTATTTTTCAAATACAATATTTCGACATAATAAAATTCAAATATATAATCAAAAAAAAAATTAAAATTAAGGCATTAAAATTATTTGTTGTTAATGTAAGCCCAATAAGGTAAATACAGACATATTTTTGTAATATAAATTACGTATTATTTTTCTACGTAATATATAATATGACGTAAAAAAATTTATACGAAGAAGATTATCTCAACGAAGATGTTTGTAAATTTTACCAACATAAAAACCACGTTACTCCTTTTATCTCTTCATTTTGTTCCCCAAACGCAGCATTATAGTTGAAAATGCAGCCATAGCATCTAATCTCTTCAAAATTCATATATATAAAGACAAAGAAATTAACTCCACATATATGGGCTGTTTTTTTTCCTTAATATCTCCATTAAACTTTTATTTTCCATTTTTTTATATTTGTTAAGCCAATCTTTTTTGTAAAAAGCAACTAATTTGGCTATTTTCATAGGACAAAATAAATCAAATTCATGAGTTGGGCTTGGGTCTTCTTCATCTGAATGAAGCCCATATGAAGTTAGGCCCAATCCATTTGTAAGCATGCTAACGCACTTCATATTAGAATAAATCGTAGCCGCACATTCTCCTCACACAATGTAATCGTAGCCTTCTATTTCCGCTTACATTATATACATATAGAAATCTTATTCTTTGATGCCGCCATATTTCAAACATTTCAGTGTAGGTTCAACGGTGCTATTGAGAATTTTAAATAGTTTCGTGTTACCTTATGGATTTGTGTTTGCGTTTGCTATAGATCATGAGATTCAGCCTCGGTTTCTACCTTTTTGATGCGAGGACAACATTTAGGCATCATTTCGCTTACACGCTACATTAGTTGATCAGTATAACAATTTCGTAAGTTTTTAGAGATTTGATGAATCTTTTCTCCTATAACAATTTCGTAAGTTTTTAGGGATTTGATGAATCTTTTCTCCTATAATGGGAAATCGAAGTTTTTTATCTTTAAAAAGAGAAAGAAATAAAATACATATATACATACCACTTAATAGATATATATTATTTACATACACTAAAAGCCACTAGCATGGAGTGGTACATCACATATAAACCCTAGTTCCATGCTCAGAAGTGTTACATATTACACAAAACCTAATTTAATCCATACACTATATATTTTCCCCTTTTCCGGTCACAAATGAATTAAGGATAATGTACAACTATATTAATGAAATTGAAACTAGAGGTATTACAGTTACAAGCAAATGTCAGGCAGAGAAATAAGTCCACTGGTACTTCCATCTACGAAACTACAAGATGAAGTTGCTGCTTTATTCATGTAAGTAAGGTCTATGTCCTGTAATATTATTCCTTTACACGGATTCGTCTTGCTACAATAAAACGTCACTGCCTCTTTCGTTGCAGATGTTCCTTGTATGTTTTTATATCTCACATCACTAATCTTCACTCCCGAACTCTGTTCGATTCATCACATAAAAGAATCGAATTAGAGAGCTGCAAATTTTCATACATTAAACATTAACGAATTGATGTTTGTTTTTTGTTGTGTACCTGGCCAGGACAACCCAAGTTGTCGGGGCAGTAGTCTTGATCGATAATAATAGGATTCTCGACGTTTCTCATGATAATGTTTTGAAAGAGAACGTTCTTCACGTAGCCATTGCTGGGTCTAGCCCATGACTTAATGCGAACGCCATTGTCAGATCCTGTGAAAACCGCGTCTGTTAGGGTTACATTTTCAACTCCTTCTTCTTCCAAATTTCTTGCTAGACTTCCAATGCTGTCAAAAGTAGAAGATCGCAGTTATTTACTTCATCGTCTAGTTAGCTGCAACGTGCTCGAGCAGTGAAAAGGGCGAAAAATATTTACCTGATGCCATGTCCAGGGCCGCACTTGATGTGGCTCATGTACAAGTTGTAAGTGCCTGGACCGATTGAAATACAGTCGTCGCCTGTTTGAAGAGTACTACCGGAGATTTTAACACCATTTGATCCTTGAACATGGATCCCATCTGTGTTAGGGCTAAGGTCTGGAGCTATAAGCTTCACATTTCTCACTTGAACATTGTTGCAACTATTTATCACAAGGTGAGTTACTTGACTATTTATAGATGTCAATCCACTCACCACCACATCATTTGCCCAGTTAAATGTGATCGACTGCATCAACAAAAACCACAAATTTAGGGCATCAATTAGCGTAACAAAAAAGATAATCTCGTTAAATAGGCGAAAATCACTTACTCTAGCTCCAGCAGGACATTTATTCCCAGCAACTGCTCTACAAGCCCAAAAGCTACCAGCTTTAGCATCAAAAGTACCACCGAAGACCGAAATCTGATTGACATTTTTGAACAAAATCCAGTATATAGAACCGTTAAAAGCACGATAATCTGGAGCTATGATGCTTCCAGCTATCATCATTTTAATACTTCTTTTACAAGGGCCTCTGAACTCAACTGGGTTGATCAAGTATCTTCCTTTTGGAACATTAATAGAGGAAGCAGTATTTGAGCTGCAAGCAGCTTTCCAGGCATCAAGAAAGGATTGAGTTGAGTCGGTTTTGCCATCGGGTTTTGCCCCGAATTTCATAACGTCAAAAGAGGCTGCATTCGATAAGTAGAAGATGAAGAAGAAGGAAAATACAAGGGAAAGAATATTAAGCTTAGACATTTTGGAAATGTTTTGTAGTGTTTTACTGTTTGTGTTTTTGGCAGTTGGATTCGGTTATTTATAGTTGGCATCTTTGGTCAAGATTAATTGATGATCGGGAGATAATTAATGAGTTGTTTGCTTGAACTGAATGTTTGTCAACTATAATTAATTAGTTAAAAAGGGATTAGATTAGGGAAGTGGTCAGAGAGTTTCTTTTTAAAATGCACGTCTTCATCATCACATACTTGTAGATTAGGGCATGTGATTTGAATTGTCAATCTATGTACGTAGTAGGTTAAATCATATATGCATTATGTATTTATGTTTTAATGTGAATGATTAAAGTAATCGTTTTTAATGTGAATGCGTGATGATTTATATTTTTCAATACAAAACTTGTGTTTTCATCATAACTTGATTCAAACTCATCATTTTTTATATTATATAATTAATTTTGGTAAAAAAAACTAATCCGTGTATTAAAGTGAGGATTGATTTATTCTATAACTCAAATTGTAAGTATGGAACTCAAATACCATTCAGTCAATATCTGCAAAGGAGTTGCAAATAGATCCGCGGGTTCGCCAATCATGGATAGTTCTAGAACCGCTAATCCTACATTACATGCAACGGTAACTCAACTTCATTTTGAAACCAGGAATATGAATAATGCCAAATAATTACATAATTTCATGGGAAAATTATATAGAGCACCGAATATTTTTATACACTTTATGATTGATACGTAGCGACTTTTTGTTATTATGTATAATATAAAAATGGGTATGTGTCAATCACTCAGTACCTTATATAAAAACTAAATTCTATGGATTTTTTTACAGAGAGCTGGGGATTTGTAGTACCATGCTTTCGATGAATAACATATGTTCAGGTACTCCACATACCCCGAGTCCCTCCATTAGTTATTCAACTATCTTACGTAATCCTTAAAAACAAACCTTAAAGGTATATTAAAACCACAAAGAGGTATCAATTACGAAATTAGTCAAGAATTATGGCCGTTATTTAATTTTTTGTATGAGCTGATTTTAATTTAGTGCAAAGGAAAACGTCCCGAAAGAACAATAAATTAAAATTGAAATTAACCTAAAATAAAAGCAAAATGTGAAGGGTATACATACATACATCATGAACTAGAAATAAAAAAATTCAGAAATGGAATTAGTTATCTTGAAGACTACAACTTTTGGCAACGATCACGTGGAGGAAATCCGGAGTTATCGCCGGCGGGAATGTCGCCGATGTAATTACTATTCCAATTCATGAAATCTTACCATTTATCATTAGAGTTGACCCATTTTACGTTAATTATTGACTTGTTTTTTTAGGCATAATATTGGAACTAACTAGACTTATTTACGAGCATGGGGTACCTACTTGGTCTGCCCAACAACTAATAACTAATAGATGAGTATTAGAAAAAAATTTGCCATTAATTTCAACTTGGGAGGGCCGGTATTATAAAATTTAAGGCCTAGATGAAAAATATAAAATATTAAATTGGGAGGCCCTTTGCAAAAATATACATTTTAATATATATTAATAAAATTATTATCACATAAAAGTAAATTACTTAGTTTCATTTTATATGAAAAATACAGTAAGTGTAGTTGAAGTTGGAAATTAAAATTATGTAGTAAATGAAGTATATGTAATATAAACCATTCCCCTAATATTTTGAGGCTCTAAGCAATGACCTAATTACCCTCTTCTGTAAGACCCGCTATGCAACTTGGCCTAACCGATCATAGTCTAGATAACTTTGGCTAGCACTCATGGAAACACAACTATACACCCTACATGTTGGTATGCTTGTATTTTCTTATATAATATATTAATATAATTGGAATAGCACTCATGGAAACACAACTATACACCCTATATGTTGGTATGCTAGTATTTTCTTATATAATATATTAATATAATTGTAAGGAAAACAAATTACGCTTACATTGAACAAATTGGAAAATCTCGGGCACACCAGATGTGGTTTAATCCTAGAACCTCTAAAAGGCACAAGTTTAGTCTTAACCATTGGGCCTAGACATTATTGAAATCGATAGATTGAAAAATCTCCGCTCACACCGAATGTGGTTCAAACTCAAAACCTCTAAAAGCACAAGTTCAGTCTTAACCATTAGCTAAGACATTATTGAAACCGATTCATAATAGACATTATAACAAATTGACAAGTGGGATGATTAAATACATATAACTAATTTGTCTATTTCAAAAAAAACCAATTTGAGATATTTATAACGAAGCCAACCTACAATCTGAAGTTGAATAATAACAGATTAGGTCGATGAAATAGAAAATGCATAAACCATTACAAAAGAAAGAGAGAAATAAAGGGTTTTACAAGTTATTAATAGATTAGCATTAGTTAATAATATAAAACCTAAATAGTTTCTTTCTTTTATTTATTTTTATCACGGCGGCTCCAATATTCTTGTGTTTGTCTTAAGAATACATAGAGCTAAGATGAATAGCCACCGAGATTAAGAAAAAAATTGGATTTCAAGTTAAAGTATATAGTTAGATAATTGAACCTCCGACGTTCTATTTATTCGTCCTGATGACAATATGAATCCATATAAATGAAAATGTATTCAAATTATTTATTTAAAGTTAACATAATGCTTCATCTAATCACACAATTTAACAAAAGATAAAGATTTTCAATAAACACATCAGGCCGAACCTGAGTATAGGGCAAGAGTGCGACGGTCCAACCATAATTGAAAGGGATCCAAATTTTATGATTATTTGCATGTGAATATAGAAGTTTTAAGAAACTTGTAAATTTATTCAATATAATGAGTTAAATTATTAACATACATTAAAAAAAAATTTAATACATTCTATTTAATATCAATTATAAAATATTTGATTTTTATATAGTTTTTATAATAAAAGAGCCCTTATTTCTTATTTCACCGAGGACCTTTAAACTGTTAGGACTAGCCCTCACCCATTCGATGAATTGAACATTTTGGAGAGAGCACTCGGAAGTTGAAAATAGGATTCAAGTCGTAGAATATTTAAAAGTAAATCAATTGTCAACAAAGATTCATAGAAAAACAACAATGTATGCAATTTTTAAAAATGGTTTTCTATATGTAAATTGTACGTACTTTACAATTTCAGATTAAATTCAAATGTTTAATAATAATCTTCAAAACATTTCAATATTGCGACCACGTACAGTTAGAAAGTTTCCAACAACATCAACCGTTAACTTTATCGGTATATGCATACTCTAGTTTCGAATAGTAATTTTTAAGTAATGGTGCCAGTGAAATTTGACTTTTATTTTGTATTCCATGAAATTGACTTCATATATAGTAATGCCTGTTAGTAATTAGGAAGTAGGTGTAGTTGCATGCCATGTGCATAACCATATTTAAACTAATTAATCAACTAAAATATGTCAGGGAATATATATTAGATTAAGCACAAAGTGCTATGAATTTTGTGTTGTACGCATGTCCGCACTAGATTACTATACTACTTCACTGATAATTGTTTTTCAATATTTCATAAATAGTAGAAATTTTTTTTAATCTAATACAATAGAAAATACTAATAGAATGGAACGATCTTTTCTGCATACTTTCTTCGATTTCGTAGCTACCGCGTGCTTTCCGTAATTAATCGGATCATATAGGCATGTGTTCAAGTATCATAAATTATTTCTTCATTAGAACCTCTACAAATCTGATCCATTATTCTTCCCGTCACATTATACAATTTATTGCAAGTTGTGAAAAGTTAAAATTGAAAATTTCATTTATATTGTTACTAGAGTTGTAAACGAACCAAGCTATTTGATGTTTGGCTCGGTAAAAGCTTGTATGAGCTCGACTCGTAAATAAACGAGCATGTTCGTGAACAAAATTTTCGGCCCATCATCTTAAACAAGCAAAGCTTGAACAAGGGTATACTTGACTCGAAAGCTCGTGAACATGCTCGATGAGAGGTTCAGAGACATACTCGTAAACTATATCTCAAAAAGGCTCGCTAATAAGCTCGTGAACATGTCAAAAAAAATATCATATTTATCATATATAAGTATAACATTTTTATTGCTTTATTTTTTTATTACATACCTGTATAGATTTAACAAAGTTAACATATAATATTTTGCTTCGTACAAGATTAAAAATAAATATACATAGGTTATGTATTTAAGAGATTGAAAATAATTTAAATATATAATAACACTTTAATTTGCTAGCTTAAACCATAATTTGAAGTTTCACTTGAATTCGATTTGATCAAGCTCGAGCTCATTGAAATTTTAACGAACAAAGCTCGAATTCGGCAAAGCTCAGCTCTACTTAATTCGTCTACAACCCTAATTGTTAATGTTCGATTTGATTCATCTAGTTGGAGTCGACTACACAAATAGAATATGGTAACTTGGTAAGTAGGTTGAAAAACGGTTAAATATCCATGGACTTTGATTTTACCCGAGCACTAAAGGTTCTTGTAAATTATAAATATTATTCTTCAAAACCAACTGATAAATTTAAGTAAAACTTTTAGCCATAACATAAAAAGCAAAACTTTTAGCAATTTGCTTTTATAAGTATTTAAAGTAATATGAGATATTTTTATTAATTTTATTAAGTATGAGGTTTGAACTTATAATCCCATACAGTTAAAATTCTCAAATAGGTAATAGCAATTAGACTAACGCCTAATGGGTTATCTAATTAAGATTGGATGAGAATAACATAAAAAGTAATTGGAAGTCAATGTGTCATTTTAGAAGGTTAAAACTTGTGTGAATTGTAATTTTTTGTATAATAAAGGTAATTTTTTAAAGTTTAGGTACATTATAGTAATTGAGGCCAAGGCTCACACCTAAGCCTAAGAAACTTAAGGCCCAAATAACTTTAAATGGTTTTTTTTGTCGGAAAATACCCCTCCACCCCACATTATAATTCAATATTTTCTTATACAAAAGTTAATTAATAGTAAAATTATGGCTTTTGCTTCCATTAAGCCTGTATAAAGTTAGACAAAATTTTCTACTTACAGGCTAGAAATCGAAAGGAAATTTTTAATTTTAATTTTTATCAACTTTTTATTTCATGGAGTTTATAATAATTCTCTTCAATTTTAATGCATTAAATGTAAACTAATGCACATTAAACGAAAAAGATAATAAAAACAAAAATAATGTAGATTGGATTATATAAAATAAAAGCCACTTCCAAAAGTGGAGTACACAGAAAAAAGCCACTTCCACAAGGAGTGCAAAACGGAGGATCAAAATAAATTAACCACAATAACAAGGGTTAATTATACTAACTTCTAGATTAAACAATACTAATCAACAACATTAAAAACTAATTATAAGCAGCTGGTAGGAATGGAAATTCCAGAGCTGGATCCATCAATGTTCTGACAAGATGAAGTAGCTGGTTTGTTCATATAAGTAAGTTTAATGTCCTGTAATTTAATTCCCTTGCATGGAGTTGTTCTGCTACACTCAAATATCACTGCCTGCTGTGTTGTAGATGTCCCTTGTATGTTTCTATATGTTATTTGGCTTATCTTCACCCCTGAGTGCTGTTCATTTGGATTTTCAGCTTCAGTTAATATCTTAAACTAAACGCCAAATGCATCGAAATCCTCCTGGGCCCGAAAAGTCCGCCGGATGTCGGCCTGAACTTTCAAAAGTTCCAACTAACCTCTTAAACTTGATAAAAGTGCACCAGCTTGCCACATGTCAACTTCTGGTCAGTTGACTTTTCAAAGATGTCATTTGTCTGATTTTTCTAAGCTGACATATGGCAATAAATGACAAACTAGTGCAGTTTTTTCAAGTACAAGGAGAAAGTTGAAACTTTTGATAGGGTGACATCTAGCTTTTCGTGCCAAGTTTCATGGGCAAATGCTGTATGTGGCCTACATTTTTTTTAATGTACGTGGCCTACATTAAACTAACATGATGAATGATTCGTCATTAAAATTGATGTTAATAATTAATTACCTGATTAGGGCAGCCAATGTTGTCAGGGCAATAAGTCTGGTCAATGATAATAGGGTTGTCAACATTTCTCATTACTAGATTTTGGAACACCACATTCTTAACATAGCTAGTGCTTGGCCTTGCCCATGTTTTGATCCTAACTCCATTGTCTGATCCTGTGAATACTGAGTTTGTGAGGGTTACATTTTCCACTCCTCCTTCCTTGTAATCTCTTGCCAGGCTTCCAATGCTGCACCCAACATTAATAAATAATATTAACACTATTTATTATCTTATTGAACTTTGTGCAAATGGCCTATTGCTCCTTAAACTTTATAGAGTTTCTCTTAGTCCCTTGAACTTGACAGAAATGATTCAGTTTGCCACTAAACATCACGTGTGCCAGCTTTCTATTGGAGAGAGAAAAAACAGGAAAATGAGGTTTTTGAAAACTTAGACCAACCAGAGATTTAACATTCAAGGGACTTAGAGAAACTTTGAAAAGTTATGGGGGCAATACGCCATTTCGACAAAGTTCAGACGAATAAAAATGTATGTATAAACGAGTTATATACCTGACGCCATGTCCAGGGCCGCATTTAATTTTGGACATGTACAAGTTTTTGGTGTCTGGACCTATCGAAATGCAGTCGTCTCCCGTTGTAAGAGTACTACTAGTGATAGTGACACCGGTTGATCCCTGAACATGGATCCCATCTGTGTTGGGGCTTAGGTCTGGAGCTACAAGCTTCACATTTCTCACTTGAACATTATTGCAACTGTTTATCACGAGATGAGTTACTTGACTATTTATAGATGTCAACCCACTCACTATCACATCATTTGCCCAATTAAATGTCATAGACTGCATTAAGAAAAAAAAAATATATGTATCAAATTAAAGTCAATGGTTCAACAACAGCAAAAAATATTATCCCCATGCCTAACAAAGCTCCCGCACAAGCGAGGTAAGGAAAGGTCAAGTGTACGCACTCTTATCCCTGTAATTACAGACAAGCTATTTCCGGTCAATGGTTCAAACAAAAAAATTAAATTGTTAGTACGTACTCTAGCTCCTGCAGGGCAACTCTTGCCGGCATTGCGACAAGCCCAAAAGGCGGCACCTTTAGCATCAAGAGTACCGCCGAGAACCGTTATCCGGTTAACCTGAATGAACAAAATCCAAGATCCGGAGTTTCCGATAACTCTATAATCTGAAGGTGCTACAATAGTTCCGGATATCTTGAATGTGATTCGGTTTTTGCAGGGACCTTTGAATTGCACGGCTTTTAACAGGTATCTTCCTTTCGGTACGCTAATTGTTGATTCACTTGCTGATTTACAGGCAGCTGTCCAGGCCTTAAGAAAAGGCTGAGTCGACTCGGTTTTGCCATCCGGTTTGGCTCCGTATTCGATCACATTGTAGATTGCTGCATTTGACAACTGAAGCAAAATCGAGAAGAAGAAGATAAAGGGTACAAAAGAAGCAACAAATTTCGACATTTTTAATGTATTTTTAGTTAGAGTGTTGTGTAAGATCGAGGTTGATATATTTTAGGCAGTTGGGTTAGATAAAGTGGCGGTTGAGTTGGTTATTTATAGTACTGAACTAGTGATCATGTTGTGTTCAGTTAATTTGCCTTGAATATATGTCAATTAAGACTTTAATTTAATTAAATTAAATTAAATTACTAAGCCGTCAACTAATTTGCTTTTTTATTTGCACGTCTTGGGGGAGATTAAGTTTGAACACATTGAAATTTTGGGCATAATCATGTGATGCTTATATTAATGATGTGAACACAGATTTATTTATCTAGGTGGATTGTGTTACAAATGATTAATTGGTGAATAGTAATAATTATCAACTGATAATTAGGCTTTGAGTGTAGTTACGTATTTACATATCATCTTATACAACTTGACTTTCGAAAAAATGATTTGGAATGCACGAAAAAATGGAAGAAAAATGACATTAGTCCATTGTTGCATATGGTTTTAATTTAACTCTGCAAATGCTATATGGCCCTATTCAACTTATAAGTAACAGTACTGAACTGAATAGTATAGTGAAATGGAGAATTTTACTGTTTGATTTGATGTGGTGAATTTGTGAAATGTGGGCAGTTAAGTGCGTAGGATTTTGACATGTGAAACGTGGAAGGAGGAAAATTCGCAGTGGTTGCAGGCGGGAATTCTGCTGTTCTAATCATTTAAACCGAAATAGGATTATGATTATGATTATGAATAATTATGGAGTGGCGCCTAATTATTAATTTCAAAACAAGTACATTAACAACTTGTCAGGGCATTATAATTTTTTTTAGTCAATTGATAATTCTTTTTTCTGTTTTTTTCATTCTTTTCTTGATATTATAATTGTAGTTTTTCTATATTATGATGGTGATTAATACCTCCCATTCTTCATCAAAAGCCAGTCAATAACGTGTTCTTAAATTGCATTAACGAGAAAAAGAGAAATTCTATAACAGGCCCTACTCTTTGACATTTATCAACAAAATTACAACAAATATTAATTTCCAATCTTACGTTACTTTTTTTTTAATTTTTTTTTTTATCGTATGGGATTACAATAATAATAAAAGAAAATCTTATCTCACCCCGCCCTTATGTGGACTCGAACCTACGACTTCTAGAATAACAACTTTAAGGCTTAATCACTGGCCAATCTTACATTACTTTCTTTTTACTAAAATTTCATTAGTAAAAAACAAAATTATGTGTACGATTTCTCCCAGAAATATTTTGTTCAAATTATAAGAATGTTTTTTATACACCTAGTGCACAGGCTCATTCACTCTGGAACATGAGTTTAATACCTTAACAATCCGTGAAAGAAAATTTATAATATAGTTAGATAAGTCCAACCATATTTTCTATTTTTTATTTTTTAAATTATATTTTACATGAATCACAGTATTTTTATTCCAACCATCTCCCTTATTTTTCATTTCCTATATTACATTCCACCAGAACTAATAATATTCTATTATTATTATATTAATTTTTTACATCATTTCTATTCTAATCAACCAACAAAACAATTAAAAGAAGAAAAAGTAAAAATAAATAATAATATTGTATTCATCCCCTAATGATATTAATTTAGGTTCCATGCATATAGAGAATCCTATATTAGAGATATACCATATAGGGAATTGTTGGATTCCCTATTTTACCCTAAAATAGAGAATGGTTGAATTTATTCTTACGAATTAGTTTAAAGGGGCTACCACATTATTTATTTTAAGAGAAAAAATATTTTTCATCTTTTATTTCAACAAATAAATTACTTATATAGTTATTAACTAATTAACTATGCAATATCATTTTTTTATTGGTTAGAAAAGGAAACGAAGTTGGCTGAAAATGATATAATATGGTTGACATTATTTTCAGCACATGTGTACTATACATCAATTGCTTATCAGTTATGTACTTGCTTATCAAGCCACATTATATATCACTGCTGGGCCGTACGTTCATTGAACTGTATTTGTACAACCGTATACCCGTATTAACTTATTAAGCTTATCTATTTTTAATTTTTAAAAATTGAATTAAATTAAACTTATTTTAGCATAAATTTATAACTACACATAATTAAATCAAATTGAATTAAACTAAATTGAAGTGTTCTGAACTGAACTAAACTAAATTATTGTAAAAAAAACTGTCCTAACACTCTACCACTATAATCATATCTTCGCAAGTTGTAAGAAAAATTTTATTTTTAGTTTCAAAAAAGTATTAATACACCCCTTTCTTTATTTAGCACAATTTCAATAAATATTTCTTTTATTAACAACATTAGTCTTGTTGAAAAAATTCAATTGGAACCTTAATTAGTTAAAACTACTCACCTCATTTGCTGATTTATTTAGCAAGATTCGAGTTCTAGTCTCCCACAGAGACTCAATCTGCAATGCAAATTAAGCTACATCACTCTAGTATTTCATAAATTCTTATCCATTTTTTTGGTATATATGAGAAGTATTATCAATAAATATGTATACATATATATAAACCCATATTAAGAAATGTGTATTTTGATAAATAAAGTTCCTAAAATGTGGAAAGAGCGAAAATTTATCAGTTGGAGAATATCCCATACAGAATTGATAGTTGGACACATGCCTTCATGTTCAAGAATATTAAACACTAATCTTTGGAATGATTTTATTGTTATGCAAATAATTTCAAGAACGTACGGATTTAATTATGGAATTGGCAATTTTACTCCTAATAAAATAACACAGAAAATACAGTTAACTTAATCAATACGTAGGCGGTCACCATGTGCCTAGAAGTAAAGTCAATATTGGCATATTTCATAAGGGAATCAAACTCTAAGAAAATTAAGCTGCTTTAAGTTTTTTTAAGAAACTTATTAAGTGAACTAGCCCGTGGAAAAAAAATTTAGTCTTGTGAAATATTTATATTATGATGGCGAGATCAAATAGAAATTACACATAATCTATATTGGGGAATTTCGGTGGAATGAAGCTTTGAATGTCTGTAAAAACGTCTCTCAATATTTGTTGATGAAATCTAATAAGATGATGCCTGGATAATTGACTTACACTTTCAGATTGAATCTTATTTGACAGTTCTACCAAATAGATCAATCGGATTAAATCAGAATTAAAAATAAAAAACTTAGAATGAAATTTTGTGGTGAAGAAAATAAACCAGATTGCGACGAGATTTGAGAAAACATTAACAAGGTTTTTATAAGCCTGAAATGAGTAGTTGCAACGATTCAGAGATAAAGCGTTGCTAAAAGTTGTATTCATTTGAAAGTTGCAATGCTTTAGAACATAAGCGTTGCAAAAAGCTGTGTCCATTCGAGCAGTTGCAACGGTTTAAAACAGAAGCGTTGCCAAAATTCATGTCCACAAAAACATTTGCAACAGTCCAAAACAAAAGCGTTGCAAAAAGTTATGTACATTCCAGCAGCCGCGACTGTTCTAAATAGAAGTGTTGCAAAAGGTAATTCTCGTACCCTCGTAAGTTAAGTATCGTGATAGAGCTCGAACCAGCGTACACTCCGCACTCCTAATTTATTCGATGAAATATTACGATCACATTGATCAACTAATAATCCAATTACACTAAAATACCAACAATCCCTATCAGCATATGACTGAAACAAATCTTATATATATGTTGTTCCTTGTTACATATGCTTTACAAACACTACATAACAATTTATTCACATCAATTATTATTAAAAAAATCAAATAGATTTTTCGTGTATATACAAAAAAAACACACAATTATAAGGCCTTCGAAAGAAATCTTAAAAAAACACGAAACAATTCAGCTACGCTCGCAGGCAACTTCCGGGAATGACAACTCCAGTGGATCGGCCATATGCATTGGCGCAAGAAGAAGTAGTCATCCCTCGGTTTAGATACGTCAATTTTATATTTTGTAATTTGAGTCCTTTACACGGTGTATTTTTATTGCAGACAAAATTCATCGCTACTTTTGATGCCGATGTTCCTCTTATGTTCTGATAAGTCACTCCATTTATCTTGGAGCTAACACCCTGGTTAGGACAACCTTGGCCGTTGGGGCAGTATTGTTGATCGATAATGATAGGATTGAAGACATTTTTCATGATAAGGTTACGGAAAGCAATATTGTAGACGAAACTAGTGGTCGGTCTGGCCCATGATTTTATTCGAACTCCGTTTTGAGTGCCTGTGAACACTGCTCCTGATACGGTCACATTTTGCACACCTTCTTCATTGTTGTACAATGCTAAACTTCCAATACTGTTTGTTACAAGCATATAATTTGGTCATTTAGAATATAATGAAAATGAATCTATAAGTATACAAGCCCAGTTTTAAGCTCAAGTACCAAAACTAATGTCCCAAATTAATGGACCTAATGATTTTGGGTTGGGATGGACTTAACTAAGTACAAGCCTCAATTCCAAGCCCAATTTCATTAAAGTAACAACAAGATGTTAGGACGGACTAATAATATTTAAACAATTTTGTTTCTATTAACCGCAATGAGACATAAATTTTAAAATTTGACAAAAAAAAAGCATACTAATTTATTATTTTTTTAATGTAATGGTTAAATTTACTTTTGATTATTGAAAAATTATATTTACCGGCCATGAAACAAATAAAAACAAGTTTCTCGTCTCGTTTTCAACATATATTTCTCTTAGTGGTAAAAAAATGACTAGTTGATCCTAGTGGTAAAAAATAGCTAGTTGAGCTTCAAAGGTCAAAGTTCGATCATTGGATAAACACTTTTTGAAAGATCTTTCGCCTCAATCATACCCAAGTTGATATTATGAGAACAATTTATCCCACAACTTCTTTTCTACCTTCGTATTTGAAGACGGGGTTTCTTTATTTTTTTTCCATTTTCTATGGAATTTTTAACAATTAATATAGTAAAATGATATATTGATGTACATTTATGTAAAATTTTAATTTTCATGTAGAATTATATTAGTAAAATGATTAGTTAATATAGCTTGGTATCAATTATCAAAGTATTGAACTTTATATAACATTATGTTAGTAGTAATTAAAAATTCATGTATTATTTTACCAAAAAAAAATCATGTACAATAAGAATTTTCAGGAAAAAATTTAAAAAGCATGTACCTGATTCCATGTCCTGGACCACAAGCAATCTGTTCAATCCAGATGTTATTGGAGCCTTGACCAAGTGAAATACAATCATCACCAGTCATTATAGTGCTATCTCTAATAGTAATTCCCGACGACGATTGGATGTGAATTCCGTCGGTATTTGGACTCCAACTCGGAGCACTAATCTTCACATTTTTAAAAATAATGTCGTGGCTTTGGTGTACTCCTATGTGAAATATCTGACTGTTTAGGGACGTCAATCCATTGACCACCACCTTACTCGACCCCAAAAATGATATCGACTACATCCAAATTCCACATGAAGATACTTATAAATATTAAAATTTTAATTATCTAAATGAAGATACTTGTAAATATTAAAAAAAAACGTACCTTAGCTCCAGGGGGACAAGACTTGCCGGCCATTCGACAAGCCCAAAAGGAAGAAGCTCTAGCATCAATAGTGCCGCCGTGAATGGTAACTCTACGGACCTTATAAAAAAGTATCCAAAATCCTGAATTTCCAAATGACCAATAATTTGTTGTTGCTATAATCTTTCCATCTATCTTAAACAATATCTTACTCTTACATGGACCGTTAAACGTTATCTGCTTCACAAAAAAATTCCCCTTTGGAATGTATACCGTAGCCGCGGTTTTCGAATTACAAGCGTATGCCCATGCCTTCAAAAACGCCCCGCTCGACTCGGTTTTCCCGTCCCCTTTTGCTCCGAAACTCACTACGTTATAAGTTGCCCCTGCATTTGATTCTTTCAAATATGATGAAAGAATTATCACAAATAAAGAAGAGCATATTGTGAAGTGAGGAGGCATTTTTTTTGGGTTTTTAAAGTTTGTTTAATTAGTTATTGGTTGATGATTCAATTGGGTACTTAGGACATGGCTATATATAGTGTTGGTTGTGGAATTGATAGTTGTTGTTTGGCCTAAAACACAAGCAAATTACATGTTACTTTCATACAGTTTAATCACGTACTTAAACTTGATTTGTGAGATATATGTATGTATGTACGGTGACAATGAGTTGTTTAGTTTAGTATGTTACGCTAATATCTGTGATTAGTGTTTATTTTAATTAGGAATATTAGAACATGATTATCATCTTCTGTTAACGTTTCCTATCATCTTATTAATTGGAATCCTCTGTCGTACATTTACTTGTGGATTATGCAAAACATAGAGTTTTTTTGTCATTTATGTAATGAGTTTTTTCGAGCTCTATATTTAATTACGGTTAGGCATGAAACAATTATTACCTATGAAATATTTTTACATATCTCTTTTGAGGCGTAAGGTTATCAACAAGGCATAAGGTTATTAATATGTCTAATCTTTTATGCTAGCCAAAATTTCACAAGTCTGTAGCTTTTGTGACATTGGTATGATTGTGAACTAGTCCGGACCATGTTCGAACTCACCGCACCAATTTAATGTCCGATGCGGTTTGATGCATGATGGGATGTAGGTTGGTTCCCCAGGGCTGTCCGTCATTGTAGAGCTCTAATCTGCAAGACAAGAAGAGATGAACAGCGCCAGGGGTTTGCGGCAAAAACCCTCCGATGCATAAGTCAGTTTTAGGATGGAGGAGTATAAAAAGTATATGGTATATTGGAGTTCAGAATTACCTCTGTTATGGAGTTGGTGAGCCTTATTTATAGCTAAAAGTGGTGATGATGGTAGTACGAAAGCCTATGTGTAGGTGTAGAGAATTGATGGGCCTCTAGAGTGTTGGGCTTAATAACTTGAGTGAGAATACAAGTGGGGTTGGGCCCATCTAACACAACACCAATTAGTTTGTGTTAAGGCCCAATCCACTCCACTAACATACCACTCTTTTCACTTGTAGGTTTCCCGTGTGGGATATCTCCAACACTCCCCCTCAAGTGCAACTGGGCCTAGACTAGTTGCCACTTGTTAAACATTCCTTGGCCTACCTCCTCTGAGGCTCAAGGACATCAACGGGTCTAGACTTCTCCGTTAGCCCAAACTCCACCAGGACTTGAATCATGAACCCAGGATCATTGGCTGTCAAGCCTTTTTTCACTCTGATACCATGTAGAGAATCCATGAGCCTCAAGAGTGTTGGGCTTAATAGCTTGAGTGAGAATACAAGTGGGGTTAAGCCCATCTAACACAAAACCAATTGACTTGTGTTAAAGCCCAATCTACTCCACTAATATATCACTCTTTTCACTTGTAGGTTTCCTATGTGGGATATCCCCAACAGTCAGCATAACTATAGGTAGCCTAGCCAGGCTTACGTGTAGGGCGACCTAGCCGAGTGTAGGCTTATGCATAGGTAGCTTTGTGCTGTCTTTTCCCACAAGTGAAGTGAGGTCATGAGAAATGCTTATCTTGTTATCAGTATATAAAGTAGTTTTAGCTACACGTCAATTTCAATTTTGTTAAATAAAAGTTTAGCCGTGGAGGAAAGTTTTAATATAGAATAAAACCTTACGACTACGAAGAGACATTTGAGGGGATTTGATTATCTAATGTTGAGAAATGGTAAAGTTCTACTTTTCAGTCAATCGGAATCATTCATTGAGTTTTAATGGTTGGGATTTAATTGCACTGCAGACCCCATAAACCATTAAAATTCAATGGATGACTCAAATTGAGTAAAATGTACAACTTTGTTATTCCACAATTTTAGAGAATCCAAATCTACTTACAAGATTTTTTGTAATTGGCGGGAGTGAACAAGAGTCTCTTCTTAGGGAATTTGTATTGTGAGCCGGGCATTTTGTGTTGGAGATGTTTGGAGTATCTCAAATTGGAAATATAAGAAATGAAAAATAAGTTGTCTAGATTGAGCCTTAACACAAGCCAATTGGTTTTGTATTAGATGGACTCAACCCCACTTGTATGCTCACTCAAGCTATCAATGTAACGCCCCCCTATAGGGAGCGCCACCGTAACAATAAACACCCAATATAAAGTTTTTAAACTCCAAATATTTTTCTCCAAATGCTAATTATTCTCCAAATATTTCTCAATGTCACTTTACATTTCTCACTCTCTAGTACATGCCATTATTCTACAAACCATAATATTAAATTAAAATATAAATCCACCTCGAATCTTTCCTTAATTGCTCTTTAAGCTGATCCACCTGTACCACTTTGGTCCAAGCTATCTACAAGTTCTCCACCTAAGCGTAGAAAATCAACTACACGCTAAGCAATTTACTTAGTGGTGTCCATAAAAAAAATAACAACTTTGAATATTTTTAAAATAGAAACCAAGTATATTTATAAGTCAAAAATAAATTATCCAACTTTATGGAACCAAACCACAAAACTTATATAGTAATCCTTTCAAAGTACAATCAAATTTGTATCCAATTTTTCCAAACACTTTAACCATATATTGCCCAAAGTAAACAAGTCCTGAATAACGATAAAATGGATACGGGAGCGGACAAGCCCGAAGCCAAAGCCTCAAAATCAATATATCGGTCAAGCCCGAAGCCGAAGCTTCAAAAATCAATATATCGGTCAAGCCCGAAGCCGAAGCTTCAAAAATCAATATATCGGTCAAGCCCGAAGCCGAAGCTTCAAAATCAATATATATATCTCATAATATCGGCCAAAGCCCGAAGCCAAAACTTCAATTATTTGTACAGTACTCTACCCCCCTTTATTGGCGCCAATCTACCCTGACCCGTATTCTACTCGTTTAACAAGGGCAATAAATCAAAGTAACATCTTAAAAATTCCAGTATAAACCATCAATCACAATTCAACATATCTTCAGTAATTAATAAATCCAAATCCCAAATTTTTTAAGTATCAAACTTCAATTAAAACTCAATAAAATCAATATCATACTTTCCAGAATTTTTCCAGGTTTCATAACCTGATTTCCCCTGCATTTTTCACTATCAAAACATCATCCAATCGAAGAACTTTATTCTAAACACAATTAGCCACATGTCTCAGCTTTCCAAAACCACCAGAATCACAGAAATCCAAATTTTATAACCAAAGTTATGATCAAAATACTAAACAGTGTACCAAGCTGAGATTTTCCGAAAACAGATTTCATGACTCAACTTCAAACGAAAATTTCACATTGAAAATGAAAGAAATTCAACAAGGTTTCTTCTGAACATATGATTCTTACTTTCTGTAGATATCAATATAATCAAGAATCGTTCAAATCGGATTTATATAATGAGAGAAAACATTAAAACAAAACAGGTATATAATCTGGAAAATTTCCCGAAAAACCGAGAAATCGAAAAATCGAAATTCGGGACACAAACCTTTTTCTATGCTCTTTCTAGCTCTCTTCTACCCCTTTTGCCTTTGATTTACTTGCAATAGCTTCCTCTACAACAACCATATATAATTCTATCAAGATATTGCATAAATAAACTTCCTAATACCATAAATATGCTTAATCTACCATGAATTCTACTAATTAAGCTTTAATTTCACCAAAAATCACTCACCTCAAACTCGGGTTACTATTCATCTGAATCTTAATATCTGAAATCCTCCTCTTCTAGTCTTAATTGACTGAAATTGATGATGATAGAGGGCTTAAGGATCGATTTCTAATAAGAATTCGAAGTTGAATCGAAGAAATCGGAAGTTTTTGGATTATGAAAATTTTTGATTAAAGAGAGGAAGAATGGAGAAGGAAATGAAGAAATGAGATAAGGAAATGAAGAGGCTGTAATGTATTGAGTTTTTTTTTATTTCCAATAATGCCCCTGATCAAATAATTTAATGTCCATTTCATCCCTCTTACTTAATTAGCTCTTATTTCCTCATGCCTTATATCTAATAACAATAATAACAATAAAAAAATAATTTTCATGATATATTAATACCATAGTAATTTATTATAAGCAAAATTTTGGAAATTTCGGTTCGTTACAATTCTCCCCCTCTTATGAATTTTCGTCCCGAAAATTTCCGGAAAACAATTGCGGATATTGAGTTTTCATTGTATCCTCCGGTTCCCAAGTTGCTTCTTCAACCTTATGATTCCTCCAAAGTACTTTTACCAAAGGTATAGACTTGTTTCTCAATTGTTTAACCTCTCTCGCCAAGATTTGCACCGGTTCCTCTTCATACGTTAGGTCGGATTCGATTTCTACGACATCAGGAGATAAGATATGTGATGGATCTGATCTGTATCTCCTTAACATTGACACATGGAACACATTATGAATTTTGTCGAGTGTTGGGGGCAGTGCCAACCGATAAGCTACCGGTCCAACCTTCTCTATAACCTCATATGGGCCAATGAATCTCGGACTGAGCTTGCCTTTCTTGCCAAATCGCAGGACTTTCTTCCAAGGAGATACTTTGAGAAACACTTTATCTCCCACTTCATAAGTAATGTCTTTTCTTTTTAGATCAGCATAAGATTTTTGTCTATCCGATGCAGCCTTCAATCTTTCTTGAATAAGTTTTACCTTCTCTTTTGTCTCTTGAATCAAATCCACTCCCACAATCTTGTTTTCACTAAGTTCGGTCCAATATAATGGAGTTCGACATTTTCTTCCATACAATGCTTCATATGGCGCCATTTGTATGCTTGACTGATAGCTGTTATTATAAGCAAAGTCCATGAGGGACAAATACTTATCCCAACTTCCTTCAAATTCGATGATACAACTTCTCATCATGCCTTCCAACACCTGAATTACTCTTTCAGATTGACCATCTGTTTGAGGATGAAATGAAGTACTGAAATGAAGTTTGCTACCTAAGGCCTCTTGCAACTTCTTCCAAAATCTTGAAGTAAATCTTGGATCTCGGTCAGAAATGATTGAAATAGGCACTCCGTGTAGCCTTACTATCTCATCTATATATAACTGAGCCAACCTATCAAGTGAATAATCCATCCTAACTGGAAGAAAGTGGGCAGACTTTGTCAATCTATCTACAACAACCCACACTGCATCATGTTTCTTCTGTGTACGTGGTAAAGACGTCACGAAGTCCATTGTGATTCTTTCCCATTTCCATTCTGGAATTGTTATAGGTTGCAACAATCCAGAAGGAACTTGATGTTCTGCTTTCACCTGTTGACAAGTTAGACATTGAGCAACATAATTAGTAATGTCTTTCTTCATTCCATTCCACCAATAATGGCTGTTCAAATTTTGGTACATCTTGTTTGCTCCAGGATGCATCGCATAAGGACTACTATGCCCCTCTTGTAAGATATTCTTCTTTAATTCTTCATTGTTTGGCACACATAGTCTATCTTTAAAATATAGACACCCATCTTCTCGAACCATATAGTCGTCTACGATACCCACTTGTGTCCGTGCTCGAATAATCTTTAAGTCGTCATCTTCATTTTGTGCTTGCTTAACCTGTTGTAGTAGTACAGGTTGAATCTTCAATTCTGCAATTAAGGCTCCACTACTGGTAAGAGCTAACCCCGTATTCATAGCCCTTAGTGCCATCATTGTCTTTCTACTGAGAGCATCTGCCACTACATTAGCCTTTCCTGGATGGTAATCAATAAGACAATCGTAATCTTTAATGAATTCCATCCACCTTCTTTGCCTTAAATTCAACTCTTTCTGTGTTGGCAAATATTTTAAACTTTTGTGATCTGTATAAATATAACATTTTTCTCCATAAAGATAATGTCGCTAAATTTTCAAGGCAAAGACTATTGCAGCCAATTCCAAATCATGAGTAGGATAATTCCTTTCATGATTCTTTAATTGCCTGGAAGCATAGGCAATCACTTTTCCTTCTTGCATCAAAACACACCCAAGACCACTATGTGAAGCATCACTATAGATTACAAAATCTTTTCCAGGTTCTGGTTGGGTAAGGATGGGTGCTTCTGTTAACATCGCTTTCAACTTCTCAAAACTTTCTTGACACTTGTGATTCCACTCAAATTTTGCATTCTTTTGAAGTAGTTTCGTCAGTGGGGCAGCAATGACTGAAAATCCCTTCACAAATCTTCTATAATGTCCTGCTAAGCTAAGGAAGCTTCTGACTTTCGTAGGGTTTTTTGGTGGTTTCCATTCGACAACTGCTTCTATCTTCTTAGGATCCACTTTAATTCCTTCTGCAGAAATAACATGGCCTAAGAAAGAAACTTCTTCAAGCCAAAACTCACATTTGCTAAGTTTGGCATACAATTTATTTTCCCTCAAAGTTTGGAAGACTATTCGCAAATGTTGATCATGCTCTTCCCGTGACTTAGAATATACCAAAATATCATCAATGAAAACCACTACAAACCTGTCTAAATATAAGTAAAAGACACGGTTCATAAGGTCCATAAATGCTGCTGGTGCATTAGTTAGACCAAATGGCATCACCAAAAATTCATAGTGCCCATATCTGGTTCGGAAAGCCGTCTTTACAATATCATCATCTTTCACTCTCATCTGATAGTAGCCCGATCTCAAATCAATCTTGGAGAAGTATTTGGCACCCTTGAGTTGATCAAATAAGTCTTCAATCCTCGGTAATGGATACTTGTTTTTCATTGTCAATTTATTCAACTCTCGATAATCAATACAAAATCGGAGCGACCCATCTTTCTTCTTAACAAACAACACTGGTGCACCCCATGAGGATATACTTGGGCGTATGAATCCTTTGTCTAATAATTCTTGCAACTGAATCTTCAACTCTTTCAGTTCAGCAGGCGCCATTCTGTATGGTGCTTTGGATACTGGTGCGGTACCCGGCAATACATCAATTGCAAATTCTACCTCTCTTTTTGGTGGCAACCCCGGTAGTTCTTCTGGAAATACATCAGGAAAATCACATACCGTAGGAATATTCTGTAATTCTAACTCACCCTCCTTCAATTCTAGAGCGAAGATTAGGTAGGCCTGACATCCCTTCCTAACCAGCCTTTTAGTCTTCATAAAAGAAATTATGTTACAGAGATAATCTGATCTTTCCCCCACGATAACTATTTCTTCTCCATCAGAAACTTGAAGTGACATTCTTTTGTTTTTGCAATCCACTATAGCTCGATGTTCCGATAACCAATCCATTCCCAAGATAACATCGTAATCTCGGAAAGGTAACTCAATTAAATTTGCATTGAAAAGTTGATGTTGAATCATAATAGGGCAATTCATGTACACTTTGTTTACTATCACACTGTGTCCTAAAGGATTAGTCACTTCAATATTTTCTCCTAATTTTTCTACACGCAATCCTTTCTCTTGTGCTAATGCAGTACATATATATGAATGAGATGAACCAGGATCTATCAAAGCATAAACATCATGATTAAAGAATGAAAATTTACCGACAATAACTTCGGTAGATTCTCTAGTCTCAGGCCCTCGGATTGCATAACTTCGCGCCATTCCTCCCGGTCTACCACTCTGCGGTGCTTGTTGAGCCACATCATGCCCACTTGAACCACTAGCATTTCCTCTTCCCCTTCCTCTCCCACCTTGCATTGTAGGAGTAGGAACTACTGTAGGTGCAGATGTACTTATCTGTCTTTGAGGACAATTTGCAATCAAATGTTCCCTCGAGCCACATTTAAAGCAGACTCTACCTTTTCCCCAAAATTCCCCTGTATGCATCCTTCCACAGTTAGAACATTGTGGAATATTTCCTCTGCCTCGACCTGAAGGTACGCTAGCCGCTGACCCCGTACTTATGGTTTGTCTCGGTGAAAACCCTCTGAAATGAGATTGTGTTTGTTCTGATGTTCCCTTCTGTTTCTTACTAGGAGATTCTGAACTAGTTGGACCCTGTGATCCCTTTTGAAATCCAGACCTTTTAGCCATTCTTTGTTGTCTATCTGAATTAATCTTCTCGATGCCCGTAGCAGCATCAACCAAGTCATTGAACACTCTAATCTTTTGTGCAAGTAGATGCACTCTAATTTCATCATTTAGCCCATCTTCGAATCTCTTACATCGCCTTACTTCACTGTCAACGATATCACGAGCATACCTCTCGAGTTTGAGGAATTGAACTTCATATTCTGATACAGTCATGCGTCCCTGTCTCAAAGACAAGAACAATTTCCTCTGCTCATCCTTAAATCGTTCGCTAACGTATTTCTTGTCAAATTGTTCCAAGAAAAGACCCCAAGTGATTTCTCCGGGTCGCCTTTCTCTCACAATATTATCCCACCACCTCCTAGCTTGTTCTTTGAGTAGACCTTGAACACAGTCTAATCTTTCTTCATCTGTAAAATGAAGCCTAGTCATACACCATTTAGTATGATCGAGCCAATCTTCTGCAATTGCAGGATTCACTGTATCCCCTTTGAAATCATCAGCAGGAAGCTTCTTGATTCTTTCAAGAGGAGTTCTCTCCTCTCTTCTTCCAACATGAGGTACTACAGGAACTTGAGGGATTTGTATGTTTCGTAGTACTTGTGTGATTACTTCAGTAGTCATATGCTGAAGTAAAGCAGCTTGTGCTGGAGTTGGTTGTTCAGGAAAGCCATGAACTGGTGGAGGTTCATGTCTTTGTTCATCCCCTTGTCTAATACGAACCGTACTCTCAGCATCCTCTTCCTCAATCTGGTTGTGACCACTACTAGCCATAATTTATTCCTGAAAATTGGACCAAAGTGGATCAAACAACTAACATAACATTTTTATATCTTAAATGACATGTACATACTAGTCCTAGAATCACCTAAACCTCAGCTCTGATACCAACAAATGTAACGCCCCCCTATAGGGAGCACCACCGTAACAATAAACACCCAATATAAAGTTTTTAAACTCCAAATATTTTTCTCCAAATGCTAATTATTCTCCAAATATTTCTCAATGTCACTTTACATTTCTCACTCTCTAGTACATGCCATTATTCTACAAACCATAATATTAAATTAAAATATAAATCCACCTCGAATCTTTCCTTAATTGCTCTTTAAGCCGATCCACCTGTACCACTTTGGTCCAAGCTATCTACAAGTTCTCCACCTACGCGTAGAAAATCAACTACACGCTAAGCAATTTGCTTAGTGGTGTCCATAAAAAAATAACAACTTTGAATATTTTTAAAATAGAAACCAAGTATATTTATAAATCAAAAACAAATTATCCAACTTTATGGAACCAAATCACAAAACTTATATAGTAATCCTTTCAAAGTACAATCAAATTTGTATCCAATTTTTCCAAACACTTTAACCATATATTGCCCAAAGTAAACAAGTCCTGAATAACGGTAAAATGGATATGGGAGCGGACAAGCCCGAAGCCAAAGCTTCAAAATCAATATATCGGTCAAGCCCGAAGCCGAAGCTTCAAAAATCAATATATCGGTCAAGCCCGAAGCCGAAGCTTCAAAAATCAATATATCGGTCAAGCCCGAAGCCGAAGCTTCAAAATCAATATATATATATATCTCATAATATCGGCCAAAGCCCGAAGCCAAAACTTCAATTGTTTGTACAGTACTGTACCCCCCTTTATTGGCGCCAATCTACCCTGACCCGTATTCTACTCGTTTAACAAGGGCAATAAATCAAAGTAACATCTTAAAAATTCCAGTATAAACCATCAATCACAATTCAACATATCTTCAGTAATTAATAAATCCAAATTCCAAATTTTTTAAGCATCAAACTTCAATTAAAACTCAATAAAATCAATATCATACTTTCCAGAATTTTTCCAGGTTTCATAACCTGACTTCCCCTGCATTTTTCACTATCAAAACATCATCCAATCGAAGAACTTTCTTCGAAACACAATTAGCCACATTTCTCAGCTTTCCAAAACTACCAGAATCACAGAAATCCAAATTTTATAACCAAAGTTATGATCAAAATACTAAACAGTGTACCAAGCTGAGATTTTCCGAAAATAGATTTCATGACTCAACTTCAAACGAAAATTTCACATTGAAAATGAAAGAAATTCAACAAGGTTTCTTCTGAACATATGATCCTTACTTTCTGTAGATATCAATAGAATTAAGAATCGTTCAAATCAGATTTATATAACGAGAGAAAACATTAAAACAAAACAGGTATATAATCTAAAAAATTTCCCGAAAAACCGAGAAATCGAAAAATCGAAATTCGGGACACAAACCTTTTTCTATGCTCTTTCTAGCTCTCTTCTACCCCTTTTGCCTTTGATTTACTTGCAATAGCTTCCTCTACAACAACCATATATAATTCTATCAAGATATTGCATAAATAAACTTCCTAATACCATAAATATGCTTAATCTACCATGAATTCTACTAATTAAGCTTTAATTTCACCAAAAATCACTCACCTCAAACTCGGGTTACTATTCATCCGAATCTTAATATCTGAAATCCTCCTCTTCTAGTCTTAATTGACTGAAATTGATGATGATAGAGGGCTTAAGGATCGATTTCTAATAAGAATTCGAAGTTGAATCGAAGAAATCGGAAGTTTTTGGATTATGAAAATTTTTGATTAAAGAGAGGAAGAATGGAGAAGGAAATGAAGAAATGAGATAAGGAAATGAAGAGGCTATAATGTATTGAGTTTTTTTTTTTTTCCAATAATTCCCCTGATTAAATAATTTAATGTTCATTTCATCCCTCTTACTTAATTAGCTCTTATTTCCTCATGCCTTATATCTAATAACAATAATAACAATAAAAAAATAATTTTCATGATATATTAATACCATAGTAATTTATTATAAGCAAAATTTTGGAAATTTCGGTTCGTTACAATCAAGCCCAACACCCTTGAAGCCTACGGATTCTCTACATGGTATCATAGCAGAAGAAGGCTTGATCGCCAGTGATCCTTGGTTCGTATTAAAGTCATGGTAGAGTTTGAGCTAGCAGAGAAGACTAGACACATTGTTCACCTTGAGCCTTAGGGGAAATATGTCAAGGAATGTTTGACAAGTGGCAGCTGGTCCAGACCTAGTTGCAATTGAGGGGGAGTGTTGGAGACGTGTGGAGTACCATTGGAAATAAACAAGTATAAGGAGTGAAATATAAGTAGTGTAGATTGAGCCTTAACATAAACCAATTTATTTTGTGTTAGATGGGCTCAACCCCAGTGATATGCTCACTCAAGTTATTAACACCCAACACTCTCGAAGTACACCAATCCTCTATATTTTGCACCTTCCTTTCATCCAGCTAGAGGAGAGCAAGAAACCTAAAGAACCGAACCGAACCTAAGAACTGAATTGAATAGAACCTAACCGGACTGGACCTAACTTATTAGGTTCGGTCTTTGGTTCTAATATTTTTATTATTTAGTATTCGGTTTGGTTCTCGGTTCTGAGGAAAAAAAATAAAAAAAAACCGAGAACCGAACCTAATTAGGATAATATATAAATATATGAAAAAAATGTAGGAAATTTCATACTAAAAGCCTAACTAATAGTGAATATTAGAATTTTTTATTTATATTTTTTCAAGTACTAATATTATAAGTATTATATAAAAAAATATAGAGAATTTCATATTAAAATTCAACAAATGGCGAACATTAGAATGTTATTATTAATTTTTATTGATTTTTATATTTTATATGATACAAATAAACTCATTAATTGAATCTCGATTGAATTAGTTTTTTTTACTATATTTTACTATCAATATATTAATTTTAGCCTAGCAAGTTATCAAATTTCATAATAAGTAATTCAAATAATAATTACATCTTTAACATAAAAAGAAAATTTTGGTTCTACACTAAACCGAACCGAACCTACATATTTAAGTTCGGTCCGGACCGAACCGAATTTAATTAGATTCGGTATTAGGTTCCTAATTTTCTTGTTATTCGATTTATTTATTTCAGTTCGGTTCTTGGACCGAACCGACCAATGCTCTCTCCTGCATCCAGCAGTTGAGTATTTATGAGGGAGTATAAAAAAATATTTAATTAAATATCATTAATAAATATTTATCCAGATTAGTCAACATAGCAATTTTTTATCAACTAAACTAGTAAATAAAGTTGTTTTGAATTAATTTTACCCTAAAATTGACCATTTAACCGTTATTATCGTGATTGGTGTGATTAGATGTCGTCAACGTTATAACATTAAAGACAGCCCAAATTAAGTTAAAGTTCCAAGTGTACCACCAGACAAAATAATTAGTTAAAAGAAATGCTCCAACTGATAATAAATCATTTCGTAGTTCTAACTTCTAAGTAATATAAAACATGTACATGTGCTGAATTACTATTCTAACTGTAGTCTGCAGACCTGTACATTATTTCCTAGAAGAACAAACTTTGTACTCTTAAAATATATATTTATTTATATCTTAATGGGGGTAATAGAATGTTTGGTTGGCCAAAATGGGCATTTTAAGTTTGAGCCATTGTATTTACATCAATATTTTAGAGTAGGTCTAATCATATTTACTGTTTTTCAGTCTGCAAACTCTATTTTACAGACTCTATAGTGTTTATGTCTTCCAACCATCTTTCTTATTTTCTATTCCCCATATTAGATTATCTTAAAATAGTAATATTTTATTATTATTATTATATTAATTTCTTTACATCGTTTGAATCAATAAAAACTAATAAAACAATTAAGAAAATAGAAAACAAAAAAAGTATTATTAAAATATACATTTTAAGGATCCTCATACTTGGAAATCCCATTTTGAGGATATACAGAACAAGGAATACTTGGACTAAACAATTCCCTATTTTGGAGTATCTCCATTTTAGAGAATGGGGAATGATTGGACTTGCTCTAATATCTAACCGTACCACCTCATTCAATTGATAATATTGCGTACCGTCACTGACTTCATTACGGTAAATTAAAAATAGTGGTATAAAAGAATCACGAATATAGCCAATTCAAAATGATGATATTCGATAAAATGATAATTCAAAATATATTTTTTTTTGAATGAATTCAAAATATATTTTGTATTAATATAAAATGGAATAAACATATATTTATACCTATATGATAAATATAAGTATATTAATGTATTCTAATATCTTAATTACTTTTAAATAATTAATTAGTAAAATTAGTGCGTAAATCTCAGTTGAACCGGTAATACTACATACTAGTGGCTTACCGATTTTTTTGAGGTACGGTACAATTTTAATAACACCTATTTAGATTCAATAGTTCAAATTTAGAGTGATTTACGCAAAAAAGTTCAAATCTACTATAACTATTAGTTAACATTAAAAACTCTTTCATATAAATAGATATTTACGTTCTTAAAGGAGTGAGATGATACAATTAATGGTTGGGGTTGGGATAATTGCCTTGGTGGAGTGTAAGGGTGTATACGTTTCCCGGTACACAACATGTCAATGATTAAAAGGCATGTGATATATTATTATTCTAGAGAAAGACGTACGGAGAAAACTATGGCGCATATGTCCATGTTTTATTATACGCAGAATGGATGAAGGGTACTCTGTGTTTAAACATTTATTTATCTCTTTAATTTTAAAAAGTTTTAAATAATTCATTGAATTTGTAAAAAAGTTTCGATTAACTCCTAGACTTATAAAAAAGTGAACTCATTTATTTTTAAATGTCACATGTCAGATTTTGGTTGGTTTGACTTTTCGAATATGTAATTTTTCTCTCTTCAATCAGAAGCTGACACGTGACATTACGGGGGCAAACTAGCTAATTTTTTTGCAAGTTTAAAGGATTATTGAAACTTTTTTATAAGTTCAATGGGTCATTTAAAACTTTTAAAAAGTTTAAGGAATTTTTAACGTTATCATATGACATGATTAATGACACCCAAACTTAAACATTTCTTTTTTTTTTATTTTGAATTATATAATAAATAATTTGGTGAGAAAATTAAATTGATGTATTCCAGTTCTCGAAATTGAGAGGCAGGACAAAAAAAAGGTTTCCAACGTGTGGCGGCGCCGGTGTCAAGAATATTCTGAACTATAAAGAAATGAAGTCTTTCGTTCCATGTTTGGCACCGTCTGGGTTTAAATCCCTTAATTAGGCTAGAAATTATAAACCTAGTTAAGAAATAAGATGTAATCCTCATTAGATTGTATTAAGGAATAGTTATACCTTGATTAAGATATATAAAATCACTACCGTGAAATATTCCATTACGTGAATTGTTACGTAATTGTTCGCTCTTTCTACATGGACTTTATAAAGTTTAGTGGATTTATTCAATATTTGTGTAAGTATTGAGTTCAATCCTATTACTATATGTTTAAATATTTTATTTCACTTTTATTTTTGTTATTTTATATATCACACTGGTTTCTAAGTTCATTATGGACATTTTTTTAGCTTAATTTATCATGACATTTCTATTTAAATGGATGTCAAGTGTCAACTTACCTCATATGGACTACAAATGATAGTATTTATAGGATGTTGATATTATCTTTTGGGCTTAAATGGGTTTCTGTTTCTAATTTGGTCAGGGCCCAGTATCATATCATCTCTACCATTATGCAATTATTTATTTTGTCATGTTTGTTTTAGTTTAAGTACTAAAAAAATAAAAAAAAATTTATTATGTTGTTGAAATCTAAGCGCAACTCCAATCATTTCATAAAATAGGGAATAATTACGAGGAATGATTGAGTCTAACCATTAATTATTTCTAATATAATTTATCTCTAAAATAGGGTTTGAGAATCTTGGGAATTATTATTAAATTATTATTTATTTTTGATATATTTTTTTTATTATTTTGTTAGTTGATTAGAATAGAAATAATGTAAAATAATTTATATAATAATAATAGAAAATTATTATTTTTAGGGACTCTAATACGGAGCTCAGACAATGGAAAGATAACCGGAGTAAAAACAGTGTAGACATTGTGAAATGGAGTTTTGGGAATGAAAAATAGGTAATATGATTAGAGTAGGAGCCCCTTTATGCAAATTGAATTCCATAAAGTTATATAACACAAAACTATTAACTCGTTGTGATTTACTAATATAAACCATTGATTCATATTCTACTCTTTCACTTTATTGATTTTCAATGTGAGACATTGAGTTTTTTTTGTTGTATTTCTGCATACAAATAAGATTATGATAATTAATTATCCCAAGTTTTTCCCCAATTGTTACAACTCCATAAAAATAATTTTATCAAAGCGTATCTAGAGGCAACTAATTGCAGGCTGGACTGAAGGAGAAGAAGTTGCATCGGCATTATAGCACAATGCATTTGCCGGTTGATTTCTGTATGTTAGATGCACATTGTCCATTCGAATCCCCGTGCATGGATCCCTTTTACTGCAATCAATTTTTATCGCAACTTCGGTAGCTGACGTTCCATATATACCTTGGTAACTCACATCACTAATCCTAACACCCGAACCCTGTAAAAAAACACAATATATAATTTCAAGTTGATAATCCGGTTTTTGGTATAAACATAATAGTGGAATGAACTAATCCAACCTGCTGAGGGCAATGCTTTTTATGAGGACAGTAACGTTGATCGATAATAATTGGATTGTGAACATTAGTCATGGTAGCATCTTGAAATAGAATGTTCGTAGCAAAACCAGTGCTGGGTCGAGCCCACGATTTAATCCTCAACCCATTTTCAGTACCCGTGAATCTCACGGTTTTAACCGTCACATTTTGCACGCCGCCCTCGTGAAGGTCCTTGCCTAGACTCCCAATACTGCATTTATCAACAACAAAAGTATAAGCTATCGCATTGTGCTAATGTGAGATTATCATAGCAGTTTCGAACTAGTCTATGAAAGTCTGTAGGCTGAATGCATCAGTGGCTGCTCCAACTTATTTCGTTCCACCTATTGCTCCCCAGAACTTTTGAAAAAGATCCTTGTAGCTCTCTCAACTTCAAAAATTGCATCAGTTTGCCTCCTAATTAATGCCACATGTCAGCTTCTTATTGGTTTGACTTTTCAGAGATGATATTTTCTGATTTTTTCTCTCCCATCGAAAGCTGATACATGGCATTCACGAGGGCAAACCGGTGCATTTTTGTCATGTTTAGAGAGCTACTTGGACCTTCTCAAAGTTTCGGAGGCAGTGAGACAAATTGGAGGAGCTACCGATACCGATGCATTAGGCCAAGTATGTAAGATGTTGACCTTATTCCATGGCCAGGTCCACAGTCAATGTTTTGAATCCACAAATGAGAAGTAGCAGGGCCAATAGAAATACAGTCATCACCAGTTCCAATTTGAGAGTTGAGAATAGTAACGTCAGTTGACATTTGGACATGAATGCCATCAGTGTTGGGGCTTTGGGCAGGTGCAAATACTTTGATCCCTTCCATTCTTACAGTTTGGCATCCATGAATTACAATGTGGAATATCTGGCTGTTTATTGATGTCAATCCCCTTATCTCTATATTGCTGGATTTGCTAAACCTCAATGACTGCACTCGAGATATCAAGAATTTTATATTCGAAATCTCAAAATTTTGTGGAATTTTATTATATATAGCAAGTAGATTATTAGAGTCAGTTTAGCAATTTATAAGAAGGAAAAATAGATCTTTACCTGCATGAACTTGGGGAATAATAAAGGGAGTCGGGTATGTAGTACCATTCTCCCATCTAACGGTTGGATATTTATTATATCTTAATTAAATATTTTCCCATCTTAAACAAAATATTCTCTCATAAATACTCAACCGTTGGATTAAAGCAGGGTGCTAAATACTCGGGTCCCATTATAATTACCCATGAACGTGACTCAATGGCCTACTGCCCCCATGGACTATTTAAGGCTTCTCTTAGCCCTTGAATTTGGCAAAATGCACAAGTTTGCTCCTATGAATTCACGTGTCCGTTCTAGTTGGTTTGACTTTTCAAACATGTCATTTTTCTTTTTTTCCTCGTTTCAATCAAAATCTAACACATAGCTTATATGGGGAAAACTGATGCACTTTTTCCACATTAAGGGGACTAAAAGAAACTTTGATTAGTTCAGGACAATAGGACATTTAGGCCAAGTTCAGACGGGTAAGATGAATTTGGCCTTTATAAGAAGAAAAAGTGCATACCGTAGTGCCGGGAGGGCAATGTTTGGAAGTGGCCTTACAGTTCCACAAGGCAGCACCTTGACCATCAAGCAACCCACCGGAAACCGAAACTCCATCAACATTTTCGAACAAAATCCAATCTTCGGCGTGCTCAACCACTCTGTAGTCCCACGGAGCCACAAGAGTACCGTCTATAAGGAAAAGAATACCAGTATTGCTGCATTTTCCACCAAAAACTATGTTTCGAAGCAAAAACCTCCCGGATGGCACGTGTATGGTGGCCGGATATATAGAGCTGCATGCTTGTCTCCAAGCAGCGAGAAAGGCATCGGTCGAGTCGGTTCTCCCATCTGGTTTTGCTCCATAGTTTATCACATTGTGAATTATTCCTTTTGCTAAGGAAGTTGAGGCAAAGGAAATTAATGTAAGTACAATCACCAGTGAAGTGTTTGCCATATTTTTAGTGTTATATTTTGTATTGTAGAAAGATATGAAATTAACTAGTTCTCAGAGTTGTATTTATAGGTATGGATGGCTGCAATTTGTGGAACAACTTATTTAATCATTAATACGCAAAGATAATAGTTGCTCCTGAGTTTGAGGATTTTTTTTTTTTGCTTTTGATTATTTTAGTTTATCTATTAAGGAAAGCAAACTTTTGATGCAACTTGAGAATTCAAAGTCAAAAGCTTCCAAAACTGATTATTGTTTAGGGTTTCATATTTTGTATCTTCTAATTCCTTATATATGCTATATGATTTTATGATTCTACGAGGTTCAAAATAGTTAAAATTATTTTAAATTTACGAAATTTACAGAATTCAAATTCTATAACTTCTCACAATTCGTGGGCCATAATAACAGTAATTAAGATTGACAAGAGTTATCTATTATGGAAAAGGTGAAGGTTTATTTATTCATGCTTAGGAAATGGATTTTCTGCAGTTGGAGTTTCAACTGTAAAGTAAAGTTTGGTGATCTGAGCCGTCTAATTTAGAATGGATAATTCAGATTTTTTTAATTAAAAATTATTTAAAAAATTATGAAAAATTCAGAGCCATCCATTCAAAATAGATGGCTCAGATTTCAACTTTTCTCTGTCGTTGGGATTAAGTTATTATGTTTACTTTAGCGACGTAGATATTGTTATATTATTTGTTTATCTTTGGAAGTTTTTTTTTAAATTTGCCTCGTATGAGCTTACAATAATAATAAAGGAAAACCTTATCCTACCCCGCCCGAGTGTGGACTCGAACCTGCGACATTTAGGATCACAGCTTCAAGGCTCAGCCACTAGACCAAACCTTTGTCAAAAAAATAGGAACAGTAATTTGGCTTCGCCCGGACTCGAACCGGATCTTTGGAAGTTGAATGGATAACTATATTAGTAGTACTTTAAGGCCTTGTTCTTTTCAACTTATATTCAGTTCAATTCAATTCAATTCAGTTCAATACTGCTACTTATAAGTTAAAAACAACATAGCCATATTTTTTCAATCTGCAATGCCTTCTCAACTGTTTACTATGCAACTATTTGGCGTACAGTCTATACCAAACAACCATTTATAGTTTTTTTTAAAAAAACTGAAACTATTGGATTTATATAAAAAGTGGCTCTAAACTTTATTATAAATTTATAATAAATGGTAACTTGTTAACTAGAAAGCAGCACAACCCTTTTGCTTTCAAGAGACAGTGAAATTTGCATTAGTTGAATTAGGACACAAGAGATTTAACTAATAAAGACAATTTTGATATATACTTATAATGCTTCATAAATAAAAATATAATTATGGCTGCTCCGATAGAAATTTTTATACGAGTCCCAATATTTTAGGGTGGAAAAGTGTTGCTCCATATATTAATCGACACATATCCCACATGATAAGTGTCGATTGATGTATGGAGCAGCATTTTTCTACGTCAGAATATCGGGACCTATATAAAAAAAACTGTTACTGGGAACATACAATTCATCCATATTATAATATTTTTTTTATTATATTTCTGTTTTTCTGTTTCAAACTCATTTCTCTAAAATTTCCAACATGTATTAATCCAAGCTTAAAGTTAGTTTCTTTTTTCTTTCTCTTTTTACTTTTTGTTTCCTTTTTTAATTCTTCTGGGCTTTAACCAAACAGAAACGTACATATGCATATAGCAGTTTACACATATTACATCATGTTCCTGATTTGATAAGCTATTTAATGGTTTCGCTTAGTTAAATCTGACTCTGTTATAATCAATACTTTCTCGTTTTTCAATATTGGATGAATGATAGTATTAAATAGGCTGAATACATCAGCACCTCCTTGAACTTGTTCCTAAACACCCATTTATCCATTGAACTTTTAAAAATTTCAAATAATCCAAACTTGCAAAATAGTTCCAAATAACCCCTAAACTTGTAAAAAGTGAATCGTATTGCCCCTTAAATGCCACGTGTCAGATTTTGGTTGGTTTGACTTTTCAAAAATGTCATTTTTCTCTTCAACCAAAAGCCGACAAGTGGCATTGAGGAGATAAATTGGTTCACTTTTTACAAGTTTAAGGGGTTGTCTGAAACTTTTTATAAGTTTAGGGGGTCATTGAAAACTTTTAAAGTTTAAGGGCAAATACGTGTTTAGGAACTATTAAATATAATTTAATGGTAAAAAAATAAAGTAACGACTATGTAATAGATCTAAAACCTTTTACCCAGTCATTTATGTTATATTTATGAAAGGATAAATCATAATCATATTTTAAACCTGTAATTACTGATGTAGTGTGTACATTTACATAAATATGCTCAGACTGTATCGGTCTGCAATAATGGACTTGGCTTTAACATATAGGCCATACGAAAAATGCGCAACTAAGCCTGAAACTTAGGTCATGATATTTTCAACTTATAATATATTCACTACTTATCAGTACTACTTCCATATAAATTTATACTGAAATAAGTATTTATTAATATAATTCAGTTCAGTACTGCTACTTATAAGTTGAAAAGAACGTGACGTTATTGTATAGGGTTGAAAAGTGTAAATATATAAGAGCCTGGCCCACACAGTTATTTAAATATAGAAGAGCCTAATACTGGAGTATTTTGTTTTAATGTATTGATACATTATAACATTGTACTGAATTTGTAACATTGAAACTAAAGAAAAATAAAAAAATTAAATTCATAACATAATATTAGATCTTTGATTAATTAATTTCCATTTAAGATATAATCCTCCAATTTTGGCTTCAACTTATTTAATTTTTAGGCATGTTTGCCTCTAAAATAGTATGGTTAGATTTGGACCATACGAGTTCAACATAAGACTGTTAAGCCATGTCTTAGCTTAATCCAAAATATGAATGCGTACACACTAGACTGTATAGACAAATACTCTAAATACATAGAGGGAGAGAGAATTAACAATTTGGTTTCTGTCGTGAATTTGTAAGTAGTTGAATGTTTATTTGTTTGTTTTTAGTCCTAATGCATCAGTAATCTCTTGAGCTTGTCCCTAATCGTCCCTCGCCTCCATTAACTTTCAAAATTTTCTCACGCCCCCCCTAAACTTTTTTAAAGTTACTCTTGTCCCCTAAACTTATCCAAAGTGTACCTCATGACCCATTTTCGGCTGACGTGACAGATCATTTAACAATACTTGAAAAGTCAATGCCACGTCAGTCGAAAGGGGTTATGAGGTACAATTTAAACAAGTTTAGTGGGGAGAGGGAAACTTTAGAGAAGTTCAAGAGGCGAGAGAAACTTTTAAAAATTCATGGGAGTAAAAAGCGATTAAGAACAAGTGCAGAGATTCTGATACGTTCACCTTGTTTTTATAGCGAAAGGGATTATATGTTCTTTCACCATCAATAAAAATATATATGCACAAAATTTAATAAACAATTGTTACATGTCTTATTGACTTTCGATAACATGATGCGTTGCTAGATCAGGGCAGTGCCAGGATCTAAGTGGGGTGGAACTTTAAAATGGACGACCAATAATTAAAATTAGTCTAATGAATAATAAAAAAGGTCATAAAATTTGTTTAGTTATGATAAGAAAAAAATGAGAAATATGGTCATTGTAAGTTTCCTAAATATGATCCAAAATAATAAACATGAACTAAATGGAAACAATTTTAATTTATTTAAGCCTTAAAAAACTATTATTTAATTTAAAAATCTCAAACTAAAATTTTGCTGTAGCTAAATAATTGTTGGCAACTCACAAATAGAAAGAAATAATTAAATATACTCAATTAATGATCTTTTCTTAGATATAAGTACCACATACAGTAAAATTTCTATAAATTAATAATGTTGGGATCGAGATATTTTATTAATTTAGCGAGATATTATTATATTGATAAATTAATAATTTATTAATTTAATGAGGTTTTACGTATGATCTTTAAATTTTTAAGTCTAATGTACATTAATAAATTAATTGAATTTGTCAAGTTCATTGTTTTTGAATACGTAAAAAGTAAGTTCATGATACCAAAAAATAAATTACAAAAACAAGTTTCAAGGCACATTTTTTCTCCATGTACATTAAACATGGTTAGAAATTGATCACTATAAAATGTTCATTGAAATTTTTTAAAATCACATCAACTATGGCTCCTAAACTAAAAGGTGTTCAAGAGGCCATAACAAATTGCTTTCGACACTGTAAATACGGGAACTCTTCACAACTTTTTGTTGCAATACGAGAAGATGATGCCCCAACTCTCAAGTGCAATGAGGAGATTTAAAGATGAACTCAATATAGATTTGAAGTTCAACAAAAAAACAAGTGACTATAGATTTAGTTTTTACTATACAATATTAGAATTTGTAATCTTTTAGTAATTATTAATTTATAGTTTTGTTGGGACCAATATATATACACTTGGATTTCAAAAAAGTTATTATCTAATTATTTTATCGATTGGGGTCTAATTTTGTACTGGTCCCAAGTCGGGATTGGACAAATTATTAATTTTGTCGAAATTATTAACTTATCGAACATTAATTTATAGAAATTTTACTGTAAAGTTTCAACCAACTTTCTTTTTTTATTATTTTCTTTCTCACTTCATCTTCTATATTAAGTTTTACAAAACTTTATCAATGGAGGGCAAGACTAAAGATACTTATATATACATCTCCGGCGATCGGAATGAAGCTTAAGCACCACCCCACCTTCCCGCCGCCCTTGGACTCGATAATGTGATTATTAACTTGTTGACCATACTAATATGGTAAAGTTGAATTGATAGTATATATGCAGTAAAAACATGGGGGTTAAATCTATTATTTGCTACTTAATGGAGTAAAACACATTTTTTAAATAAAAAAATCAACATGTGCATCAAATCAAATATCTAATTCTAAAACTTTTACCCAGCTAATTAATAACAAGACATAAGTTAAGTTCGATTTCAACATATAATATATTTTATAATAAGATCAATTTGTCTCATTACTACTTTGAGCACAGTACATATATCATTGCAAAGCCGAGCTTGTATCAGCCGCATGCTTAGTGCAGAGATTTGAAACATAACGAAAACAAACTAATCATAAAGCTCCATAACTATAGATTAATGGAATGAATAAATATCGAGCTACAATTATATTATTTAATGGAGACAGCTTGAAGGCTGGATAAAACCAGAACTTTTGCCTGCTGCATTACTACAAGAAGCTTCGGCTGGTTTATTGTTATACGTGAGCTTCACGTCGTCTAGTTCAATCCCTGTGCATGGATGGCTTTTGCTACACTCAAATTTTACCGCGATTTTCGTTGCTGATGATCCATGTATATCTTGGTACGTTACCCCGCTGATTTTAACTCCCGATTCCTAAAAATCAGATATTAAATAATTTAGTTAAAATTTTCTGTTGTTGTCCAGAGCCAAATGGTCTGAAACTACAGTAGAATGTTTACCTGTCCTGGACAGTTCTTTTCGTCAGGACAATAATCTTGGTCAATTACAATTGGGTTCTTCACATTTTTCATGACGGCATGTTGGAAAAGAATGTTCCTAGCAAATCCAGTGCTGGCTCTCCCCCATGATTTAATCCTTACTCCATTTTCAGTTCCTGTAAATGTTGCAGTTCTCACTGTCACATTTTGCACTCCTGCTTCTTGCAGTTCCTTGCCTAAGCTTCCAATGCTGCATCCATCAATCCGACATTAAGCTTCATAGACACCAAAGCATTATAATATATAGGCCAAATGCATAATCGATCCTTGAAGTAGTTCCATTTCGCCTACTGGCCAGTGCACTAGTTTGCCCCCCTAAACGTCATGTGTCAACTTATGATTGGTTTGACTTTTCTATCTTAATTCAAAAGCAGACACATGGCAATCATGGGCAAAGTACTGCATTTTTGCAAAGTTGATAGAGTTGTGTGGTCCTTTTCGAAGTTCAGAGAGCAGTAGGCGGAATGAGAACAACATCAGGTACCATGTGATGCATTTGGCCTAATATATGCTTAATTTGAATTAGTTACCTGATTCCGTGGCCAGGTCCACAAGCAACATTTTCAATCCATAAATTAGTGGTTCCAGGGCCAACTGATACACAATCATCACCAGTACCAATCTTAGAGTTCAAGATCGTCACACTGCTTGATGCTTCGACGTGAATTCCGTCGGTGTTAGGGCTATCACCGGCCGCCGACACTTTCACTTTTTGCACCTTTACATTCTGGCAGCCATTGATCACAATGTGAAACTTTTGACTATCTTCGGATACTAATCCATTTACTTCAATGTTCTTCGAATTCAAAAACTCTAATGACTGCATAGAAACAATTTCAAATTAACTACATTTTGACAAAGTTATAATCAACATAACCATGATTTCAGTGACCGGGGAAATTATAGAGAGTACCAGGTATTTTGTACCCTTACCACTTCAGTGAGTGGTAAGGGTACAAAGTACCCGGTACAAACCCCTTAAATTGAGATCATAAAAACCTACCGTTGCACCGGTAGGGCAATTCTTGCCGGATGACTTGCAAGACCACAATTTGGGACCTTGACCGTCAAGAACACCGCCAGTAACAGTAAGGCCATTAACATTCTCAAAGATTAGCCAATTTTTTTCACTACCAATCGAAGAATAATCTGAAGGAGCCACAAGGGTACCATCAATGTTAACTGAAACTGCACCGTTTTTGCATGGTCCCTGAAATTCCACTTTCCCTAGAGAAAATTTCCCTGGAGGGACATATAGAGTGGCAGGGACCTTTGACCCACAGGCTAGTGCCCATGCAGTGACAAAGGCCTTTGTTGAGTCAGTTTCTCCATCAGGTTTCGCACCGTAGTTTTGCACATTGTAAATTGCTGCCATTGCTGAAGTAATGAAAAATAAAAATGTAAGAGAAAGATAGCTGATTGTTTTTGCCATTTTTAGCTAGTTATGAGAGGTAGAGGAAGAACTAGTTAATGTTGGGGTGGTGTGGAGGAGTTGAAGTAGTTAGAGGGGTTTATATAGGAGTTTGGGATGCTTTATTGATTTACATTAATTAACTTTGGAGACTTTACAGGAGAAGAATGTTGTGCTTGGTATTCACATTACTATTTTTACTTGTATTCGTTTTGTTTTGATTCAGATATACTCCGTTATTTGGTTTTGCCTAATGTGTATGGGAAAGTTTTTATATATTTAAAATGAAGATTTTTTTTAACTAAAGTCGTAGAGATTAATCTATTCTTAAACATTTATTAGAGATGGAATCTTGGAATGTGCACGAAGCAATCTTAAATCATAGAAACAATCATCACGCCTTTTAAGGTATTCATAAATTAATGATCAGATATCAATCTATATATGAATATGGCTAAAAGTATCACTACAAATAAAACTTATTCAAAACGATGTCGTGATGAAAAAAAAAGTAAAGATTTTTTTTCATTATGAACACATTAATGGGACTAAAGACAATTTTACGGCAATAAAGAAATCGTTTTACTTGCGGTTCTATTTATTGTTTTAAACTACTTTTGTAAGAGTTTGACAAGTCAAACTCCTATAAGCTTTCAGTGGAGCCCACCTGATTATTTTTTTACTTATGTAAGCCATTAGTTTTGTTGGTTTTTGTGTTTTAGGTTTTTTTAGCTTATGAGTAGTAGAAATGAACTGAATTGAATTAAATTGAATTGAGTTTATTTTAATATAAATTTACATGTATTTAATATTGAATTGAACTGAATTAAATTAAATATAAATTAAAAAAAAAGCAGAGCCTTATTTCACCTAAATGTATTTTGATGCTCAATGCTGATGACATTCTGAGGTAGACACTTCATGATTAAATAAGTTATTTTATTAGTTATGAAATATGAAATTTATAGCTATAAAGCTTAATTAGCTGGGATTAGTTGTTGAAAGGAGAAATAAAGGTGTTTGTGCTTCATCACCATAAACAGTAGAGTGCTAATTTTCACGTCTAAGGAAATGGTCTAGCAAACGTCAAAGAAAAAGTAAGATGATGAGAGAAAAGGTAACATATCTCTACCTCTCTAAATTTTAGTATAGAAAGTTTACTGTTTCATTAAATTTTTAAAAATTTTTTTAACTCTTTAAATTTGACATAAATTTATTAGTTTATTTTTTGAACTTGACACAAGTGTATCAGTTTTCCTATAAATGTCATGTGTTATATTCTGATTGGTTTGAATTTTTAATAAAGGTGTAGTGCAGTTGGCTAAGCAGACTGAATAAGTTGGAGGAGAATAAGGTCCAAATCCCACTAAATACAGTTGTTGAGAGGGGTGAGGAGCCTTAATTGTTACTAAGCTCTGAACAAGATCATCTCAATGAAGATACTTATAAATATTACAAAAAATGATGTTTTTTTCCTCTTTTCAATTAAAAGCTGACAAATGATATTAAAGGGACAAAATAATAAACTTTTATTAAGTTTAAAAGTAAACTGATATATTTATACTAAATTTAAAGAGTTAAAAGAAATTTAACAAAACTTTCTATACCAAATTTTAGGAGAGTAAAGATATATTTAGCCACGGAGAAATGAAATTATTAAGATTGCTACATATTAATTCCATGAAAATTTTAATTACTAACATGGCTGCATGGAATTTTATTTTATTATTCTTTTTTTCCAATTCCAAAGCAATATTACGTAATGCAACATCACCGTTTCACGCAACGCTGTATTCACAGTTTTCATGTTTATATTTATCATTGTCCAATCTAGGGATGAGACGGGATCTATTGATCCGTATTTATTTTTTATTTTTTGGATTTTATTATTTTAAATTTAATAGATTTAGGTTGAATTTAGATTTAATTAAAAAATTATAAATTTGGTATTGGATTTTTTTAAAGATTTAGATCCAGATTTGGGTCTTTATATATATATATATATATATATATTCATTTTCACTTAATTTTTATATTTGAACTTGAACGAATGTTAATTTATATTATATTTATTTTAAGTTTTTAACTTTGTAATTATGTGTTAATTTCTTTCTCTTTTATTATAAATTAAAATAGTGATATTAAGAATAAATTTTTGATTGGTTGTTGATATTTTCATGTATTGTATTTCTTTAATTTTACTCTTTACAGATCCGTTTTAGACCCATTTTAGACCCAGATCAGTGAGATCCATTGAATATGGATACATGACTTAATTTTATAGATCCAATGGATCTGAATCGAATAAGGATCTTATATATAAAAAATGATATGGATCTGAATGTCAATGGATCCGGTCCAAATCTGGCCCGCTCTCATCCCTAGTCCAATCTTTTTTTTGTTCAATTGACATATATAAAAAAAACCTGAACATAATTATATAAATATTGTAGCGGCTCACGGAAGCACGTGGACACTACATATCCCCACATATGATATGATATTGTCCACTTTGGGTCTAAGCCCTTATGGATTTGCTCTTGGGCTTTACTCCAAAAGGCCTCATACCAATGGGCATATGGTCCACACTTATAAACCATTCATTCTCCAACTTTATTAGCAATGTGGGATATTTGTTAGCTCAACATTCCTCCCCTCGAACAAATATCCATCGAGCCTCCCCTCGACCGATCAACCATCCGGACATTCTCGACAAACCGATATTTTATATCTCTAATGCGATGGAGGACGCGCCTTACATAGAGCACTACCGGATTCACGAATATTGGTGATCAAACTGGGCGTCCCCACTTTTGTTCGATTCTCCGAGGATCCATCCACACGACCAACGTCAGAGCATGGCTCTGATGCCACATGTAGCGGCTCGAGAAAGCACATGGACACAACATATCCCCACGTATGGTATGATATTGTCCACTTTGGGCCTAAGCCCTCATGAATTTACTTTTGGGCTTTACCCCAAAAGGCCTCATACCAATGGAATATGGTCCACACTTATAAACCATTTACTCTCAACTTTATTAGTAATGTGGGATATTCATTAGCCTAACAAATATAAAAAAATCATGATTATGATATAATTTAATTTATACTATAAAACAAATGAGTAACAAAAGAAATGAAGAAAAAAGATTATGAGTTGTTTTTATAATAGGTTAATAATTACTAATAATGGAATTGGTAGCAAAGTATAGTCACTTTGTAAAAAGCAAAATAACTATAAAAGCCCATAATCTATATCTTTTTAACATTACGAAACAACTATGAGAAATTTAAAAGTATAAGATGGAAATCAGATTGAACTGTGTGGTAAGGAGTTTAAGTTAAATTCGATACTTGCTTGTCAAATGTTAAATAATGAGCAATTTTAATCCCCCGTTCAATCTGACAAGCAAAGGAGAAGAAAAGATGAAAGACAAAAAAATGAAAAAAACAATGTCATGTCAGCATGTTAGAAATAATCGATCCATCCATGAGCGGGTTAATCAGATCAAGGGATCCGAACCAATTGATCAATTGAGCTAAATTTAAAACTAATTAAGTTAAAGGACTTAATTGATTTAGGTAAGAACCTAATTATAAATTCTTTTCTCCACAAGGATCAAACAAAATATTTGACCTTTTTTTCATCTATAAATAGATGTGGTGGGAACCAAAAATGGTTGATAGAAGATTTATTTTTCTTTTTACAAATTCTCTCTCATGGGTTTCTTCCTACGACGAAGAAATCCCGCACAATATTTGATTATTATTGATCTTCTATCGCTGCAGAAGTTATGAACAATAATTTAATCCCGATAAATTGTGGGTTAATCAACGACTTAGCATATATATGATTTTAATGTGGCATTTTACAATATCGGACATGCAAAAGGTAAATATTTGAATCCGTTTACTTACGACTTCTGTCAGTGAAGCCTATAATTTTTGCTAAAAGTGTGCAAAATATTATTTAAATGGATAATAAATTATTACTCCCTCCGTTTTTTTTAACTATCGCTTTAGAGCTAAATAAATTTTTTTTAATAAGTGTCACTTTTAAATTCTAATGTAAATGTTTGAACATCTTTCTCATTTTATCCTGATTTAATGCAATATTGAAAATGACAAAATGTAATAAAGATCAATCATCTTTTCAAACAATTATTAGTGTTAGGGATATTTTAATACTTTTATTCTTTTAATTGATGTTTTCTTAATATTGACAAATTTATCAAAAGAGACAGTTAAAAAAAACGAACGAAGTATAAATTTTAGGAAAATGGATAACAAGTCATACCTTAAACTTATTTTAGCATAGAAAACCACACGTGTCATATATTTTTAAGTTTAAAAAATTCATAAACACATTAGTTGGGGTCCTTAGTTCTTGGAGTTGACTTATTTCACCTACAGTTAGGTGAAAATGAACAGAAATTTTATTAAACAAAAAAGGCATACCGTAGAAATGTAATCAATTTCTTACACATACCTTAGATTTTCTAAACTTTTTTTTAAAAAAATAATGGACTTTATTAATGCAAAAGAAGATGGATTACACACAAAGAGTTCAACCAAACCCCGTTAACTCGTTAAGAAAAATCAATCTAATAATTAAATGAGCTAAAATATTAACCTCCCTATAAATAGAGTTAAAACCGCAAGTAATGAATTCCTTAGATTTTTTAAACTTTAATTAGGCTAAAGTTTCATTATTATTTTTTTGTTTTTGAGATGCACAATATTTCACTCATATAAAATTATCTAATAAAAATTAATCTAATTTTTATAATTTTAGGGGACCTAATTTAATTCCTTAAGAAATACTTCATTCTAATTTTAAATTTGTTGCGAGAAAATGGTTTCTAGAAACTAGAAAATGACAAAATCCTGAAAAGAAGGAATAAAAAACGACATGTCGTGCAATAAATCCATTGAAATCCGTAAAGCAGCCCAACGTTTTGGGACCTCCCATGTCATTATTTGTGATTTTTTTACTCTTATTTACACTGAAGGGCAGGCTCGTAAATGGGCAAAAGTGCACGTGATTACTGGGGTGTATGTAAAACGGAGAAAAAAACAGCGTTTAATGCTTTTACTCCCCGTAATTCATGGCCCTCCACAACAATTTATTTTGTAACAAAATGTCAAATTCTTCAACTAATTACGGTAACGGCCATAACTAAAATGATAAGTTGTCCCTCAGGTCAACCAACCACAGCTTAAGTAGTTGAATAGACGTTTTAATTAAATTGAACTAAACTTATTTTAGTGTAGATTTATAATTACGTATAATTAAATTTAATTAAAATATAAACTGAAGTAATCTAAATTGAATTGAATTGAATTGAACTGAATTGAATTATAATCTAAAAGAACGTGTCCTAAGCCTACTAATTAATTAATCAATTAATTAGCAATGAAATTTACACTATAGTCCAAAAAATTTGTTGATTTCCACCGATTCATCTGCGAGTTCTTCATTTTCAACCTCACGAGCCAGCCAATGAGTGTATTTTTGTTTCCTAGATTGAAGTTTTTTATTTAAATTTAATTTTGTACTCCGTCCGGTTCTAAATAAATGACCTTTTAGCCTTTTAATTTTGGTTCAAATAAGTGACCTTTTAGATTATTAATGCAATATATATCATTTTTTCTCTAATTTACCCTTACATTAATTAGGAAAGACATTAAGTATATTTGAAATTTTGAATCGATAGTTATGAAGAAAGAAGGATAAATTAGTTTTTTAATAGCTTAATTAATATTTTATTAATTTTAATGAAAAGTTTAAAAGGTCTTTTACTTGATAGCGGAGGGAATAATAAGTAATGGATAATGAATTGAAAAAGTAGAATGTTTCAATTTCATTGTCTCAGACCTTTAAATATACACTCCATTTCATATGTGGATGTGATTAATGAGTTAGGACGGTGTCGTAAGTTAGAAATCTTACATTTGTAAATCAATAATAAAAAAATCAAACCAAATTGTCATGATATTCACCGATATAATTAACATATATTAAATGTTTAACAACAATATCTTATAAATAAACCAATAAATGTTTTTCAAAAAAAAAACCAATAACCAAAAGTTAAAATTTAGTTTCTCTTCTAAATTTCTATTTCTAGTTTGATATACTTTGCTTTTTGCTAGTTTGGTTGTTCAAAAAAATTAAGAAAAAGCCTTCAATTCCTTTCATTTCTATTGTCTTATCCTAAATTTTAATTTTCATAATTCAAACTAAACCTGCAAAAGTAGATTAAGGTCATGTTCTTTTATATTGCAGTTCAATTCAATTTAATTTAGATCAGTTTAGTTTAACCCACGTCAATTCAATTCAATTATACATAATTATAAATTAAATTTACACTAAAATAAATTTAATTCAATTCAATTTAACTAGATCGAAAATAACATTAGGTAAAATCCATAATTTCCCTATATAGTGTGTCCAATTAATAAAAATGAACCAGTAATGCATCATGTGCGGACACGTACGGTATTTGCTGAAATCTTAAGTGATTTAACGAATACAGCTAATTTAATTTTGTCATGCTATGGATAAAATTATCAATATGTTAATGTGGGCAGGGTCTGCTGATAACCGAATTATTTAACCGAATTAAATCGAAATATTAATTTGGTTTGGTTATTTTAAAAATTCGGTTTGATTTAATTTGTAAAATATTGAATATTTTAGTTATTCGATTCGGTTTAATTTCTGTGTAGAAAAAATTAAAAAAATCGAATCGAACGGAAATATATATTACATATAATAAAAATTTAAAATATGCTCATATATTAATTATTTTAACATCACATCCTTATCCCTCTTTTTCAAAATGCACTCTTATTCATTTATGCGTCTATAATAAGCATTTAATCTATTCAAATATTTATATTAGATGTGCATTTTATATTTTAAGTATTAGAATTTAAATTTTACTTAATTAATTTAAAATTTTGATTTGGTTCGATTTTTAACCGAATCGAATAATTTATTTCAGTTTGATTAATTTGATTTTAATTCTTATTTAATTTAGTTCGATTAATAATATTTTTCTTATTTAATATTTAGTTAATTCGATTTCGACCGAATGAACACCCCGGGGCTAGCCTGCTAGCTTTCAATGAGCTTGAGCCAAGATTTAGGGGGTTTAGTATCCATTGCTGAGATATCACACAACCGCATTTTAAGCACTATTAATTAATTTAACCAATTCCAGGCATTAATTGTGGTTAAATCATTAAACAATTAAATTAGCCGTCATTTAGAGAGGTGTATTCGTTCCCTGTGTTGAATAGCATGAATCATCCACAGCTAATCAATTTGTGATTGGTGAAAACAGTTTAATATTATTACTTATAAATTAAAAATATCAGGGCGTAAGTTGACTTTTCATTTAGATTATATACTTATGCATGGTCGGACTCAATAATGATATTTTTTTTATTAATATTTATATGTATTTTTATTGAGATAATTTTATTTGGGGTTTAGTAATAATTAAGGCTCTTCACCCCTCTCAATAAGTGTATTTAATAGGATTTAAACCTTATTCTCCTTCAACTTACTCAATCTGCTTAGCCAATTAAATTACACCTTACCAGTAATAATGGATATTGGTGATACCCAAGATTTCTATTCCAAATCATTTTAGTATAGATAGGTTATGTACATTGTTATATTGAACATAAGCCCTGCTAGAATAAACGTTAAGCCATATTCTATTGTTTTTTTATTTAATTATTTTTTTGCCTTTTTTATTGTTAGATTAAAATAATCACCATTCATTCTATGGTAAAAAGGTGTAAAGTAATAAGTACTTTATAAAAAATAAAGTAACCATAGAAAGCACCAAACGTTAAACTTAAATCATAACATTACTTCTGTTTTTTTCTCTTGTATTTCTGTATTTGTATGTTCTATTTGAAAAAAAACACGTTTTTTTTGTATTTTTATTTTTTCTTATAGAAAGGAGAACTCGAAGGAGTCAACGATTGATCCTTAATGCGTATCTTTTTTTCCCCTTATCCCACCTCTTTTTACCCGAAACATACAAATTTAGTATTTTCTACTATTACTTGTATAAATTTTGTCATATAAATAAATTATTTGATCCATATATAGAGCCCAATATTCCTCATTTTATTTTTTCTAAAATACAATTAAAATAATTATTACAATTTTCTGTGAAACATTTTAGTGTAAATATATTTGAAAATTACATGTCTTATTAAGCAGTTAAAAATCTATATAATATTGACTATTTATTAAATTAATTGGAAGTTGAATATAAATGGCTTTCTTTTTACATTTGGCTGCATGTTGCACATTTGGCTTTATAGTACCTGATTAATATTCTTTAAAGTTGAAAAATAATTTTGAAATAAAGTTAAGCAATATTTAATTATTTATCAGATTAATTACATAATTCCGAGTTCTCCTTTTTTTTTATTTCTTTTATCTTTATCTCTCTCTAACTTTACTCTAAATTACTTTAGAAAATCCTTTGGAGTAGCACGAGAGATTGACAACGATGCTTTCACACAAACAAATAGAGAGAAAAGGAAAATGATGCATCAAAAGGGTTGGTCTAAGTGATAAGTGGCTTGGTATCGTTTAAGCAATGTCTCGAGTTCGAGTCCTAGTGAATGCAAAATATCCTTATTGGAAGACTCACCCACCATAGCCAAGTGCGCGACTCGGGTCGGATCTGTATGTAATCGGAGCAAACCTCCAATGAACCAGATGGGCAATCGAAGAAACAGGAAAATGATGCAACTTTGTATTGATCATAGTGAAGAAGAGTACAAAATCCAAGTCATAACGTTTTGTAATTTGTTACTGTATGGTAACTCCCAAATAAAATGAAGGGGTACATTGAGATAAAAGCAAGGCCGGGCTGGAACCAATAACAATAGATCTCCAAGCCACAGGCTCAATAAACATCAATTGTACTGTTGAATTGGAACTAAAAACAAGTTGAAGACTGATCAAGGAAACCCGAAGCAGAGGCCGCTGCATTGATGCAGGATACTTGAGCTGGCTTGTTATTGTAAGTGAGCTTCACATCCTGTAATCGAATTCCAGAGCATGGTTTTGTTTTGCTGCAATCCAGTCTCACCGCTACTTCTGTCGCCGATGATCCATGAATATCTTCATATGTCACGTCGCTAATCTTTATTCCCGACGCCTGTTCAATTTGATTATCAGTTTTTTTAACATAAAACATCAGTAATTGTTGTTAATTAATGAAGATTTATATAATTACCTGGCCGGGGCACTTGTTTTCATCAGGACAATAGTTTTGGTCAATCACAACTGGGTTTTTGACATTACTCATAACAGCATGTTGGAAAACAATGTTCCTAACGAATCCGTTACTTGGTCTCGGCCATGTTTTGATTCTCACTCCGTTTTCAGTTCCCGTAAACGTCGTCGTTTTAACTGTCACGTTTTCCACTCCTGCTTCCTCTGCATCCTTTCCTAAACTTCCAATGCTGCAATAAAATCACATATAATTTTTTTAATATTTAATAATTTCTTATAACTTTAAGCTAATTTAAATTAATTAAAGACCTGATCCCGTGGCCAGGGCCGCAAGCTACATTTTCAATCCACAAAGCCGAAGTGCCAGGGCCAATCGACACACAATCGTCGCCGGTTGCAATCTTTGAGTTCAAGATTGTGACATCACTTGATTGCGACACATGAATTCCGTCAGTATTTGGACTGTTCCCTGGGGCTAATACTTTCACATTTGACACTTTCACTTTCTGGCACCCGTTTATCACTATGTGAAACATCTCGCTATTTTCCGATGCTAATCCATCGATTTCAACGTTTTTCGAATTCGAAAACTCCAATGACTGCATAAAAAATATATAAATTAATGAGCTAGTTAATATTTTAGTTGTATATAAGATGATTGTACATGAAGCAATATATGTAGCATACTGTTGCACCCGTGGGGCAATTGCTGCCTGAGGACTTGCAAGACCAAATATTTGAGCCTTGAGCATCAAGAACACCGCCGGAAATAGTAACACCGTCAACATGTTCAAAAATTAGCCAGTTTTTTACATGGCCGATAGAAGGTGAGGCCACGAGAGTGCCATCTATTTGAACTAAAACGGCAGCGTTGCTGCATGGTCCCTGAAATTGCACTCTTTCTAGAGAAAATTTGCCTGGAGGGACATATAGAGTGGCAGGGGTGTTTGATCCACAGGCTTGTCCCCATGCGGTAATAAAGGCCTTTGTTGAGTCGGTTGTACCATCTGGCTTGGCGCCATAGGTTTGCACGTTATAGTGCGGTGATTCTGCTACTAATTGGTGTATAGATGATGCCAAGAAAATGAAGAGAATTTTGAAGGCGGGAGAGGTTGTTTTGTGTGACATTTTTTGATTAGATTAGAATAATAGGAGGAGAGAAATGTAGATCAATTGTGGAGGAGTTTGAAAGGTTTCAAGGGGTTTATATAAGAATTGCAATGCATGCAGTTCGTGGGAAATTATAATGTGAGCCGAATGTTTTGTACCTGCTCTCGTCCAACATCCAACAGTTAATATATATTATATCATAGATTCTTAATTAAATACTCGCACATAAATACTTAATCATTGGATGAAAGTAGAGTACAAATATCTAACTTTCATTATAATTTCTTGTAGTTTGGATATTATTCATTGTAATAAATGGCCCAAAATACATCCATATAGCCCCGTAAACTTCACAACTTTCAACGGATACCAACATTAATTTTTAAAAGCTTCAATTAACCACTTAAACTTTGTAAAAGTGAATCAATTTATCCCATAAACGTCATGTGTTAGTTTCTGGTTGGTTTGAATTTTCATAAATGTCATTTTTTTATTTTTTTCCAACTAAAAACTGACACGTGATATTAAGATGACAATACACTTTAAAAGGATTAATTAAAATTTTTAAAAATTTGAAGTGACATCCATTAAATTTTTTTAAGGAAATTAGATGCATTTGTCCTAATAAATAATATTCTAAATGACCTTGAAATTCATTAGTCAGACTAACACATGTGAAAATACCTTAAACAATGCTTGTGGCAGCTTCTAGTGTCTATGTCCCACAACATGATTCTGCATCTCATGACCTTCAAATTCATTAGTCAGACTAACACATGAAAATACCTTAAACATTGCCATGAAGTCATCCATTTATTTTGACCATCAATTGGCCAAAGTCTAACATTTCTAATTATAGTTAATATAACATTTTTAATATTCATAATTCTTAAAAAATTTTAAAATTTATCATTAAAATGTATTATATCTTTATTAACTAAGATATAAAATTTTACTTTAAAATATGGTTTTAAAATTTTAGAAATCCTTTATTTGCTAACTTTTAAAAATAGACATTAATTTAAAAAAAAATTTCACAAGGATCTTTTTAAAAAACGATCCAATCATATGGTATATTTGTGGAATACTGATGCTCCATTTTTTTAATATGTACTGCTATATAATAGCTCCATCAAAATGTGAAAATATATTGCTTTTCAACAAGTTAAACTTTAGATAAATGGAATTTATTGAAATTACTGCTCGCCATCCTTAATCCACGCCATAAATCGTCCTTAATACATTACAATTCCACCAATTCAGCTAGCTAGACCTTAAAATGATTTTTTAATGTATATTTGACTAATTTACATTGTATAATGCATGTATATGTTCACATACTTGCAAGACCAAATTCTGTAAATTGTTTTATATTTTACGTTCTCGGTCTATACAAGTATACATATAAATAAATTTATTTAGTTTTTGAGTGATTAAGTGCCTTGAGAAATATGTACTACCGAGCTTTAACCTATTCATGTTTGTTTACTAAGTATTTTAACGAGCTTGAACAAGTTTTGAGCTTAGTTCGAGCTTAAAATTCATGTTCACGAATGGTTTATTTAACAATTCGTTTGTTTACGAGCTGTTCACGAACATTAATGAACTCATTTATTTTGTTTATACATAAAAATATAATACCAAATGTATTACATTAAATAATATTAAAATTTTATACTTGTAATATCAATGAATAGTTTTTTATGAAATACACAATGAAATAGTTAAAAATTCTTATATCAACAAACTTTAAATTAAAATAATAAATAAATAGAACTAAAATTATATTCCCTCCAAATTTTTTTTTTTGTGTTTCCATAAATTTCACGCTTCTTAATAACTAATTAACTAATAGTATGGAAATACTAGTTTACCCTTATAGTTTAATTAATGCTTTAATTTTTTAACTAAATGTAATTAATAGTATAGAGGTAGAGTTGGAAGAATAATGGAAAAAATTACCTAGAAAAATGTAAATGACAAGTATTTTGGCAAACCAATTTTATTTTGGAATGCCTATTTTAAGAAGATGAAGGGAGTAAATAGTTCACGTGTATATACCTAGAATGTTTTTACTCATTATTAAAGTTTATTCTTAATATGTGAAAATGATAATAAACGTAGTTCACAAGCTTTTAACGAGACAGTTCATGAACTTAATAATCAGCCTCTAATCAAGCTTGTTTACGAGCTTTTAAGCCAAGCTTAGGCTTGTCCATGTTTGGTTCATTACAATAAAGTCGAGCCCAAAAATTTTGTTCACGAACAATTCATTAACAAATAAAGCCGAGCCGAATCTAGCTTTTATAGAGCCGAACACCAAATTCTTCATCAACGCCCCAAATTATTTATAGCCCTATTGGTTACAGAAAAAAGTTCAACATGGATCTCAAACCCTAAGAATTCAGCTGCATTATTGACAAATTACCGATTTTGGAATTGCAAAGGATGTTACTTTATGAAGCAACGAATAGTCTACGTGAAATAGTACCTTTTGAATTATAAATTTGGAAAGAATTATCAATGATAAAAATTCAAGGGATCAAGTACCTTGGAGATAAACATAAGTGGAAGAGAGAACTAGAATAATTTTTTTTTGTCGGAGATATGCGGAGAATTTCATATTAGAAATTTACGGGCATGATAAGTGGTGTAAGCTCTGTAATAACATAAGATAATCGATTTTGTGTTAGATGAGCTTAACCTTGACTTTTATGCTCACTAAGTCTATCGAGTTCAACACTCTCGAAGCCCATAAATTCTGTAAAGTGTTCGTATTAAAGTCTTAGTGGAGTTGTTCGACCAAAGAATATTGGACGCATTGAATGATCTTGAGTCTCAAAGAAGATATGCTAATAAATATTTGATAAGTGATAAACTGATCCATAATCCACAGATTCTCTATGATTTTGAAGTTGAAGTTTCCCAATTACAAGTTACATTTTTGTAATAAAATTTACAGTTTCCCCAACATTCTTCCGCGTATGATTCATAGGTTTAACCGAGGCACATGATATACATTTAATGTTCCTACTCTTTAAATATCATTTCTTGCTTATCAATCCCTCGGACACATATCAAGCTATCATTATTCAACAAGGATACATACTAGTGAAAAATAAAATAAAATCAACTTGGATAACAACATGAATTGATATGTCACATAAATACGGCCAAACTTTGACTTTGTTGTTCTTTACAATTAATAACCTTCCAATCCACCAATAAGGGTTGCTAAGCGGTTGGACATCGTTTAAATAAGGTCTCAAGTTCGAGTCCTAATGAATATAAAAAATCTTTATTAAAATATTCATCCACCACAATTAGATACACGACTCAAATTAAATCTGCACGTAATCAAAGTAAAAGCTTCTATAAATTTTGATAATGTTTTGTGGGGTCAACATTTAAGCACAACACTTGTGTACCAAAGTCAAATTTAATTGCAAATTCACTTTAATTATAATCAATTTCAAACATGGTCACTGGATATACACAATTTGATACTTGCGTAAAGTATGAGATGATATTGATTTATGGCAGATGAATTCAAAGTTACTGTAACCTAAATAGTGTCAATTGCTTCTAATCAAATATAGTAAAAGTTGAAATATAAAATCAACTGTAATCAACTAATTTTTGCTTGAATTGTGGATTAATTAAGTTAACCACATGCACTTTATAACTTCTTTTGGGAAAAAAATCTGGTGTCCCATTTCTTATATTCCTTTAAAAGTTCTTCACTCAATATTTAATACATATGTCATGTATAGGTGAGAGAAAAAAAAAAAAATAAAAATATATATAAAAAAGTGTTAAATATCACATACTAAATAAAAGGACATCCAAAGAAATAACAAAAAGGTGACAGTAGATTTTTTTTAGCTTTCATATTTATTACCTAATTAACCTTTATATTTGTATACTTTATGCACTTCAATTGTGTTTTATTTTCATAAAAGTTGTGTCCTTGGGAGAGAATATGAAGGACTTTAAAAATATTTAGAAGAGAAGAATAAATGGCTGTAATATATTTTGATATTATTTTATATTTGATCTTATATTTAATTACAGCCGGTTACGTTCTTATAGCCTTATAATGTAACTCTAAAATAAATACAAGGTAAATGCTTTTAATGCCCCACTGACGAAACTACTTTAAAAGAACGTAAAATTTGAGTGGAATCACAAGTGTCAAGAAAGTTTTGAAAAGTTGAAAGCAATGTTGACAAAAGCACCCATCCTTACCCAACTAGAGCCTGGAAAAGACTTTGTAATCTATAGTGATGCTTCACATAGTGGTCTTGGGTGTGTTTTGATGCAAGAAGGAAAAGTGATTGCCTAAGCTTCCAGGCAATTGAAGAATCATGAAAGGAATTATCCTACTCATGATTTGAAAATGGCTGCAATAGTCTTTGCCTTGAAAATTTGGCGACATTATCTTTATGGAGAAAAATGTTATATTTATACAGATCACAAAAGTTTGAAATATTTGCCAACACAGAAAGAGTTGAATTTAAGACAAAGAAGGTGGATGGAATTCATTAAAGATTACGATTGTCTTATTGATTACCATCCAGGAAAGGCTAATGTAGTGGCAGATGCTCTCAGCAGAAAGACAATGATGGCACTAAGGGCTATGAATACGGGGTTAGCTCTTACCAGTAGTGGAACCTTAATTGCAGAATTGAAGATTCAACCTGTACTACTACAACAGGTTAAGCAAGCACAAAATGAAGATGATGACTTAAAGATTATTCGAGCACGGACACAAGTGGGTATCGTAGACGACTATATGGTTCGAGAAGATGGATGTCTATATTTTAAAGATAGACTATGTGTGCCAAACAATGAAGAATTAAAGAAGAATATCTTACAAGAGGGGCATAGTAGTCCTTATGCGATGCATCCTGGAGGAAACAAGATGTACCAAAATTTGAAGAGCCATTATTGGTGGAATGGGATGAAGAAAGACATTACTAACTATGTTGCTCAATGTCTAACTTGTCAACAGGTGAAAGCAGAACATCAAGTTCCTTCTGGATTGTTGCAACCTATAATAATTCCAGAATGAAAATGGGAAAGAATCACAATGGACTTTGTGACGTCTTTACCACTTACACAGAAGAAACATGATGCAGTGTGGGTTGTTGTAGATAGATTGACAAAGTCTGTCCACTTTCTTCCAGTTAGGATGGATTATTCACTTGATAGGTTGGCTCAATTATATATATAGATGAGATAGTAAGGCTACACGGAGTGCCTATTTCAATCATTTCTGACCGAGATCCAAGATTTACTTCGAGATTTTGGAAGAAGTTGCAAGAGGCCTTAGGTAGCAAACTTCATTTCAGTACTTCATTTCATCCTCAAATAGATGGTCAATCTGAAAGAGTAATTCAGGTGTTAGAAGACATGATGAGAAGTTGTATCATTGAATTTGGGGGAAGTTGGGATAAGTATTTGTCCCTTATGGAGTTTGCCTATAATAACAGCTATCGGTCAAGCATACAAATGGCGCCATATGAAGCATTGTATGGAAGAAAATGTCGAACTCCATTACATTGGACCGAGCTTAGTGAAAACAAGATTGTGGGAGTGGATTTAATTCAGGAGACAAAGGAGAAGGTTAAACTTATTCAAGAGAGATTGAAGGCTGCATCGGATAGACAAAAATCTTATGCTGATCTAAAAAGAAAAGACATTACTTATGAAGTGGGAGATAAAGTGTTTCTCAAAGTATCTCCTTGGAAGAAAGTCCTGCGATTTGGCAAGAAAGGCAAGCTCAGTCCGAGATTCATTGGCCCATATGAGGTTATAGAGAGGGTTGGACCGGTAGCTTATCGGTTGGCACTACCCCCAACACTCGACAAAATTCATAATGTGTTCCATGTGTCAATGTTAAGGAGATACAGATCAGATCCATCACATATCTTATCTCCTGATGTCGTAGAAATCGAACCCGACCTAACGTATGAAGAGGAACCGGTACAAATCTTAGCGAGAGAGGTTAAACAATTGAGAAACAAGTCTATACCTTTAGTAAAAGTACTTTGGAGGAATCATAAGGTTGAAGAAGCAACTTGGGAACCGGAGGATACAATGAAAACTCAATATCCGCAATTGTTTTCAGGAAATTTTCGGGACGAAAATTCATAAGAGGGGGAGAAATGTAACGAACCGAAATTTTCAAAATTTGCTTATAATAAATTACTATGGTATTAAAAATATCATAGAAATTATTTTTTATTGTTATTGTTGTTATTGAATATAAGGCATGAGGAAATAAGAGCTAATTATAGTAAGAAGGATGAATTGGACATTTATTTATTTGATCAGGGGCATTATTAAAAATTAAAAAAAAAGAAGGAAAATGCATATCATATGCTGCATCCCTTCTTCACCTCCACCATTTTTCTTCTCCTCTATTTCTTAAATTTTCCATTATCAAAAATTCCGATTTCTTCGATTTAACTTCGAATTCTTGTTAGAAATCGATCCTTAAGCCCTCTATCATCATCAATTTCAGTCAATCAAGACTAGAAGAGTAGGATTTCAGAAATTAAGATTCGGATGAATAGTAACCCGAGTTTGAGGTGAATGATTTTTGGTAAAATTAAAGCTTAATTAGTAGAATTCATGATAGATTAAGCATATTTATGGTATTAGAAAGTTTATTTATGCAATATCTTCATAGAATTGTATATGGCTGTTGTAGAGGAAGCTATTGCAAGTAAATCAAAGGTAAAAGGGGTAGAAGAGAGCTAGAAAGAGCATAGAAAAAGGTTTGTGTTCCGAATTTCGATTTCTCGGTTTTTCGGGAAATTTTTCAGATTATATACCTGTTTTGTTTTAATGTTTTCTCTTGTTATATAAATCCGATTTGAACGATTCTTGATTTTATTGATATCTACAGAAAGTAAGGAACATATATTCAGAAGTAACCTTGTTGAATTTCGTTCGTTTTCAATGTGAAATTTTGGTTTGAAGTTGAGTCATGAAATCTGTTTTCGGAAAATCTCAGCTTTGTACACTGTTTAGTATTTTGATCATAACTTTGGTTATAAAATTTGGATTTCTGTGATTCTGGTGGATTTGGAAAGCTTAGACATGTGTCTAATTATGTTTAGAAGAAAGTTCTTCGATTGGATGATGTTTTGATAGTGAAAAATGCAGGGGAAATCAGGTTACGAAACCTGGAAAAATTCTAGAAAGCATGATATTGATTTTATTGAGTTTTAATTGAAGTTTGATGCTTAAAAATTTGGGATTTGGATTTCTTAATTACTGAAGTTATGTTGAATTATAATTGATGGTTTATACTGGAATTTTTAAGATGTTACTTTGATTTATTGCCCTTATTAAACGAGTAGAATACGGGTCAGGGTAGATTGGCGCCAATAAAGGGGGGTATAGTACTGTACAAACAATTGAAGCTTTGGCTTCGGGCTTGACCGATATATTGATTTTTGAAGCTTCGGCTTCGGGCTTGACCGATATATTGATTTTTGAAGCTTCGGCTTCGGGCTTGACCGATATATTGATTTTGAAGCTTTGGCTTCGGGCTTGTCCGCTCCCGTATCCATTTTACCGTTATTCAGGACTTGTTTACTTTGGGCAATATGTGGTTATAGTTTTTGGAAAAATTGAGTACAAATTTGATTGTACTTTGAAAGGATTACTGTATAAGTTTTGTGATTTGGTTCCATAAAGTTGGCTAATTTGTTTTTGACTTATAAATATACTTTGTTTCTATTTTAAAAATATTCAAAGTTGTTATATTTTTTTATGGACACCACTAAGCAAATTGCTTAGCGTGTAGTTGATTTTCTACGCGTAGGTGGGGAACTTGTAGATAGCTTGGACCAAAGTGGTACAGGTGGATCAGCTTAATGAGCAATTAAGGAAAGATTCGAGGTGGATTTATATTTTAATGTAATATTATGGTTTGTAGAATAATGGCATGTACTAGAGAGTGAGAAATGTAAAGTGACATTGAGAAATATTTGGAGAATAATTAGCATTTGGAGAATAATTTGGAGTTTAAAACTTTATATTGGTATTTGTACGTATTAAATCTATAAGTATTGAACTCTATATAGTGGAGTAGAGATGTTTATTGGGTGTTTATTGTTACCGTGGCGCTCCCTATAGGGGGGGCGTTACATGCAACTTCTATTACTGTTGAAACTTATAACCACAAGTCCAATAAATTCTGCAAAACGGTCCTTTATTCAATGAATAAGTTTATTCTTTCAACACCTCCTCTTAAACTTATATCTTCGTAACACACCCAGGAGCGACCACAATCTACTGAAATAAACAAACTTCAACGCCTTAGTAAAAATGTCAGCAACTTGGCATTTGGATGACACATGCTTCAATTCAACTTCTTTGCTATTAACACACTCCCGAATGTAATGATACTTCGTGTCAATGTGCTTGCTCGTCTCATGAAAAATTGGATTCTTTGCCAATGCAATTGCGGATTTGTTGTCAATGAACACTTCCGTAGCTTCCGTTGGAACAAAATTGAGACTTTTTAACAATCTCCTTAACCATATAGCATGACAAACACTTCACATGTTGACAATGTTATAATTGCTTTTTTTTTTCAAACTCCAAGCAAAAACATAATTTCCAATAAAGAACACAAAATCGATTGTGCTTTTTCGATCATCAATATCTCCTCCCTAATCACTATCACTGAATCCGTAGGGACATCTTGTGAAACCATTTTTATGAAAATACTCATCAATACATGAGTACCAAGCTCTTGGAGCCTGTTTGAGGCCATACAAAGCCTTCTTCAGTTTCAAAACTTTGTCTTTTTCACCTTTGACAACATAGCCCAAAGGTTGTTCCACATAAACCTCTTCTTCAAGAGTTCCATTCAAGAAAGCCAATTTCACATCCATCCGGTAAATTCTCCATCCTTGTTGTGCCTCCAAGGATATAATTAATCGGATTATCTCTATCCGAGCCACTGGCGCAAACCATTCTTCATAATCAATACCAGCCTTTTGAGAATAGCCTTTTGCAACAAGGCGAGCTTTATACTTCTCCACCTTGCCTTTTGAATTCTTCTTCGCCTTATAAATCCACTTGACCCCCACTGCTTGCTTTCCTTTTGGCAATGAGGTCAGCTCCCATGTATTATTCTTTCGAATGGAATTTATCTCCTCATCCATCTCAAATCGCCACTTTCCATCTTCCACAGCTTCTTCAAACTTAATAGGTTTTGTATCAGCAAAAAAACAAAATAATGTGGTGTTATCCACTTCTATAGTTTCTGCGTACATATCATCCAAACTCCTCATGCGAGGTTGCCTTTCAGATGAGCTTGGCCAAGCTATATCTATCGCATTCTATATGTCTATGTTTGTCACAATATGTCCTCCTGTCACATTTAAGTCACATTCACTTATAATTACATTATCTTCAAAGAAAGGAAGAAAATCATAAGTCTCATTTTCTAAAACATTCCAGCTCTAGCAACTTCCTTCATCAAATTCTGCATCTCGGTTAGTGACACTTCTTCCAGTTTGAGGATTATAGAACTTATAACCCTTTGAACTTGGTGAATAACCAATGAACACCATCTTCACACTTTTGTCATCAAGCTTTTTTCTCAACTCATCAGCTACAAATACTTTTAAATAGGAAATATTTGGTTTCTTACCACTCCACGCTTCTTAAGGGGTCATGTCTGCAAACTTCTTCGTAGGACTTTTATTATTCAAATACACCGCACAAGCTATAGCATCTGCCCGAAACTCCTTTGGCATGGCTTTAATCTTCAACATACTACGAGCCATATTCAGAATGGTTCTGTTTTTTTGGCTCCACCACACCATTCTGCTGCGGCGATCTAGGGACTGTAAGGAAATGCGGAATGCCTTAATACTCACAAAATTGATTAAATTTTTGTGAGGTAAATTCTCCTCCACGATCAGTTCTAAAAGACAGAATCTTCAAGCCAATATCTTTCTCAACTTGAGCCTTAAACTTCTTGAAGACTTCAAATGCTTCACCTTTCTCCTTCAGAAAATAAACCCAAGTTTTGCGAGTATAATCATCAATAAAGAACAACATATACCTGCTACCACCATGAGAACTTGGATTTATCATACCACAAATATTAGCATGGACCAACTCCAATGGCAAAGATGTGCTAGAAAAGGATTCTTTAGGAAAACTCCTTCTTGATTGCTTCCCATACATACAACCTTCACATATCTGTTCGGGATGATTTATGAAAGGTAATCCGTTCACCATACTCTTTCTAGACATTTGCTCTAAGCCTCCAAAATTCAAATGACCCATTTTGAGATGCCACAACCATGCTGACTCTGAAAACGTAGCTTTTAGGCACTTTGGTATATCACTATTGATCTTCAGCTTAAGCATCTTGTTTGCTGACATTGGAACTCTAGCAATCATTCTTCTTCCATTACGAACAACCAACTCAATTCTCTTATTCATCTCAACATGATAACCTTTCCAACAAGCTGTCCAATGCTTAATATGTTGGACTTTAAAGCCGGAACATAATAAACATTAAAAATAAACTCATGATCTCCATTTTTTAGCTTCATAAGAATTTCTCCATTACCCATGACTGGAACTTTTGATTTATCACCAAAAGTAAATTTCCCTTTCGGGATTTCATCAAGATCGCAAAACAAATTTTTATTACCAGTCATATGATTGCTAGCTCCTGAATCAAGATACTACGACTCTGTGGTTTTCTCTGAATCTCCACTACAAGACGGCAATAAAGGTGCATTCTCACCTTATTTAGCCTCCACCAAGTTTTCTTGATCATCATGGTTACCATCAAAATTTCATTCAGCTGCATAATGTCCATATCCTTCAGAATTATAGCACTGAACATTGAATTTGTCACGACCACCAAATCTGCCTCCTCTACCTCATCCTCTAGAATTCCATTGAGGATTTCTGCCTCCTTGACCTCTATTTGAGTTTTGTTATTCCCAACTAGAACCTCTACCTCTTCCCTGAGACCAACCTCAACCACAACGACCACGACCTCGTCCTCTACTACTTTCCACATTTGTAACTTGCGATATCTTCTCTTCTTCAACCATTCCTCATGGGCTTGTAGAGAACCCAGGAGTTGATCTAAAGTCATAATCTTTAAGTCTTTCGACTCTTCGACTGTAGCCACCATATAATCAAATTTTGCAGTTAATAAACGCAAAATTTTCTTAATAACTCTAACATCTTCCAGCGTCTCTCCATATCTTCATTTGATTGACAATCAACTGAACTCTATCAAAGAATTCCTCAATTGATTCAGAATCTTTCATCTTTAGATTCTCATAATCACTCCTCAAAGTTTGCAAACGAACTTTGATCACCTTATCTTTCCCCTTGAAAGCGTTTTCCATGATCTTCCATGCTTCTTTCGCTTTAGAAGCAGTAGCAACTTTGACAAACATATTCTCATCCAAACACATATAAATGAGAGAGAGATTGCTTGCTGGTCTTTCTTTTTTGTCTTCTTCAAAGACTTCATCTGTTGAGCATTCAACTACTCTTCATTCTCAGGCTGTTCATAGCCTGTTTCAATCATATCCCAAACATCTTCGAAACCCAACAATGTCTTCACTTTGACGCACCAAGCATCATAATTATCTTTGGTAAGTTGGGAAAATTTAATCATGTTGTTCATCGTGATTCTTAATTTTTTATCTGTCGCTCTCATTCGCTCACTGGTGTTCTAAGTTGCTCACTGTCACTTACTGGTGCTCTGATACCATTTTGTTTTAGAGAATATGGAGGACTTTAAAAATATTTAGAAGAGAAGAACAAGTAGTTGTAATATATTCTGATATTATTTCGTATTTGGTCTTATATTCAACTTCAGTAGGTTAAATTCTTATAGCCTTACAATGTAACTCTAAAATAAATACAAAGTAAATACTCTTAATGACTCATAAACCATTGTGACCGTTTATGACTCCTATGACTGTTGAAACTTGTAACCACAAGTTCAATGAATTATGCAAAACGGTCCTTTATCCAATGAATAAGTTTATCCTTTTAACATTGTTCATATCCAACAGTAACAAAAATTAATTGTCATTTATATTTGTTTTACATAAATAAAACTTTATAAAGCAAAATTAATATACCATCCCTAATTGTATAAAGAAAGAAAACATAGTTACCATTATTTCTATAATATACAATCTCGATGTCATAGACTCACAATCTAGACTTGCAAAATAGAGAAAGGTTGCAGACGAAGCCTCTCTAATGCTTAAGTTGATATTCTGGTAAAGAAATCAGTAATATGGTAAAGAAGATAAGAATTGATTACCTCATAATGTTTTGCTTGAGCCTTTCGTAGTTGGAATTAGGAAGAGAAGACATAATTGTCTATGCCATATACCCCTTTATTGTTGAACTAAAGTGAGATTTGGCTCTTTAACGAATAGCTGCCTCAAAGTGGGCTGTTCATGAAGTGACTTGGCTTAGTGAGTCTTTCGGGCTCATATATCTATGTAGTCAAATTTTAATTATATTTGTTTTTATACAAGTTCATATTACATGTTAAACAAAAAAATATTTGGTTTTGTATGTAAATATTTTCATGAAAGTTTGATATTGTTACATGAACCTGAAAAGTTGTTGTCCGAAAAAAAGATTGTAAAAAAACTTTAAGGTATTAAGAAATTAATCTCAAACTAGCTTTTGAAATTAAATAAATCTTGAATGATATTATCTTAAAAAATATAATTATAATTTATAAAAAGGATTATAGTAAATAGAAGATTTTAGGAATATCTTTTTTTTACATAAAAGCTATATTTACTAGTTTTCTATACATTACTTAAGTTTTATTTTTATAAAATTATACGGTATATGTCAAGTTTCACAATGTACTGTAATTTTATCTTAAAAGCATTTAATAGATAATTTCTTTCCATACTTCGTAATTCAATATTATTTCTTACCTAAATTGAATTTAATACCATAATATTTTCTATTTAAATTATATTCTTTTATTTCCTAATTCAATATATTACATTTATTTTGTGTATTAATGTGTCCAATATTAAGGGAAAATCAAACTTCATTTATTCTTTATTTTTCTAATTACAAAGAATCTTTGGAAAATTGAAATTATTTTTTAGAAAAATCAAAAGAAATATAATTACTAATTATAATTGTTTAGATATGCATGAATTTTATATGATGTTAAAGAATCATGCTTAAAATTAAAAAAAATATATATTTTGATAAGTTACACACGAATATAATATATATAATGGTAAATTTTGTAAAAAAATTCCATTAATAATAAATTTATAAAAAAAATATACTACATTGTTAAAGATTTAAGATTTTTATAAAAATATAAGATTCGAGTTTTAAAATAATTAATTTTATAAAGGTCTATGTATTAAATTAAGATGAATATTGTATAACATAAAATAGTATAAAATTGGAAAGAAAAAATTAAATAGGAAAAATTAAATTTGTAAAAACAATTAAAAATAAATTAGGAAGAATATATGAAGAAAAATGCATTTAAGGTAAGAATATAAAAATTACTTAAAAAAGAAAAGAAAAAAATTTATATTTCCTTTACTTTAGTAATATTAAATATAACTAATGAGTTAATTAAATATTTTTTTTAAATTACAGTATAATCATCCTTTATTTTTTCTCTTTATCTAAACCTGAACTTTTGGTTTTTCTCTTTACCTAAATCTCATTTAATTTAGCTGACCCCTTTTAACATTTTTCTCTCTCCTATTTAACTTTTTTTACAATTTCAAATGATTATATTTTATAAACCGTTAATTTTTTTATATGAGCCTTTCAAATATTTTGTTCGTCTTATTTTTATCTTTAAAACGACATCCATTGAGAATACATTGAGCAAAAAAAATTTATCATAGTCTTATATCCTATATAAGAGCTCTTAGATACCTAATATAATAATGATACGATGCATTTATATAGTTCATTTCTCCTTTCTTTTTACAACAGTACTCAATTTTGAATATAAAAACCATGACATGAGAGTCCCAATAAAACCATGCTATTGAACTTATTTTACACAAAAGCAAATGAAGCAAATTGAACTGCAATTACACACTAAATTATAATGTACACATTCGAAGATAATTAGTCAATGAAACTATAAAAACTGAATTTAACTGAATTGAATTAAATTGAAGTTACTTGAACTGAACTCAATTGAAATGAGCTGAACTGAACTTATTTCAGTGTAAATTTATAACTACGCATAGCTGAACTGAACTGAAGTGATCTGAACTGAACTGAACTACACTAAATTGTAGTCCAAAAGAACACGGAATTATAATATGAGCATTATTAAAATAATTCTATTTGTTTAACATTATAAAATAGAAGACTTATCTTCACAAGAACCAGAATACATACCCTATCTTCTTTGCCTATCCTCGTATTTCTTCCCTCTATCAAGCTAGCCGACGAGTTTGAAGAGTATATACAAAGAGTATTTACAATAGAGAGATAGTCATATTAGAACCAAGAATCTTCAGTAATGTAAACCAGCCCATTAGAAAAATGATTTTAAAGCCTATTGATTGATTCAACAATATAGAGGATAGCTTCCATTTTGAAGTAGACAGCATACAGTATATAACAATGTTGGTTAAAGAATGCATGTCAATGTTGGAGCTTGATCACAATCTTGGTAGAGCTTTGATATTTGGCAATTAGGATTTACTCGCTGAATTTTCAAAAGTATGTGAATCTAACCAAATCATTAAAATCAATAAAATATTTATTATACTGTTAAAATAATTAATTTATCCTTTATATTTTAAATAAAATTCTCTTTATCTTCTACTCCCTCCTAATTAATAAAAAGATAAATTAGAAAAAGTATGATAAAAACTTTTTGAAATCAAACTTTTTGAAAAACTCAAACAAGGCGTTTTAGCCAGACTTTTGGAAGGAAACATAATGACTTGAATCAATTTGTGCAATTTACAATATCTCTTAGATAACACCAATTTTATATAGCTATGAAAAGTGTACCTACTTAAATTCTTCAATCATTCTTCAAGCTCCAACACACATTCTTCGACCAACCAAGGTGACGTTTGGTTCGCGGAACGCCTATTCCACGGAACAGAAATGGAGATGAATGGAAATATGTCAAATATAGTAGAGTATATGTATAGAATCCGTCGACCCAAGTAATAGCTTCTCGTAGTTTATATACATCTCACGGAAAAACTATTCCTTGTTTCAAAAAGGAATAAATTTTTCATGAAATGTATATAAACTAGGAAAAGCTTTTCCATGCGTCGACGGATTCTAGATGAATAATGTGTCATATTTGACATCTTTCTATATATTTCTATTTCTATTCCATGGAGTGGGCGTTACGCGAACCAAACGAGCCATAAAATTCCACAAAGAGATATTGTACGTTGCACAAATTGATTCAAATCCTTAGTACACTACTCAATGTTAGTGTTAGGAGGTCCTAGGTTCAATACCTAGCCTCTTCAAAATTCTTCAAAAAATTAACAACTGAATCCTAATTGCCTAGCATCAAAGCTCCACCATGATTGTGATCAAGCTCCAACACTGATGTGCATTCTTCAACCAACTTAAATTCCACTGAGAGATGCTGCAAATTGCACAAATTGATTCAAATCATTCCACTTAACAACTAAGTTCTAATTGCCTTAATAAAACAATTAACAGCAGTTTGAAACCTAAAAGATAAATAATACACAAAAAGAATCAAATCTGATGTACACTAAGAAAACACAAATCAAGGGAAAAAATTTCTATGACTGAATCAATTAGAAAACAAATTCAGGATATGGAACCAATCAACTAACCTAAAGCATAGCAAATTGAAGAAATAACAAATTCAAAATCAAATTAGGAATAATTACTGGTTTGGTGATTGTATTTTGAAGATTAAAAAACCGTATTAAAATTCTATTTTCGTAATGTATCCAGAATTGCAGGAAATCAAATCACATTTAGTATTACCACTAGTTTTTGTGTTTCGACCTTATTCCTTGATGAACTCCTTGTTTTCATCCTTTCGAAATCGAAACTGAGGAAGAACGATTTGAAATTGGTGCTTTATTTTGAAAGGGCGAAAATGAAGGATAATGGGATTTATAAATGGAAGTTTTGAGCGAATGATAATGGCGGTTTTGGGATGAGAACGATAGTGGGCGTCTGTCAACTATATATAAAAACAAGTTTGACAAGTAAACTTCGTGTTTGCCAACTAATAACCAATGTTATCAATACCGTAACGGGCTTCATACCGACGAGGCTAATGGTATGCAATATAACTAGTATTACTGGTATTGTTGGTGATTTTACCGGTTTTTTTATTTTTTAAAGGATACATATTATTTATAGTTTCTAGTGGTTATTATAACGCTTTTCAGGTCTTTTGCAACGCTTACGCAAGTTGTCAGAGGGGTTTTGGAAAGAAATATATATTATTTAGGGTTTCTAGTGGCTATTGCAACTCTTTTTAGGTCTTTAGCAACGCTATTGAGTCTTTAGCAACACTTTTACTTATTGTCAGAAGAATTTTAAAAAATCAGATTTCAACTGGTACGCCGGTTTACTAGTTTTTTTCGGTTCAACCCAGATTTCTTCGGTTTTTACTAAAATCGGTTTTTAAGTATACTGTACCGCAGCCATAACCAATTTGCAATAAAACCGACTGGTACGGTATTGATAACATTGATTATGACAACTTTTTATGAAAAAATATTATGACATTTAAATTTTATATATTAATTGGTTGGCCCACGGACTGGGCTTGAGATTTAATATTTTACTAACGGCCTCGTCCGACCCGACATGAGCCCGACTTTCATTTTTATGAGTTGGATCGAACTTGAACTACTAATTTTTTAGTTAGGCCAGCTCGGGTCATGTCCGAGTCTAATTATGCCTGACTAGTTGTTAGATTTAAGATGCATGCATATCATTTTAATCACTTCATGTTTATTTAGCTTTTGTGCTAAAGCATTTAATATTAGCCCATTTTTTAGCACAAGTTGTTTTTGTATGTGAGGTTTCGGGTGAATGGTTAACTCACTTCCCCTGTTGTGTTATCTATCTTCTCCCTTGATGAACGAAATTTATTTTTTCTGCCAAAAAAATTATTAAAATTAGGTTTTTACAAATTAAAATTTCAAATTGACAATTTATAGAAATGTTGATTACAGTCACATAATTGAAAAGTAAAAAGTTATTCCTTTAGATTTTTCTATAGTCCATAATTCACTAATTTCAACCATGTAATTTTTTTTGAAGGGAACAATTGTTCTAAAATAATTTTTTACTGCAGGATCATACATATAAAATACAATTTCAACTTGGTAAAAAATAAAAACAATTATTAGCTGCTATAAAAATGATTACATCAACACAAACAGTAGCTAATCGTAATGCATACGCAATATTTATTCACATGAAACGACAATCCAATTCGCTAGCCAAAATGTATAAGCTACCATTTGTACAAGCAAACCAACAAGAGGCAAGAGGAATGTGAAAAAAAATCTCCAAAAAATACTCTCAAATTCCCGCCAAATTACTTTCTGGGCAGCTCTAACGGGTGCACAACGGATGCATTTACCTAACGCCTCTAGTTGAAGGGACCTAAAAATATTATTTCATTTAAAGATTTAATTTTTATCAATTAAAAAATAAATATGAAAAATAATTATTGTTAGAACAATAGGTTAATCATTTATTAAAGCTCTAAGAATGCAAGGTTCGATTCCTATATTTTAGAAAATTTAAGATTTTTTACTTTAATTTTTTTACAAACTCATTTTACTAATTTTAATATTAATCTGTCCGAGGCTCCTAAATTGAAAGTATTACTTCCTATATAAGCGCATTTGATAAATAGAAATCAATGCATTAATACAATCTAGCTCCTATATATGATTGTATTTCACCTTATATATATGTACAATTCAATAACCTTAGTCTCCATTATTATCACCCAATGGCCAAACTCAGCTCTTCTCTACATCTTCTTATTGTCCTCTTATTTTCTTCAATTTTATCAATTTCTTCTTCAGATGATAACATTAGGAGTTATTCGCCCGACCCGAAAGGCAGATCCGAACCCGGCCTAATTGGACCGTTTCCCACATTTGTAGCTAACGCACCTTCCTACAATGTGAAGAGATATGGGGCTCAACCAGACGGCCGGACTGACTCAACGAGTGCCTTCCTTTCAGCCTGGAACCTGGCTTGTGGGACCGATGGGCCCGCCACAGTTTACGTGCCTCCGGGGAGGTACCTTGTGAAAAAAGTGGTTTTTGAGGGTCCATGCAAGAGCAATTCAATCTTTTTCCGAATAGACGGTACACTTGTGGCTCCACCGGATTTTAGAGCCACCGGTTATGGTGGCGATTGGGTCGTCTTTTGGCGTGTCACCGGCGTTACTATCTCCGGCGGCACTCTTGACGGTAACGGCGCTAGTTTATGGGATTGTAAAGCCTCGGGGAATAACTGCCCTTATGGTGCTGTGGTACGTTATAGTAATAAAACTAAATTAGTTACTAACCATGATTTTATTTATTCCCTTATTAATTGGAATCAAATAAATTCTTAATTAATTGTGATTTGGTGCAGTCTCTTCGTATTTCCAATTCTAATAAAGTGGAACTCAATGGATTGATCTCACTAAATAGTCAAATGTTCCACATGATCATCTATGGTTCACAAGATGTGAAAGTTCAAGGGGTTACGATTTATGCCCCAGCCGTAAGCCCTAATACCGATGGTATCAATGTACAAATGTCAAATCGGGTCTCGATTTCAAACTCGAGGATGGCAACAGGAGATGACTGTATCTCAATCGGTCCTGGTACTTCAAACTTGTGGATTGAAAACATAAAATGTGGACCGGGACACGGTATAAGGTATGCATATTTATTTAGTATAGAGTATTGACCTATTGTCATAAGTAGTATTAACTGAATGATGGTTAACTTGTATTTCAGCATAGGAAGTTTAGCAAAGGGTTATAATGAGCCAGGTGTACAAAATATTGTGATTAAAAGAGTTTATTTCACTGGAACACAAAATGGAGTGAGAATCAAGACGTGGGGAAGGCCAAGCAATGGCTTTGTGAGAAATGTATTGTACCGAAATATTGTGATGGCGAATGTCCAAAATCCCATCGTAATCGATCAAAATTATTGTCCTCACAACAATTGCCCTACCCAGGTACATTGATAATGGTTTTTATGTTCGTAAATTTCATAAATATATTGATTCCATTTATAGATTAAAAATTGCATTGTACTTGTTTATGTTTATGCAGCAATCGGGTATTCGAATCAGCGATGTTAAATACGAGAATATACGAGGAACATCAGCAACAAAAGTAGCTGTGAAATTTGATTGTAGTAAGAAGTATCCATGCCAAGGGATTAAACTTGAAAATGTGGCACTGACCTACCAAAGTCGTTCAGCTGATGCAATTTGTAATAATGCAGATGGATCAGCTTCTGGGTTTGTTCAGCCTTCTAGTTGTCTTTAGAAGTTTCTTCTTCAGTTGTGTTTTTTGTTTTTTGTAGTTTAATTTATACTTTGACAAGAATGTTTATAGTTTGAGCCTTGAGCATATCTACGATGATTCTTGGTCCTACGGTCCCAACCTGTTTTTCTTTTGTTTTGGGAATAATAGAGACTCTTTTATGTTTCTTATGCTCAATAGAATATAAATCAGATTTCTTTTTTATTTCTTTCAGTAAAGTTTGTTGTTGTTAATGGTGATAAATGACAAACTAACTTTTACTTTACGAAAACAAAATCATCCTAGCATTTACATGACAATATTACATCTAAATATATTCTTCTTGCAAATGTTTATTATTCGTTTGTATAAGATTTCTTCTTAGGGCTTCATATATAACAATATCACATCCAAATAAAATCTTTATACAAATGCCTATTTTTCAACTTATAAAATGAAGTAAACAATAGTCAGAGCTTTCATAAAAAAAAAACATACAGTCAGAGCGACACCTATCATTTTAAGTGCTTCGTGTGAAACAAAAAATAAGGGCATTGTCTATTTAAAAACTTCACCTAAAATTAAAAAATATATATATGCATACATATAAAAACAAAAAATATATATTCCAATAAGTTATAAAGTTTTTATTTGAAGTTAATAATATAACTCATTCATAGGTAGATTCTTAAAATACGGACCCCTTTAGGGTGTGGGTTTGAGGCACTTCTGACTTGTGTTCAGGGCTACCCATGTAACTAAACATTTACTCATGCCTCATTATTTCTTATTTATACATTAAATATATATTATTATTGGAGCCTTAGTAAAAAAATTAATATTGAAAAGATATGTCAAAGAAAATAATTAAATAATTAATCTAACGTTGTACTATGAAAAAAAATAAACGATTTGGATGATAGATGATAAATGCAACGGAAAGCAAAATGTGGACCAAGAAGAACTTAAGAATTAATTATTTATAAATAAGAACAAATGTGGAAAAGGAAAAATAAGATTTAAAACAGGAAAAATATATAATTCAAGCGATGTATTTTTCATAAGAGAAGTGGATCCACAAATATGGCAATGAATTTTGACATGATCATTGTATCAACATTATTTTTAACTTTGGCTTTAAAATTTTGTTGTCTTCCTGAATTTTAGAAATATTTCTGTATTTATTTTAACTTTTAAAAAGTGCACTACTTTGCTCCTGAATGCCACGTGTCAGATTCTGGTTGGTTTGACTTTTTAAAAATATCATTTTTTAAGATTTTCCCTCTCCAATGAAAAGCTAATACGTGGCATTTAGGGAGTAAAGTGGTATACTTTTTCAAAGTTGAGGTAGCTGCGGAGATACTTTCAAAGTTCAGGGAGGCAACGGAATTTTGAGACCAAATTAAGGATGCTGTTGATAGCATTAGGCCTCGATAAAAAGGAGAAATTTCTCCCTTTCATCCTCCATGTGTCACGTTATAAACTCATGTATGGTATACATATATATTGAAAATTAAAGGAAAAAAAAAAAAGAAAAAACTGCTACCAAATAGTGCTTCGTAAGGAACGTATAAATTTGCCATTCCACGTCAATTAAGGGTAAAGCTAATTGTTTGTTTTTGCTTTAAAAACAAACCTATAGAATCCACGTATTTATGCATGAACATTTTCATATATTATAACAAAAATCCTATGAAGCATCCCATACATCATATGAAACTTATAATTTCAACTTTCAATTAAGTGTGACCCACATGATCGAGTGTTGGGACCATTTTAAAACATTTCCATACATATTCATTAATTTGTCGTGTCAAAAATGAAATGGCATTGATATATAGCTTTACTAATTGTAATGTGATTTATATAGTAAAAATATTTTTACCTGTAATATTATAAGCTTCATTTCTTCTACAGTAGATATTAATTTATATGAAATATTTTTTAGTGGATGTGAATCAAAAGGAGACCAAACTACTACAAATTAATAGATGCTGTTATAAAGGTGATAAATCTCTTAGAATCAAGAAAAATTACTTAATTTTATGGACTGAAAATTGTAATGATTTTTTAAAATTAAAAGTCAAATAGGGAAAAAATTATTTTCAAAAGATAAAAGGCATGAAATTAAACTAAACTAGAAATTTATTTCTATTTGTTTAGCATAATCCATTCTAAAATAATTGTATACAAACAAGGAAAAAATTAGTTCTCATAAAACATTTTTAAATTATTGAGGCAACAAAGAAACCGAGTTATGCTTCCAAAAACATTTGAACTCATAACGCCGAGAATAAATAATTCATAATACATAAGTTTGGATGACAATTTAAAAAACTGCTAGAAAACTCGGGTTGTTTTTTTAATTTGCCTCATATCGGCTTACATTAAACGAAAAGAAAAATCTTCAACCCGTTTCGGGTATGACTTGAATAGGACCTCTAGAGGCTATAACTTTAGTATTAACTACTAAGCCAACACTTCAGTCACAAGCTAGAAAACTCAGGTTAAATCATCGCTCCTATAACTTAATTAATTACAAAAATAGGTATGAAGAATTAAAAAAATATGGATATATTAATGAGCTGTCGAAAAGATGCAAAACAAAAGAAAAAGCAAGCGTTAATTATTATGGATCACATATAAAGTGTTAAAATGTGAACACATAAATTATTGTCCTAAAAAATTGTAATCTTCACATGGAAGGACAGTGTAAATGTGGAAACTGGGAACCAATAAATGCAAGCTATCAAATTGCAAGCAAAGAGAATAATACTTTCTTATTTACATAATATTATATGTAAAAACCTGGATATCAGTTGGTTTAAGTGGTAAGCGGCTTGATATCACTTAAGTAAGGTTTTGAGTTCGAGTCCCAGTTAATTCAAAAAATTCTTATTAGTAAACTCACCCACTACGGCCAGATGCGTGACCCGGGTCGAATCTAAATGTAGTGGGAGCAATGCTTCGGTAAACCGAGGTAAAAAAAATATGTAAAACCCCTAAATGGCGCCGTTGCAGCCTTACAATCAACAAATAAAATTAAGATTAATTGAAATCCTATAAATAGCCCTTCACAATCTTCAAAACCCACATCACTAATACATAAATTCAGATTCAACCCTTCAAGAAAATCATAATTTAGTATATATCAATGGCGAAATTGCAAATCTTCAATCATGTACTTATGGTTATACTTTTGAGCTCGTATTTAGCCAATGCAGCACAATACAATGTAGTGAAGTATGGGGCGAAACGTGACGGCATGAGTGACTCAACTAAAGCCTTTGTTGCAGCTTGGAAAAAAGCTTGTGGGTCGAGTAAGCCAGCTACAGTTTACGTGCCATCGGGGAAGTTTTATATGAAAAATGTGGAGTTTAACGGTCCATGTAAGAATAACAAAATATTAGTACATATAGGAGGAACACTTGTGGCTCCATCCGATTATAATGTTCTTGCCAATGCTGAAAACTGGCTAGCTTTTCGCCATGTGGACGGTGTTATGCTTTCTGGCGGTATACTTGACGCTAAAGGACCGGCTTTGTGGGCTTGTAAGGCCTCCGGCAAAAACTGCCCTGACGGTGCCACGGTAAGGTTTTTATCAATCATGTTATTTGAAAGAATACTAGAATTTCAGAATAGGCTAAATATATCCGAAACTAACTTAAAACTTTTGTCGACTGGTTACTAAACTTTCGATTGTTCCTTATAGCCCCTTGAACTTGTAAAAGTGAACCTGTTTGTCCCATCATAAATTCAGATTGAAATACGTCAAAGTGAGAGTGAATATGAATGGAATAACATTTTTAAATAAATCAATTATTCTTATTCAATTCAAAATCAATGGTAGATCTAATTTTTTTAACATTGAAAAATTCTTAGCCATTCATTGGTTTATAAAATTCGTATTTTTTATTTTGAATTGAATATTTTGAGATTAACGTAATATGAGTATATGACATATCACATTGAAGTTATATTGGATGAATCTGAATCAATAAATATAAAATGAACTGTCAAGATTTAAATTAACAATATATAAGAACTTTATAATAAAAATGTAGAATTCACTTTACAGTTTACAAGCTAGCTAGTCAGTTCACAGTTGACTTTGTTCTTTTTTTTCATGGATTCAGTCAGTACTATTTTCGAATTCAAAGAATATAGTAGTGAAAGGGTTGACTTCTTTAAATAGCCAAATGTACCACATTGTGTTCAATGGCTGTAATAATGTAAAAGTCAACGGGATAACAGTATCTGCCTCCGGCCAGAGCCCAAACACCGACGGAATACATGTGCAGTTATCCACCGGCGTCACAATTCTGAACAGCAGAATAAAAACAGGTGATGACTGCATCTCAATCGGACCAGGTACAACTAACTTGTGGATCGAGAAAATTGCATGTGGCCCTGGCCATGGAATTAGGTAAATACTGAACCAAAAATTTATTTTATTAATGAACAATAAAATTAAGTAATAATTGTAATCAAATATTAAATTTTAAAAACAAACTGCTTTTGTTGAGTAATGCAGTGTTGGGAGTTTAGGCAAGGATGCCGAAGAGCCTGGAGTACAGAATGTGACAGTTAAATCAGTTATATTTACTGGAACACAAAACGGAGTGAGAATTAAGTCATGGGGTAGACCAAGTAGCGGATTCGCCAAGAAAATACTTTTTCAAAATATTGCGATGAACAATGTTCAAAATCCTATTATTATCGATCAAAATTACTGCCCCGACAATGAAAATTGCCCTGGTCAAGTAGGTTCAATTTTATTGTCATTTTTTTATACGTTGTACTACGGTTAACTTAATTCGGATGGTAACACGCAGCATTCAGGAGTTAAGGTAACGGATGTGACATACCAAGACATACATGGAACATCGGCAACGGAAGTGGCAGTAAAATTTGACTGCAGTGAAAAGAACCCATGTACTCAGATTAAACTGAAAGATGTGAAGTTGACATACAAGAATCAAGCAGCTGATGCATCTTGTAATAATGCCGATGGGACTGCCACTGGATTGGTTCAGCCTACAAGCTGCCTATAGACCAAGGAAATTATTGAGCCATTGTTATGCTTGAGCCTGCGGCGTTTCCAACCACATCGTTGCTTTGGTGCCCGGCCTTTGAATTTTCTGATTTGTATTTAAAAATTTATTTCTATCTTCAACACATGATATGTTTATTTCTTGTGTTGATGCTCCATTGATTATGAACTTGTATGTTGCTATTTGGTCCCATTCATTTTTAAATGTGGGACTATGTACAATTTATTTTCGAACAATAAACCAACGTTGTAGTTTTATTAAAGGCATTCCATTAACGTTATTCTGAAGTTCAAAAGCTATTATCTCATAAAAAGTAGCTTTGAAAAGCAAACTGAAACTGATCCTAATCAAATAGGGTGTGGATATAACATATATAAACAATATATAATAATCTATGACCCCTATAACCAACTAATTTTATTGGCTTATAGTAGGGGTGTGCAAACGATTTGGTAACCGAATATTTGAACCGAACCAAATCGAATTAATAATTTAGTTTGGCTATTTTAGAAATTTGGTTCGATTCGGTGTGTAAAATATCCAATATTTCGGTGTTTGGTTTGGTTCGGTTTCAGTGTGAAAAAAATCGAAATAACTGATCCGAACTAATTATTATATATATAATTAACATTTTAAATATTTTTTTAATACTGAACACATATAATGTCATCTGAAATTGAAACCCTACTTACTTTTTTATTTTCTAAAATAGCAGCCGCCACCCACCCCACACCATCAGTACCCATAAGTTCATCTCTCCCATGGCTTCTCCAGTCCTGATTTGATTTGTGGTGAGAACACTAACTAATCTCCTCTGTTGTTTTTTTAAACTTAGTCTTTCTCTCTTCTAAATCTCTTTATTAGAAATTTTTTTAGGGTTTCGCCGTTTTCTTCAACCAGTTCTTATACTTTGGTGTTCCTCGACTTCTCCTCATCATCGTCTGTCGTCGTCAGTTCTTAATCAACCATAGTCAAGGACGTGCGGCTTCTTTTCTCCGGTGAGAACTTTGTGTTTCAAGTAATTTTTTGTGTTTTATGTTGCATCTTTACACCTCTGGGTTTTTACTTATTAGTGAGTTTTTCATCAATTGGATTTTTAGGAAGTTTTATTACTCTTGTTTGTTAAGAATGCATGTTATGATTTTTACCCAAATGTGAAATGTCACCTTGGATTTATTTGAAAAGAACAGCACATATCTATCTTCCTTTCTATTATATTTTGTTGTTGGGTTTATACTTCTTCTATTACTTGATGATTGATTGATTGAATGCCCTCTAGTTGAATTTAACTCGTAGCTTTCGCTCAAGTTGGGTCACCAAGAAAAGAATGATTTGCTAAATTTTAAATTGGTCATTTTGGTTCAACAGTAATACCTCATTTAGTATGTTTGATTCTTCTGATATTTGGCCTTGTGAGATAAAAAAAAGTTAATCTATTACTATGAATTGAATGAAAACAGATTGTTTGATTATGCCATAAGTAGACATGATAAATAATTATGCAATGCTAAATGTAATGCTTAAAACAATATTTCTTTTATTGTATACTAATGTTAACAGTTCTTTTTAATATGTTACAGATGTCTCAATCACCAGAAAAACACCTCAAGTGGAATTAGAAGGTCCTAATCTTGATGAAACAAATGAGACACAGCCAAAAATTGATTTGAAGACAGAAAATAAGCCTCCAAAACCAGCAAAAAAAAGGAAGTCAATGGTGCCGAGAGCTGACTGGTGGAACCATTTTACCAGAATTGTCAATGAAGATAAAAGTATCACAGCCTCATGCAATTATTGTGGTAAAGTATACTATAGTGATCCTAAGACTAATGGAACTTCTGCATTGAATCATCACATGACTGTTTGTTTATTGCATCCACATCGTGTTGAAACTGAGGAAGCTCAGATTCAGTTAGTTTTGAAACAGTCTACCATTCATCAAAATCTAACAACTTTGGGTTCTTGGAAATTTGACCAAAAAGAGGCTATTTATTATTTGGCTTTCATGATAATTATTGATGAGCTGCCGTTTAGTTTTGTTGAGCATGAGGGGTTTAAGAAATTTATTGTATGCATTTGTCCAAGATTTCAAATTCCATCTAGGTGGACTATTCAAAGACATATTTATCAAATGTACTTAGATGAAAAGATAAAGCTTAGGCAAGTTTTTGAAAAAGGTCAAAGAATTTGCATTACTACAGATACTTGGACTTCGATTCAACGGATCAATTACATGGTTATCATAGCTCACTTTATCGATGAGGATTGGAGATTGAACAAAAGACTTTTAAATTTTTTGTCCTATTTCTTCTCACAAGGGTGAAGACATTGGCAAAGAGATTGAAACTTGTTTGTATGCATGGGGGATTAAGAGAATCTTTACTGTTACAGTAGATAATGCATCATCCAATGATGTGGCAATTAATTAGTTGAAGGGGAAGTTGGTTAATTGGGAAGCTTTTGTTGCTAAGTGTGAGTATATGCATATGAGATGCATTGCTCATATTTTGAATTTGATAGTAACTGATGGTTTAAAGGATTGTTCTAAGGTGGTCTTAAAAGTGAGAAACTATGTTAGATATATTAGACAATCTCCTGTTAGGTTGAGTAGGTTTCATCAGTGTGTTGAGATGGAACACATTGATTGTAATAGATCATTGTGTTTAGATGTGCCAACTAGATGGAACTCAACATACTTGATGTTAGCCACTGCTAAAAAATTCGAAAGAGCATTTGATAGGTTTGATGAGAACATGGATCCATACTTTAAATATAACCTTACTGAATTAGGAGGATTTCTTGATTTTGGTGAATGGGATGAGGTTAGGGCGTTAGGCGTGGTGCTGAAACATTTTTATGATGCGACATTGCGTATTTCAGGGTCTTTATATGTCACATTTAACACACTTTAGACTGAAATCGCATACCTACATAGTGAAATTGTTGATTTGGTGAATAATCATGAGAATGATGTGTTTAAGTCAATGGGTGATAAGATGAAGAAGAAGTTTGACAAGTATTGGGGGGATCCAAAAAGAATGAACAAGTTGATTTTTATGTCTGTGATTTTTGATCCTCTTGAGAAAGTTGCAGCTATGGAGGATATATTCCAGGAATTTTATGGCCAAGATAAAGGTCCTGAATTGTTTGCAACTGTCAAGATCGAGTTGACGAAATTGTTTAATGAGTTCAAAGCCAGAATTCAGTCAGAAAATATAGTGGATACTAGTGAATTAAGTGCACATGTGGATAATGTTAAAGCTGTTTCTTCAAAATCGAGGCTGCTTCTTAGGGACAAGTACAAGAGAGCAAGATTGGGTGATTATCAAAAGAAATCAGAATTAGAAAACTATCTTGCTGAGGTGTTAGTGGAGGATAAAGAAGACTTCCATGTGTTGAGATGGTGGAAACTTCATTCAGAAAGGTTTCATGTACTTGCTGAAATGGCAAGAGATATCTTGGCTGTCCCTGTCTCTACAGTTGCTTCGGAGTCGGCATTTAGCACGGGTGGAAGAGTGTTAGACCCGTTTAGGAGCTCTTTGACTCCTAAAATTGTGGAATCTTTAGTTTGGACACAAGATTGGCTCAAACAATCTTTCAATCGATTGAGCATCGAAGAAAATATGGATGATCTTGAGAAATTCGAGAAAGGTATAAATTAGTATTATTATTCATATTTCAGTTTATTTGTAATATTTGTTGATCCATTTTAGTTGATTAACTCAAATTCCTTTTGAATTTTTAGAAATGGGTGTTAATAATCCCTGTGGCAGCAGTGGGACGGGTATCTTCCACTTCTATTCTTAATAACCATTATTTCGATTTCCATTTCCTCTTATTGTGTTGTATACTTGTACTGTTCTATTTGTGTTGTACTATTAATATTCTAGTTCTGTTTGTTTACTGTCTATTTGTGTTGTATTAATACTCTATTTGTGTTGTATTATTCTATTTGTGTTGTTTTTTCATCAAAATGTGTTTATTATTGTATTTTTCAGCTTCAAAATCAACAGCGGTGACATCATGAGTAGATGAATGATGAAGAGTCAATAGTGGAGAAAAGTTGTTGCTTAATGCTTAGTGTTAGCTTTATTATTATTTAGAGTGGTTTGCTTGTAATTTTGAACTTATGATAGTTAATTAAGTTGGTGGAAGATGAACTTATCGTATTTGTAACACTTATTTTAGATCTTCATTTTGGATTTTAAGGGTTTTAACCTTAAATTTGATGATATGTAATTAAAGTGACAGGTAAATGGTAATTGATTAGAAATTTCGGTTTCATTTGGTTTTTTAATCGAACCGAGTTATTTATTTCGGTTTGGTTAATTTGGTTTCAATTCTTCTTTGATTCGGTTCGGCCAACAAAAATTTTCTTATTTGGTGTTCGGTTAATTTGGTTCGGTTCGGTTCGGTTCGGTTTTAACCGAATGCACACCCCTAGCTTATAGTTATTCTTTCATTATTCTCATTCTTATATTAAGGGTATTTTTTTGGTAAATGTTAAGGGTCAAGTATGGTACTAGTATTTCAAAAAAAAAAGTATACTAGTGAAATTCGAACCCTTTGATGAGATGTCACTGAAAACTAAATTTAAAATAATAATTTATGTCAAGTACATGAAAATAAAATTAAAAAATTTAACAAAGAATCATTGAACAATTGATTGGAACAATAAAAATTTATCGCTTAAAAGATTAAGGATGGGTTAGAACAAATGAATTCCAATTCATTTCCAATTCCAATTTCTCGTAATTAGAATGAACAAGAAATGGATTTTTTATTCCTGAAAGAAATTCATCGTGCTATAACCAAATCCCGAATTTAGTGGAATTTGTAAAACATCATTTTATAAAACTAAAATCCATAAAATTAAACTCATTTCTATATTTTTTTATATGTTATACTAAATATAGGAATTTATATCCAAATCTGTTCCATTTTTAAGTTTATTTATTCCGATCAAGCCCTAAATTTGGAGCTCATCATCTAATAATTAAAATTCACGGTTCATTATCACTAAAGTTAGCATATGCAATGCCATAGATTTCTAGAACCCCAATCAAAAGATATAATTAGTTTGGTTACATTAACTTAGATATAAGAATATAATTCTTGCGTCGCCTTCACTAAAAAAATGCACAAAAGAAGTATATAATCTGTTAAATGTAATCATCATATGCATTGGCTGCCTTCTAATTCTGCTGCCTAAATTGGCACTCAAATCTCTTCTTAATACAACCTCTTAACACTAAATCCCTTTGTGCCAAACAAAATGAGTCCAATTACTCTTATGATTTTCTTCTTCAATATTGCTTATACCTCATCCTATGAATACAACATCCTAAACTATGGAGGCAATCCAGATGGCAAAACCGACTCGACTAATGCATTTGTGGATGCATGGGCAGAAGCTTGTGCATGTAATAGTACTGCGAGCATCGAGGTGCCTGAAGGGAGATTCTTGGTTAGTAAAGTTGAGTTTAAGGGTCCATGCAATAACAGTGCAATTTCAGTGAGTATAAATGGCACAATTGTGGCTCCATCTGATTATTGGGTGGTGGGAAAGGGTGGCTACTGGCTGGTTTTTGAGTATGTTGATGGAGTTAATCTCACTGGTGGTGTGCTTGATGGTCAAGGTGCTTCTTTGTGGTCCTGTAAGTCCTCTCCCAATAACTACTCATGCCCCCCTGGCGCAACGGTATGTCAACTTCTTCGGTATAACCGAAATAATATTCGCTTTAACCAAGCTAGGGTTCATTAATTAGGCAGTAATATAGTTCAACTGGTTATAGTTTTTTTGAGCTAGAATGTTTGAAGAATCTCAAACTGGTTAATCAGATTCCTTACCAATTGAAGATCATAGAATGTCTCAATTCCTAGTTAACACTTCAACTGGGAGTTTTTTTTTTTTTTTTGTGAGATTGTTTTTATAAGTATGGGGAAAAAGAAATAGTGAACTTCTAATTGCCTATTAATTGTTGATTATAGATAAATTAGTTTTTTAGAGAGCCAATACTTAATGGAAGCGAAATTCTATATAAGAAGAGTCAATGTTAACTTAACTACCGGAAGGTCAAGCTATCAAAAATCCTATATTTATAGAATTTTTCAGCAATCGAGGTGTTTACATATCTTAGTTTCACTCTAGATACATTTTAACAGGCCTACATTATAGAAGTCCAATTCATTTACATTTTCACGTGATTATAACGTTAGAAAATCACATGCCGTGAAAGCTCTTCTTTCTACTATACATGATTTTCCCACATAATTAAAATTGTAAGCCTAATAATCCTATAATATCTAGGTTATATCAAGTTTTGAGAAACAAAATTGAGTTGTAGTACTTTAGATATACTTATGTACTCTTATGTCATGTGCAGTCGCTAACCTTTTCCAATTCGAAAAACATACAAATCAAAGGGTTAACATCAGTTGATAGCCAAATGTTCAATATCAACATCAATGGCTGCCAGAACGTGACATTACAAGGTGTTACCGTTTCCTCTTCTGGTGATAGCCCAAACACCGACGGCATCCATGTCCAGCTATCCAATAAGGTGACGATCTTCGACTCAACGATCGGAACAGGCGACGATTGCATCTCAATTGGCCCTGGCTCTACCAACTTGTGCATTGAAAATGTTTTATGTGGTCCTGGCCATGGGATCAGGTAATTAATTACTTAAAATCAATGTTATGAAAACCGCAGACCCAGAAAGCGTTGCAATGATTACTGGAAGTCTCTATTACGGGCTGAGATGATCTAGAATAATTCTTGAGCTATTCAAACCGACTTAGGTTAAAGATTTAGAGATATTTACGTAGACATATTCCTAGAATATGCCAAAATATTTATTTTTTACTCATATATAAAATAATATTTTTAAATAATATATTCTTCAAGAATAAAAAACTAGTAAAATCACTAATTATGCCGATAATACCATATATCAAAATCTTTACCGGTATGATGCCCGTTACAGTTTCGATAACATTGCTTAAAATTATTAATTAATTATTTTTCCCTAGTTCTTGAATATTAACTCGTCAATAATTGAAGCATTGGAAGTCTAGGCAAGGATTTCCAAGAGGCAGGAGTCCAAAATGTGACAGTTAAAACAAGCAAACTGACAAGTACACAGAATGGCGTAAGAATCAAATCGTGGGGTAGACCAAGTAATGGATTTGCAAGAAACATTACTTTTCAACGTATTAATATGATTAATGTCCAAAACCCTATTGTGATGGATCAAAATTACTGCCCTCATAACATAGATTGTCCTGGCCAGGTAATTAAAATAATTGATTAGTATGTGTGTGTTAAATATAATTGATGCTGATATTTGTGTAATGAATTGATATAGGATTCAGGAGTAAAGATTAGTGAGATCATATACAAAGACATAAATGGAACATCAGCAACGGAAATTGCAACGAAATTGGATTGTAGCAAAAAGAACCCATGCACTGGGATCACAATGGAGGATGTCAACTTGACAGAGAGCAGCAGTAGGGAAGCTTATGCATCTTGTAGTAATGCATATGGAAATGCTTCAGGTTATGTGCAGCCCAGAAGCTGCTTGTTATAATTAACCCACAACTAATATACATTAATCAGGATTATTACTAGGATTTGGTAACTAACTAAAGTTTGGATATAGATATATTTTCAAATATGTACCAAGAATTATATGCATGTATATATGGACACTCGATTAATTAAGGTGGCTAAGCCTTACCTCTAAGCCACATCCCTTAGTTTAGTCTATTGTATATTTAAGTAATCAATTAATGGGAAGTTTAGTTTATTTATCTAGCTAGGCAAATCACTATATTTACAATCTTCTACATTTTTGGTTGATTAGACGAAATTTCTTTTTGATAGTGTTTATAATGTTTTTTTATGTTTGTTCTTTATATGTAGCTAAATTAATATTGCACATATATTTGTATTACTTTTAGTTTTATTTTAAGATTCATTTTGTTGATAATTGAAAGATTAATGATTTTTTAGAGTGGCTTTTGCCCAAAATTGGAACTAAAAGGCACTCCTCATAACACTTATTTTTTAAGAATTTTGAAAAAGTTGCGTATTAAATTTAGGACATTTCACCACTAGCATTGAGTGATGTATCGATTGAGCTACACTCAATTTGGGAAAATTTATTACCGTGAGAAAGAGAAGTACAATTACAACAGAGTAATACTTGAGTTTATCCACAAGTTGGAAGCAATCGGAGTAACCGATTGGTTGTTACATTGGAAAAGAAACCACGGAAATGAATGCTTCTATGTAAAATATCCTCATAACGTTGTGATTCTCCAAAGACAAGCTTTTTTCTTAGTTTCCATATTTCTCAATAAATAATAAACCATAAGGATGTTCTAAAGCCTCGTTGATGCTTACCTCTAAAGATACTCCTCCATGGAAGGAGAAAATCTTTCACGTCATTGGGCACGACAATGGTAACGCCAATCCAATGGAACAGATGTTACGATAGCAGGGAGAGGATATTATGTATGGAATGAATTTCAGAGAGAAAATCTTATTGATTAGAGTAAGTAATACAAGAGATTACAAGTATTTATATTTTGCACCAATTCTAAGGGCATCTTCAACCTCACCTTAAAAGTGGTGTTGGAGTTGGGAATAAAGCTCCAACCCAAAAAAAAGGCATGAACAGTGTTACCCCATGTTCATGCTCTAAAAACCTTTTTTTGTTAATTTTTTTCTTTTTCTTTTACTTTTTCTTTTATTTGATTATATATGTATGTATATATAATATAATAATAATAATAATAAAAAGTTAGGTAGAGGAGAATAAAATAATAATATTTGTGTTTTGAAGTAAACATTAAAAATGTAGGGTTGGAGAATAAATACTGTAGCTGCTTCAAATTATAGAATTTTAGGAGAAATAGACCGGGAGATGCCCACCTACTGTGAAGCTGTATTTTATTGCCTGTGGTATGGTCCATGATAATATCATGTACCTAGCTGCTGATTGACTCTAATAACAGAGCATTCCAAATCTTAAAGCTATCTTGGCAATGAATGAAGACATGAGATTGGGTTTTAATACACTCGCAGTGGACATGTAGGCAAGTCCAATGTTAGAAAAATTACCCCTTACAATTATTATACTTTTTTTCTTTTTTTATATAACTATTTATTTGAAAGAAAAAATAATAAACATTAGTTAATGGGCTTACCCCTAGACTAATGTAATTTTTATGCAGAAAATGGTTAAAAATACATATGTCTCAATAAAATATTTATAAATTTATCATGCTTATTAAATGTAATTAAGTCTTCCACAGTGTTTCTCTCCTCTCCTCTCCTCTCCTTTTTCTTTTGATTTTCTTTCTTAATTGTCATTGATCTCTCAAACCGTTTATTTTTTGGATGTGCTACTTTTGAGTTTTTTGTTCGTCTTATTTTTATCTTTGAAATAAGGGTTTATGCACTGATAAGGGAGGTGAGTATTGTCATCCAGTATATTTTCAATCTACTAGTATAATACATCAAACCATAACTCCCTATACACCACAACAAAATGGTGTGGCTGAAAGGAAGAATAGAACCTTGAAAGAAATGGTTAATTCTTTATTATCCTATTCAGGTTTGAGTGAAGGATTCTAGGGTGAGGCTATGCTAACGGCATGTTATTTATTAAATAGAATTCCTAATAAAAGGAATAAAATTACCCCCTATGAATGTTGGTTTAAAAAGCCACCAAAGTTGAGTTTTCTAAGAGTTTGGGGTTGTAGAGCAGTGCTAAGAATCACTAAATTGAAAAGACGAAACTTGGGTGAAAGAGGTATAGATTGTATCTTCATTGGGTATGCAGAGCATTCCCATGCATATAGGTTCTATGTAGTAGAATCTAATGACTATGTATCTGTAAACTCGATTGTAGAGTCAAGAGATATTATTTTTTATGAAGATAGATTTACATCTATATCTAGACCAAGAGACATGATTCAGAATTCATGTAGTGAAAACTCTGTTCATTCTAAAAGTTTATCTGGTGGAAATGTTTCCTTGCCTGGACCATCTTGGAAAAGTACTAGAGTTAGGAAAGTTAAATCTTTTGGAGATGACTTTCATCTTTATTTAGTTGAAGGATCGAGGGATGAGGTTGAGAATCAGTATCAATATTATTTTATTGTTGAAGAGGATCTAAAAACATTTAATGAAGCTATGGCTTCAAGAGATGTTGCATTTTGGAAAAAAGCAATCCAGGATGAGATGGACTCAATCATGCACAGTAATACATGAAAATTGGTTGATTTACCACCCGGATGTAAACCACTAGGAAATAGGTGGATCTTCAGAAGGAAAATGAAAGTGGATGGTACCATAGATAAGTATAAAGCCAGATTGGTTATCCAAGGCTTTAGGCAAAAAGAAGGAATTGACTTCTTTGATACTCATGCTCCTATTGCGAGGACTTCTACTATTAGGTTATTGATATCCCTTACGGCTATACACAACCTTGTAATTCATCAAATGGATGTTAAAACTGCATTCCTAAATGGTGAATTAGATGAGGAAATCTATATGAAACAACTGGAAGGGTTTGTTTGTGTCAGGCTGTGAAAACAAGGTATGTAAGTTGAAGAAATCCTTATATGGATTGAAACAAGCACCGAAAGCTTGGCACAAAAAATTTGATAATGTGGTTTTGTCTAATGGTTTTCATATTAACCAAGCAGACAAATGTGTATATAGCAAGTTTGATCTTTCTGGTAAAGGAGTTATGATTTGCTTATATGTGGATGACATGTTGATTTTTGGTACTGACCAAAATCAAGTTAATGAAACGAAGAAATTCTTGTCATCTAGTTTTGAAATGAAGGATTTTGGGGGGAGGGGGGCTGAGTGTGAGCGGACGGCTGTTCGCGCGGCTGCGGCGCGGGGCCGGGCCCTGTCGGGCGGGCCCGCTTTTCGGTGCATCGGGGAGACGAGTGTGATGTGGTTGAAAAGAAAATAATTTTGTGTATTGTAATGCTTAAAAGATACGAGATCGAAACCCCGTACTTAGAATAGAGTCGCCACCCGGTTCAGCTCAACCGGGAAATTTTCGGTACGATTTTCCCACCGGGTGGTTGGACCATACCTTAAGTAGAGATTCCGAGTTCGGATGATGTTATGTACTTTTCATTAGGCCAAGTTAGGATACTTCATTCTTTCTTAATCGGTTTAATCCACCCTATTTATTTGTATTTTCAGTTATTTTATGGTTTTCGCATTTATCATGCAATCGAAGCGATAAATAAAATATTTACAAACGTAAAAGAAAAGTAAGTGCGGAAAATAGAATTATTACAAGATTTTCAAGTCCTGTACATTTTCTACGTAACAAATGAAATACCCGAATGTCCGATATACATCTACCTGCAGAGGACGGTTGACGCAAATATGGCATATTTTATTTATAACTTCATAAAGCCCGATTGGATGGCTAAAACGAGATTTGAATGGCGTTTGCGGGGAAATTCCATTTTTATCCAAATTTTAGATTCGGTCGTCGCTTTAATCGGATTACAAGTGAATATACCACTCATCGCGGGGCGGGTCTGTTTTCAGGAGGTTTTGAACCTCCATCGTTGTACTATAAGTCCTAGCTTCAGAAAATAAATTAATTTGGAAACAAACGAAGGCAATACTGCTGTCCAGAAAGCCATGTCGCCGCCGGGCATCTGATGCCGCCGGTGACATAGATGATGTCGCTGGCGGCATGGATGATGCCGCCGGCGACATCGATTATGTCATGGGCGACATCAGCATGCAGACAGGCACAGGGCTTTCTGAGTACCATAAAAAAAAGGTTCTGTGAGAAAACGAGGTCTCCGGGGAATGCGATGCTAACGGCGGTATCCACGATGTCTCTCGCGACATGGGCGATACGGCCGGCAACATCACATGTCTCCGGCGACTTCAATTTCTCACAGCAGCAGCGGTTTGCAGTTAAAATAACCGAAAACTTAAAGCAAACACAAATCAACAGAAAATAGTGCAAAACAATAATAATAAAGCCAAAGAGCTATGAGACTCAGGATTTTCACCTCGGGGTAGTGAATCCAACTCTTCGTGAACTGAACAATAACACCTCCGGGGAGCTTGCGACGATAATTTGATTGTTAATTTAAAGGTTTTAGGTCCATAAATTATATTCAGTTGATTTAACCCAAAGACCCACTAATTTAAGCTCACAATCAGAGAGTTCGAAGAAGAAAAATCGGGAAAAGTGGATTAGAATCCTTTTTCCTGCCTTTTCTAGTTCTTATCTCACTAAAATCTACTCTCGATTTCAGCTCTTAATTGCCCAATTTAGCTCCTTCCCTCTATAATTTCAGTTCCCCCCTTCAAATGCAGTTTTTGGGTGCTTTTATAGGCAAATTGGGGTATTTTTCGAGACCTTTTTGACTTATTCCGCCGAAAGTGGCCGACATGCTGTCTGTGGAGGAATCATTTTTGTGTCATGTCGCCGGCGACATGATAATGTCGCCGGCGGTATGGCTCATGCCGCCGGCGGTATGATGATGCCGCCGGCGGCATGAATGATGTCGGTGGTGACATCATTCTCCACCATACCGACAACCAACGGGTCAAAAAGCCTAAAAAGTCGGGAAAAGTGGTTTATTAGTGGAAAAAGGCATCTTTATAGCTTTTAACAATATTTTAATGGATATTATTTAATTTGAGTGCAAATTATCGGTTCAAGCTCCTACCGTACGCGTTATCGGCCACGCCGAACTGTATTCTACCAATTGTAAAATTCACAAGGAATATTATTATGGTAATAAAAATTCTGAAGAGAACTTTTATTTTGAGGTATTGAAATCGGGTACACGTCATCATCGTCTCGTGAGAGGGACTGCAAAATCCCGTGCTCACAGGCTGCCCCTCGGGAGATCACTGTTGACACAGGTCAGTATGATCACACGAAAGAGCAAGGGATAGGAATGATACCTGAAGGATGACTGGTTTGTCCCTTGGTCGGACTTATGCTTTGTCGACTGTTCGTCCCTTGGTCGGACTTACGCTCTGTTGATTGTTTGTCCCTTGGTCGGACTTATGCTCTGTCGATGGTTTGTCCCTTGGTCGGACTTATGCTCTACGATTGTTTGCCCCTTGGTCGGACTTATGCTCTGTCGACTATTCGTCCCTTGGTCGGACCTATGCTTTGTCGTTCGTTTGTCCCTTGGTCGGACTTAAGCTTTGTTGTTCGTTTGTCCCTTGGTCGGACATACGCATTGTCGTTTGTTTGTCCCTTGGTCGGATTTACGCTTTGTCGTTTGTTTGTCCCTTGGTCGGATTTACGCTTTGTCATTTGTTCGTCCCTTGGTCGGACTTACGCTTTGTCGACTGTTCGTCCCTTGGTCGGACTTACGCTTTATCGACTGTTCGTCCCTTGGTCGGACTTACGCTTCATCATTTGTTCGTCCCTTGGTCGGACTTACGCTTCGTCATTTGTTCGTCCCTTGGTCGGACTTGTGCTTCGTAGAGAATTTGTCCCTTGGTCGGACTTGTGCTTTGTATAGAATTTATCCCTTTGTCGGACTTGTGCTTCAAAGAGAATTTGCCCCTTGGTCGGACTTGTGCTTCGTAGAGAATTTGTCCCTTGGTCGGACTTGCGCTTCGTAGAGAATTTGTCCCTTGGTCGGATTTACGCTTTGTCATTTGTTCGTCCCTTGGTCGGACTTACGCTCTGTTGATTGTTCGTCCCTTGGTCGGACTTACGCTTTGTCGACTGTTCGTCCCTTGGTCGGACTTACGCTTCGTCATTTGTTCGTCCCTTGGTCGGACTTGTGCTTCGTAGAGAATTTGTCCCTTGGTCGAACTTGTGCTTCGTAGAGAATTTGTCCCTTAGTCGGACTTGTGCTTCGTAGAGAATTTGTCCCTTGGTCGGACTTGTGCTTCGAAGAGAATTTGTCCCTTGATCGGACTTGTGCCTCGTAGAGAATTTGTCCCTTGGTCGGACTTGTGCCTCATAGAGAATTTGTCCCTTGGTCGGACTTGTGCCTCGTAGAGAATTTGTCCCTTGGTCGGACTTGTGCCTCGTAGATAATTTGTCCCTTAGTCGGACTTGTGCCTCGTAGAGAATTTGTCCCTTGGTCGGACTCTCATTTGGTACAGTGATTGTCCTTCGGTTGGACTTACAGTTCGTTGATTGTTTGCCCCTTGGTCGGGCTCGCGCTTTGTTGACTGTTTGTTCTTTCGTTGGACTTATACTTTGTCTACTGTTTGTCCCTTGGTCGGACTTATAGTTCGTGGGGAGTTTCCCCTTCGGTCGGGCTTGTCACTTCATATAGTGATTGTCCTTTGGTCGGACGTTTCACTTTAAAGAGGTCGCCCTTCGGTTGGGCTTTCATTCTGAAGAGATTGCCCTTCGGTTAGGCTTTCGTTCTGAGGAGATCGCCCTTCGGTTGGGCTTTCATTCTGAGGAGGTTGCCCTTCGGTTGGGCTTTCATTCTGAAGAGATCGCCCTTCGGTTGGGTTGGTTTGAAGAGATTGCCCTTCGATCGGGCTCGTTTGAAGAGATCGCCCTTCGGTCGGGCTTGTTCTGTTGTGATCGCCCTTCGGTTGGGCTTGTTCTGTTGAGATTGCCCTTCGGTTGGGCTTTCGTTCTGAAGTGATCGCCCTTCGGTTGGGCTTGTTCTGTTGAGATTGCCCTTCGATTGGGCTCGTATTTGGTATAGCGATTGTCCTTTGGTCGGACTTTCACTTTGAAGAGATTGCCCTTCTGTTGGGCTTGTTCTGAAGAGATTGCCCTTCGGTTGGGCTTTTGCTCTGAAGAGATCGCCCTTCGGTTGGGCTTGTTCTGTTGAGGTCACCCTTCGGTTGGGCTTTCGTTTGGTATAGCGATTGTCCTTTGGTCGGACTTTCACTTTGAAGAGATTGCCCTTCTGTTGGGCTTGTTCTGAAGAGATTGCCCTTCGGTCGAGCTTTTGCTCTGAAGAGATCGCCCTTCAGTTGGGCTTGTTCTGTTGAGGTCACCCTTCGGTTGGGCTTTCGTTTGAAGAGATCGCCCTTCGGTCGGGCTTGTTCTGTTGTGATCGCCCTTCGGTTGGGCTTGTTTTGTTAAGATTGCCCTTCGGTTGGGCTTTCGTTCTGAATTGATCGCCCTTCGGTTGGGCTTGTTCTGTTGAGATTGCCCTTCGATTGGGCTCGTGTTTGGTATAGCGATTGTCCTTTAGTCGGACTTTCACTTTGAAGAGATTGCCCTTCTATTGGGCTTGTTCTGAAGAGATTGCCCTTCGGTCGGGCTTTTGCTCTGAAGAGATCGCCCTTTGGTTGGGCTTGTTCTGAAGAGATCGCCCTTCGGCTGGGCTTTCATTCTGAAGAGATCGCCCTTCGGCTGGGCTTTCGTCCTGGAGAGGTTGCCCTTCGGTTGGGCTTTCATCCTGGAGAGGTTGCCCTTCGGTTGGGCTTTCATTCTGAAGTGATCGCCCTTCGGTTGGGCTTGTCCTTTGGTCGGTCTTTCATTCTGCAGAGGTTGCCCTTCGGTTGGGCTCATTTTAATGAGATCGCCCTTTGGTTGGGCTTTTGTATTTTGGTTCGATGCTTGTCCTTCGGTTGGACTTACAGTTCATTGATTGTTTGCCCCTTGGTCGGGCTTACGCTTTGTCAACTGTTCGTCCCATGGTCGGACTCACAGTTCGTGGGGAGCTTGCCCTTCGGTCGGGCTTGTCACTTCGTATAGTGATTGTCCTTTGGTCGGACGTTTCGCTTTAAAGAGAGCGCCCTTCGATTGGGCTCGTTTTGAAGAGATCGCCCTTCGGTTGGGCTTGTTTTGAAAATCTAGTTTGGAGGGGCAACATTGCCGGCGGCATGAATTATATCGCCGGCGGCATGAGTTGATGTCACCGGCGGTATGGATGCCACGTGGCAGTTTTGACTGGTCAGATAATTTCAAAATTTGAACTAAATGCGGCGATGTCGCCGGCGGTCTGAGTTATGTCGCCGGCGGCATGAAGTGATACCGCCGGTGGTATGGATGCCACGTGGCAGCTTTGACTGTCAGATAATTTCAAAATTTAAACTAAATGCGGCGATGTCGCCGGCGGTCTGAGTTATGTCGCCGGCGGCATAAAGTGATACCGCCGGTGGTATGGATGCCACGTGGCAGCTTTGACTGTCAAATAATTTCAAAATTTGAACTAAATGCGGCGATGTCGCCGGCGATCTGAGTTATGTCGCCGGCGGCATGAAGTGATACCGCCGGTGGTATGGATGCCACGTGGCAGCTTTGACTGTCAGATAATTTTAAAATTTGAACTAAATGCGGCGATGTCGCCGGCGGCATGGACTGATGTCGCCGGTGGTATGGATGCCATGTGGCAGCTTTGACTGGTCAGATAATTTCAAAATTTGAGCTAAATGAGGCGATGTCGCCGGCGTCCTGAGTGATGTCGCCGGCGGCATGAAGTGATACCGCCGGCGGCATGAAGTGATACCGTCGGCGGCATGAAGTGACAGTTTCAGATTTATTAAAACTCCTCGAATCCCGCGCGGCAGTTTAAAAAGAGATTGGAACTCTTTTCTTCCCTATTCTCTCTCAAAACCGCATCCCTTTCTCTTCTCTCCCAAAGCTCTTTGATTTCTATCTTTGCTTTTTTTTTTCAAATCATGAAGAGGATTAGTAATGCTTTCAGGGGCAAATCCAAGGGTAAGGGGAGCCTGCCCGATTCTTTCGTTGAGGGACTGAAAATCCTTTCCGTTCCTACTGCATACGGTCTGAAGGAGACGGCCAAAATGTACGGCTATAGCATTAACTCTCCTATCACCAATCTGACTCCGGAGAAGGAGAAACATCTCTGTTATATCCAGGTAATCCCACAAAAACCTGAATTACTTCTTTTTGAATTCGATTTGATTTTGCTTTAGATTTGAAAACATGCTATTACAGGGGTTTAAAATGTGGAATATCTCAGTTATATTGCATGCTTTAGGATCGGTTTTTGCCTTGTGGTTCGATTGATTTGGGATTTTTTTGATTTTTGGCACGGTGGGTGCGATTTAGGGAGAAAGCAGGTTCTGCCCGCGTAGAGTGATGCCGCTGGCGGCATGAGTCATGCCGCTGGCGGCATCAGTGTTGTTGCTGGCGACATCAGCCTTTGTCAAAGGCTTTATGGGAGTCTGATGTCGCTTCTGTTGAAGCTGATGTCGCCGGCGATATGAGCCATGCCGCCGGCGGTATGGGCTGATGCCGCCGGCGACATCGCTTCTAATAGAAGCGACATCAGCTGCCTTTTTGACAGAAATGCACAGAATTGATCCGTTTTGCTTTCGATTTTGCAGCCATACGAACTGACTTACACAGGAGGGATTGGCACCATCGGCGAGTGGTGGCATCATATTTCAGAGAATGATCCCGAGCTTGCGCTCGCGATTAACGAGACGGGGTTTGGGGATTTGGCTCGAATCATGCCTATGTTGATGCCTAAGCTACCTCATTCTTCAGTAACGGCCTTGACTGAAAGGTGGTCCGAGACTACCCACACCTTCCATCTCCCCTTTAGGGAAGTTACAATTACCCCTTCTGATGTGGTAGCCATGACCGGCCTTCCTTGGACGGATGAGGTTATCCATTTTGATGTCTACATGGACAAGTACCATGTTGAGAGGCCCGTGGTGAGGCGGGTAAAGGAGTTGTTCGGTTTGAAGCCCGTTTCTGGGCGGCTGTCCTATGGTGAGTTGTACCGTTATTGGACCCTGGTGGATGTGGTGCCTGAGGAGGAAAGGGAGGCATGTGTCCGTTCCTTTGTGATCTCACTACTTACCGTGCTATTCTTCCCAATCTCGGGGAGTAAGATCAACTACATACTTATAACCGCGGTGGAAGATGTGCCGGGAATCAGGAGGAAGAATTGGCCGAGGGCCATCTTGGCCCAATTGTACCACGGGCTGGACGTGGGAGCCCGGAAGAATGAAAAAGCCCTTCGCCTTTGCCATCTGCTACTCCAGGTATCACTTTTTGTAGATATTCTCCTTGATAGCATGTGTTCTCGTTTATTGCATGATGTTTTTTGGATTGATCGATCGGTCGCCATTTGTGCAGGCCTGGGCCTTTGAGCATCAGATCCTCCCACCGATGGAGTTTAAGAAGGTTGTGCCACCGGGCTCTCATTTCCTTGCCCGCTGGTGCGGGTGCATCGGTGGGAAGGCCAAGTATCCTACGCTGTATAGGGAGGTCCTCAGAAGCGCGCGATTGAGTTCGGTACGCGAAATTTTTTTTTTTTTTTTTAAATTTATTTATTTATTTGGTCTGTGGACTTATGTTGGTTGTTTTGATGTAGCTCGTCTTGGACCCGTTCGATAGGGTGGAGAACTTGGCTGAGGTTGCACGGGTCCGGAGGGAGGTGGATGACCGCCGGTTTGTTATTGAGTGTCCCCTATCCCAGCAGTGGTATCTGGGTGAGCGTGTCCGGGGTTGGAGGTCCCTTCCTGTTGCAGCTAGACCGGTGCCTGCCGATCCTCCGCGGGGCTTGTGGTGGCCTCATTTGGTGATTTCTGCCGAGGCCGACAAAGCCGATTATATTGAAGGGAACGGCCGAGTGATCCCTAGCGTTCCTAGCCTCTATGAGCGGCTTTTTCAGCGTCTACTCCCCGTGTGTCCTCGTATCCATGGCAACGATACAATTGAGTATCATAATGAGCAACGATTGGAGGACGAAAAGAGGCGCCTCGGAGGCATTGTGGAAGATAATGATGAGGATGATGATGAAGATGAAGCGCTGGAAGGGGACGTTGCGGTCGACCCTGAGGGGGAGGATGAGGTAGGTGCGGGTGTAGCTGGCGGGAGCGTGCCGATGTCCCAAGGGGAGCCACGTTCTTTCGGGGTATGATTGTGTTTTGTGTGTATGATTTTGAAGTCGTTTAGGGACGTTGTTGACATGTGACTTTTACGTTTTACAGGAGCCTGCGAGAAAGAGGGGCCGTGATAACCAAAGTGGGACCCGTCATTATGGTGCGCCGGAGGGCATAAACTTCGTGGAGGGGAGATTGGTTAATCCGTTGGAAACCACCTTCCTGTTGATGAACTCCCGAGGCGAATTCACTCATAGGAATGTTGGCTCAAGCCGGCAAGCCCCGATTTTCATGCCTGAAGATACTACCTACGTAAGACCTAATAATTATTTTCTTATTAAGTCTTAGAAGTGGGTGTCTAAGGGTATGCTTTTTGGATTTTCTAGGTGGCGCGAAGTCATGTGGAGCAGCTTGCGGAGAACAATTTTGTTCTCCGGGATACCCTCATTGGGCAATCGCTTCTTGTTTAGGTATTTCATGCACATGTTAAGATGGGATATATGTATGGATGTTATGCATGATATGTAAGGCTGATATTTTCTCCGATTTGCAGGATTTTTTAGCCCTTTCTTTGTCTGATGCTGATGCAGCCCGGCGACGGTATGAGGAGGAGACTGCAGCTTTACAGCGCCGCGTGAGCGATCTCGAGGGACAGCTGGCGGCCACCGCTCAAGAACAGAGAAGTAAACAGAATCTGGACCGTGCGCACCCTGGGGGTACCAGTCGTAGGGGGGTCAAGAAGTCTGCCGGCCGACGTGCGTTTACCGCGGCTGAGGAGTCTAGTAGTGTTCCCATGACGGAGGAAAGAGAGGCAGACGATGTTGAGGATTGGTTCGCAAATCCCGATGACGTTTCATCACGTCCAGCCTGTAGTGGCGGACATGCTTAGTTTTACTTTTCCTTTTTGTTTTGCCTTGTTCTTGTTTGTACCTCCGATACATTGGGGTTTCGATAAATTTGATTTTGTCACGATGATTTGGTACAATTTGAGCAATTTGCGCCTTCGGGCTTTCATGAATTGCTGTTTTGACAAGTCATGGGGAATGTAGCATAGGATTGTTTACAGTTTTTTTGTACAGGTCTGAAATGGCAGAAATGCTTCTGATGCCGCCCAGAAAGTTGACCCTATGCCGCCGGCGGCATCACCCAAGTCGTCCAAATTGATCCTATATCGCCGGCGGCATCAAATACATTATCGGCGGTATCATGATATCGCCGGCGGCTTCAATCTTCCAGCAACCTGTTTTTGACCCTTCCGTCCGTTTCTGTCATGGCAACCTATAATCAAAAGCTGCGAGGTTTTCTGCAGTGCCTAGGGAACACAGATTTTGGGCTCTAATTTGACCCCATGGTTTGCATGGACTATCCTTTCGGGTTTTTGCCCTAATAGATTTATTCCGACCTTTGAGTGCGTAGTGTCTTCGATTATGCTTACTTGTGATGTTTCCATCCTTCGATTGCCAGGTATTCACACAATCACAAGCACAGATGTTCCAATATGAAAGACCCTTTTATCGAGTGAACTTAATTTGAGTACAAGATGTTGGCAATCATTTCCATTAATGGGACCCCTGGTGTTAACCAGCCTTTACAGGTTTTCAAGTTAACATCTTATTGTTTTTCTCTCGTGCCCTAATTTTCGTCTGAACCGCCCTTTTTGGGTTTTCAGTCCAACAGGCGTTATTGACTTATCCCCTAATTTTTGTACAGCCGGTTTGCAGGGTACCGACCGTCGGGTGTAACCCTAATTTTTGCCCAGTCAATAGAAGACCGACAGGCGGGCGATTATTGTATATATATATATTTTTTTTTAGTGTGCCGCTTTTTTCTGATTTATTTCTTTTGTTTAGACCTGATAATGCTTAAGCTTGTCTTGGTCGGCTAGATCGATGAATTCGCTTCTTGTTCACGCTCATGACTCTAACAGCCTTGCTTATTTGGTGCCATTTCCGATCATACGATGGTCTCTTCAATCTGATCTGAACTTAACCTTAGTACCGGAAGGTCTCAAACTTTTCAGTGCTGGGTCTATGACTCTTGGAAAGGGCATAGGATATCTGATTTGCTATTGTGCGCATAGTTGTGCTTTTGCAGATTCTCTAAGTTCCTTGGTGCCCGTTCGATTTTCGCCTGGATCACCCAGTTCATTCTGACCTTCAAAGTTACGTCGGGAGCTTTTGGCTGACCTTGTTGCAAGCAGTTTAGTTTGCGGGAGTTTTTGGTACTTACTCCAAAGCTTCATCGATTGGTTTGATTGTCGTCTTGATCGCTATTTCGATTGCTCCTTCAATTCGGGGTCTGCAGAGTCCTTTTAGGCCTAAACTCGTATTCTATGTTAGGGGTGATGGGTTGTGAACAAGTGATGTTCTGCTTAAGGACCTTTTGTTTGGTGCCTTTGTAGTGGTTGTTTGCCATGTTAGTTCATTTGGTAAGCCGATTGTGAAATTTGTTGCACAATCGTCTTCGTGGCTTGCGGGATGAAGGTGTTTGCCTTTAGACTTGGTGTCTTTGGAAGTGGCTGCCCCCTGACCTTTGTTAGCCGAAGGGTTTGATAGGGTTGATTTGTACCGAGTTAAGATGTGTTTCTCTTCAAATTTGGTCGTGTTCTTGGTGGTGATGTTGGTCTGAGATTTTGGCTATGACGTTTGTTTGATGGAGGCTGGGCTCCGTTGGGTGTAAGCCTTGATTCTCTATTTCAGGGGACTGATTGATACTTCTTTGGTGGCTTGAAGGTGTACCGATGTAGGGCCGTTGAGTCAATTCTAGAAGGGACCCATGGCGTTTCAACAATCCGATTATTGAGCAAAAGCATTATCATGGTTTTTAAGCACTTTATTATCCCTCATGTGTTGACAGGGTTTAAATTATTGGATTTGATTACCACATAATGTACTCAATTTAATTCCATTTAATAAAAGTATCTTACACACTGAAAGCGTCGTACGTATGCTATGAAGACGTTGATCAAAGGGTACAGACATAATCATAAGTAAGAAAAATGGAAGTGGCTCATGGAGCTAAAAGGTCTGAACTCCAAGGATTGCAAATTGGGATTCTTCGTCCTCACCGTCAGAGCGTGATTTTCCCCCACCATTTGAGTAGATGGCCTTGATGAGATCTTGAGGAGCTTTCCGTTGTTTGGAAAAGCTGGGATTAATCATCCGTGTCCGATTGCCAGACTCTGGTATAGGGTAGGATGCCCTTTCAGGGTCGGTAATCTTCTTTTCATCCACCAGTCGTTGGATGGTACGGACCAAAGCTTTGCATTGGTTGGTGTTATGACTTGATAACATGTGATATCTGCAAAAGCCTTTTTCTTCTTCTCTCATGGGGGGGTTGAATTCGTGAAGAGGTTTAAGAATCCCAGCTTCCTTCAACCCGGTGAAGATTACATTAAGTGGCAATTTCCACGGATTGGTTCTACACTTAGGACCGTTGTTTGGCCGAATAATGGCAACTGGTGCCGACTTCTGATAGGTCTCTTGGTCCACCATGATTTGAGGTGCGGGTGTGGGTGATTCAGTGTATTTAAAGAACTGGTCTTTCTCTGATTGGACCCTTCCCTCTTGAGAGCAGTCTGCTATCATCAATTGACGTAAGAAGTCTTCAACATTGTGTTGCATGACTTGGTCGTATTGAGGAAGCATCGAGGCAGCGGGGATTTTAAATTGTGATGGGGTGACCAAAGTTGGTGGTAAGGTGTTAGAGAATGGTGGAAGAATCGGATTCTGGGCTCCTTCTCTTTGTCCAGGGTAAGCGGTTGGTGGTGACTGCCAGAGTGTATCGCCATCAGGTGTCATGCCCGGAGATCGCATGACCTGGTCGAAGTCCTGTCTTTCTAGGACCTTCTTGACGGATACATACACTATCTCCTGAATGATGTTTCTAAACTGATCAGAGTTCAGAAACTGAATGATAGCAGCGGTGATCTCCGATCTAAGAGACGGCGGGTGAGCTGTTGCCCCTACGGTGGAAGGAAGGCTAGCTTGTCCTCTCGATGAGGTACGGTTGTCATCATGGGGAAGAGACATGGTTGGCTGTGAAAGTCTAGGTTCAAGAGGAGGGCTGCTTAGGATCACGAGTCGCGGATCAGACCATGAATGGGTTGTAAATGGTATGAATGGTATGTATGTATGCCTTTCTATGCCCTGGGAGTGACGTGTAGTGCGCATGGCTGCACGTAGATGTGGTTAGAGATGATGTGATGGCTTATCCCTCCAGCATATATGAGACGTGTGTACTTCACGTCATACATAGCGATATGTGGTGACGCAACGGAGGTACAAGAGAAGTCCCACAAATGTTGCTAAACCTCTTCCTCGGGTGGAAGTGATAAGGGTAAGTTGATTTATTTTTGGCTCTTAAAGCCGATGCATGGGGGTGTATGATCATAGAGCACTTAGCATGCGAATCGACCCTGTTCCAACCTTTTGACTCCCGCGTAACACCTCTTTGGTAGGATGGAGTTTGGCTGCTTCACCGGTAATGGCGAAAGTAACGCGCCCCAATTATTTTATTTGTTTTGGGTAATCCTAAGGGGAAATGATGTGCTAAGGCTCCTAACGCGGCTTTGGTATAGGGTTGTTGATGTAGAAGGTTCCCGTTTACCTTGATTCCACGTTTACTCAATCACTACCCGAATGGGCGTGGTCATAGGAGTTTACGTGTTGGTTAAAACGAGTGATCCACCCACTAGGCATCCTCAATTCCAACAGGGCATGAGTGATACTTTGTGAGCTTCTCGGGTAAAATAGGGTACCTAAAATTACCGAACTATCTACACGCGTGAAGACAAGGCGTCATAAGAAAAGAATGAAGTTTTAATTTGGCCAATGATTTCAATACATCATCAAAGTCTTTTAAACTATGAAAGAAGGTTCAAGTTTAAAGAAAAATCCCCAGCGGAGTCGCCACTGTGAGCGGACGGCTGTTCGCGCGGCTGCGGCGCGGGGCCGGGCCCTGTCGGGCGGGCCCGCTTTTCTGTGCGTCGGGGAGACGAGTGTGATGTGGTTGAAAAGAAAATAATTTTGTGTATTGTAATGCTTAAAAGATATGAGATCGAAACCCCGTACTTAGAATAGAGTCGCCACCCGGTTCAGCTCAACCGGGAAATTTTCGGTACGATTTTCCCACCGGGTGGTTGGACCATACCTTAAGTAGAGATTCCGAGTTCGGATGATGTTATGTACTTTTCATTAGGCCAAGTTAGGATACTTCATTCTTTCTTAATCGGTTTAATCTACCCTATTTATTTGTATTTTCAGTTATTTTATGGTTTTCGCATTTATCAAGCAATCGAAGCGATAAATAAAATATTTACAAACGTAAAAGAAAAGTAAGTGCGGAAGATAGAATTATTACAAGATTTTCAAGTCCTGTACATTTTCTACGTAACAAATGAAATACCCGAATGTCCGATATACATCTACCTGCAGAGGACGGTTGACGCAAATATGGCATATTTTATTTATAACTTCATAAAGCCCGATTGGATGGCTAAAATGAGATTTGAATGGCGTTTGCGGGGAAATTCCATTTTTATCCAAATTTTAGATTCGGTCGTCGCTTTAATCGGATTACAAGTGAATATACCACTCATCGCGGGGAGGGTCTGTTTTCAGAAGGTTTTGAACCTCCATCGTTGTACTATAAGTCCTAGCTTCAGAAAATAAATTAATTTGGAAACAAACGAAGGCAATACTGCTGTCCAGAAAGCCATGTCGCCGTCGGGCATCTGATGCCGCCGGTGACATAGATGATGTCGCTGGCGGCATGGATGATGCCGCCGGCGACATCGATTATGTCATGGGCGACATCAGCATGCAGACAGGCACAGGGCTTTCTGAGTACCATAAAAAAAAGGTTCTGTGAGAAAACGAGGTCTCCGGGGAATGCGATGCTAACGGCGGTATCCACGATGTCTCTCGCGACATGGGCGATACGGCCGTCAACATCACATGTCTCCGGCGACTTCAATTTCTCACAACAGCAGCGGTTTGCAGTTAAAATAACCGAAAACTTAAAGCAAACACAAATCAACAGAAAATAGTGCAAAACAATAATAATAAAGCCAAAGAGCTATAAGACTCAGGATTTTCACCTCGGGGTAGTGAATCCAACTCTTCGTGAACTGAACAATAACACCTCCGGGGAGCTTGCGACGATAATTTGATTGTTAATTTAAAGGTTTTAGGTCCATAAATTATATTCAGTTGATTTAACCCAAAGACCCACTAATTTAAGCTCACAATCATAGAGTTCGAAGAAGAAAAACCGGGAAAAGTGGATTAGAATCCTTTTTCCTGCCTTTTCTAGTTCTTATCTCACTAAAATCTACTCTCGATTTCAGCTCTTAATTGCCCAATTTAGCTCCTTCCCTCTATAATTTCAGTTCCCCCCTTCAAATGCAGTTTTTGGGTGCCTTTTATAGGCAAATTGGGGTATTTTTCGAGACCTTTTTTACTTATTCCGCCGAAAGTGGCCGACATGCTGTCTGTGGAGGATTCATTTTTGTGTCATGTCGCCGGCGACATGATAATGTCGCCGGCGGTATGGCTCATGCCGCCGGCGGTATGATGATGCCGCCGGCGGCATGAATGATGTCGGTGGTGACATCATTCTCCACCATACCGACAACCAACGGGTCAAAAAGCCTAAAAAGTCGGGAAAAGTGGTTTATTAGTGGAAAAAGGCATCTTTATGGCTTTTAACAATATTTTAATGGATATTATTTAATTTGGGTGCAAATTATCGGTTCAAGCTCCTACCGAACGCGTTATCGGCCACGCCGAACTGTATTCTACCAATTGTAAAATTCACAAGGAATATTATTTTGGTAATAAAAATTCTGAAGAGAACTTTTATTTTGAGGTATTGAAATCGGGTACACGTCATCATCGTCTCGCGAGAGGGACTGCAAAATCCCATGCTCACACTGAGGTGATTCTTAGTATAAGAATTAAGCGGAAGAACAATGTTATTTCAATTTCCCAATCTTATTATATTGAGAAGATTTTGAATAAATTCAATTTCAAGGATTGTTCTCCAGTTAGCACTCCCTTAGATCCTTGTGTTAAGCTTCTGCCTAATAAAGGTGTTACAGTATCTCAACTTAAATACTCGAGAGCCATTGGCAGTCTTATGTATGCCATGATTAGTGCTAGGCTTGATATAGCCTTTGTTGTTGGAAAACTTAGTGGGTATACTAGTAATCCTAGTTCACGTCATTGGCAAGCTATAAGCCGAGTATTCAAGTACTTAAAAGGAACCAAGGATTATGGTTTGACTTATACCGGATTTCCTTCAGTTTTTTAGGGATATTCAGATGCAAGTTATATATGTAATGAAGAAGATAGTTCTTTCACAAGTGGACGGGTATTCCTTCTTGGGGAGGCGCTATCTCTTGGGCGTCGAAGATACAGACTTGTATCGCTGATTCAGCAATGAAGCCTGAATTTGTTGCATTAGCAGCAGCTGGTAAAGAAGCTGAATGGCTGAGAGATCTTATTTATGATATTCCATTGTGGCCTAAACCAATATCGCCTATATCTATTAGGTGTGATAGTGAAGTTGCCTTGGTCAATGCTTATAGACAAGTATATAAGGGCAGGTCTAGACATTTAAGTGTTAGACATAGCATGATTCGGGAATGCATCATACAAGGTGTCATGTCACTAGAGATTGTAAAAACTGAGCAAAATTTAGCCGATCATTTAACCAAAGGGTTAAGAAGAGATCTTGTGAACAAATCGGCTGTAGTTGAGATACCCAATTTCCATCTAATATGACATTAGATGCAGAATTCAATGTGGAAAGCTTAACATTTGGAGATTGGAACACATTAGTAACATCATCCCAAGGTATGTGTTCAGACCTACAAGATAAAGGAGGTTGAAGTTTATCTTCTTAATAGTTCTTTTGAAAAATTGCATATGCAGGTGCAAGAGTAAAAGAGCTACCTATGTGAGCATGAAGTTTAGCCGCTTTAAGAACCTTGGACTTGGCTTTGATATGCTTATGAAGGATAAGGATTCAAGGCTAGTAAAAGAAAGTGTCAAGTTAGAACTATTAGAATTTTGACTTATGTGTATATTATCTTCATGTATTCATAATGAATAACTAAGGTTCAATCTATAGTGACACCTTGGTATTCGAATATTTGGAATGTGTAATATACTAAGATGAAATCCAATCATTACGATATTTTATTTATGCATAAGTTTGTGGTTTGTTGTGACTTTATTTAGTTAATCAAGAATTACACTAAAATGGGGGAGGATGTTAGTATTTTAGTGTGATTCGATCAACTAATTTGACCAATGCGATCGTGACATTTCACCGAACAAGACTGGAGAGTGCAGAGTGCACACTTATTCGGGTTATGTTCACGATTTGGGGGGTTCCGGGGGCAGCGCCCCCCGGGGTGCGGGGTCCAAGGGGCGGCAGCCCTAGCGGGGTCTAGGGGCAGCTCCCCTCGGTAGGGTCCGAGGGGCGGCAGCCCCTGGCAGGGTCCTAGGGTAGCGTCCCGGGATGGGGTCGAGCTGCCAGGTCAGCTCAAAAAAATTTTATCCCTGAACCCACCCATCTTTGGAAAAATTCATCAGAAAATGAATTTTTGACCGAAATAATGTGTATGTTCGACACAACTGAATCCAGGAATAAACATGTCTTTTGGACATGGTTGCTACCCCAAACAGCATGTCTATTGACGTTTTGGCTATTTATTTCACCAAAATGATGTTGGCTTCACTGCAAACAAAATTCTTGTTCTTTATTCCTATTCTGATTTTATCCAATTAAAAGTTTGATAAACCGACCAAATAAATTTCAATCTGACAGCTTTTTCGCGACTTCAGAAATATCCAAGTAATCCCCGATTTCCAACACCTATTAGATATCTACCAGTTACTTACCAGATATCGAACAGTTGAAAAAAAGTTTTTGAAAAAGTATATCACAATGGATGGCATTTCGAAAATAAAAATGAGACGAACAAAAAACTCTAAAGCGACACGTCAAATGCAGTTTTTGGGTGCCTTTTATAGGCAAATTGGGGTATTTTTCGAGACCTTTTTTACTTATTCCGCCGAAAGTGGCCGACATGCTGTCTGTGGAGGATTCATTTTTGTGTCATGTCGCCGGCGACATGATAATGTCGCCGGCGGTATGGCTCATGCCGCCGGCGGTATGATGATGCCACCGGCGGCATGAATGATGTCGGTGGTGACATCATTCTCCACCATACCGACAACCAACGGGTCAAAAAGCCTAAAAAGTCGGGAAAAGTGGTTTATTAGTGGAAAAAGGCATCTTTATGGCTTTTAACAATATTTTAATGGATATTATTTAATTTGGGTGCAAATTATCGGTTCAAGCTCCTACCGAACGCGTTATCGGCCACGCCGAACTGTATTCTACCAATTGTAAAATTCACAAGGAATATTATTTTGGTAATAAAAATTCTGAAGAGAACTTTTATTTTGAGGTATTGAAATCGGGTACACGTCATCATCGTCTCGCGAGAGGGACTGCAAAATCCCATGCTCACACTGAGGTGATTCTTAGTATAAGAATTAAGCGGAAGAACAATGTTATTTCAATTTCCCAATCTTATTATATTGAGAAGATTTTGAATAAATTCAATTTCAAGGATTGTTCTCCAGTTAGCACTCCCTTAGATCCTTGTGTTAAGCTTCTGCCTAATAAAGGTGTTACAGTATCTCAACTTAAATACTCGAGAGCCATTGGCAGTCTTATGTATGCCATGATTAGTGCTAGGCTTGATATAGCCTTTGTTGTTGGAAAACTTAGTGGGTATACTAGTAATCCTAGTTCACGTCATTGGCAAGCTATAAGCCGAGTATTCAAGTACTTAAAAGGAACCAAGGATTATGGTTTGACTTATACCGGATTTCCTTCAGTTTTTTAGGGATATTCAGATGCAAGTTATATATGTAATGAAGAAGATAGTTCTTTCACAAGTGGACGGGTATTCCTTCTTGGGGGAGGCGCTATCTCTTGGGCGTCGAAGATACAGACTTGTATCGCTGATTCAGCAATGAAGCCTGAATTTGTTGCATTAGCAGCAGCTGGTAAAGAAGCTGAATGGCTGAGAGATCTTATTTATGATATTCCATTGTGGCCTAAACCAATATCGCCTATATCTATTAGGTGTGATAGTGAAGCTGCCTTGGTCAATGCTTATAGACAAGTATATAAGGGCAGGTCTAGACATTTAAGTGTTAGACATAGCATGATTCGGGAATGCATCATACAAGGTGTCATGTCACTAGAGATTGTAAAAACTGAGCAAAATTTAGCCGATCATTTAACCAAAGGGTTAAGAAGAGATCTTGTGAACAAATCGGCTGTAGGGATAGGATTAAAGTCCATCTGAAATCTCTCATGTTGAGATACCCAATTTCCATCTAATATGACATTAGATGCAGAATTCAATGTGGAAAGCTTAACATTTGGAGATTGGAACACATTAGTAACATCATCCCAAGGTATGTGTTCAGACCTACAAGATAAAGGAGGTTGAAGTTTATCTTCTTAATAGTTCTTTTGAAAAATTGCATATGCAGGTGCAAGAGTAAAAGAGCTACCTATGTGAGCATGAAGTTTAGCCGCTTTAAGAACCTTGGACTTGGCTTTGATATGCTTATGAAGGATAAGGATTCAAGGCTAGTAAAAGAAAGTGTCAAGTTAGAACTATTAGAATTTTGACTTATGTGTATATTATCTTCATGTATTCATAATGAATAACTAAGGTTCAATCTATAGTGACACCTTGGTATTCGAATATTTGGAATGTGTAATATACTAAGATGAAATCCAATCATTACGATATTTTATTTATGCATAAGTTTGTGGTTTGTTGTGACTTTATTTAGTTAATCAAGAATTACACTAAAATGGGGGAGGATGTTAGTATTTTAGTGTGATTCGATCAACTAATTTGACCAATGCGATCGTGACATTTCACCGAACAAGACTGGAGAGTGCAGAGTGCACACTTATTCGGGTTATGTTCACGATTTGGGGGGTTCCGGGGGCAGCGCCCCCCGGGGTGCGGGGTCCAAGGGGCGGCAGCCCTAGCGGGGTCTAGGGGCAGCTCCCCTCGGTAGGGTCCGAGGGGCGGCAGCCCCTGGCAGGGTCCTAGGGTAGCGTCCCGGGATGGGGTCGAGCTGCCAGGTCAGCTCAAAAAAATTTTATCCCTGAACCCACCCATCTTTGGAAAAATTCATCAGAAAATGAATTTTTGACCGAAATAATGTGTATGTTCGACACAACTGAATCCAGGAATAAACATGTCTTTTGGACATGGTTGCTACCCCAAACAGCATGTCTATTGACGTTTTGGCTATTTATTTCACCAAAATGATGTTGGCTTCACTGCAAACAAAATTCTTGTTCTTTATTCCTATTCTGATTTTATCCAATTAAAAGTTTGATAAACCGACCAAATAAATTTCAATCTGACAGCTTTTTCGCGACTTCAGAAATATCCAAGTAATCCCCGATTTCCAACACCTATTAGATATCTACCAGTTACTTACCAGATATCGAACAGTTGAAAAAAAGTTTTTGAAAAAGTATATCACAATGGATGGCATTTCGAAAATAAAAATGAGACGAACAAAAAACTCTAAAGCGACACGTCAAAAAAACGAACGGTTTGAAAGATAATGGCCAAATAAGATGAGATAATGAAAAAAAATGCGAATATTGCATAAATAGTAACATGAATAGTGGAGAACAAGTATAATGTGTTGTTTTAATTTTGGAACTTATTTAGTTAGAAAAGCTAGAACCTAAATGTTGGGATGATGGCAAACTTAATTTTTAGTACATTTTTATAAAAAGCCCATTTTAAAACATTTCTATACATATTCATTTTTCATGTAAAAAATGAAATGGCATTGATATATAGCTTTCGTAAATGTAATGTGATTTATATATAATAATATTTTCACCTTTAATATTATAAGATTCATTTAATTTATAGTAGATATAAATTTATATGAAATATTTTTTAGTGAATGTGAATCAAAAGGAGATCAAACTACTACAAAAGATACTGTTATAAAGGTAATAAATCTCTTTAGAAACAAGAAAAAAGACTTAATTTTATGGACGAAAAATTGTAATGGTTTTTTAAAATTAAAAGTCAGACAGTAAAAAAAATTACTTTCAAAGGATAAAAGGTATGAAATCAAACTAAACGAGAAATTTATTTCTATTTGTTTACCATAATCCATCCTAAAATAATTGTATACAAACAAGGGAAAAAATAGTTCTCATAAAACATTTTTAAATTATTGTTCAGGCAACAGAGGACAGTGTAAATGTGCAAACTGGGAACCAATAAATGTAAGCTATCAAATCGCAAGCAAGGAAAAAATTAGTTCTCATAAAACATAAATCAATGGCGAAACTGCAAATCAACATTTATATAGTTATAGTTGTTGATTTGAGCTCGTATTTAGCCAATATAATGTAATCGAGTATGGGGCGAAACGTGATGGCGAGAGTGACTCAACTAAAGCCTTTGTTGCAGCTTGGGAACAAGCTTGCGGGTCGAGCGAGCCAGCAACAGTTCACGTGCCATCGGGGAAGTTTTGTTTGAAAAACGTGGAGTTCAACGGTCCATGTAAGAATAACAATATAATTGTACGTATCGAAGGTACACTTGTGGCTCCATCCAATTATAATGACCCTGCCAGTTCTGAAAACTGGCTAGCTTTTCACCATGTGGACGATGTTACGCTTTCTGGAGGTACACTTGACGCTAAAGGCCTGGCTTTGTGGGCTTGTAAGGCTTCTGGCAAAAACTGCCCTGATGGCGCCAAGGTGTGGTTTCCATTAATGTTGTTTCTTTGCTAATAAGGTTTTATGTTGTCAAATAAATAATTGAGTAAAAAATAAGTTATGATGAAAGTAGGAATAATATTTTATCCAAATTATTTAATTCAAAATCAATGGTAGATCTAATTTTTTAATTGAAAATTTCTTAGCAATTCATTGATTTATTAAATTTCTACTTTTACTTTTGAATTAAATATTTTGAGATTTACGGAATATGAGGGTATGACCTATCACGTTGAAGTTATATTGGATAAATCTGAATCAATCACTATAAAATGGACGGTCAAAATTTAAATTATATATATATAAAAGACCTTTATAAGAAAAGAGAAAGTGAAGAATTCACTTTACAGGTTACAATTAGCTAGCTAGTTAACTAACTGTTGACCTTGGTTTTATTTTCATGGATGCAGTCACTAAGATTTTTGAATTCAAAGAATATAGTATTGAAAGGGTTGACTACAATAGATAGCCAAATGTTCCACATTGTGTTCAATGGCTGTAGTAATGTAAAAGTCGACGGGGTAACAGTGACTGCCTCCGGCCAGAGCCCAAACAGCGTCGGAATACACTTGCAGTCATCCACTTGCGTCTCAATTCTGAACAGCAGAATTGAAACAGGTGATGATTGCATCTCAATCGGACCAGGTACAACTAACTTGTGTGTCGAAGAAATTGCATGTGGCCCTGGCGATGGCATTAGGTTAATACTGAACAAAAAAATTATTTTATTTAATGAACCATAAAAATAACTAATATTGGTCTAGGTTGCATGGACACACACCAAGTATCTGAACACGACGCGGACACGGCAGTTTGGAAAAAATATGCATTTGGACACGACTGGGACACGGTAGCTAAAATAAATTGTCGGACATAAAAATTCATATATGATAAAATCCATATCATCCATAGTTAGTTGATCGATTACAAAACAACAAAACACAAATCCAAAATAGTTGTTATATCATGTCCTGTGACTTTATTGCACATGTCAATACCTATAGTAGCTTTGTAAAACAAATGTGCTTTAACTCTAGTGTATAACCCTTATTTTCCTGCTCACATTGTTTCATTTAAATGTCGCATGAACCAACCCCTACTACATTTTTCTATTTTTGTCACATATTTCCACAAAAAAAGGTTCATTAACTTCTACGTGGAGTGTCCGAGGTGTGTCCCTGGAGTGTCCGGGAAGTGTCCATCCTACGTGGAGTGTCCGTTTGAAATTTGGAGTGTCGGACGCGTGTCCGATACTTGTCCGACACGGGGACACTCCAGGTTTTGGAGTGTCCATGCATCATAGATATTGGTAATTAAATTTTAAAAACAAACTGCTTTTGTTGAGTAATGCAGTATTGGGAGTTTAGGCAAGCATGCTGAAGAGCTTGGAGTAGAGAATGTGACAGTTAAATCAGTTATATTTACTGGAACTCAAAACGGAGTGAGAATTAAGTCATGGGGTAGACTAAGTAGTGGATACGCCAAGAAAATACTATTTAAAAATATTGTGATGGACAATGTTCGAAATCCTATTATTATTGATCAAAATTATTGTCCCCACCATGAAAACTGCCCTGGTCAAGTAGGTTTAATTTGAACTTCATTTTTTTTCTCTTAATTTAACTTCTAGTAGGTTTAATTTTATCCTCGTACCCCGTTTTATAAATAACTGAGATTATAAGGTATTTTTTTGAAGTTTTTCTTATATTTAACTTAATTTTAATTGTCAAACTTACAGCATTCTAGAGTTAAGGTAACTGATGTGTGTTGGAAATTAAAACACTCAAACAAACAACTTTTATTAAACTCAAAAATATTACAAGAACACTCTCACTCAAAATACAATACTACAACTCACTCTTTACTTCTTTTTTCTCTAAAGAAGTTCTTATTTTTGTTGATTGAAAAACAACTAAAGAACTTCCCTATTTATAGGTGAATTATACAACTCCCAACTCCCAACTCCCAACTCCCAACTCTCACAATTAATAACCACAATTCTTAACTAACACAATTACTTACCACCACCTCCAACTAATACAATTAATAGCCAACTTATTTAGTTAATTTAATGGCCTCCAAATTGGTTGTAGTTAATAGCCTCCAATTTGGTTATCACACACAAAAATCTACATACTTAAAATACCTAAATAAATTTACTACATTTTGGATTTGTGGGCTTGGACTCCAATTGATTGGATTTGGATTTTGGGTTTCCATTGATATGGATCAAGTTTATAATCCAACACCCCCCCTTAAACTTGATCTTGTCATTCCGAGTGAGCTTCTCAATCTGACGTAGTTTTCGCTTGAGAGCGGCTTAGTGAATATATCCGTAATTTGATCTTGTGTCTTCACGTATTCAACTTGTACTTCCTTTCTTGCAACACACTCTCTTATGTAATGGTAGCGGATGTCGATGTGTTTGCTTCGATCATGGAATACAGGATTCTTTGTCAAGGCAATGGCTGACTTATTGTCAACACGGATCTCAGTCGGCTCTTCTTGCATTAACCCAATCTCCTTCAATAAATTTCTAAGCCAAATTGCATGACATACGCACGAGGTTGCTGCAACATATTCTGCTTCACATGTAGACAAAGTTACAATCGGTTGTTTCTTTGACATCCATGTGAAAGCAGTGTCTCCCATGAAAAACACGAATCCACTAGTGCTTCTTCGGTTATCTATGTCTCCACCCCAATCGCTATCGCTATATCCAACAAGCTTGTAATCATTAGATACCGAATAACATAAGCCAAAGTCTGTTGTACCTTTCAAATAGCGAAGAATTCTCTTAGCGGCTTTGAAATGGGTGGTTGTTGGTGACTCCATATAGCGGCTTACTAATCCGACTGAATGAAGGATATCTGGCCTCGTGCATGTAAGATAGCGTAGACTTCCAACCAAACTTTTGAAAAATGTTGGATCTACACTTTCCCCTTCTTCATGTTTGGACATCTTAATCCCGTACTCCACCGGTGTGCTTATCGGCTTGCAGTTATCCATCTTGAACTTTTTCAAGATCTCCTTCGCATAGCTTTCTTGTGAAATGAATATTCCATCCTTTTGTTGCTTTACTTCTATGCCGAGGTAGTGCGCCATGAGCCCCATGTCTGTCATCTCAAACTCCTTCGTCATCACTTTCTTGAATTCATCGAACATTCTTTGGTTGCTTCCAGTGAATATCAAATCGTCCACGTAGAGGCACACGATCAAAATATCTCCATCTTTGATCTTGATGTACAAAGCGTGCTCAAAGGGGCATTTATTGAAGCCATTTTCTCGGAAGTACTTGTCAATTCTGCTATTCCATGCCCTTGGTGCTTGTTTTAGCCCATAAAGGGCCTTCTTCAATTTCAACACCTTGTCGTCATGGCCTTTGACTTCATAACCTGGTGGTTGCTGGATGTAAACTTCTTCTTCAAGAACTCCATTTAGGAACGCCGATTTTACATCCATTTGATGAATACTCCACTTGTTTTGAGCTGCTAAAGAAATTATTAGTCTGATAGTTTCCAATCGAGCAACTGGAGCGAATACCTCATCGTAGTCAATTCCAGCCTTTTGACAATAGCCTTTTGCAACAAGCCTTGCCTTGTGTCTTTCGATCTCTCCCTTAGCATTCCGCTTTGTTTTGTACACCCATTTGACACCTATCGCCTTGTGTCCTTTAGGAAGTGAAGTGAGTTCCCATGTATCATTCTTCTCAATGGCCTTGATTTCTTCGTCCATAGCATCTCTCCACTTTTTCTCTTTTGCAGCTTCTTGAAATGTCACTGGCTCACAGTCAACAAATAGACAAAATAATGTAAGATTGTATAGTTGTTCAGTCACCTCATAGAGTTCTCGAAGACTTCTCGTACGATGCACTTCTCTTTCATCTTCAGTCTCGCTTGAGGATGGGGATGATGATGATGATGATGACCTATCTCTATGAGTAGGAGAAGTTGGTGGAGTTGTGAGGCCTTGCTGAAGTTGTCTTGGTTGCTCAGGCGTTGTCGGCTCATATTCCTCAAATGGAGAAAAGTTGAAGTCTTCCGTTTGAGAATCAAAGTTCCATTCTCTTTCTTCATCAAATATCACATCTCGGCTGATTATAAATTTCTTCTCATTCGGATTGTATAGCTTATAGCCTTTTGAGCTTGAGTCATAACCGATGAAAATAAAACTTTTGCTTTTATCATCAAGCTTGGTTCGATTCTCATCTGGTACATGAACATGAGCTACACTCCCGAAGACTCGAAGATGGGAAATTCTGGGCTTTCTTCCACTCCATGCTTCTTGTGGTGTCTTTCCCTACACGCTTCTTATAGGAGAACGATTTAATAGGTAGACTGCACATGCCACTGCTTCCGCCCAAAACTCCTTGGGTAGTTTCTTGCTTTTGAGTATACTCCGTGCCATGTCAAGAATTGTTCTATTCTTCCTTTCTGCCACACCATTTTGTTGGGGGGATCTAGGAACCGTTAAGGGTCGACGGATTCCATGTGCTGCACAAAACTCGTTGAATTCATTAGATGTGAATTCTCCTCCTCGATCAGATCTCATGGCTTTGATCTTATGACCACTCTCCTTTTCCACAGCTGCTTTGAACTTCTGAAACACTCCAAAGACTTCTGATTTCTGCTTCAAGAAATATACCCATATTTTTCTTGAGTAATCATCAATGAAAAGAAGGAAGTAGTTACTATTAGCGAGAGAACTTGGCTTGATAGGACCACACACGTCGGTATGGATGAGTTCGAGCGGTTTCTTGGCTCTATAGTCTGACTCCTTTGGAAAGCTTCTTCTGAATTGCTTCCCTTGTAAACATCCTTCGCACAATTGATCAGGATTGTTGATACACGGTAAGCCTCTAACCATTCCTTTCTTCGATAGTAGCTCTAATCCTCCGAAGTTGAGATGACCAAATCGAAGATGCCATAGCCACGATGCGTCTTTGTAACACGCCTTCAAACACTTCGCAACATTATGTTGAATGTTCAAAGGAAACATTCGATTCTTTGACATTTGTACTTTAGCAATCAGATCTCCTTTGCCATCTCTTATTAAAAGACTACAATCTTTCATGTGAATATCATAGCCTTTTTCTAAGAGTTGGCCCAAACTTAGAATGTTGCACTTCATATTAGGCACATAGTAGACATTTGAAATTAATTGGTGGCTACCATCTTTAGCACGAAAGAGGATGTTACCTTTCCCCTTCACCGATATCTTGCTGTCATCTCCAAATGAGACATTGCCACTTACTTCTTCAGTCAGCTCCACGAATAAGCTTCTTTTTCCGCACATGTGGTTGCTTGCACCAGTGTCAAGATACCATGTGTTGTCTTGATGATCACTATTGTTGTTGTATGCTAATAATAGCGTTTCTTTCTCCTCAATCTTCTCCTCCACGAAATTTGCCTTCTCTACAACTTGATCATTTCGAGCTCTACATTCTGAAGCGTAATGCCCAAACTTTTGACAATTATAGCATCGGACTTGAGATTTGTCATACCTCGAGTTCGAATTTCCTTTTCCACGACCTTGCGTGGAGCTTTCTCCTTTCTCATAGTTGTTGTTGGAATTGTTATTGTAATTCCAACTCCGTCCACAACCACGGCTTCCTCCTCGTTCGCGGCCTCTTCCTCTGCCTCTGCCTCTGCCATGGTTATTTCTACCATTGCCTTGACCTTCACTCGTATCCTTTAGTTGTAGCTTGAGGAGTTGCCCAGAGATACCTTGTTTCTTCTTATGCTTTTCTTCATAGGCTAGTAGTGATCCTTGGAGTTCTTCAATCGTCATCTCCTCCAAGTCTTTGGTAGATATTGAACGATTGAAAAAAAGTTTTTGAATGTATTTGGTAGATATCTGGTAGAATGCTAGTAAATATATGAAATATGGTAGAAATATGTTACAAACATAAACTTAATGGATTAAACAAATTTTCAATGAAATATAAGATTTCTACCAAGTTCCTATTGTTGGAAATCGGGGATTACTTGCATATTTCTAAAGTTGTAAAAACGCTGTCAAATTGAAATTTATTTGGTCGGTTTACCAAACTTTCAATCGGATAAAATCAGAATAGGAATAAAGAACAAGAATTTTGTTTGCAGTGATAAGGAAGCGCTGCAAATGGGAGAATGATGATTATATCTGTCGTGGGCACATTCAAAATGGTATGTCTGATTCCCTATTCGATATTTATCAAAACGTTGAATCTGCAAAAGAACTATAGGATTCTCTGGAATCAAAGTATATGGCAGAGGATGCTTCTAGCAAGAAGTTCCTAGTCAGTAATTTCATCAATTACAGGATGGTTGATACTAGACCTGTCATGGAAAAATATAATGAATTGTTAAGGATTCTGGGATAATTTGTTCAACATGATATGAAGATGGATGAATCCATTTCTGTTTCTAGTATCATTGACAAACTGCCACCATCTTGGAGAGATTTCAAGCATACATTGAAACATAATAAAGAAGAGTTGACTCTAATTCAAATTGGCAGTCATCTTAGGATCGAAGAATCCTTAAGGGCTCAAGAGATTGAGAATAATCCTAAGAGCAAGAACCAAGTTAGTATTGTCTCTATAAATATGGTTGAAGAAGGTGGATTTTCTAAGAATCCATACAGTGACAAAGGATAGTAAACGCAAGTTTAAAGGAAATAACAATAAGTTCTCCAACAAGAAGCCTAAAGTGGCATGTCAGAAGTGTGGTAAACCTGGTCATTTCAAGAAGGACTGCCTATTTGGTAAAGGGAAGAACAATTCTGGTTCGAGTGGATCTAAGGATCCTGAAAAGCAACAAGGTCAGATTTTGATTCAAAATTGTAATTCTAATCAGAATTATATGTCTTAAATATCTGAAGCATTTTATGTACAGGATGATGATGTTGCTTGGTGGATTGATTCGGGTGCAACAAGTCATGTTTGTAAGGATCTTCGTTGGTTCAAAGATTTTCAATCAATCGAAGATGGATCTATATTAAAGATGGGAAATGTTGCGACTGAACCAATCAAAGGACTTGAAAAAGTGGATATTGTCTTTACTTCTGGAAAATGTATTTGTTTAAATAATGTATTATATGTTCCTAGGATTCAAAAGAATATGTTGACTGGTGTTGTATTAAATAACTGTAGGTACAAACAAGTGTATGAAAGTGGCAAGTATATCTTGTCGAAATATAGTACTTTTGTAGGATTTGGATATTTATGTAATGGTATGTTTATGTTAAATATTAAAGTTTCTTTTAGTGATCAATCTTCTTTTATGCTTTCCTCTAGTGATAGTAAAAATTTGAATAAATCAGAATTATGGCATGCTAGACTAGTACATGTACATTATAAAAGATTAAAAGATATGTCTAAAATGAGCCTTATACCTGCCATTGATTTAGACCGTGAGAAATGTAAAACTTGTATGTTGACAAAGATAACTAGAAAACCTTTCAAGAATGTTAACCGAGTGACTAATGTATTGGATCTAATACATAGTGACTTGTGCGATTTTCACTCTACGTCTTTAATAGGAAATAAAAAGTACGTTATTACTTTTATTGATGATGCATCCAGATATTGTTATGTTTATCTGTTGTATGCAAAGGAAAGGCTCTTGGTAAATTTAAAATCTATAAACAAGAGGTAGAGTTACATTAAAGTAATTTCATTAAAAGTTTACGCACTGATAAGGGAGGTGAGTATTGTGATCCAGTATATTTTCAATCTACTAGTATAATACATCAAACCACAACTCCCTATACACCACAACAAAATGGTGTGGCTGAAAGGAAGAATAGAACCTTGAAAGAAATGGTTAATTCTTTATTATCCTATTCAGGTTTGAGTGAAGGATTCTGGGGTGAGGCTATGCTAACGGCATGTTATTTATTAAATAGAATTCCTAATAAAAGGAATAAAATTATCTCCTATGAATGTTGGTTTAAAAAGCCACCAAAGTTGAGTTTTCTAAGAGTTTGGGGTTGTAGAGCAGTGCTAAGAATCACTAAATTGAAAAGACGAAACTTGGGTGAAAGAGGTATAGATTGTATCTTCATTGGGTATGCAGAGCATTCCCATACATATAGGTTCTATGTAATAGAATCTAATGACTATGTATCTGTAAACCCGATTGTAGAGTCAAGAGATATTATTTTTGATGAAGATAGATTTACATCTATATCTAGACCAAGAGACATGATTCAGAATTCATGTAGTGAGAACTCTGTTCATTCTAAAAGTTTAACTGGTGGAAATGTTTCCTTGCCTGGACCATCTAGGAAAAGTACTAGAGTTAGGAAAGTTAAATCTTTTAGAGATGACTTTCATCTTTATTTAGTTGAAGGATCGAGGGATGAGGTTGAGAATCAGTATCAATATTATTTTATTATTGAAGAGGATCCAAAAACATTTAATGAAGCTATGGCTTCAAGAGATGTTGCATTCTGGAAAAAAGCAATCCAGGATGAGATGGACTCAATCATGCACAGTAATACATGAAAATTGGCTGATTTACCACCCGGATGTAAACCACTAGGAAATAGGTGGATCTTCAGAAGGAAAATGAAAGTGGATGGTACCATAGATAAGTATAAAGCCAGATTGGTTATCCAAGGCTTTAGGTGAAAAGAAGGAATTGACTTCTTTGATACTCATGCTCCTGTTGCGAGGACTTCTACTATTAGGTTGTTGATATCCCTTGCGGCTATACACAACCTTGTAATTCATCAAATGGATGTTAAAACTGCATTCCTAAATGGTGAATTAGATGAGGAAATCTATATGAAACAACTGGAAGGGTTTGTTTGTGTCATGTTGTGAAAATAAGGTATGTAAGTTGAAGAAATCCTTATATGGATTGAAACAAGCACCGAAAGCTTGGCATAAAAAATTTGATAATGTGGTTTTGTCTATTGGTTTTCATACTAACCAAGCAGACAAATGTGTATATAGCAAGTTTGATCTTTCTGGTAAAGGAGTTATGATTTGCTTATATGTGGATGACATGTTGATTTTTGGTACTGACCAAAATCAAGTTAATGAAACGAAGAAATTCTTGTCATCTAGTTTTGAAATGAAGGATTTTGGGGGGGGGCTGAGGTGATTCTTGGTATAAGAATTAAGCGGAAGAACAATGTTATTTCAATTTCCCAATCTTATTATATTGAGAAGATTTTGAATAAATTCAATTTCAAGGATTGTTCTCCAGTTAGCACTCCCTCAGATCCTTGTGTTAAGCTTCTGCCTAATAAAGGTGTTACAGTATCTCAACTTAAATACTCGAGAGCCATTGGCAGTCTTATGTATGCCATGATTAGTGCTAGGCTTGATATAGCCTTTGTTGTTGGAAAACTTAGTGGGTATACTAGTAATCCTAGTTCATGTCATTAGCAAGCTATAAGCCGAGTATTCAAGTACTTAAAAGGAACCAAGGATTATGGTTTGACTTATACCGAATTTCCTTCAGTTTTTAAGGGATATTCAAATGCAAGTTATATATGTAATGAAGAAGATAGTTCTTTCGCAAGTGGACGGGTATTCCTTCTTGAGGGAGGCGCTATCTCTTGGGCGTCGAAGATACAGACTTGTATCGCTGATTCAACAATGAAATCTGAATTTGTTGCATTAGCAGCAGCTGGTAAAGAAGCTGAATGGCTGAGAGATCTTGTTTATGATATTCCATTGAGGCCTAAACCAATATCGCCTATATCTATTAGGTGTGATAGTGAAGCTGCCTTGGCCAATGCTTATAGACAAGTATATAAGGGCAGGTCTAGACATTTAAGTGTTAGACATAGCATGATTCGGGAACGCATCATACAAGGTGTCATGTCACTAGAGATTGTAAAAACTGAGCAAAATTTAGCCGATCATTTAACCAAAGGATTAAGAAGAGATCTTGTGAATAAATCGGCTGTAGGGATGGGATTAAAGTCCATCTGAAATCTCTCATGTTGAGATACCCAATTTCCATCTAATATGACATTAGATGTAGAATTCAATGTGGAAAGCTTAACATTTGGAGATTGGAACACATTAGTAACATCATCCCAAGGTATGTGTTCAGACCTACAAGATAAAGGAGGTTGAAGTTTATCTTCTCAGTAGTTCTTTTGAAAAATTGCATATGCAGGTGCAAGAGTAAAAGAGCTACCTATGTGAGCATGAAGTTTAGCCGCTTCAAGAACCTTGGACTTGGCTTTGATATGCTTATGAAGGATAAGGACACAAGGCTAGTAAAAGAAAGTGTCAAGTTAGAACTATTAGAATTTTGACTTATGTGTATATTATCTTCATGTATTCATAATGAATAACTAAGGTTCAATCTATAGTGACACCTTGGTATTCGAATATTTGGAATGTGTAATATACTAAGATGAAATCCAATCATTACGATATTTCATTTATGCATAAGTTTGTGGTTTGTTGTGACTTTGTTTAGTTAATCAAGAATTACACTAAAATGGGGGAGGATGTTAGTATTTTAGTGTGATTGGATCAACTAATTTGACCAATGCGATCGTGACATTTCACCGAACAAGACTGGAGAGTGCGGAGTGCACACTTATTCAGGTTATGTTCACGATTTGGGGGGTTCCGGGGGCAGCGCCCCCTGGGGTGCGGGGTCCAAGGGGCGGCAGCCCTAGCGGGGTCTAGGGGCTGCTCCCCTCGGCAGGGTCCGAGGGGCGGCAGCCCCTGGCAGGGTCCTAGGGTAGCGTCCCGGGCTGGGGTCGAGCTGCCAGGTCAGCTCAAAAAAATTTTATCCCTGAACCCACCCATCTTTGGAAAAATTCATCAGAAAATGAATTTTTGACCGAAACAATGTGTATGTTCGACACAACTGAATCCAGGAATAAACACGTCTTTTGGACATGGTTGCTACCCCAAACAGCATGTCTATTGACGTTGTGGCTATTTATTTCACCAAAATGATGTTGGCTTCACTGCAAACAAAATTCTTGTTCTTTATTCCTATTCTGATTTTATTCGATTGAAAGTTTGATAAACCGACCAAATAAATTTCAATCTGACAGCTTTTTCGCGACTTCAGAAATATCCAAGTAATCCCCGATTTCCAACACCTATTAGATATCTACCAGTTACTTACCAGATATCGAACAGTTGAAAAAAAGTTTTCGAAAAAGTATATCACAATGGATGGCATTTCGAAAATAAAAATGAGACGAACAAAAAACTCTAAAGCGACACGTCAAAAAAACGAACGGTTTGAAAGATAATGGCCAAATAAGATGAGATAATGAAAAAAAATGCGAATATTGCATAAATAGTAACATGAATAGTGGAGAACAAGTATAATGTGTTGTTTTAATTTTGGAACTTATTTAGTTAGAAAAGCTAGAACCTAAATGTTGGGATGATGGCAAACTTAATTTTTAGTACATTTTTATAAAAAGCCCATTTTAAAACATTTCTATACATATTCATTTTTCATGTAAAAAATGAAATGGCATTGATATATAGCTTTAGTAAATGTAATGTGATTTATATATAATAATATTTTTACCTTTAATATTATAAGATTCATTTAATTTATAGTAGACATAAATTTATATGAAATATTTTTTAGTGAATGTGAATCAAAAGGAGATCAAACTACTACAAAAGATACTGTTATAAAGGTAATAAATCTCTTTAGAAACAAGAAAAAAGACTTAATTTTATGGACGAAAAATTGTAATGGTTTTTTAAAATTAAAAGTCAGACAGTAAAAAAAATTACTTTCAAAGGATAAAAGGTATGAAATCAAACTAAACGAGAAATTTATTTCTATTTGTTTACCATAATCCATCCTAAAATAATTGTATACAAACAAGGGAAAAATTAGTTCTCATAAAACATTTTTAAATTATTGTTCAGGCAACAGAGGACAGTGTAAATGTGCAAACTGGGAACCAATAAATGTAAGCTATCAAATCGCAAGCAAGGAAAAAATTAGTTCTCATAAAACATAAATCAATGGCGAAACTGCAAATCAACATTTATATAGTTATAGTTGTTGATTTGAGCTCGTATTTAGCCAATATAATGTAATCGAGTATGGGGCGAAACGTGATGGCGAGAGTGACTCAACTAAAGCCTTTGTTGCAGCTTGGGAACAAGCTTGCGGGTCGAGCGAGCCAGCAACAGTTCACGTGCCATCGGGGAAGTTTTGTTTGAAAAACGTGGAGTTCAACGGTCCATGTAAGAATAACAATATAATTGTACGTATCGAAGGTACACTTGTGGCTCCATCCAATTATAATGACCCTGCCAGTTCTGAAAACTGGCTAGCTTTTCACCATGTGGACGATGTTACGCTTTCTGGAGGTACACTTGACGCTAAAGGCCTGGCTTTGTGGGCTTGTAAGGCTTCTGGCAAAAACTGCCCTGATGGCGCCACGGTGTGGTTTTCATTAATGTTGTTTCTTTGCTAATAAAGTTTTATGTTGTCAAATAAATAATTGAGTAAAAAATAAATTATGATGAAAGTAGGAATAATATTTTATCCAAATTATTTAATTTAAAATCAATGGTAGATCTAATTTTTTAATTGAAAATTTCTTAGCAATTCATTGATTTATTAAATTTCTACTTTTACTTTTGAATTAAATATTTTGAGATTTACGGAATATGAGGGTATGACCTATTACGTTGAAGTTATATTGGATAAATCTGAATCAATCACTATAAAATGGACGGTCAAAATTTAAATATATATATATAAAAGACCTTTATAAGAAAAGAGAAAGTGAAGAATTCACTTTACAGGTTACAATTAGCTAGCTAGTTAACTAACTGTTGACCTTGGTTTTATTTTCATGGATGCAGTCACTAAGATTTTTGAATTCAAAGAATATAGAATTGAAAGGGTTGACTTCAATAGATAGCCAAATGTTCCACATTGTGTTCAATGGCTGTAGTAATGTAAAAGTCGACGGGGTAACAGTGACTGCCTCCGGCCAGAGCCCAAACAGCGTCGGAATACACTTATAGTCATCCACTTGCATCTCAATTCTGAACAGCAGAATCGAAACAGGTGATGATTGCATCTCAATCGGACCAGGTACAACTAACTTGTGCGTCGAAGAAATTGCATGTGGCCCTGGCCATGGCATTAGGTTAATACTGAACCAAAAATTTATTTTATTTAATGAACCATAAAATTAACTAATATTGGTCTAGGTTGCATGGACACACACCAAGTGTCTGACACGACGCGGACACGGCAGTTTGGAAAAAATATGCATTTGGACACGACTGGGATACGGTAGCTAAAATAAATTGTCGAACATAAAAATTCATATATGATAAAATCCATATCATCCATAGTTGATCGATTACAAAACAACAAAACACAAATCCAAAATAGTTGTTATGTCATGTCCTGTGACTTTATTGCACATGTCAATACCTATAGTAGCTTTGTAAAACAAATGTGCTTTAACTCTAGTGTATAACCCTTATTTTCCTGCTCACATTGTTTCATTTAAATGTCGCATGAACCAACCCCTACTACATTTTTCTATTTTTGTCACACATTTCCACAAAAAGGGTTCATTAACTTTTACGTGAAGTGTCCGAGGTATGTCCCTTGAGTGTCCGGGAAGTGTCCATCCTACGTGGAGTGTCCGTTTAAAATTTGAAGTGTCGGACGCGTGTCCGATACTTGTCCGACACGGGGACACTCCAGGTTTTGGAGTGTCCATGCATCATAGATATTGGTAATTAAATTTTAAAAACAAACTGCTTTTGTTGAGTAATGCAGTATTGGGAGTTTAGGCAAGCATGCTGAAGAGCTTGGAGTAGAGAATGTGACAGTTAAATCAGTTATGTTTACTGGAACTCAAAACGGAGTGAGAATTAAGTCATGGGGTAGACTAAGTAGTGGATACGCCAAGAAAATACTATTTAAAAATATTGTGATGGACAATGTTCGAAATCCTATTATTATTGATCAAAATTATTGTCCCCACCATGAAAACTGCCCTGGTCAAGTAGGTTTAATTTGGACTTCATTTTTTTCTCAACTTCTAGTAGGTTTAATTTTAAACTCGCACCCCGTTTTATAAATAACTGAGACCATAAGGTATATTTTTTAAGTTTTCCTTATATTTAACTTAATTTTGATTGTCAAACTTGGAGCATTCTGGAGTTAAGGTAACTGATGTGACATACCAGGACATACATGGAACATCAGAAGTGGCAATAAAATTTGACTGCAGTGAAACGAACCCATGTACTAAGATTAAACTGATAGATGTAAAGTTGACATACAAGAATCAAGCAGCTGATGCATCTTGTAATAATGTTGATGCATCTTGTAAAAATGTTGATGCAGAGGCGGAGCCACGGGTAGCCGCGGTGGTCAACCGCCCACCCTCTCCGCTGGAAAGTGTAATACTAACAACAGTCACTCCGTCTCCCCTGAAATTTGCCACGGCTGGCAGCAACCGACTTCAAGCGCCAATATTCTACAATCAAGCTTCAAACGCCTCTGCCTTCTTATTTTGCTTTATATTTCAAGTTTCAGCAGAGAACACAATTTTGCTTTTGTTTTCCTTCCAAAAATTGAGGTTCTCCAGGTAATTTCTCTTTTTATTTTCAGCTAATAGACTGTTGATTTTGATTATACTTTGTTATTTGATATGAATTTTGAATCTGGATGATTTTTTGTTATAAAGTTCATGTGCCTTTATTTTATTGTGGAGTTGATTTAGTATGGAAAAACAGTTTTTAGATTTATTCAATCAAATTGAAATATGGAAAAACAATAAATTAACACCAAATGTCGGTAAATCTCAAAGAAGTAATGTTAATTATGATGCTTCAACCTCGAGGTAATGTAAAAAAAGTTGATCTCTAAGCACAAATTGAAATTAATTATTGAATTAGCAATAATAATAGGTGTAATGAAACTATTAGAAATACATTAGAAAATTGATTTCATTGAAGCTGTAGTAATAGAATTTTTATTGATTTTTTAATTGCGTTAAATTTGATTTTGTACGTTGTTATGCATGTATTGAAATGCAAAATATTTTTTCTAGAATGCAGTAAATGCGGCTTGTCCAGGTTGAAATGCAAAATATTTTGGACAAAAAAGCCTATAATTCTTTGTTGCAGTGTTTAAGTTGAACAATCACCACAAAGCATATAACTTGAGGGCCGATTCTAATGACACGACACTTTAAGTCTCTGTTCTCTTGAACTGTAATTCAATTCAGTTTAGATTAGTTTAGTTTAGTTCAGTTTAGCCCACTTTAGTTCAGTTCAGCTATGCGTAGTTATAAATTTATACTAAAATAACTTCAGTTCAGCTCAACTCAATTTAGTTCAATTCAGTACAACCGACTTTAGTTCAATTCAATTTTTAAAAATTAAAAATAACAGTGCGTAAATCTATCATGGTTTTGATGTTAATATTATTTTACACTAATAAAACTTCTGCAACAGGATTGGTTCAGCCCACAAGCTGCCTGTAGACCAAGTGAATAATCCATTGCTATGGTTGAGCCTGTGACGTTTCCAACCACATTTCTTGTTGCTTTGGTGCCGGCCTATGCATTTTCTGATTTGTAATTCAAAATTCATTACTATCTTCAACACGTGATATAATTATTTCTCGGGGCTTAATACATATTTAATTACCTGAATTTGTTTTTAAAAATTTACTGCCCGCCTGAACTTTCAAAGTGATCCCGTAGCTCCCTCAACTTTCAAAAAGTGTTCCACTCAGCTCCCTAAATGCCAGGTGTCAGATCTTAAAAATGATATCTTTGAAAAGTCTAATCTATCATAAGTTGACACGCGGCGTTCAAGGAGCTAAGTGGAGCACTCTTTAAAAGTTGAGGAAGCCACGATGTCACTTTGAAAGTTCAGAGGGACAATAGACTTTTTTAAACAAGTTGAGATAGTCAGAGATACATTAAGCCTATATGTGATTCCATTTGTTTTTTTTAATGTGGGACTGTATATTATTTATTATCAAACAGTAAACCAATGTTTTATTTCAAGCACTTTATATATGTTGAAGTATATGTTGTTATAGCAAAGCCATTCCATTAAAAGTTAATTCGGGATCGCTATAAACCTCCCCGTTTTAGTAGATGCGATTGAAAACTAGATTTACAATAATAATTTATGTCAAGTAAAGAAATAAAATGTAACAAAAAGCCAAAGAACAATTGGTTGGAGCAATAAAAATTTACGGCTTGAAAGATTACAAATTGGGATCTCATCAACTAATAAAATTCACGGGTCATTATATGCTGCTTATATTGCTCAGTCGAAGGGATGTTATATTAAATGAGACACAATCAAGCATATATATTTCATCGAAATTATTTTATCCTTATGATCTTATGAAGACTGGTCAAGTTAACATTAGGTTAGATCAAGTGAAAATTTCAGCAGATCTTTTCATTAAATCACTATCGGCTTCTTTCTATAAACGACAAGTGGATAATATTAGATGCATCAGCTAATGGATATGTTTTGACCATTATATTTTTTAGAAAAAATAAAATTACATATAAATATTATACTCTTTTTCTTTAATGAGTCGCACTAAATTTTTTTTAGCAAAATTTCAATTCATATTACATATTCATATTCATTTTAAACTCTCATTTCAATTCATCCGGCGTTTTTAGTACTCCGAGTCAAAATCAAGGTCTTGGAACTTTTAGTACTTATTTTGTCCTAGTTCTAGAATTTGGAAAAGGTGTACACTTTGTAGGGCCGAACTCCAAATCCAGTGTGTGGTTACCTTTGGTAGACGACTTGATTGGATTGACTTATGCACATCGGGTCATTAAACAAGTACATTAATATCCCATTTGAATAAGCCCATGCACACAAGCTATGCATTGACTTGTGTTCGTCAAGCCATCAAGTCCTCATAATAACTTATTTCTAGCATACACAGGAATTTTCATTATTCAGATAATTTTATTTGAGATTTAATGATAATTAAGGCTTATAACCTCTGGTTGTAAACGTATTTAGTGTGAATCGAATATGTCTCTGTCTATTTAAAAATTAATTATATGCTAATTTAGGCGTTTTTTTAAGTTGCTCGAAGATTGGGTAAGAATATATTTCATGTTATATCTACTTAAAAATAGAGGAGTATACTCTATTGTATCTAGCAATAACTTACAACAATAGCAATTGGTCGGTCACTTTGTTGTTAAAGATAATTTTAGGCTAAAATTCAAAAACATAACATGTGGTTAATGTTATTTTTAAAAGGTGGATCATAAATTTTTTTTTTGAAACGAGGATTGTAGTTTCAAAAGTTAGCAAATGTTATAAATAGTATTTTAATTAATTCAACATTCTCATAATTTAACCATGTTATTTATGAATTATAGATGAATATTTGAATAAGTTTCGAGGATTTTTCATTTGTTATGATTTTTTAAAATTATTAACGTCTTTTAATTAAAAAAATACTTAAACTTCTCATAAAATTTCAACATTTATCACTAATGTGTGATATATTTTTATTAATTTACCTATAAAATTTCAGCTCAAAATGGATAAAATTACTCATTTTCGTGACATAATTTTAAATTAAGGATCTGCTTTTTCATTTTTTTGCTAACTTTTAAAACCGCAGTCCTCGTTTCGAAAAAAAATTATGATTCCCTGTTTTAAAATGGTCGAAACCACAAGGATTGTTTTTGAATTTTACCCACAAATTTAAGCGGATCGGGTAGAACTTGGATATAGAGTTTTGAGTCCAAGGCTCGCATATTATTGATGTGTGATAGATTGGAAAATTGACAAAGCAATCAGAACAAAGCCCAGCCAACACGCTTGTTACTTGAACATACCATCACTAACCTTATATTGACTACTGCTGCTAGAGTTTGACTAGTCTTGTCTACTCCAATGTTTGTTTTTAAAATGTCTTACTAACGGTCTCCCCTTCCCATTTGCAATCAGTCACTTGAATCATTCTATTTCAATCCCAAAAAGTAGTAGTTCTTTTTCGATCAATCTGCAAAATCCAAGCTGTTAGAACCAAAAAAATCAAAATCAATGGCAGGTAAATCAAGAGCTGATGCAGTTTTTGTCCATGTTATGGTCTTAACATTGATGGCTGCATTGAGCTCAACCATCAGTACTGATACAGATATAGCTTGCTTAAAATCAATCAAAGCTTCATTACAAGACCCTCTCAATATTTTGAGCAGTTCATGGAACTTTAACAATAACATAGAGGCCTACATCTGCCGATTCGTTGGAGTAGAATGTTGGCATCCTGATGAGAATAAGGTCCTAAATCTCCAACTCTCAGGCATGGGACTCAAGGGCAACTTCCCTCTGGGGATTCGGAACTGTACAAGTTTAACAGGATTGGACCTTTCAAAGAATGATCTTCAGGGGCCTATTCCATTTGGTATAGACAAAATATTACCTTTTGTTACAACCTTGGATCTTTCTTCCAACTATTTCTCTGGTGAAATCCCCGCAACCCTTTCCAACTGTTCTTATTTAAATGTTCTTAAACTGGACCACAACCATTTCACTGGTCAAATTCCTCCGGACCTTCGTTTTCTCAACCATATCAAGCAGTTTAATGTGGCTAATAATCAATCATCAGGCCCAGTGCCAAATTTTGGTAAAAATTATTCAAATTTAGTTTACGATTATGCAAATAACAGGGGGCTTTGTGGAGGTCCTTTGAAACCATGCAGAGCACGATCAACAATATGGAAATGGAGATTCGATTATTCATTCAACGGTGGGTTCGCTATAGGCTACGTGGTGTTCGCTGTTTCAACTGTAGTCGTTTATGCATCATATTGCGTACCTTGGGTGTATATGGGGAACAGGAATCAACTGATGACAATCCCTGAAATGGTATCTTTTATGTTGAAGAAGAACAGGGACAAATATGCAGAGTTAGACCAATTTGATTCCTTGTCTACGCTCGAGTTCCTACTGGAGAAAGAGGTAAACTGAGCATTTATTTAGCGATGATTTAAAAAGGCTAGTTGGATTCAATATTTAATAATACATAAAATTATAAATTCAATTAAAATATAAATTATAATAAAATAAAATATTAAAAAAATATAATTTTATATTTTTTTTATAATTTGTGTAAATCCGCTTATACCAAATTTAACAAAACTCTATCCTACAGTGTGATTCGAATCTGAGACTTCTAGAACTCATAACTCCCGCCTTAATCATTAGGCTGAGACATTTGCCACAAGTATTAATCAATTATTACATGAAAAAAAACATACCCTCATAAATTTTGTATGGCATACCGTGCACTTATTTTCAATTTGAGACTCAAAATGAAACTTATATGGTGAGAGTACTTTGATTGTACATTAATTTTACCAACCGAACTACGCTCGGAGGATTAGAAGAATGGAACTGCATGTAATTATAATAAGTACATGGATATATGAAAAATTTCGTTTAGGCCGCCTAGGTAGCAATAAATCGGTTAAGGTCCTGAAAACGCTCTAGAAATTAAAAGTCGGGTGACAACAAGAAAAACATGTACAGGCCTATACGGTGATTTTTAAAACAATGTTGTTTAGTACCTTATGTTGCAGATCTTTTTCTAGCTTCCCTAACATTAAGCAAAAATATGTCGACAGGTTTCTAACTCGGAGAACTTCGTAACAAGAATGAGATACGAGGATCTGCTTAAAGCAACTGAAAATTTTAGCTCAGACAATGTTGTTGGGTTTGGAGAAACCGGGACAATCTACAAGGCAACCCTTCCCAACGGTTGGTCTCTTGCGGTCAAGAAATTTTCCAGTTCTCAAAATTCTGAAGAGCAGTTCATAACAGAGTTAAAGATTCTAGGAAAACTGAGACACAACAACATAAATCCACTCATAGGATTCTGCAAAGAATCAAGGAAAAGGCTTCTAGTTTATAACTATGCATCAAATGGAAACCTTTCTGATTGGTTACATTCAGGGTATGACAAGAAGAAGAATTTTCTTACATGGCCCCTACGGATGAAAATCGCAGTGGGTTTGGCAAGAGGCTTGGCATGGCTACATCATTGCTGCGATTTTCGAGTTGCTCATCTCAATATAAGCTCTACGTCTATTTTACTCGATCTACATTTTGAGCCCAAGTTGTCAAATTTCGGAATGGCATCACTAATAAATCCAAATGAGATCGATGATTCGAGGGGGGGTTTCGTGATGGATATGGAGTTTTGGGAGCAATGTTTTATTAAAGAAGATGTTTTTAACTTTGGAGTCGTTCTGCTTGAGTTGGTTACAGGGGCTGAAGATGCGATGTTTGAAGAATGTGTAAAAATTGCAGATAAATGTATGCAGCCCTTTCCAGAGGAAAGGCCAACCATGCTTGATGTTTACACTAGAATTAGCATCATTAGAGACAGGTCTGGCCATTAATTTTGGACTATGGGTTAATTTGAAGCTTATTTTCAGGATTCCTATTGATGGTTGCAGCACTTTCTGTGATATTTGGGTTTTTATACTCTAGTTTCATCAAAACAAAAACTCAATTTGTCAAATGGGTATATGTAATGCTATAGCTCCCTCAAAGTTTAAATTAAAAAAACTAAACTCGCATTTGCCAACTTAGGCTCTGTTCTTTTAATTCAGTACACTGAACTATACCGAACTAAATTGAACTGCACTAAACTATATTGAATTGTAGTTCAAAAGAACATGGCCTCAAAGTGACAAATATTTCATTTCTTCCTTTAATTACATCTTATAGCAACGTGATTATATTAACCAAAGTATTATTCAATATCTAGCTCTTACTTCTTAGTGTTTACCAAATAGTAAATATATAGTAAACCTACAAACCACCAAGAAATGACTTGAAAATAATTATACATGATATCAATTAATATCCACACTCGTTGAAAATCTTTGATAGTCATAAGATGAAAAAATTATATAGAAAATCAGATTTTTTTTCACATTAAAAGCCACTTTTTCATATTATAATAATAATTAAAAATAGTTGTCTCTATCATAATATGACTTTCCAACATAAGACGTAGCAAATTTGGAGAGCAATAATTTAAAGCAAGTCGTTGGGAAAATTTATTGGTGGTGTTCTACCACGAAGGTGAGCTTTCAAATTCAATTAATACGCCGTGTATTGACTTGACTCTATCCACACTCTTGGCAGTTTTCGTCCTTGTATTTTGCCATAGCTCAGTCTTTCCTTCAAAATTATCCTTGCTTGCTACTTCTTTAAGTTGGATTTTTTTTCCCTAAACCAAAATCCAATCAAACACAATGTCCCATAAAAGAATAAATGAGGATGCAGCTTTTATTTTCAACTTAATGTTATTGTTATTTTTCCTGGATGCTATTACTCTAACTGTATCTACTGTAAAAGATGTTTCTTGCTTGAAGTCAATTAAAGATTCACTGGAAGATCCTCATGGCTATTTGAGCTCTTGGAACTTCAACAACAGTACCGATGGATTCATTTGTCGTTTCAATGGAGTAGAATGCTGGCATGGTGACGAGAGCAAAGTCCTGAATCTCAAACTCTCTAACATGGGGCTTAAAGGCCAATTTCCTTTGGGAATTGAAAACTGTACAAGCTTAACAGGCTTGGATCTTTCAAGTAATGACCTTTACGGACCAATCCCAACCGACATAGCACAAAGGTTAACTTTTATTACAAGCCTTGATCTATCATTCAACGATTTCTCTGGAGAAATCCCAGCAAGCATTGCCAATTGCACTTATCTAACTGTTCTAAGACTGAACAACAACGATCTGACCGGTCGAATTCCTGAAGAAATCGGAAAGGTCAAACGGTTGAAGGAGTTCAGCGTTGCTAATAATAAGTTATCAGGGCAGGTTCCGGAATTTGTGAACGCTGGTTATATTTCAGAAGAAGCTTATGCAAATAACACTGGACTATGTGGCGGTCCTTTGGAAAAATGCCGGTCAAAAAAATCATTCACGAGTGGTTTTGCAGTTGGCTATGGAGTTTCTGTGGTTATGGTTACAGTTGGGTATGTGTCTTATTTTGTACCATGGCTTAAAGTCAAAGTTGGCAACAGAAACAAGTACATAACAGTTGCTTCTTTGATTTTGCTTAAGATAAGGAGGAATAACAATGGTTCACCACCTCTATAATTAGTTTTTTTTATAAACACCCGTATAATTAGTTATCAATTGATTTTTTTCTTACAAATAAATAATTGTAACATAAAGAATAAGATAAAATATATAATTGTATGGCGTATTAATTAAATGTATCTCAATTGATACACCGCTCAATATTAATAATGAGAGGTCTTAAATTTAATATCTAGCCTCTTTAAAATTTTAAAAAAATATATATAATTGTATGGCGTAATTTTGCTAAACATATGCTATTATTTATATAAATTTTGTGAAAATATTCGTAATAATTAGAAATAGTTGATATTGTTAGGGTTGGATCAAATGTCTCGTGTTGGTTTACAAAGAGGAGATTAATAGATAACTGATAAATAAGTATGGACAATATCTTCATTAATATGAGATTTTTTAGAGTAAAGCCCTAAAATATGGATTTAAATCTGCTGTCCCTAAATTGGTGTCCCCTTCCATATTCCTCCATTAATTATTTGACAAGTATTACATTTATAGGAGAGATAAACTGAAAAGGAATAAAATAATAATAAAAACAGATACGTGTCAAATGATTAATGGAGGGACATGGAAGGGGACATCAATTTAAAGACAACATATTTAAATCCCTAAAATATTAAATCATGTGTGGGAATATGTCATATTCAAATAATTCTATGAGCCGTAACATATTTGAATCATAAAATAAAAATTGAAAATAGTATACATGTATTTTATTTGAGTCAGATTGAAACCATATATGAAAATTTGAACAGATTTCAAACTCGGACTTTGAAACTTCGTACTTAAGCGCGTTCAAACTAAATTTAGTAAAAAAAATTAACAACCATCATTTAGGTCTAACGATACAGACCTATATGCTGTGCTTGGATAGTTAAATAGTATAGTTTAATTGTTCACGTAATAAAATTGTTTTTTTTCTTTTCTAACATTTTTCTGCTTGACAGGTAAATAGAGTAATAAGTTGAAATTGAATATATTGTTCACTCAATTTTTTTAAGTTCTTAAGTTGAAAATCAATAAAAAAAATATTTAATTGAAAAGAGGAAATATTTATTTAAGGTCTTGTTTTTTTAATTTATATTTAATTTAGTTCAGTTCAGTTCAATATTGCATATATATATATATATATATATAAATTTACACTAAAATAAGTTCAGTTCTGTTCAGTACTGTTACTTATAAGTTAAAAAGAACAGGACCTAAGTCTCTATTAAATATCAACTTTTGGATTATTTGATCCTAAAAGGATCCGGTCCATCATATAAAAGCCCCCGAAATTGATGGAGACATTTTTTCTATTTAATATAATACAAAATTGGGCAATTTTTTAGAAAATTGAAATCAACATCAATACATCAACTATAATCCAAAATTTGGATTGATGAGGCTCACGCAAGCCTAGTGGATGTTTAAAGTTCAATGATCAAACATTAAACAATTTAAATGATAAATAGATTTAGGTTCCGTTCTTTTCAATTTATAAGTAGTAGTACTGAACTGAACTTATCAATACTTATTTCAATATAAATTTATATGTATGCAATACTGATAAGTACTAAACAATACTGAACTGAATTGAATATAAGTTAAAAATAACAGGACCTTAATCCGAACATATTCACCCATTTTCATTTAGAAATATGAATTGCCACAATACGTAGTTGATTGACATAACAATAATAATGTATCTCTTTTCTCTTCTTTAATAAGATTCAATTTGAGGAGGATAAATAAAACTTTTTTATTCCTCTTTTCCATTAGTTCTTTTTTATCTGAAATCTTTGATCTTTTCAAGTTCTTGTGGTTTTAAATTTTATTTAGATAATCTGCATCTAATAATTTTATTAAGCTTCAGTTATGCGATAGTCTATTTGAATTATGGAAGCACTACTACACAATACGATTTTGATAGTTTTATGGTTGGATTGCGCTCTATTTATTTCTTATCAAAGATATATTTCGATCCTTCATATAAGGTATTCAGATCTATTTATTTTAAACAAGATCGTTTTAGATCTGCAAAATCGATTGGGGTTATAAAGTACGTCGGAGTTCTTATGGTCGGGAATCTACAATAACGTAAGATGAAGATTAAGAGAATATAAATTTTATTTGTGTTTTCCTCTTACTTATATGATAAATTTGTCTAATCTCCCAATACGGTGATATTTTATTTTTCTAAATTTGATATGATATTTTATTTAATTTATTTAATTTTTATTGGTGTATCAATCAAGATGTGCTTCTTATTTTAGCATGAATGATAATTTTTTTTATAAAAAAACAACTTATAAACAACTTAATCATTGCAAACTTAAACATTATGCTGAAAAAATTAAAAAAGGAAAATTACACTATAAGTTGAAAATTTTTACTAAATATTTAGGAGTTTATCGCGTCAAACTGTCAATCTTTGACGCTAATTAGCAATTTCGCAACAGGTGTCAACTATACAACTTAAATTTAAGTCGTCGCTAATAAGTTAAAATCGAAAAGGAGGGAAACATCTAGATAACAATATCCTGAATCAATTGTGTCCACCCATTTGCCCCAAAAGTGTCCTTTCCATTTTCTCGAATCTGGAAAATTGCAGTAGAATTTCAGAATACCTGGGCTCTGGCCTAACTCACACATTATATAGCATTCAATAATAATCTCACAAATTAATTAGGCTTGGCGTTGATTACATTTCAAACAATGGCGAGCAGCGATGAATCAGTTGTGAGTAACAAGCAGGTAATTCTCAAAAATCATGTTTCTGGTTTCCCAAAGGAATCTGATCTGGAACTGAAAATCAGTAGCATTAACCTAAAATTGCCCCAAGATTCTAACGCGATTCTTGTGAAGAATCTCTATCTCTCCTGTGATCCCTATATGCGACTGCTGATGATGACATCGAGCATCTTCAGTTCCTACACTCCAGGCTCTGTAAGTTGGAATCTGTTTTTCTGTTTCAATTTCAATTAAGTCCATCTCGTTTATGATTGATATTGTTTGTGAAGCCGATTACTGGATTAGGAGTGGCAAAAGTTGTTGATTCGAGTAACCCTAATTTCAAAGAAGGGGATTTGGTATGGGGAACAACTGGATGGGAAGAGTACTCCATTATCAAATCTACTGATGGCCTCTTTAAAATTCACCATACTGATCTTCCCCTTTCTTACTACACTGGACTTCTTGGTATGCCTTTCTACACTATACCATTTGTATGCTTGGCTCTGGTTTTTGTTTTTTTAGGCTGGTATGATATGGTTTCTTAAAAGTTCTTGTTTGGATAAATGGTATCTAGGTTGCACGGACACGCCAGAGTGTTACGGACACGGACAAGTGAATACGGCATTTTGGAAAAAATATGCATTTGGATACGGCTTGGACACGACAACTAAAATAAATTATCAAACATAAATATTCATATATGATAAAATTCATATCATCCATAGTTATTTGATCATTACAAACAACAAAAAAACAAATCGAAAATAGTTGCTATGTCATGTCTTGTAATTTTATTGCACATGTTAATACCTTTACGAGCTATGTGTAACAAATATGTTTTAACTCTAGTGTACGACGCTTACTTTTCTTGCACACGTTGTTGCATTTAAATGTCATATTACCGACCCCCACTAAATTTTTCTATTTTTATCACGTATTTCCACAAAGGATTTTCATTAACTTCTACGTGGAGTGTCTGAGGTGTGTCCGCAGAGTGTCCATCCTAGGTGGAGTGACCGTTTGAAATTTGGAGTTTCGGACACGTGCCCGACGAGTGTCTGGAGTGTCGGTGTCCGACACGGGGACGTGCCATGTTGTGGAGTGTCCATGCTTCGTAGGATGGTATGTTATTGTATAGTTTTCTTAAATTTTTAGTTTAATTTGAATGAGAACCATGGTGAACCACCAAATCCATGATTCTGTTGTAATGTATCATATAAAAAACTATGGGGAACCATACTTAAAAAAAGAACCATATAACCGAACAAAAAATTTTAAATTAGAATCATACTGTACTATAATGTAGCACAATGAACCATGAAAAAACCATGAGCCAAAAATACTGTATTCATCATGTTATAATTGTTTGGCCTTATCTGTCAGTTTAAATATAACTTCAAATTTCAACATAGAAGCATTCACCACATATGACATCAACAATAATACAAGTATTGTTTAGATCATTAGTTTTATGATCATTGTTAATTACTATAGTTTATGCAAAATTAAGTAATTTTTGTGTTCGATCGATTAGGAATGCCTGGAATGACTGCATATGCTGGATTTTACAAGGTTTGTAGTCCAAAGAAAGGAGAATATGTATATGTTTCGGCAGCAGCAGGTGCAGTGGGTCAGCTTGTTGGCCAATTTGCAAAATTAATGGGCTGTTATGTTGTTGGAAGTGCTGGATCTCAACATAAGGTACATCAATCTATCCTCATTAGTTTAATATTCTACGTTATATTATCTGATTTTGATTCTGTTGCTTGATTATTATGTTCAGGTAGATTTACTGAAGAACCAATTCGGGTTCGACGAAGCCTTCAATTACAAAGAAGAACCTGACTTGAATGATGCTTTGAAAAAGTACTTTCCGGAAGGAATAGACATATATTTTGAGAATGTTGGTGGCAAAATGTTAGATGCGGTTCTTCTAAACATGAGAACTCATGGACGAATTGCCGCATGTGGAATGATCTCACAGTACAATCTCGCCCAGCCTGAAGGTGTGCATAACTTGATGAGTTTAGTGTACAAAAGGGTACGAATACAAGGATTTGCTGTGTTTGACTATTATTCGGAATATGACAAGTTCTTGGAGCTTGTCATTCCATACATTAGAGAAGGGAAGATAGCATATGTGGAGGACATTGCGGAAGGTTTAGAGAATGGACCGGCTGCTCTTGTTGGTTTGTTTCCGGGTCGAAATGTCGGAAAACAGCTAGTTGTAGTTTCCCATCCCTAGAAATATTATGTATGGAAAAGGTTGTAGTGAAAAATAAAGGATTGTGTTAAAGTTGGTTTGGTCTTTGGACTTGGAAGTTGATCTCATGGCCAGAGCTAAACCAAAATTACATGCTAAAGTATACTTGGGTTTACATTTTCTTTGACAGTCCTAATTAAATATGGCACAAGCCCATTTAATTAACAAGTTTAGTGCTAGGCAAGTTTAGCCCATATCCCATGGAAAGCAAATTCAGTGTTTAGAAAGCCCTTAAAAATTATTGACAAAATTATGGAAAGAATTTGATGTGTGTTCCCTGGTAGAATGAAGCTTGAATAATTCTGAAGTCGTGATGAACACTTTTAGATTGAAATTTATTTGGTGGTTCTACCAAATAATTTAATTGGATAAAATTAAGATTCACAAAAGTTTAGAACGAATGTTTGTTGTGATGTTATGAATCGTATGAATGTCTGTAAAATGTTGTCTCCGGTATCTCTATATATAGAGAATCGAAATAACCGTTCAAAGTTAACTACTTTTGCAATTCTTTTCGTCCAAAATCAGCGTGTCGTGACCGTGACTCCAGTTTCATGATCGTGACATCAAAAGTCCAAACAAACTGTTTCTCAGTATATGCGTGTTGCGACCGCGACTCCTAGTGTCGCGATTGCTTTTCCAAGCTGCTTATTTTGAAAGTTTCATTTTTTAGTTTTTTTAATAAGCAGCAGACAGCTTCTAATTAACTAGTGTAAATAATTAAAATATGTTGTTCAAAATCAAAATATGCAGTTCTATTTAAATTTTATGAAAGCAACTTATTTTGACAGCAGCTTAATAAATAATACCAAACTCGCCGTTAATAATTCTGTAGCTCGTATGCCACTTTACTGTTCGTACAGCTACAAAGATCAGCCAGCCGTGGGTCTAAAACTCAGTGGAACCTCTCGTATGTGTACAAATTATACAGTGAGTAGGGTGTAAGCTGTTCATGTTTTTCTCTGACAGGCAACTATCATCATTCAAACAATTATGATAAATAGATTGTTGTACACCATTAATTTCAAGTTATGCAAGAACATCAATATCCTAAATGAATAGTGTCCACACATTTTGTCCCAAAAAATCCCCTTTAACTTTTGTTGAAGATGGTGAATTGCAGAACTTTAGATATGTTCTCACATTGAATAATTGCATTTCATCAAATCTCACAAATTAACTTAGCGTGGCTTTGATTGATTACATTCTTAACAATGGCGAGCAACGGTGAACAAGTTACGAGTAACAGGCAGATTATTCTCAAACACCATGTTTCTGGTTTCCCAAAGGAATCTGATATGGAAGTGAGAATCAGTAGCATTAGCCTGAAATTACCCCAAGATTCTAATGGGATTCTTGTGAAGAATCTCTATCTCTCCTGTGATCCCTATATGCGAATACTGATGACCACCAACGAACAGTCTTCGAGCATCTTCAGTTCCTACACTCCGGGCTCTGTGAACTCTCTTTTTCTCTTTCTCTTTTGTTCTGTTTTTCTTTTTCTCATCCATTTTTAGAATATTTGAACTCATTCAGTACCTTTTGTTGGTGAAAATGTGAAGCCAATTACTGGATTTGGAGTGGCAAAAGTTGTGGAATCAAAAAACCCTAATTTCAAAGAAGGAGAATTAGTATGGGGAACAATTGGATGGGAGGAGTACTCTCTCATTACATCGCCAGAAACCCTCTTCAAAATTCACCATACTGATCTTCCTCTTTCTTACTATACTGGACTCCTTGGTAGGTACTACTAAATATTTACGTTTCTGTGTTTTTTTACCGAAGAATATAGTCTGTTATATCAAATCAGAGTTGATTAATAGAGCATTAACTTGTTAACTTAGGGATGGCTGGATTGGCTGCATACGGGGGATTTTACGAGGTTTGTAGTCCGAAAAAAGGAGAGTACGTATATGTTTCAGCGGCAGCAGGTGCAGTGGGTCAACTGGTTGGCCAGTTCGCTAAACTGATGGGCTGCTATGTTGTTGGAAGTGCTGGATCTCAAGAAAAAGTAACACCAAATAATTTCAATTCGAGTTATGAATCTGAACTTTTGTTTTGCTTATATAACTTATGTTCAGGTCGATTTACTGAAGAGCAAATTCGGGTATGATGAGGCATTCAATTACAAAGAAGAACCCGATTGGAATGCTGCTTTGAAAAGGTCAGTAACAAAGTGTTTATGATTCATTGCTTCATTGCATTATATATCCAAATTTGCTAAGTTTCATTGGTCATATAACAATTACAGATGTTTTCCGGAAGGAATAGACATATATCTTGAGAATGTCGGGGGCAAAATGTTAGACGCGGTTCTTCTAAACATGAGAGTTCATGGACGAATCGCTGTGTGTGGAATGATATCACAGTACAATCTAGCTCAGCCAGAAGGAATATGCAATTTGATGACTATAGTATACAAAAGGGTACGTATACAAGGATTTTTCGTATTTGATTATGATTACAAGAAGTTCTTGGAAGTGGTGTTGCCTTACATAAAGGAGGGTAAGATAAATTATGTGGAGGACATTGTTGAAGGTCTAGAGAATGGTCCTGCTGCTCTTATCGGCCTTTTCACGGGCCGAAATGTCGGGAAACAAGTCGTTGTAGTTTCCCATGATTGATCTCATACTCTTGCTCATCCAAAAGTTCTAGAGTATCTGATTAATGAGATTTCATCCTAAATAAAGGTAGCATATGCAGTTGCTTTTACATTTGATAGAGAATATATTCTATCTCAGATTATCATATATGTAAATTTTGTGTTTAAGACTGCACATGCCAGTGGATATGCTATATTATTAGTTTATTTTAGGCTTAATGCATATCTAGCTACTTGAATTTGTCTCAAAAAACTCACTGCCCCCTGAACTTGTAAAGTGTACTCATAGCTCCCTCAATTTTCAAAAAGTGTACCACTTTGCTCCCTAAATACCACGTGTCAATTTCTGATAGGTTTGACTATCAAAGACGTCATTTTTCTAATTTTTTTTGTCTCCAATCAGAATCTGACACGTGACATTTAAGGAGTTAAGTGGAGCACTTGTTAAAAGTTAAAAAAACTACAGAATCACTTTAAAAATTTAGAAAATCAATAAATTTTTTTTAATAAATTTAAATAATTAGATATACGGGTATATACACGTTCAAAACAATGATTAAAATTAGAACATACATTTTGATGATACCCATTACCCAAGCAATAAAGCCTACGGAGCCCAGATCTAGTTTAACCAGCGAAAGACTTTGACTTTTTCAAATTTGATAATAAGTTGGGGAATTGGAAGGGAAATTGTAAATAGGGTTTGATTAAAATACTTATTTTTTTACTTTCTCTTTCTACAAAAAATTGTTTAGTTACTATTTTAATTTTTGCTTTTTAATTTGTACATTCCTTCCACGATGCCATTCATTTCTTCTTCATATATTTTTTTATTTTATTTTACATTTATCTCGCAAATTGTTAATTTTTTTGATATGCGTTATAGAGTTTTTTGTTCATCTCGTTTTTATCTTTTAAAGTAGATCCATGATGATATATTTTTTTCAAGTTTTTAATTTTGAAGATATGTAACATATGATACAAGCATTATACCTAAATTTTACCAACATTATACAATGTGTGAAAAACCTGCATTATACCGGCATTTTTTAAGGTGCGAAAAACCAGCATTTACCAGCGTTATACAAGGTGTGAAAAACCAGCATTTTATCAGCATTATATAAGGTGTGAAAGACTAGCATTATACCAGCATTACACAAGGTGTGAAAAAATCAACATTTTACCAGGTGACGAAAAGTTAGGAAAAATTTTGAAAAAAATATATCTCAATGGATGGATAAGTAAAGAAAATTAAAAAGAAACGTGTGGAACGTATGTAATATTGTGGAATGTATTGAAGCGTATGGATGTTGATAGTATTATCTGATTTAAATTTTTTTATTGTTGACCAAACTTTTAATTAAAACTATTATTGAGTTTTGATATATTTATGTACTTTTCCCAATTTAAAACTATATTTGAACAAAACTTTACACTAGTATATAACTCTAGTTCATATATTATTTCTTGGAAAGAAACTCTTTATATAAAGTTTTTATTTTACTACAATTGTCATCACCTATTGACATTCGAATGACACTTGTCACAACTTGTCCTAATTATAATCATCAACTCATCAATTTGCTTTCCCCTTTCATACATATCAGTACACTTCATCACAAGCCTATTTGTGACTTAGGCATTTCTTCTTTGTTTGACATGGATACACTTATATGCATGACAAGTCCGCTTCTAATTAGGTTTAATATTCTTTAATAATAACATCAATATCATCAATAAATAGTATCCACTCATTTTGTCCCCAAAAAATTCCCGTTAACTTTAGTCGAAGATTTCAGCATAATTCTCCATATTCTAGGTAGCACCGACACGGAAACAGAAACGGAAATCGACACCAACACCGGGAAATGCAATTTCTAAAAAAAATTAGGCTAATTTAGGTTAGAAAACTAGGGGAAAAGTGTCTTTAGGTTTCCGACACCGATATAAAATGTGGAAACGGCTGTATCTAGGAGTTTCCGTGCTTACTTGCTCACATTATATACATGCATTTCGTCTAATCTCGCAAATTAATTTGGCGTGGCTTTGATATTGATTACATTCTAAACAATGGCGAGCAGAGTTACGAGTAACAAGCAGATTATTCTCAAACACCATGTTTCTGGTTTCCCAAAGGAATCTGATATGGAAGTGAGAATCAGTAGCATTAGCCTGAAATTACCCCAAGATTCTAATGGGATTCTTGTGAAGAATCTCTATCTCTCCTGTGATCCCTATATGCGAATACTGATGACGACCAACGAACAGTCTTCGAGCATCTTCCCTCCCTACACTCCAGGCTCAGTATACTCTCCTTTCTCTTCTGTTTTGATTTTTCTTATCTGTTTTCAAAAACATTAGAACTCATTCGTTACAATCTGTTTGTGAAACTATGTAGCCAATTACAGGGCTAGGAGTAGCAAAAGTTATGGAATCGAAAAACCCAAATTTCAAAGAAGGAGAACTAGTATGGGGAACAATTGGATGGGAAGAGTACTCTCTTATTACATCGCCAGAAACCCTCTTCAAAATTCACTATACCGATCTTCCTCTTTCTTACTATACTGGACTCCTTGGTACGTAGTACTAAACATTTACATTTCTTGTTTTTTTACTGAAGAACGTGGTCTGTTAGAGTTGATTAATAAAACATTAATTTGTTAACTCAGGGATGCCTGCATTGACTGCATACGGGGGATTTTACGGGGTTTGTAGTCCAAAGCAAGGAGAGTACGTATATGTTTCAGCAGCAGCAGGTGCAGTGGGTCAACTTGTCGGCCAGTTTGCTAAATTGATGGGCTGCTATGTTGTTGGAAGTGCCGGATCTCAAGAAAAGGTAATACAAGATTGGAAATCGACTTTGAAATTGATGGTTTAGGAAATCAGTTATGATTTGTTTATGGTGTGATTTTCATGTTAGGATTGCATATAAAATGTGATTGGATTTGTTTCTCATGAATTTTATTTGAGTAATCTCATAATGTATTCTCCGTGTGTTTCTTATCAATAAAAATATATTAATCTTTTTCTCTTTTTTTTCTTTTTTGTTTGTGCTCCATATTTTATAACAAATAATTTCACTATGGCTTTTCTAAAATTATGTTTTGCTTGTTTCACTTATGTTCCGGTCGATTTAGAGAAGAGCAAATTCGGGTATGATGAGGCATTCAATTACAAAGAAGAACCTGACTTGAATGTTGCTTTGAAAAGGTAGTTTCCGGAAGGAATAGACATATATTTTGAGATTGTTGGGGGCAAAATGTTAGATGCTGTTCTTCTTAACATGAGAACCCATGGACGAATAGCTGTGTGTGGAATGATCTCATAGTACAATCTGGCTCAGCCTGAAGGAATCTGCAATTTGGCGACTACAATATTCAAAAGGGTACGCATACAAGGATTTTTTGCGTTTGATTATGACTACCAGAAGTTCTTGGAAGTGGTGTTGCCTTACATAAAGGAGGGGAAGATAAATTATGTTGAGGACATTGTTGAAGGCCTAGAGAATGGTCCTGCTGCTCTTATCGGCCTTTTCACTGGCCGAAATGTCGGGAAACAAGTCGTTGTAGTTTCCTGTGATTGATCTCAACTCTTTCACATCCAAAACTTACAGAGTTATGCAACGCATGGCATGTTAAGTAAGACTTCATATCATACAATAAAGGTAGCATATGTAGTTGTACTCCATATATATATATATATATATATATACACGAAAGACTTCTTTTACACATGTTCTCATATTTAGTGTCACTCCATAGAGCAACCGACACATGTACCACTATCTCCATTTTTTTATTCTTTTCACTACATAATGAGATATGTATCAGTTGTTATATGGAGTGACACTATATCGGGAGCCATATAAAATTTGCCATCTAAAAATATGTTAACAATGTAAATTATGTGTGACCCTTTTTTAATTTGATGTGTCTGTATGTGTGGGAGTGAGTTTAGAAGTTTGCAATATGTGTTGATTTTACCGTTCAAATAATTTCTATAGAATGTGTATTGTTTTCACTTTAATCAATACATTGTATTTATGTTAACCATTTTTATTTTAGAAATTTTTTTTCTTAATGTTTCTTTTAGAAATAACTTTCAATACAATAGTTAGAACATGCATTTTGAGCATACCCATTACCCAGATATAAGGCCCACGGAGCCCAGATCCAATTTAACCAGACATTGACTTTTTTAAATTTTATAATGTCTAGAAATAATTTTACGGGTAAATAAAAAAGAATGAAAAAGAATTAAATTGAATTCACGTGATAAAATTTAATTTAATTAATTTTTTTAAATAAATTATTTGTTTGAAACCTTCATTTGTATTAGAGAATTCAATTGATAGATAATAGGTTTCTTTAACATTTTTTTAAAATTATTTATACAATTAATTTCATTCTTCAAAATAAAAAAAATCTGTGAAGGATAATATGGTAAAATAATATCTAAAATATTAGCCTAAATGAATCTCATTAAAATTATACAACTTTTAGCAAGATTTATATTCCTTACATTCACAAGAATTCAAATCTTGCATGATTTGAATTCTATCGATATTTTTTTGTTCCAAAACAAGAGAATTTGACAAAATAAATTCAGTGAGCTTTTCAAACACAAATAAATTCAGTGAGCTTTTCAAACACACCCAATAAGATAAGAAATCCATCTATATTAATTGCATCCTATTTTTTCTTTAAAAAAATTAGCTCATATGGGTTTATAATAATAATAACGGAAAACCTTATCCATTCGGCCTGAGTATGGATTCGAACCTATATGGTATTTTAAAAAAGTCTATGCACAAGCGTTACAATAGATCCATAAAGCATCGCAATAGCTACCGAACATCTCTATTACAGGCTGAAATGATATAGAATAATTTTAGAGTTATTCTCATGGTTTTCAGAACGGACCGGCCATCAAACCGGTGAAAACAGTGGTTCATAGATTTAAGGTTCAACCGAATTAAATCAGTGGTCAAACCGGATTTTCTTAAAACATGTAAAAATATTAAATATTTTATATAATTTGATATTAAACATGTAACATAAGTTATACTCATATAAAAATTAATACTATTAAATAAAGTATCTTATAATTTAAAGTTATATTTCAAATAAAAATAAAACACAAGATAATAACTAATATAATCTAATAAAAGAATGCAAACCGAATTTCATATTGTGTAAATTGGATAAAAAAAAGTTAATAAATTTGATTCATGATTTATAAAACTACGCATTAAAAGAATTAAAATTTATACAAAGTTATATATTCATTTAATATAAATTTAATCAAAAAACTTGGAGTAACGTTATTTAAAAAATTTGTATATTATTTCGTTATGAAAAATATTTAAAACTGTTATTGAAAGAAATATTTTAAATTTAATAAAATGTGTAGTTTATCAAATAAAAAAATATTTATTATGTTTTTTATAATAAAATATTATTAAAATAATTTAAAAATTTATAATATATAATATAAAAGGTATATAAGGAGAAAATGTTACCACTCGTGTGTGGTAGCTCAGTTGGTAGAGTATATATTGAAACATATGTCGGAGGTTTTGTGTTCAATTCCCACCACCAATAATTTTTAAAAAATTATGAATTAAGAGAACAAGAAACCAGTCATCGATTAAATCAACCGATTTTAAATCGAATCGACCAATTTAACCGATCATTAATCGATTCTTAACTATATCAAAAATTCAATTAAACTAAACTAAATTAAATATCATTTCCCATCGAATCCAATCCAATCAAATAATCTGATCTAATTTTTAAAATCATAATTATTCTCATCGATTTAATTCAATGATTTAAAAGTATCTATGAAAAAAAAATAGTAAAATTACTTGTTATATCGATAATACGCATACCTAAACCTTCACCACAGAGCAACACCTTGTTGGTGGGCCCAGATTCACTTTAACTAGCGAAGACTTTGACTTCCAAATTAGACAATAACTATTACCTCTGTACGAAAACAAGCTAAAGCTACGAACAATGGCGGACGAGGAACAACTGGTGACCAACAAACAGCTTATCTTGAAAAACTATGTTACTGGTTTTCCCAAAGAGTCCGACATGGAAACAGTCACCTCTTCTATTAAGCTAAAGATCCCAGAATCTACTAAAGATGCTGTCTTGGTCAAGAATCTTTACTTGTCTTGGTCAAGAATCTTTACTTGTCATGAACTCTCGCCCTACTGCTTCCCATAATCCTACCTACCAACCTGGGCAGGTTAGTTTCTGCTTGCTTAATTAATTTTAGGGTTTGGACACTAATTCTTGTTTTGGTTTGATTTTAATTAGTTAAATGAACCCATTTGATTGGGGAACGTAAATATGGAATTCAATTTCATTTCTTGGTTCATGATTGAGGAATTGATGAAATCAAAATTTGAATGAGAGCCTATTAGAGGATTTGGTGTGGTGAAAGTATTGGAGTCAACACACCCAAATTACAAGAAAGGGGATTTGGGATGGGGTTCTACAGTGTGGGAAGAGTACAGTCTCATTATATCCCCTGAGCTTCTTATTACAATTGACCATACTGATTTGCCTCTTTCCTACAATACTGGAATTCTAGGTCAGTCTGTATTTTTGCTTTCATTTTTATTTGGTTCATTTATGCTTCTTTGTAACATGAACTGATTGTGCAAACTAGTTTCAAGGCCAATGTTTCTCTATTATAAATTATAATATTGTCAAGGCCCCGTTGTTTTCAATTTTTGAAAGTTGAACTAAACTTATTTTAGTGTATATTTATAACTACGCATAGCTGAATTGAACTGAACTGAATTGAATTGTAGTCCAAGCGAACATGGCCTAAATATGAATTGATGTAGGGATGCCTGGAATGACTGCATATGGTGGATTTTATGAAGTGTGTAGTCCGAAAAAAGGAGAATATGTATATGTTTAGGTGCAGTGGGTCAGCTTGTTGGCCAATTCGCTAAATTGATGGGTTGTTATGTTGTTGGAAGTGCTGGATCTCAAAATAAGGCACATTAATCTATCCTTTTTAATATAAAATAAAGGCATATATTAATATCATATAAACAGTACGAGCCTAGAAATAGAGATAGCAATAATTCCATAACCAGGAATAAAAGAATTACGGAGGGCAATAAAAGTTAATCTCATAAGGGTAGTAAAATTAAAAACAACAAAACGCAACCAACTACAATATTTTTGCCAAGCATCTTGGAATATGAACTCTTAAAGCCTAGGTAGCACCAAAACGGATACAGACACGACACGAAAACAGACACCGACATCAGGAAACGCCAACTCTGAAAATATATAGGCTAAGAAACTGGCGAGAAACGTGGAAACGCCACTACCTAGGAGTTTTCGTGCTACCCAGCCTAAAGCTTTAAATCCCAAAAATACCACAAAACAACCAGAAGCTCTTGACACCAAATATTAGATCTAAAGAGACCATTGAACAAGGGCAAAGATCTGTAGATCTACATTAAAACAATCGGTTATGGCGAAGATAAATCACTTCCGTCAAACAGTATATCTGAGAGATCTTGAGTAAATTTTGTAGATCTGAACCCGAAAGCTTAAAAACTCCAAGATGAGGAGAGAAAATTATAGTCATAATAACATACAACAAAGAAAGGGGGAAAATAGCTGGAAAGAAAAACAATGAAAAATGGGTTTTGGGATGGAGATGAAAGCCAGCAATGGCTTTTTTCCCTCTTAAGGTTTAGAGTGAGAAGCTTTGAAAAAGAGAGAAAGGTCTATCCCATTAGTCTTTTTTAAATGAATCTTGAGTTCGGCAAATACTGGCTCCAACAATAACAACATTACTCTAATGGCTCCCGCACAAATGGGGTAAGGGGGGGTCGGGTGTACGCAACCTTACCCCTGTAATTACAGAGAGGTTGTTTCCAATTGACCCTAAATTAGAGTTGCAAACAGCTATCCGTGACATCATAATAAAAAGAAGCTCAGACAGTTTAATGAATCATTTTGCTTTAGTCCATTATAATCTAAAGCCAAAGAATGGTGAATCTTTGGCCCCATCGAAATAATGGACAACGGCAAATACCGGCTCCATTTATTAAAATTGAAAAAGAAAAAAAACAAAGAAAAGAAAAAAGAGAAATAAAAAACATCTCAAGATGTTGACAAAATCAATCACAATATAGTGTGATCCTAATGATTTAAAGATCCACAATAGTTACGCAATCCAAACAGCCTTTCTGGCACAACTGAACTGTAGCCGGCATGGTAGGAACTTTAATATTGTACATATGATCTGATTTTGTTTATTTATTATTATGTTCAGGTAGATTTACTGAAGAACAAATTCGGGTTCGACGAAGCATTCAATTACAAAGAAGAACCCGACTTGAATGCTGCTTTGAAAAGGTCTGTACTCGATATGCATGATGCATTGCTTCATTGCATCACAATCCAAATTTGCTAAGTTTCATTGGTCATATAATAAATACAGATACTTTCCGGAAGGAATAGACATATATTTTGAGAATGTTGGTGGCAAAATGTTAGATGCGGTTCTTCTAAACATGAGAACCCATGGACGAGTCGCTGTGTGTGGAATGATCTCACAGTACAATCTAGCACAGCCTGAAGGTTTGTGTAACTTGATGAGTATAGTATACAAAAGGGTACGCATACAAGGATTTGTAGCCTCTGACTATTATTCCCAGTACGGAAAATTCTTGGATATCGTGTTGCCTAACATCAAACAAGGGAAGATAACATGTGGAGGACATTGCCGAAGGTTTAGAGAATGGCCCGACTGCTCTCGTTGGTTTGTTCACCGGTCTGAATGTCGGGAAACAAGTGGTTCTAGTTTCCCATGAGTAATCCACAACTGTTGGTGACATTAATAGAGATTCAGGACAAAGATATACCTCTGTTTTATTATCTAGAGAGCTTCCATACTGCTCATACTTTTTGAAAGCAAGTAAAGCATACTTGATCTTGTTTCATTTCACCTGGAACATTTGCAAATCAAATTAGTTAAAAGACACTATCACTAGTATTGCCTGTTTAACCGAGTTTTAATCAGTGGTTTTATCGGCAACTACTTTCAGAAAAAATACATAAATATTTATATATTTATGGCATAGGTATATATCAATACGCTTTTGTGGATTCTTGTTTCGCCTATGTTTTCATTTTGAACCGGATATACTCGTGATTTGTATACCACAAATTTTAATCTAACGTACCAAAATCAGTAATGATACGTAGTTTTACTGATTGAACCAGGTGATACTGTACGGTATTGATAACACTCCAGTTGATCTACAATTGTTATTTCATTCAGAAACCATGGTCTTTATGATGAAATATTGACTGGCAAAATTCATTGCTTATACGGAAGCTATTAATCTAATACATAGAAGTAAGCCGCCTATAAACACTAAGAATTTATATAAATAAAAAGCATACAATTATTGAAAAAATGTTAAAAGTAGCCCTCTGCTCTTAGCAGCCTCAGTTACTGGAGATTACAAATTTATAACAAAGCACTGAAGAAACCAACTAAAGGGAGACAAACCATGCATATCTACCATTTTGTTCAACTTTTGTATACATGGCTTCCAATTATTGCAGTAAAGTATAGATTTTTTTATACTATTCCATTATTTTATAAGCCTAAATCAGCATATACATCTACTAAGACCACACTAGTATAAAAAGCCAACCAAATATCTAATCCATCTGTGAAGAGAAAGAGAGAGAAATAAAAATCGAAAGTGAGATGGCAAGCAACAAGCAGGTGATTTGCAGGGAAGAAATATCAGTTTGTAAGAAATTCCTCCATTTCACTTAAGCTTCCAATAGGATCAAATGCTGTGTTGGTAAAGAATCTTTATTTGTCCTGTGATCCTTATATGAGAGGTGTCAAGGATAAATCCAGATACCGCCTTTTCTACTCCTTCTCTACTGATTCTGTAAGCATAAATTACATGGATATATTAGTGTTATCCTTTTCTTTTCTTATCTTATCTTTTATTTATGAATGTTAGCAATTGATAATGGCAGCCAGTAGTTGGGTATGGAGTGGCAAAAGTATTGGAGTCCGGAAGCCCCGATTTCAAGGAAGGAGACATAGTTTGGGGGGTCACCAAATGGGAAGAATACAGTGTCTTAACTGACCTTAACACCCTTGTTAAAATCCACCATACTGATATACCTCTTTCCTATTATATCGGACTTCTTGGTGAGTTATCTCCGGATTTTATAATGGGAGCCAGGTGTTTTGCATCTTTTTCTCATCCAAACAGTTAAGTATTCTTCACCGTTGGATGGGAACAAGATGCAAAACACCTGACTCCCATTATAAAATCCCGAGTTTTCTGTGCTATATGTATAATATAAGTTGTATATCTGAATGACATAATAAAATACTGTTTTGGAATTGGATATGTATAAAAAAATGAAGGAATGCCGGGGCATACTGCATATGTTGGGTTCCATGAAATATGTGCTCCAAAGAAAGGAGAGAAAGTGTTTGTGTCATCTGCATATGGTGCCATTGGCCAAATAGTTGGCCAGTTAGCAAAGCTTATGGGCTGCTATGTGGTTGGTAGTGCTGGTACCAAAGAAAAGGTATTTCTATTTATTTATCTATTAATCAGAGTTAAATGACTTGGATTATATCGTTTATTTAGTACTATATTGATATTTTTCTTTTGGACTTTTTTATGACAAATTAAGGTTGGCATTCTGAAGAACAAGTTAGGATTTGATGATGCTTTTAACTATAAAGAAGAGCATGACTTGGATGCTGCACTGAAAAGGTGATTAATTTTTTTCGAAGAGAAATCAAAAAACAATATAAATTAGTAGTTTAGGAGGAAATTGGAACTGGTCAATTCGATCTTCAAAAAAACCGGTGAATTCGTGAACTAGTCAGAAGTACTTATTGTCTCCACATCTAATAAAATTTTGTACAAATACAATATTTTTGCAGGTATTTTCCAGAAGGAATAGACATATTTCGAGAACGTAGGTGGAGAAATGGTCGATGCAGTACTAGTAAACATGAGAGTTCATGGGAGAATCGCTGCTTGTGGAATGATTTCTCAGTATGATCTTGAAAAGCCAGATGGAGTCAAAAACTTGATGCACATTGTTTACAACAGAATCAGAATGGAGGGCTTCCTGGTTTATGATTATAATCATCTATATCCCAAGTTTTTGGAGTATGTAATACCTTATGTAAAAGAAGGAAAGATCACTTATATGGAAGAAGTAAATGAAGGTATTGAGAGTGGACCTGCTGCTTTAGAACGACTCTTCAAGGGTCAAACCACGGGAAAAGGGGTCGTTGTTGTCTCACGAGATTGATTGATGGAATATCTCGGAGTACTCTTTTTCTCTGGTATTTAGACTTATGAATGCATGATTATATTGTTCATTTAGGATCAATGAAACTTAAGACCGAGTATTGTTGTCTTATATGTTTTTGAGATAGTGAGATAACAAGTATATATAATAGCTATTGCATTGGCAGTCCAATGTATATCTATACTTCTGTTTATCAATGTCTGTTTATATTGATAATAATGTTAATAAACTGAGGTTCTTGCAACTCTTGAAGCTGTAATAAGTGTGGTTACATTAAACTATTTCCAATAAATGACACGTCAATGCGAATTTGGAGTCGATTAGCTCAACAAACTCAAATTATATGCACATTTTAACACCATGATACTTAAAGTAAATTTGAAGTCAAAATTTTGTAATGCTTTAATAGCTCATGACATTTTCTCTTACAAACACTTTAGTGTTGCTTAATTTTTGTTTTTCTATGGATTCTTTTGTTTATATTTTTATTATTAATAATATTTGAGTTCGAGTTTACTCTTCGGGCTCTTTGGGTACTAACCTAGTTGGGATTCATGTCCTTTAACACCATGATATATGCTTAAAGTAAATTTGAAGTTAAGATTGTCTCGAACAAGCTTACCACATAGAGCCGCAACTTTATGATCAATCTCTCCAGCGAAGGTGAACTACGAAGTGCACATACAATTCTGGGGAGATGCTCGAAATCAAGTCCATTCAGAGTCAAAATTTTGCTATTTATCAATGGATAAGACATGCCTCTCGTCGCTAAAGCTGATAAAATCTTCAAACACAACGAAACATTGAATACTTGGTTAAAAAAGAAAGTTCAAAAACACACTTCATTTTTATTTATAGAAAGGAGATTATGAAGGAGCCAAGGTTTGATCCTTGGTCATCCCCATCCACTCTTTGTGGATGTACCAATTGTACCAAGTCCAATTCTAAAACACAATTCAAATGGCAATGAATGTAAAACTTAGCAATTCAAGAGGAGTTTTGTGTCTAGAAGTTACCGGAATAAATAGACTCCCGAGGCGTATCTCCTTGACATTCCGAAGCTGCTCAAGGATCATCGTGATCACATTTTCAGTACCCAATTCAACAGTCGCACAAAGTAAAGTTGGCAAATTTATCAAATTAAATGATTTAATATCCAAACCATATACATTCAACTCCTCGAGGTTTGGACATGAAACCTCAACTGCACAGTTTTCACTCTCCAATCGTCCTAAAACTAGTTTTTTCAAAGATTTTGAGGCAACTACAAGCTGATCAGCAAACCGACAGTCTACTAATTCCAACGACTGAAGTAATCCACTTCTAGCTAAAACCTTCTCAATTATTTCAGCAGGAAAAATATTAGGGCACATAGCACCATACAATTCCTCAATAGAGAATTCCTCAAGATTCGGACATGAAATTTCAATACGATTATAGCACATTCAAACCTTTACAAAGACCAATGTTTTCAAAGATTTGGAAGCAATAACATCTTTCCTATTTATCGGTCGACCAGTAAGATTGATTAGTTCTAATGATTCAATCAATGGACAACCAGATAAAACAATTCCAATCGATTCCCCTAATGGCAAACTTGAACCATTCATCTTCAATGACTTGAGAGACCCCCAATTTACACTCCAATTAGGGCTAAAGTAACAATTAATCAACTCCAGTTTAACAAATGAAGAATTGACTGTGAGAAATTCGGGCAACATATATGGAGCTACCTTATCAGGGGAATAGTAGATCAAAACTAGCTCCTCAACTGTTTTTCCCATTGCAAAATGGATTTTGGAACTAAAATCGGGATCCAGTTCAAAGTCATAACGAAGGCTTAATCTATTGATTTTTGAACAGGTGTTGAGAAGCAGAGAATTACCGATGGATCTGCCGTATTCTTCATCGGAAAATGCTAGTGATTCCTCCTCAGTCATATCGAGCACACTAGGGGGATGGAAAATGAGAACCGGAACATGAGTCCATTGATTCCGCCACCTTTTCGATAAAATGCCCGTACGAATCGCATCTTTGGTTGAGGGCAATAAGGAGAGGATATAGTGAATGATTGAATCTGGTAAATCACTGACTCGGTCTAGCATCTTCCGCCTTTTGTTTTCCTTAATTTTGAAGGCGATTACCGGTGATGATCCACCACTCTGAGTGGCGTTTTCCGACGAATTTGAAGAACCGCCGCTTGCCTCCTCCCTTAGGGATTGTGACTGCTGTGGAAGAAAAGGCCCAATTGGGGAAAAAATGGGGACTTTCGGTTTGTAAAAGAAAAAAATTGTTTTTTAATGTTATTTTGGGCGGATACTTTCCCGCCAAACGGAAAGTATTTTTTTATGAATTTATAATTTAAAAAAAAAAATTTAAGTGCCTTTGGCATTAGTTCAAGTATAAATTGTTGATTTGCAAGTGAGGGTTCGTCTTTCCCGATTTCTAATCGAGAGTCTAATTCCCAATTCTGTTGTTACAGGGGAGAGAAGACCAAATTAGTGGGGTTGTCAGATTCTCTCATTGAGCATATTTTGTTATTTTTGCCTTCAATCAAATAAGATATTCAAACTGAAATCATGTCTTAACAGTGACTTAACCAATGGTCTCTTGTTCTGATTCTCATTTTCGATTCAACTGGTAAGAATGATGAAAACTTTTCTCAATGACCGTACTTTGAATTTCTGATTTAGGTTATTTCCTTGAATTGTTTAGTAGTAGGAAGATAAGAAGAAAAAGAAATCCATCGATCGAGTTCATCCCTACAATATTCGGATTTCGGAAATTCTTTTGAGAATATGACAATAGACAGGAGTGATTCTTCAATTCTTTGAAGGGGAGAAGTATTGCTATCTATTCCTGTCTGAAATTCGTCATTTGTAAAATAATGAATTTTCTTAGAGAGAAGGGTAGGAGAGACATGACTGAATGATCCGTCACGATCATCTTTTCCTCTAAAATTAAAATAAAAATATGCAATATGTCAATGTCAATTCAGCTAGGGGACGTAAATTTCCAAGAAATCGCTTGTCATATACAATTTCAGCCAATTAAATAGGAAGATTTGTACACATTCTAAATAGGGTAAATAATTATAATCTCCTCATGTTTTGTACTAATACATTACTACATCCCTTAATTTTATCAATACAGTTTAAACCTTCATATGTTTTATTTCTAGCTAACTAAAGCATCTTTATGTTAACTTTTTTTAACTTTTCCATCCAAATAGCTAATACACTACTAGACCCCTTAATTTTATCAACACAGTTTAAACCTTTTATTTCTAGCTAACTAAAACCTCTTTATGTTAACTTTTTTTAACTTTTACATTCAAATAGTTTTTGTATTGTCTTTATTTTTCTATTCATTTATCCTCTATTTACAACATTTTTATCTAAAGAATATGCATTTTTTGCCTCCACCCTCTTTCATTGCTTTCTTTCATTACATTACATACTTAATGGTAACATCTATGGTAGCATTAATGAAGTGTTACACTTGACTTACAACAAAGAAATAGTAGATGGTGAAAAAAATCAGTTGAAAAAAGTATTTTGATCAATCGCCTTATTGAATTAGTTAGTGATGTCGTAGACTTGATCCTGGTCACCTACAAGACAAAAAATGGGGTCAGGCTGTCTTGGCCGGGGTATTGGTGAAGACACTCCGATGCCTAAGTAAGAATTTGGTGAAGGTAATGGAAAATAAAGAGAATGATGAGTTAGGGTGGAATTGGTTACCTCTCATCCCTTTGTGCGTGCTTTATAGATGGAATCTAGGGGATAAATTCTGACGGCATAGGACGCGAGTCTCTAGCCTGTTTGGACAGTGATGACTATTTTGACCTTGTTCGTAACTACTAAATCAATGGGCTTAATTGGGCCGCTTTACTCTGTGGTTTTCATTGGCTTATTCTCTTTTATGTTATCAGATGTCCCCCCGGCTCTTTTCGAGCTCTTAAGGGCTCGATCTTACTATTAGGAAGAAAATTTTATTGTAATAAAGACAAAAATGTGCTATACATTTTGTCTCTGTTGCCAGAGATGCCCCCCTCGACTCCTTGCCGAGTTTCTTTAGAACTCACGGTGGTTATGTGGTATTCCTCGAGCTTTTCAACAGACTATGCATGTATTGATCAATGGCGACTATAGTGCTTCTCCACATGCCTGATTGTGACAATTTGAAATATAGGTTGATGTGGCGCTGACATTTAGGGCCACCTCCATATAAATTCTCATCACTTGTCTCTTCAATCATTTTTACCCTTCTGCAAAAAATTTCTACTCCTTCTCCGACGACGATTTTTCTGTGAAAGCGGTTTAACAATGTGTGAATAGAAATGTTTCATTTCTTGATCTTCAATAAAAAAAAAAGGAGTGGGAAATTCTGAAATTCCTGCTTCAAAATGAGTTAAATTCGTGAATGTGTTATGTGACCTATGTCTTTTATATGATTATTGATTATATGTAATCAGAAAAAAGCAAAGAAATTATGTTCGTGCCTATGTCAGTATTATTTCATTCGAAAGGTATGTAATAATATTTAATAGTCACATATCTTGTAGTTTGAATAGATAGCCTATGTGAACTAATTAATGTAGTTTGGAATTATGTGATACATATTGTTGATTCAACTAACCATAGTTTGATTAGTGTTTTTCGTTTGCCTTCTCTTTCTAGACGCTTATGTACTCCATGCATTGTTGTTCTACAAACCAACCTGCAATTTAATAGAATATATAATTGATTAGATTATTCCTGTCAAAATAATTGTATGATAGCAACTGATAAGCTATAAAATGCACAAAACCTTGCATCACTAACAGGCGCGTTCCTAGAGTTTGGGCGGGCGACAGTTCAGGGCTCAGAATAGAAAGAGCGCAAAATAAAATTTTTAATTTAAAATGTAAACATTAATTGAATTTAAATTGAACGATATATTTCTCTCACAAAATTTAGTTAATTGTAATAAGTTAAATTTATAACTTCTTTAAAATATTAATATATTATAGTATTCAAAATTGAAGGCTTTTTAATACTTTTTCATATTTATTTATCCAATGTGCTAAAATGTTAAGATCGAATTTTCTTATAAATAAGATCCAAATTTTTTTATCTCGCTAATAAGACTCTGAAAAGCTGGAAAGAGGCATGTCAATAACACAGAATTAAAAAAATACACTTTTAGTTATGCGTGTCTCTCTAATCGAGACACGTGGAAACTCCAGCTTTCAGCCTTTATTTCAATTCCATAAAAGGACAAAAGCCTCTCGGAGAATACTATGAGCACCAATTGTCTATAAAATTATAGCAGATCAACTAATTAAGCCAATAGCAGCAAATTGAAACAAAATAACAAAAACAATGGACGGTAAGGGCGAAGCTGTAACAATGAACAGCAAACAGGTGAAACTGAAGGAATACGTGACTGGTTTCCCTAAAGAATCAGACCTTGAATTGATTAACTGTACAATCCAACTCAAAATTCCACAAGGTTGTAATAATGCCCTTCTCCTCAAAAATCTCTACCTCTCTTGTGATCCTTACATGCGAACCAGAATGTCTAGTTCCCCCCGTTTAGAAGGGTATGTCGGTCCCTTCAGCCTCGCCTCGGTACGTTCTTCCATCTTCTTTATTGATTTTGACCCACGGAAACTCCTGTGATATGCAGTTTCGGAGGCATTTTCGAAACGTTTCGGAAACTGTAACTATCGGAAACCCCTACGAGACATTTCGGGGCGGTTTCCGCAATTAAAGAAAGTTGGAAACTCGTTTCTTCAGATTCCGAATTCCTTCAACCTTATTATGACTCAATTTTGGTTCATTCCAAAACTAAGCTTCCCATGCAAGTATTGTGTAACTCTCTAAATATATATGTTATTTCTGAATTAGAATTTTTCAAATGTTAGTTGACCTTAATGAGATGAATATCATTTGACAGGTGTTCATTTATAAATATTTACGGTAGAATTTAGGGGTGATCAAATGTCGGTTCGATCCAAAAACCGACCTGAACCGAAACCCGAATTAGTAAAAATATAAGAACCGAATATAGTTCGATTCGGTGTAAACCAAACCGAATATATTTCGGTTCGGATTCGATTCGGTTCGGCTATAACCGAATTGCTCAAACTCTATAATTTATAAAATAATTTGTAATTTATTTTTTCGTTTTAGGGTTATATGATAGAGACTTAAAGTAATTTCATCTTGATATGTGTTAAATTTGGTAGTATTTAGGCTTTGAAATTTATATTTACAACAATAAATATAAATATTGATACATAAAAAATATTAATTCAAGTAGTATGACATGCATATAATGAAATTATTGAATGAGTCATATTCCTAAAGTTGTAAGTAAAAGAATTATTTTCAAATAAGGATTACTTAAGTTAAAATCTCATATTTGTTATTATTGTTTACTAATTAGTGTGTTGTATATCATCAATATTGATTAGGATATTAGATATAATATAAATATTTATTAAAATATAATATTTATTAATTTATTCAGTTTGATTCGGTTTTATTTCGGTTTTTGTGGGGAAAACCGAAAACCGAATTTTAAGAATTTTAAAAATTGAAACCGAACCGAAATAAATTTGGTTAAGTTCAGTTCGGTTATTTTTATTCAGTTTCGGTTTAGGTTTCGGTTCCAGTTCAGTTCTGCACACCCCTAGTAGAATTGTTTATAACTAATAAATATATTTTATGTGTAGTTTATTTTAATATTTCATTAGTTCATAAAAGAATGAAAACGTATTCATAAAAAATTATATTTTTTATATTTATACATATACCCCTATATTTTTTTATTATTTACATGTTCCCTACGGTCTCCAAACCTATAACTTTTAGAAAAGGAGTTCCCCGGTTTCAAATTGTTTCCGTTTCCGTGCTTCCTAGTTGATTTGAATCCAAAATATCTTCATTTTGAGTGTTAAAGACACAAATGAATCATTTGATAGGCAATAAGTGGATATGGAGTATCAGAAGTTATAGAATCAACAAATCCCAAGTTCAAAAAAGGAGACTTGATTTGGGGAATAACCAACTGGGAAGAGTACAGTCTCATTACTGAAACTGCAAGTTTCTTTAAAATTGAGGACACTGACTTGCCCCTTTCCTATTATACTGGGATCCTTGGTAAGATAGCAGTAGTTCAATTGATTGTTTAGATTAGATTTTGATAAATAATGATTATGTTTCTGGAATTTGGGGAATTGTAGGGATGCCTGGACTTACAGCGTATGCTGGGTTTTATGAGCTATGCTGTCCTAAAGAGGGAGAGTATGTGTTTGTTTCGGCTGCATCTGGTGCTGTTGGTCAGCTTGTTGGCCAGTTTGCTAAACTGTCTGGTTGCTATGTTGTTGGAAGCGCTGGATCTCAAGAAAAGGTATATAGCTTTATAATTATTCGACTAACTACAGTTTTACCCAATGTTATTAAAACCGTGCCGGACGTCATCTCGGTAAAGATTTTGGTACGTGGTATTATTGGTACTACCGGTAAAATTGGTGGTTTACAGGACATCATACTGGTCTTTTGCCACGCTTCATGGGTGTATTGCAACGCTATCTTGGTCTTTTGCAACGAATCCTAGGTCTTTTGCAACGCTTATTAGTGTCGCCATAGCCTTTTTTAAACAAACCGTTTTTAAGTTAAACCTATCATAGCCATGGCCGGTACAGTTTTGATAACACTGGCATTACCCGCGTGAACTTGGCCCAAATGGCATACTGCCAGTTTTTCAAAGTTTCTCTTATCCCCGTAAACTTGACAAATATCAGTTTGCCACCGAATATCACGTATCAGCTTCTAATTATAGAGTGAAAAATCAGAAAAAATGATGATATCTTTGAAAAGTCAAACCAACCAAAATTAGACACGTGGCATTCAGGGAAAAATGATACTCTTTTGTCAGGGAAATTATATACTGGACCGGGTCCTTTGGGACCATTATATAATGTAAGCCAAGTTTAGGCCGTTAGAGATTTGCTAATCCTGTTTTTATCTTTTGCCTCGATGTGAAGGTTGATTTGCTGAAGAACAAATTCGGATTCGACGAGGCTTTCAATTACAAAGAAGAAGAGGACCTCAATGCAGCTTTGAAGAGGTCATTACATAACCCAATAATTTAATCTGTATATTAGGAACAAAACTGAGCCATATAGATATATTCTTTCCCAAAAATGCAGGTACTTTCCGAAAGGGATAGACATATACTTCGAAAACGTGGGTGGAAAAATGCTGGATGCAGTGTTACTGAACATGAGAAAGAATGGGAGAATAAGTGTATGCGGTCTTATATCTCAGTACAACCTTGACCAACCCGAAGGAATATACTGTATGGGGAATGTTATTCTGAAGAGTATCAGAATCCAAGGATTCCTTGTATTTGATTACTATCACCTCTACCCAAAGTTCTTGGAGATGGTTTTGCCTAAAATCAGACAAGGTGAAATTGTGTATGTTGAAGACAAAGCACAAGGGCTTGAAAATGGGGCGGCTGCCTTAGTTGGCTTGTTTTCTGGACGAAATGTCGGCAAGCAATTGGTTGTCGTTGCTGATCACTGATACTGTAATCGTCTGTTATTGTCGAAGTTGTTCAATAATTGTGAAATTATTTCTAAATTTATTAATATATAATCAGAATCAATTATGTTGTAATAGATTCTAATATGTTATGATAAAATATGTTTTCTTTATTTTAAGTATTGAATTTTCTCTCTCTAAGTTTAGTAGATTAAATTTTGTATCATTAACAAGAGCTGAAAAAATTAATATTGTTAAAATCGGATCGAACTGGCCTATTCAATTAAAAAATTACAGTTGAAGTGTAGTTGAACCATGACTGAATCCGATTAAATTAAGTTTGAACCACAAAAATTATGAACCGTTATCTTCATCGATTCGATATCCGATTCGATTTTTTTTTAGTACAGTTGGTTTTTTGAGGTTATAGAGTTTGATGTATGTTGACCAACATAAAGCCCACATTTATTTGGTCATTCCTATTTTATACGGGATCCAATATTCATATTATATTAGAGTTCTTTTATTGGATCAGGTATTAACGGTTGATATATATATAATTTATATATTATAACAGCTTGTAACATAATCCAAAACATGCTTGTCGTTTCTCATCACAGTTTCTGTTTTCATGGCTTAGATTACGTCATCAAATGCGTCATTCTTTTCTTTAATTTCTCTCTATTTTTTTTCAAATTTACAAAATTTTATCTCTAAATTATGCAATGTTAAAAGGAAATTACAACATATTAAAGGTGATTTTTGTATTTTTCCTGCAAAATAGGATTTTTTAACATGATACGAGGTATTTAATACTTTTTTCATTAGATATTTGACACGTAATTATTTTTTATTATTATAATATTAAAAATAGCTATGTATGAATCATCCAACTGTAAAAGTATTAAATACCCGATATCATGTAAAATTTCTCCTACAAAATATGACTAATCTGAAAAAGCATTAATTACAAATCTTGGTTTCCAAAATATTGTCTAGAATTTTCATGGTAGCTAATAGCTATCAAGTTTCTATTCACATTTTTATTGCCGCTGTTTATGATATAATATTTGACCAGCGTTCCCCTGTTCCCACTTGAGCAGCACCGATCCAAGCCTATATATAACTCGCCTCAGGGTCTTTTATATACAAACTAGCTCATTACCCTTAACATTCAATCATCTAACCACACCATGGCCGACCAAGTGAGCAACAAGCAGATTCTCTTGAAAAACTACGTAACCGGATTCCCCAAAGAATCCGACATGGAAATTGTTACCTCTTCTATTAAGCTACAGATCCCAGAATCTACTAAAGATGCCGTCTTGGTCAAGAATCTTTACCTGTCTTGTGACCCTTACATGCGTGGCCGCATGTCCAAGCGTGACACCCCTTCCTTCGTTTCTTCCTTTAATCCCGGAAAGGTTTGTGTTTTCGTGTTCATGTTTTTTTCTGGGTTGTTTGTTTTTGCAATGTCTGCCGATTTTCATTTTTTTTTCTGATTTTGTTGTTTTGAGTGATGCAGCCAATTAATGGATATGGTGTAGTGAGAGTGATAGAGTCGACACATCCGAATTACAACAAGGGAGATTTGGCATGGGGTTTTACAGGATGGGAAGAGTACAGTCTAATTGAATCGCCACAGCTTCTAATCAAAATAGACAATACCGATTTGCCCCTTTCTTACTACACTGGAATTCTAGGTCTGTTGTGAATTTCCAGTGTATATTTTTTGTTAGGAAGTTAATTATTGATGTTTTTTTATGGGGTGATAGGTATGCCTGGTATGACTGCATATGCCGGGTTCCACGAGGTTTGTTCTCCTATACAAGGAGAATATGTCTATGTATCAGCTGCTTCTGGTGCGGTCGGTCAGATTGTTGGGCAACTGGCAAAATTAGCAGGTTGCTATGTTGTTGGAAGCGCTGGCTCTAAAGAGAAGGTAATTCATCTGGATTGCTGAGAATCGGTGTTTTTGGAACCAAAATGGTGATCTTCAAAATGAAGAACATGAAAATTGGGATGTTGCAGGCGTTTTCAAGAAACTCCCACACCATCGCAGAGGCCGAAACGCCTGTGCTATGCCTATAAATTTAGGTCTTTATGCAAATAAGGGCAAAATCATCTTTCACACAGGGGCCATTGGACGAATTATGGTGGCATTTAAAAACACCCTCTTGAAAACTTGTAAACAATTCCAAAGGTTCTTGCTGAGTTGTTTTTTCCTCGGTTCTTACAGGTTGATCTTCTGAAGAATAAGTTTGGGTATGACGAAGCTTTCAATTACAAGGAAGAACCAGACTTGGATGCAGCACTCAAAAGGTAAGGATTTAAATTTCTAATTTATTTGTCAAGTTCCAATGGTTTGAATCTAAAGGAATGTAATGACGTTGCAGGTATTTTCCAGAAGGCATAGATATATACTTTGAGAACGTCGGGGGGAAAATGTTGGATGCAGTGCTCCTAAACATGAGGGTTCGAGGCCGAATTGCAGTGTGTGGAATGATTTCTCAGTACAATCTCGAAAATCCTGAAGGAATATATAACCTAGGCAATGTGATTGGGAAACGAATTCGAATGGAAGGATTCTTGGCTGGTGATTTCTATCACCTCTATCCGAAATTCCTACAATTGGTTATCCCTAACATCAAGGGAGGAAAGATTGTATATGTAGAAGACGTAGCAGAAGGCCTCGAGGAAGCTCCGAAAGCTCTTATAGGGATATTTTCAGGCCGCAATGTTGGGAAACAATTGGTTGTTGTAGCTCGGGACTGATGTAGTTATTTACTTGATATTTGAAGTATGAACACTTGATGAGTATGTCTTATATATATGACAGGCTTCTCTGGTTTGCTCATTTTCTATGCAGATTCCGAGTTTTAGACATTTAGTTATTTCCATTAGTTGCTAGAAAAACTAATACACATTATGTTCATAAAAGAAAAAGGCATTTAATTTGTAAACAAAACTTCAATACTAATTAAACTGTGTAGGAAAAGGAAATAAAATGTGTCTAGAGCACTCAACTGTTAACACTGATAACAAAATCAAATTTAAACTTGTGGATTACCAGAACAGATGTAGCTGAGTTCATTATATAGGAAACGAGTATCCACGGAGAGAATTAGAATCCACACCTGACTCTCGAACTAACGCTATTCGCCCTGTTCTTGCCACCTGTAAAACATAAAGAATAAAGATGACGTTTTTAAAAAAACTGTTACGGCACCAGGTAAAGATGGTTTTAACAACCAACCTCGCAAATGCCATACGGTTCCAACAACCTTTGCAATGCAACCATCTTGTCCAGATCTCCTGTAAGCTGGAAACAGCATTCAAAGTATCATCCGCCAGGGATGAAAAAAGGCTATGAGCATATTATCAGCTAAACCCAATGACAATAATGCGAAGGTTACCTCGAGAGTTATTGTGTGGTCTGAAACATCAATGGCCCTAGCCCTGAATATGCTAGCAATGTCGAGGACATCACGCCGTGCAGCAGCATTCACCGCAATTTTTATCAACATCAACTCTCGTTCAGCAAATGGCAAGTGGGTTAGATCCCGAACCTGAACGGGGCACCATTTACAAGATAGATCGACAAACAATAAAACCAGACCAAAATGCACTTATGTCAACCAATTTACGTGCTTCTAACATCCAGAGAATACATATACAAACCGAATACAAGATTCAACTTTCACCACATGTTATGGTTTAAGGGTGAAAGGCTAAGACATTGGCAAAAAGACCTTTTTAGACCCTGCGGTATCATCAGTTTGTCCATTTAGTCAATGTGACATACATGTTACCTATTTAGTCCTTGTGTTGTGCTATTCAATCCGTTACCTCTTTTGTCCTCTAGTACGGATTGAATAAGACAGACAAAAGGTAATATATTGCATAGCATAGAGAGCAAATAGGTAACGTGTATATAACAGGGACCAAATGGGAAAAATGCTTATAGCACAGGGACCAAAAAGCTATTTTGCCCCAAGACATTAGATTGGTAATACAGCCATTTTGTTTCAAAAAAATAGAATTTTATATCAAAATACAAAATACAGAGATATTATTTACTCGACCACCAAGTTAAATGACACTTATTGGTGAAGTTTTCTGACCTCATGCAGCTCGATTAGCTTGTAAAGTTGCTGCACCAACTTGCTAATTGATTCATCAGTACCAGGAACCACAGTTGTAATTCGTGAGCGCCCCTCAATTTCTGAATGCCCAACTGCTAAACTCTGCCACCAAAGACGGAAAAAATACCTTATTTTTTCAAATCCATTGGAGGATTCAGAGAAACAAGGTCAAACCAGAGAAGAAAGGCACCAGAAATACCTGAATGTTATAGCCCCTTCGAGCAAATACCCCTGTGACAATGTTGAGAACTCCAGGAGAGTCATTTACTACCATAGATAGAGTGTGCGATCGAAGTCCAGTTGTCTGAAATACTCGACAAATCAATGTTCGCTCTATTATATTAGAAAAAAAAAAGATGGAATAAATAAGCACACTTACATCTTCCTCATTTAGGACACCCCAATGAGCATCAAGAACTTGAGTTACAATAAAGCTGTCAGACGATTCCACTGGATATACATCCCCCTGGATTTGTCATAAAGTTAGAGAAAGTCTAGAAAAAGCACCAAAACAAAGATTATAAAACTTGACATTGACATACCCCTGAAGATGTGTTGTCTTCACTTACGATTGCCGAGCTTCTAGTTTCCAAGAGAGCATCATTAGACATTGTTTCTCCAAGATCAGGATACGAAGCAGCTGAAAATCGCCAAAATGGAGCACAAGCACCCATTTTTTCCCTTCTCAATGCAATCTATTTAGAACAACAGGCTCGAGAATTAGTGTCTAACTAGCAGGCAGGCAGAAACCTACAACACAACCGAAATGAAAAGAAAACCAAGAACGACCTTTCCAGTTCTTGCAATTTCTCTGATTCCAAACTTGCTTAAGTTTCTCTCGACAGCAACCATCTTCCCTGGATCTCCAGTCACCTAAAACATATAACCAATAACAACAAACTTGTCATTTAGCCAATGCTTTAGGAGTTTCACATAGGGCAATTTTGAAATTTCAACTACAATTAAACTAAATTATATTACACAATGTTTCATATAATTTAAGGCGTTGAAACATACAAATATATGCTAAAAATTCGAAGTAATCAAACAACCGGAAGTTCAAATTGAATGATACTAAAATAGAAGAGAGCAACATGAAAATGCTGTCAAGTTCTCAGCTCGGTAAAAGTGAACTCCAATGACTCCATAGCATTGCCAAGCAAAAATCAAGATGTTAAAGCACTTAAAACTTTCCATATACCATATATTACTATCATTGAAACCATATTGCTTGCAACATAAAACTTAACTTCATTATTAGCATGCACATTCACTTTTGTTTCGACAAAAATATAGATGTTTGGGAACTTTTCACCAACAATATGTTCAATTTCATTCACTTGTCAATATTACTTAGCAATTATTAATAATAATCTTTAATTTTTAATGCCTCAGGGTCGTCTACTAGATGTTTTATATCTCTGGAATAGGAATAGGAATAGGAATAGGTTAACAAATCATTTACTTCAATTGTTACTGAATGCTCAGAGATGTCCACTATCTTTGCTCTGAAGATGTCCACCAACCACATGATCTGGAAAATTAAACCAAGGCACAAAATGTAGCCAAGGAAAACAAGGGAGCAATTCAAATTGGAAGTCATAAAGCATTTTTGTACTCAAAAGATGAAAACATAGTTACCTCAGCACGGTTATTAGCATCTGCATTCAGTTTAATAAGCATTAGCTCACGTTCAACCTGTGGCTCAGAAGATAGATCCTCAACCTAAATATCATAGTAAACAAAATTATGATTCGCACAAATTACCCATGTAACATCAGAAATGGCTCGTTTGGTTCGCGGAAATCGTATTCCGTGGAATAGAAATAAAAATGTATTGAAAGATGTCAAATATGACACATTATTCATCTAGAATTCGTTGACACACAGAAAAGCTTTTCCTAAAGAATAGCTTTTCCGTGAGATATATATAAACTAGGAAAAGCTTTTCTATACGTTGACGGATTCTAGACATATACTCAACTATATTTGACATCTTTCCATTCATTTCTATTTCTATTCCGCAGAATAGGATTTCCGCGAACTAAACGCCACCAAAGAGTCATGTATTGGAGTTAAATAATCTTCCATTGGACTACTATGTACCACAATTATACTAAAAAAATTAAAATTCATAGATAAAAGGACTTCCTGGAAATGAGAATACAACCTTCAGAACATTAACAAGTTTCTGCAATTGCTCCACAACTTGTTGCAGCACCCTTTCAGTTCCAGAGACAACTATAGTGAAAAGCGCCTTGTCCTTATTAAGACCCACAGCAAGGGACTCAATGTTATATCCCCTTCTCGCAAACACCCCAGCAATGCGATTGATCATTCCACTTTCATCTCCAACAAACACAGAAATGGTATGCCGCCTCACCCTAAAATTCCATCACAATGTGCAACAGATGATTATCAATCAATAACAAACAATCACTGCGCCTCAAATACTGAATAAGGTAAAATACACGGGAAATTGAGAAATCCAAAGCTTAATTTGATCATCCCCCAAATTCATAGGTTCAGATGTTGGCAACAAAATAACAAATTAAGGTTCAGAAAGCAGAGTGAATTAGCGAGTAACGTACTTTGGTACGGCCCTTGGAGGGATAGAGCCGTTATTGGGGAAAGGAGTGTGAGATATGTTGCCGACATCATCAGCAGCTGTAGCAGAGACCTTGAGAGACCTCTTGGAAAGATTGTGCTTAGAAGTGGATTTCGAGAGGGGTATCGTAATTGAGGAGTTGCCTCTAGAAAGAGAAGCAATGGAAGCAGAAGATGTAGAAGGGAACGAAGAGGTTTTGAAGGTTTGAATTGTTGCGGCGGCCATGAGAGCGAGCGGCGGAGAGATATGGGGGCGCAGTCTAGGAGAAATAGAGAAGACGCACAAATAAGTAACAAAATTAAATAAATATTTTCAAATATAACGATTGTACGACAAATATGAGTAACAAAATTAAATAAATATTAGGAAAAGGATATTTTAAAGTAATTTTAGAATAAAGAATAAACTCATAGAGGAATAGAGATAAAAGAAGGTGAGATTAGAATTTTGTTATGAGCTGTGTAATTAATTTTAGTTATTTAAAATATGATGAATGATTGGATATTGCTTAACTTTACTTTAAAGTTATTTTTTAACTTTAGAGAATCCTAATCCATGAGTGGGAGACAGAGAGAGAAAAAAAATAAGAGAAGAATTTTATTAGGAGTTGCTTAATAATCTTAACTATTTAAAATTACTTAAATATCCTTTAAATTTTAAAAAAGTTACATATATTTAAAAGAAAAGGGTAAAATAACTTCCCTAGAACCCCATCAAATTGGTGGAACTTAAAACAGGGACTTTGAGCCCTCCTCATATCTCATGCCACTATTTACACTTCTTCAGCTACTTTACACCCAAAATTCCGCTCCCAAACAAAGCCTAAGGAACATGCTATCTTATATTCAAAATTAAGGTGTAGGTTATAGTTATATATTTACATAACAAATAATATTTTGCCTTTTATCGATATTTTATGAAAATAACATTTATTGACTAATAATAATGGTGATAAAATAACGGTTACTTCAAGTAACTATAAAAAAGTACTCCATTTTTTTAACCGTTATTTTGGGTGAATTTGTACATATTAAGAAAATATAATTAATAGAATAAAAGTATTAAAATATCGCTAACACTAATAATTGTTTGAAAAGATGATTGGTCCTTTCTATCTTTTATCAATTACAATGTACATTAAATAAAGGTAAAATAAAAAAAATGATCAAATAATTATATTAAAATTTAAAGGTGACATTTATTAAAAAAATTTATTTAGCTCTAAGTGACAGTACAAAAACGAAAGGAGTATTTATACTGAAATATATTAATTCACTCTCTGTAAACCTACATATAGAATTGAGTCTTATGAAAAAAAAAAAAGAATCCAATAATTCGCCAAGTATCAGATAAACCTAACTCTAGAATCTCATAAAAAAGGGTCTAATTATTGGTCAAGTGTCTAAAGTCATTTAGGTATACTTTCATATTCATAAAGTATTAAAAAGTCAGCCGTTCTAATATAATTTTAATTTTGTTGAGATTATTGATAAGTAATCTGATACGAGGACTGTAATTGAATTAATTGATTGGTCATCAATATGTAATTTATTATAAATAAATTCTAACTTTCCGTCGTCGTCTTGGTTCGATTTTTTTTTTAAGTCTACTACTTGCCTCCGGTGGCTCGTGCAAGGGACATCGATTTTTTTTAGTTGATATCAGGTATTTAATATTTTTTTAGTTAATACTTGATAAATAGTTATTTTTTATTATTATAATATTTAATAAGTTCTCTTAATTTTATAATTTTTATTATTTGACGTATTTAATTTTTATAAGTTTCTACTAAATTTTTAAATTTATAAAAGTGTTCACTGCAGCCCCCTTCAGTATCATGTGTCACATTGTGATTGTTTTGATTTTTTAAATATATCAAATTTTTTATTTCTTCCATCTAATTAAAAGATGGCGTGTGACACTGAGGGAACTGCAGTAGACACTTTTACTAAATTTAGAGAATTAGTAAAGACATCTGTAAATTTAATGCGTTAAATGATAAAAATTATAAAGTTAAAGGGTGAACTATAGTGTGTAAGCCTTCTTATAATATACTCTAAAGTAGCATATAAAATTTTCAGACACAGAGATGTTAGCCCACTATGTCCAATTTGTGGTGACGCCTGTGAAAATTTTTTCACGTTGTAATAGGGTCTAGCTTTCTCTTTCCAGTTTGGAACGATTTATTGAAGGATGGCCAATTGCTATTGTGGGGTGGGTTAGCTATCATCTAGCTATAATATGAAATTTATAAAAGAAATTGTCAGGAAAAAATTAAATGACCTATATTTTTAAATGGAAGAAGAAATTATCGGTTGGCAATGAATTGTTAAATGACCTATCACTTGATCAATACCTTTAGACCAAGTGATTTTAGAATTGGATTCTGTTAATGTTGTTTCAGATTTGAATGATGATTTTATCATCATTTTTTTATTAATCATAGGTTTAATTCTTTAGAACTGGAAATGTTTATATCGACTTTCGCAAACATTAAAATCGTTTTCGTTTATAGACCAACGAATAAGATTGCACATAATTTGCTAGCTAAATTCTTTGTCTATTAGAGAAGTATCGAGTGCATTGTATAATTTTTCTTGTATATTGCATTGGTGACATAAGATTAAACGGCTTAATTTTATCCATAGTACATCAACTATATATATAGTCTCATTTTCATACATGAACTATATTTTGTTCCACTATCATATGTATGTCACCTTCTATTATGCTCATTTTACCTATTTCTCTAGATTTCAATACTAAAATGGGTCCTACTTAAAATATATTACCCATAATACCTCAATTTCTCTTCTTAGATATCTCTCTAATGTCCATTAATAGTATTGGCTAATGAATTTTTTCCTAATTATCTTCTCATTTCTCTCTCAGTCTCTCTTCTCCATATCATTTCAATTCTCTTTTTATCTATCATAATTATTTTTCTTTTTCTAAATTATTATTTGCCCTATGATTGTTTAGTGCCACATTATTCTCCATTTTACCTTTATTAAAAAAATTAAAAACCAAAATAAAAAATCTGAATAAACTCGGGTTCTAGGGTTTCAAATTTCCCTTTTCCTACTCCATTCAAACTCGAGGTTCTAGGGTTTCAAATTTCCCTTTTCCCACTCCATTCGCAGAGCTCCATGTCCCAAAAAAATCAAAAATTCTCTATGTACGCCCTCTGCATAAGCATCAGTGTATTGTCTCTTATTTGTAGTAAAGTGAAACTAATTTATGCCTTCTTGTTTCCATAATTAATAATAAAGCGAATATCAAATCACTTTTTCCATCTAAATTAATAAGAAAATGAATATTAAATCACCGGAAAACGGGTGAAAGGGGCGGTTTCAAAAGTAATTATAGATTTTTTAGTAAGGGTAAAACGGAGATTAATGTGTGCAACACTAAGTAATTATGGGCGGCAAATAACACAATAGATGAAAATAGAATTGAAATAATATGGAGGAAGAGAGTAGAGAGAGAAAGTGGAAGATAATTAGGAAAAATTAATTAAGTAATATGATTAATGGACATTAGAGATATATTTAGAAAGAGAAATTGAGGTATTATGGATAACATATTTTAAGTGGGCCCATTTTAATGTTGAAACCTAGAGAAATAGGTAAAATGGGTATAATAAAAGGATACGTACAAGTTCATCTATGATAATGAAATAAAATATAGTTTATGTATGAAAGTAAGATTTTAAATATAGTTGATGTACTATGAGTGAAATTAAGCCAATACATGAGGGTATTGGTACGGGGCACGCAAGAAAATAATGATATGGTTGTTGCAAAGTACAATATACTAATTTATGCATGCAAACATAAAATACCCTTTCAATTTGCTAACGATACTTTTTATTTTAAAAAGATTAATGTAATAATGATACAGAATAAAGTAACTATTACTATATAAAAAAAATATAAAATAGTCGTAGAATAATTCTGAATAGAAAGTAGTGAAAACATTACATTAGAACAATTTAAATTTAAAATTTTTGAATTAACTTTCTAATTTACTAATAATATATGAAATAAATGATAAAATATAAAATACAATTAAATATTAAAATTTATAAAAATAATTTCATAAAATTAAGGCCAAATGCATCTTTACCCCTTAAATTTGGCACAAAAAGTCTACTGCCCCCTGAACTTTTAAAAGTTTCTCTCAACCCCCTGAACTTGGTAAAAGTGTATCTGTTTGCCCATGAATTCCATGTGTCATGTTCTGATTGGTTTGACTTTTCAAATATGTTTTTTTCGCTTTCGAATCAAAAGCTTATAAGTGGCATTCAAGGGGCAAAATGATACACTTTTGCCAAATTCAGGGGGTAAACTGATACATTTATGCCAAGTTCAGGGGGCTGAGAGAAACTTTCAAAAGTTTAGGGGGCAGTAAACTTTTTATGCCAAATTTAAAAGGTTAAAGATGCATTTAGCCTAAAATTAATATGCAAGGTCCTTGATACTTAAACAATAAGTTCTACTGTAATAAAGTATTAAAAAATGGACGATACCCACTTTTTCTTAGAAATCCTATGTCCGACTTAAAACAAAAAAAGGATAACTTAAGGAAACACACCTACAGAAGATAATAATTTAAAGAATGAAAATAGTTAATTAATAAAAAATACTTTATCTGAAACATATTTATAAAATACCCGATTTTACAAAAATAATAATATGTTTGAAATCCATATTTTCTAGCTTACCAAAATCGTGTATGGTCAAGAAATTCCAAAACCAAAATTCAGCAGCTCGGCGCTGACGACAAACTGCTCCATGTCATCGCCGACGAAGACCGACACATGTCCCTTCGCTACCGTATTTTCACCGCCAGATCGCCTCGCCATGCACCGGAATGACTCGGATCGATGCACCGATCTAGAACACCGCCGAGATTGAGACTGAGAGTCAAAGCAAAGCAGGCTGTACTGCGATGAGTCGGCGACTCGTGAGAGACGACCGATTAATTGCTTCATCGATCAATTTAGAGCTCCGATTTTAAAATAGGAGAATTTTAGAGAGAGAAAGTGAGAGTGAAATAGTAGCAATATAGAGACATGGTGGTGAACTAAAGAAAGGGGAGAGGAAAGATGGGATTATATAAAGGGGGAAAAGGGGGATTATATCAATTTTTTGTTGTATATTGTTGATAAACAAATGCATTTGTGAGATATAGTCTGGATAGAGAATGCCTATTAGCAATATATAGTACTTGATACACAATTGTTTAATCATGTATATTATTATGTAAATATTCTATATACTGATATACACTACTTGCATAAATGAAACTGTATACTGTCAATCGTATATTGTACATGCGTGCGCAATATATATGCCTACCCCTAAAAGATACTGTGCATGCATGTACAGTATTGCTGCATCACAGTACTAAAATCCTAGGGTGGGCAAAATGAACCCTTTTGGTAATGGTGTACAGTATAGGTGCATGCCCCTAAAAGATATTGTGCACGCATGAACAATATTAGAAGGATTGTATATAAATATACGATTGACAATATACAGTTCCATTTATGCAAGTAGTGTATATCAGTATATAGAATATATACATAATAATATACAGGATTAAATAATTGTGTATCAAGTATTGTATATTAATATATGGTTGACAGTATACGATTGTATACACAATGGGTACTTCAAAATCAGAAAAAATGGTTACTTCAGAATCGAAAAAAATGGTTGTTGCAGGCAAAAGGAAGAAATCAGAAAGAAAGAGAAAATAGAAATTGAAAAGGAATAGAAAAGGAATTAGTTCGAATCAAATAGGAAAGAAATCAGAATTTGAATATTGAAAAATAGAAATCGAAAAGGATTAAAAAAGGAATTAATTCGAATCAAAATTGAGATAGGAAAGAAATCAGATGTTGAATATTGAATGGAATAAAATCGAAAGGGAAGAAATATATCGAAAAGTAAACGAAAAGAAATAAGAGATGCGATAGGAAAAAAAATCAGATTTTAAATTAAAAATTAATAAAAAAAAGGAGAAATGAAAGAAATTGGAATATGAAATCTGCAAGAGAATCAAATTGTGATTTTCTATAAAATAGGAATTCCTAAAATAACTGAAAATTAGAGTGGGGGTAAAGAATGAATTAGTTTATTAAAAAATGTATATAATAAATAGATTTTAAAAATGTGTATTTTATAAATACAAATGCCATAAAGGTGCATTTCATACAATTTCCCAACAAAAAAGCTTTTCGGGCCAATTATATACAAAAACCGAGTGTGGGCTTTCATCTTCCTCAAGTTGAGGGTGTTAAAACGTTTTGTGGTGTTTTGCGGCTTGAAGGGTTAGCTAACCACCCGAGACTCCTTGGCACTACCTCAGATTATTGAAATAGATCATTCGTTACAACTTTAGTAAATATAGATAATCCTAATTTTTTATAGATATAATATAGAATAAAATTCAAAAACATGTCTCGTGATTACATTCATTTTCAAAATGAGGCTCATAAATTTATTTTCTCAAAATGAGAATTAAGTTTAAAAAGTTGTTAAAACGAGTTTTTTTCTTAACTCCGTCAAAAAAGCCGACGTGACAAGAGGCAACTTTAGAAATCCACCATTTTTACCGCGGTAAAAGGCTTTAAGAAAACATGTTAACACTTATGGCCTTCTTCCCCTTACCAATTTTTGCCAAAATCCATCTTTGAAATTCATCCTCCCAAAATCTATATCAATTTCATCCAAAAATCTATAATCTAGATACAAATTCTCATTTGAAACCTTCTCAAACACAGAATCCTCTTCACAAATCTCCTAAAATTTCTTATCGGCCTCCGACGACCTCACTTGATACCCTAGCAAAACAATATTGTCGTTCGACATTAACTCTCATTTTTCAAATTTCGGAATCTTTACTATATCAATGAGGATGATTTCGGCAAGGCCAAGCAGATAGGAAGTCATTCCGGCTACTATGCATCTGGTCCTGAGGTCTATTGCACGAGACTTAGATCGAAAATAAAAAAGGCCGGGATATGGGTTTGGAGTGGTGGTTGCGACGATGGTGGCCCAACGCTCGACGAATTTAGTGAGGACCGGATAGCAAGGCCAGACGGAGGAGTCGACATGCATGAAATCATTGTCCTGGTGAAAGGAGATGGACTTGTCTTACCTCCAACTAGCCAGTGTGTGAATTTCATTCAATTATTTTTTAAGTCACGACCGCTCAATCCATTAAAAGAAAAAGATGAACTTCAGCTAAGAAAAAGTGAAAATTAGAAAAATAAATATATCACATTGACTATTATAAAAGTAAAATTCGAAAATAGTATGTTTCTAAAATTCCTCAATGCCAAGTAAGCATAATTATGGGTGTTAATGAAAAAAATTTAGTTCAGTAACTTATCAAAATTCAACTCACTTTTAGGAAAAAAAATTCTATAGGCCTTTTTCTTTATCGATTCTATAAGCTTTTTTAAATGAGTGTGATCATAACACATATTTTTTCAATTTAACCCTATTATTGTAAATTAAGTGTCAAGTTGCTTCGTGATGTGGGATCAATACCATATCCTCATAAATTTCCACTTATCGTAATACAAAAGAGACGATGTTTACTTTCTTTGTTTATTCATATTCTAATTTTACAAAAATTTCGGGCTTAAATTTTTTTATAATTAAAAATTAAAAATTAATAAAAATATATTTAATTTAAAAAAATATTTAATTAAGTCTTTATTAAATATTAATTTTTAAATTATTTTATTTAAAATACTTATTCCACTCTCGCGATGCATTCCACTCAATTCCATTTCATACAAATTTGATATTTCTTTACCCAATTACTGCCTTACACGTAAATTATATTATCATTCAAATGAAATCTGCATTTATTTACGAATATGGGCGGCACTCCGAGTTGGTGACAGGGTCCGACTTAGGCAACTACATCCATGAATGCTCTTATTGCTTAAATTCTGTAGCTACATGGGGTTGGAAAACTTATAGCACCTCCGATAGATATTATTATATTTATTGCTCTTTAACAGGTAAATAATAATTGATATTGAATTAAAAAATATCTTATAACAGATTTTTTAATTATTTTTTTATAAATATAGATTTTACATTGAGCTATATTCAGTTAATAATTACTTTTTTTAATATGAGATGTCATTTTAAATTTTTAATATTATCTATTTGATCTTTTAAGAATAAATAATTAAATAAAAGATTGAATAATAATATTTTATTAATTAGAGGTTATTTAATAAGTTATTTAATTTTTTTTGCTATTATTTTATTTTAAAAAATACAATTCCTAATTAAATAGACAATTCATTGTCGCTAGATTTTTAAATTTTATATCTATTTCGACACCTCATTAAAGTGAAGTTCGATTCTACATACTACATCATTTTAGATTCCACAATCCATTGGAGATACTCTTATATGGCTTAAGAGTTGAAAAACTTCATTTTTAAGTTCTCTTTCGAAGCACTAGATTTTAATTTTGGGAATAAATATCGATTAGTTCCTAATTAATTAGTATGAAAGAATAATACATATTGTTTACTGCCAAAATACGCAGCTATATATAGGAAAAGTTTATGAGAATCATTTTTTAGGACATGATAATAATATCAAACATGCTCTAATAATATTTTCTAACTATGGCATAAAAACTACTACTTCTGGTGCCCTAATTAGACATGTTCGTGGGCTTTGTGGCCCGCCCAATCCGCCTAAGCCCGTGATATATTAGTTGGGTTTGGGAGATAATTTTTTGAATTTTGTTCGGCCCGGGCCGAATCCATTAAAGCCCGTAAGGTATATGGGACGAGTTTGAGAATGATCTCAAATTCCATTGGGCGGCCCGACCCGCATTCTTTGTATAAAAAATAATTTTTTGTATATATAATGTAATTGTTGAGTTAAAAAATATAAATATTATTAGTTAAAATTTTTTTTGTACCATTCCAATTTGTAAAAGTTTAATATAATATTACTGGGATCGAAAAATATTTATATTAAGTATTTATAATTTAGCATATTTTATAACAAAATATAAATGTATATTTCTTTGAATAAACCCGAGCTCAGCTCAACCCAGCCCGAGCCCAGCCCAACCCAACCTAAAAAATATTTTAGGTGGGTTGGGATGAACTTTAATAGATAAAAGCCGTTAGGCCCGCCCCAAACCCGTCCCAACCCAGCCCATAAACAGGTCTAGCCCTAACTAAATTTTTCTGATATTGCATTACATCTAAGAAGATGGGTAATACAAAATGGTAGAATCTAATGCCAAACTTCCATTACATCATCTAAGAAAACAAATCGAGCCAAATTGCGGACGGCAACATTAACGCTGAACCCAGCTAAAAATGCAACTCGCAAAAAGGCTAGCAAGATGTTAGAATCCATGATAATTACTAAAGTTAAGATTCATATTCTCTAAAATTATATATTTTATTCAATCACGACCATTCACTGGAGTATTAATAAACCTATTTGAATCATTGTAAATTATTAAGCATGAATGAAAAAAAAAAATATCTTTGAAAAAACCTCATTGAAATGAGATGAATTTCATGTAAATTCAAAAGTACAAGGGCTAACTGAATCAAACTAGTTTGGGAAAAAGCATTATCAAGCCAATCCTAATTGCTAAAACTTATAGTTAGGTAATTATATATCTTAAAGCAAAATAAATTATGTGAATTAAATGGGAACTAATTAATTATGTCATTAAAATCATATCTCGTCACTTTGTAACACGGTGACGTTTTATTTACAGAAATTCAATTTCGTGGATGAAAATAGAAAAGAATGGAAAAATTTTAAATATAATAAAGTATATGGCTATGGGTATCCCTCGTAACTTTAGCTTTTTTATTTTTAAGCTAAAGTCAGCTTATAAACTGATTTTATAAGAAGCTCCAACTTGAAGCTTTTTTCTTTTAACGTTAAAATCTCTTTTAAGCTCATAAAAAGCTTTCAAAAACACTTAAACCAATAGCTTAAAAACTAAAACTAACTTATAATTTAATTATAAACTTTGAGAAACACCCTCTATAATCCACCAACGCATGAATTTTTTTTTTCATAATTTATATACATATCACGGTAAAACGATTCATTTATTTAAAAAATGAATACTTTTTCCGTTAGAGATATATAAACGATTCATATTTAACATCTTCCATACATTTCTATTTCTATTCCACAAAATAGAATTTTCACGAACTAAACCAACCCTTACAATATAAAATAATATTAGATGTCAAATAATATAAATAAATAAATTTTTTGAAAATTAATAATTCGATAAAATAGTGATAAATTTATAATGATACTGGAAGCTTTTTTTTTACTCAAAAATATTTTTTATTAAATAAAATCAAGACTAATTACAAAATTAAAGGTGAACATAAATAAAGTTAAATTTTTTTATATGTTAAAAAATTAATTACTTAAATTAATAATTATATAAAATAATTTATAAATTGATAAATATAAATAAATTTAAAAATATTAAAAATAAATTATCGAAATTAAAACATCAAAAAAATAAATAATGAAAATGGTAACTACTTAATTTAAAGAAATAACGTTTTTTTTTTCATTTGTGGCGCTTTGCTCTGCGTTAGTGTCCCACCATTATTCCTCCCATACTATTCGCTCGGATCTCATACCCCATCCATTCATTCTCTGCAATTCCCTCTTCTCTTCTGGTTTCTCTCCCTTTCCTCTTTTCATCGAGAGCTCACTTTTCCACTCTGTAGCCTCTCGATCCCTCGAGCCGAGCTTGAGGGAGAGAGAGATTGACGAATTTGTTCTTCACCAATTTCAACATACATTTCTCCAGATAATCTATTTCACAATCAAAACAGAAGAATTCGTCAATTTCTCGGCAAAAAGATCATTGCATTGATATCAGATTGTTTAATATTTGTTATATGCAAATCAAGGATATGGACGGAATCACGTCGCAGTTGAAGCGAGGAATTTCTCGCCAGTTCTCAACGGGATCGTTGAGGAAAACCTTGAGCAAGCAGTTTTCCAGGCAGTCATCGCTCGATCCGAGGCGGAATAATCTCAGATTCAGCTTCGGCAGGCAATCGTCTCTCGATCCTATACGGAGGAGCCCTGTCCACGGTGAGCCGTCGATGGTGCCGGAGAATCTTGACTGTACGATGCAGCTTTTGTTTATGGCGAGTAGAGGCGATGTGAAAGGCGTTGAGGATTTGTTGAATGATGGAATTGATGTTAATAGTATTGATCTGGATGGAAGGACTGCGTTGCATATTGCTGCTTGTGAAGGACATGTGGAGGTCGTCAAATTGTTGTTGAGTAGAAAGGCGAATATGGATGCTCGTGATCGCTGGGGGAGTACGGTAAATTACCTTTCCCTCTGCAATTCTAGAAATCGAAATTGATATATGATTAATGGTGCCTCTCTTCCTTCATGGAATTTATTGATTTCTTTTTCGTTATTGATAATTTCATACCTCTTTTGAACAGGCATGTGCTGACGCTAAGTACTACGGAAATGTAGAGGTTTACAATATTTTGAAGGCGCGAGGAGCTAGGGCACCGGTACAAAATCAATTTTTCTTGTCTTTCTCTGTTTGGAGCATTAATTGTTTTTCTTGACTTTTCCTTTTTTTGGTTGAAGGCAAAATGAATGTTGAATTTTACGCACTTTTGTTTTCTATTTTTTGATTTAGAAAACCAGGAAGACTCCAATGGTTGTTGCCAATCCTCGTGAAGTCCCGGAATATGAGCTTAATCCATTGGAGCTGCAAGTACGAAAATGCGACGGCATCTCGAAGGTATGCTCCAATTATTTCATTATAAAAATTAATTACCAAGCCCATCTTAATTATTTCTGATCTGGTTCTCTTCTTAATTCTTATAAAATAATGCTCTTTTCTGTAGACATAATGCTTCTAGAACAATGGCATTGAAATGAACACGTCTCTTTGTTCCCAGGAAACATATTTTTCTGTCCTTCTTCCGTTATGCATTACTCTTTTTTCTTTACAAAACTAACTTTAATGTGATACATATTGTCACAAAAGATTGTGGGCTCCCCGAATTTGGCTTTCAATAGCTCCAAATGGATATCTAGTCTGTTGCTGTTGAGGCTCGGTCAAATTGAGCTTATAGTAACTGGTTCATTCTGCTATAACATTTTCTTTATTCACTGCAATTTTCTACTTCTAATGTTTCCCATATTGCTTGCTGTTCCTTGTACATTTATTATGATTTAACCATTTTATTTCTTCATGTTCTTTAATTCTTAAATTAGACAAATGAATGTTTTTTTGAAGCCACGGTCTTATTTATGCAGCATATGACAATTCGAGTTAGCAGATGTTCAGACATTTTTTAACAACTCTTACATCATGAAAAGGATTTTCTGGGATCAACTTTGTTATTTGTTATGCGCAAGCCCTATCAAAATTATTACTTGTTAATGTTTATTTTCCATACCAGGGTTCATATCAAGTTGCCAAATGGAATGGCACCAAGGTCACTGTTAAGATTCTTGATAAGGATAGCTATTCCGACCCTGAAAGCATGTATGTACTTAAAATTTTCTTTATCCATACGAATCTTTATTAAGTTTGGAGAACCATGCAAGTTTTGTCATTTCTGAAATTGTCTATAAGTCTCTTTGTGTTCTCCACTTATCTTTTTGTTGTTTTGCCTAGATCATAGTTGTTTCGATATTAGTGCAATAATATCTTGCTTCATCAAAAGTAGATCATGTTAATATGATGTCATGATTCAGTTCTTTTTTCAAGTTTCTTCTATTATTAGCATATTTAGTATTATCTTCATTTGTGTGCTAGTATTCTAGTCAAGATCTTTCCACAATTATGTGTCCTCCTTAACTGCTTCACAGGATGGCTGGAATTGTTTTCTGTTATTGATTTTTTTCTTGTGAAGTATTATTGATGGTTCTATTTTATAAAACTTAATGATAAATCAGGTATATGTTGAAAACAAGTACCACTTAACCGTCTATTCTCCTACGTTAATATTTTGAAAGTTCAATGTTATGATGATTCCAGTTTGCAGCCTCTTCCTCCAAAAACTTGTAAAAAGGGAAAGCCATCTGTTTGTTTTTGATGGAATCTCATCATCATTAACTTGACGATACATATTTCACAAGTTTGGAGTTTGATTTGCATTTCTTTCTTTACAATGTAAATGGGAACTTCCTTTCAGACTTCTTTTCCAGCTTATCTGGCTCACCAAGTTCTTTTGTGTTTTTTAGAAAGACTACTGCTTACCAGTGGACTTCGACTTACAAATTACATTATTTAGAGAAATGGACATTATTTTTATATTTCTGTTACCCTAGAATATTGATAAATAACTTGTCAGCTGTCAGCAGTTGAAGTCCTTTTTATTATTAATCTATGCTACTGCCCTGTTGAATGTTTCCCTTACTGCTATAGTTTTCTATGCAGCCTCTTAAATTCAGATTTTCTGTTTCAAGTTGTAGAAATTCATCGTTGTTGGTTCTATCTAACATTACGTATCTAATCTCATTATTCCCCATTTCTCTCCCACTTGTCTCGTATCTTTTTCTTCTTTCCATCTTTTTTTTCTTTGATATATTTTTTGTATTTCTATATGACAGAAATGCTTTCAAACATGAGCTAACCTTATTAGAGAAGGTCAGGCATCCTAATGTGGTACAATTTGTTGGAGCCGTTACACAAAATGTACCCATGATGATTGTTTCAGAGTATCATCCAAAAGTAAGAAAAATGCACCATGTTTGAACACATAATTAGTTGTAATGCTGGAAATAAAGAAGGTAGTCTCATTACACGTACAGGTTTCAGATAAAAGAGAGAAAATAACAGATATGGATATAATACAGTTTAATGCTACAACCTCCAAGCTTTAAAGCATTAAACAACTAATATGTCCCTATCAAACTTAGCACACGATTCTCTGACATTTATGTGCAATAGATACTTAACAATAATGGAGTTTAGTACCATTATAAAAGTTGACGTGGTCCAAGAGTGAACCAAATCAGAAATTTTTCTTCAATAAAAATGTAATTCTTGTGTTATAATTTAGAGATGTTTTTTTCTTGTTATTTCATAATTGCTTTATATAAGCCTATTTATTCGAACACTGAAGTGTTGCATAATTCGTTATGAAAAATTAAGCATCAAGTAAATATCTTAGTTAAAATTAACTTTTAACTTTACTATAACTCTTATTGTCTTCATCTCCATATAAAATTTAGCTGGGTTGCTGGAATCAATCAATGCCTGATGTAAAACATATATTTTATGTTCCAATTTAATATTTCAGTTAAATCATGTCCTCTGTAATCATGTTTTTTTGAAAAATGTTTGCTTCTATATTTCAAATTTGAACTGTATTTTGGAAACCTCATGCAAGGGCTAATTTTGTAGGAAGCAACTATATTTTACTTCGTTCAATTTTCAACCAGGATATTAAGCATGAAATTTGCATATTTCAGGGTGACTTAGGATGCTATCTTCAGAAGAAAGGGCGTCTGTCTCCGTCAAAATCTTTGAGATTTTCTATTGACATTGCTAGGTATGTGCAACTTTTTAAGCTTTCTAAATTATTGAATTTGTATTAATGTAGTTACTGTATGCAACCCGCTCACATGACAACAAAGGATTCAATGAAATTTCCAGTCCATTTTATCTTGGTACAAAATTCCAGGTGGTGATTTTGAAGATAATTTCACATTTTTTCAGGGGCATGAACTACCTTCATGAATGCAAACCGGATCCAATCATCCATTGTCATTTAAGGCCAAAGTAAGGCAAACAGATGCAGAAATTAATGAAAAGAGAAATCTATTTTAAATCAAATAATGATAATACTTATATCATGTATGGTTCTTTAATGTTTGAAATTTTTGTAAGGTGCCAGAAATATTTTGCTGGATAGCGGTGGCCACTTAAAGGTTTCTGGGTTTGGTTTGATAAAGTTGTCCAAGATCTCGCATGAAAAAGCCAAAATACCTGGTTCTCCCATCGAACCTTTAAGTAAGTTCTTGCTAACGCTATCAATACTTTTAACCAGATATCTCTTGTTACTTGGACCATACAATGTCTACAAAAGTTAAAAGCACATTATACGTATTTACTGCAGTTCAATTTGTTAGGAATCCATTTTTGCATCCAAAGCAAGCTTATTGAATTTACATCTTTGTTATTTTTCTTTATAGAAACTGAGAAAATCACCTGTTTCTTGACTTGAATAGAAGTACTAGTCTTTCTTTATTGATTTGTAGATATATATTTGGCACCCGAGGTTTATAAAGGGGAAATATTTGATAAGACTGTGGACGTATACTCTTTTGGTGTTATTCTATATGAGGTAAATTTCTCGTTTAATGTACCTTGTATACTGGGTTAATGGCAGGGTTTAGATATGGAAAGTTAAATAAGCTTAACCAATTCTTATTCAGATTTGTTTTTTGGTTTGGCCCTAGATGGTTGAAGGAGCCTCACCTTTCCATCTCAAGTCTCCTGAAGAGGCCATGAATTTGATGTATGTGGAACAAAAGAGACCGCCTTTCAAGTCCAAATTAAGAAGTTACCCTCCAGATTTAAAAGAGTAAGTATCGAGTCGTACACCACTTCTGTATCTTTTTTCCCCAAGATGTTGCATGGGCTAGCTAGTTATGTTTCTATTTCCTTCCCTTTATGTTGGATACAGTTTCCATTTGCTTTTGAATTATTATTTTGTTGTTGTTGCACCTTAACGTGTGTGTATTCGTGGTTACGGTTTAGAAAGTTCATTTATTTTCCAAATGAGCTCTTTCGAAATATGGATGGTCTTGTGATATTTAAACCTAAATGTCTGAAAGTAGTATGAGAAGAAGATGGCTAATAAAATAAGCAGAGGTGATTTCTTCAAACCATCGTGATGAGCATCACAATTAGTTTGTTAAACATTGTAAAGAGTCAACGAAATTGCTGCATTCTATGGTAGTAGGCTGAATTACTTATATGGCCATCTTTTGACCTGACATCTCACGTTTGATATTTCTAGAGTCAACCAAATATAAGATTTCTTAATTACTGAAGATATTGTTTGTTACTTGTATGTACGTATACTTCAACAATGCGATGAGATACTTTATTGCCTTCATATCAACTGTTTTTTCCTGAATGGGATCCTATTGGTTTTGGACGCAATCCTTGATCCACATACAGGTTGATTGAGGAATGTTGGCATCCGGATGCTTCTGTCAGGCCATCGTTTTCAGAGATCATTTTTAGATTGGACAGAATTGTGGGCCAGTGTGCTAAACAAGGATGGTGGAAGGACGCCTTTAAGCTTCCCTGGTATGCTTTTTCACCAAACGTTCTTGTGAACTGCAATTCAATTTCATTTGGTTTAGATAGGTGAAAAAGATGCCTGCTTTAATATCCAAGTGAAGCAAATTGCTGAACTTTCAGAACAAAGTACCTTCAAGCCTTGATATTTTGCTTTCCATGGTATTTATTTGTGAAAACATTTCTGCTGAAGTGGATTTTACTTGTTTACTCAATGGAAATTAGCATCTCTTTGATTTTGATAAATTTATTGTGTCAATCATTTCAAGTTCATTTTGCATTGCATCGGTAAGTATGGTCAAGTATGGGAATACCGGCATATTTCTTCAAGTGTATCTATTATCTATAGTTGAATAGTTAATGGTAAATTTAAGTGTAGTAAACTGGAAGTAATTAGTCACTTTTTGATGAAAAGTTGAATACATTTACTTCAGGTTTAGGGTGCATTGTTGTGATCTAGGATAACATGCTTGAAGAAATTTTGCGTTAGAAACTTGAACCAATTTGCTACTGATTTCAACTAATTGACGTGCTTTCATTACTTTTAGACACATGGATTCGCACATGATTGGTTTCTTTTTGGTAGAGAACCCCCCATTGGAATTTTCTATTACTGCAAGGACACTTCGAATATATGTCAAAAGGGCCAAAATGGAAATAAATAAAGACCATTAAAATGTTTAGAGTTCAATTTTGTCAAACTCAGAGACACAAAAGTGGCGCATTTAGAATCTAAATTTTAGATGAATAGACACAACTGGAATTGCAAGCTTATTCTCTGAATGCTCATTTCATGAGAATGAATGAAGAAAATATATAATTATAAATGTCAATCCACTCAAAATACTTATCTTATAAGCGAAGAGGGAATATTTAGATAAAGGCTCCGCTGAACTAGCACTGGGAGGCCTATTAAGACAATAACTGTCAATAAATATAAGTAACACAAACATATAACTTGTCTTTGTTATTGGAAATTTTATAATTTGTATGCTCTTGTGCAGGCTGTAAGAGAAGTCGTTGTCATTTAAATATCCAAATATAGGAGAAAGATGAGACTACATCGGGTTAGAAGATTTTGAAGCTCATGCTCAACACGACATTCCTAAATTATAGAACAGAATAATCAAAGAACTGTTGTGGGGATGGTTATTTCAGAAAGAAAATGAAAATGATTGTTATCCCTTTGTGCCCTTTTTCAATTTTGTTTTTGGTATACCTCGTCTCCACATGTATATAGTGCAAACGGAAAGAGAGGTGGTGCAATGTGCAACTATACAGTTTGGGATGCTCTTATTTATGACTACTTCAAATGGAGAAACAGTTGATGATAGTTAACGATCACTCAGTCAGTTGTTTACTCCATTATAATTGAAAAGCCTTCAATTGTTGTCCATTTTAAGTTTTTTTTGGAAGTTTGTATTGTTACATAAACTTGTCATTAGCTACATAAACTTGTCCCCTAAAAACTTGTTGCTTCTTTAAACTTTTAAAATAACTTTATAGCTCCTCCAACTTTTAAAAAGTGCATCACTCTGCTCTCAGAAATCATGTGTCAGTTTTTGATTTAAGAGAAAATAATAAATGACATCTTTAAAAAGTCAAATCAATCAAAAGTTAACACATGGTATTCATGGAGTAAAGTATTGTACTTTTTGATAGTTGACTTGAAGGATTTCTGAGGTCATTTTAAAAGTTTAAAGAGGCAATGAATTTTTTTGGATAAGTTTAGGTAACTAACGATGTATTACACCTACGCCTATTGTTCAATCATCCAAATTGTCCAAATTGTTGCCAATCATCCGAATTTTCTGACTTTTAGTATACAAATTATTGGGTCAATTTGGTATTACTTTTTAATCTGCTGTTGCAATAAGTTGCTCTCACAAACTTCTTTTAATAGAATTAAACATTTTAATCATTCATACTAATTAGCTAGGGATTATTTGATTTATTTTTTAAAATTAAATTTACTAAAGCTTGAAAATAGAGCTTTTAAAATAAAGTGCAATTTAGGAAATCAATTCCAAGCCCATCCAAATGACTGTTATGGAACCCCTGGTCGTACTTGCAGAGGGTATGTTTCAATCAGAAGAAAGTATAATGCGTAACACATGTAAGGCCCTGTTATTTTCAAAATTTATATTCGATTCATTACAGTTTAGTTCTGCATACATATAAATTTATACTGATATTTATTCAATTTAATATTGTTACTTATAAATTAAAAAGAACAGATGCTATTTACAAATTGAAAAGAACAGGCCGTAACACTGACATCCTTAAAAACAGAAAATAGGATCTGACTTAATAGTGTCATTCTCCAATATTAGGAGTTACTTGTACACTTGATAATATATATCTAGTAACTACGATCATTTGATTCAAAATTAAGTTTGCTTTTAACTTCGACTAATTGAAATTTCTCTGGACTGATTCGGTACCAAATACCAAGTTGAAAGTCAAATTGATACTATAATTTGATTATGAACAAAATTAATTTCATATCCTAATTAATACAGATTGAAGTTTTACATTTAACTCTACATGTTGCCAAATAAACACTTACAATTTATATATACCATTTGATAGTGGACTTATAATTAGAGAAAAAAAAGTTTCAGTTCAATTCTTTTACCATTATAATTTTTTTTTTCTATAATTTTCACCATTATAAATTTACTTTATAATAAGTTTAGAAAAAAAATTATGCTCCCAACTACACTGTGTCCAACTATTTCTCCTATCTATAGTTTTACATGTGCAGTTAAGATAGAGAATTTGAGAAAAGGATGAAACATGAAAATACAAGGGTTAATGCATATTACATTAACTTATTTCAAAAAATTTATTGCCCCTAATATTTAAAGTCACTTTGTAGCTCCCTCAATTTTAAAAAAGTGTATCACTTTGTCCCTGAATGTCACGTGTCAGCTTCTAATAAAGATTTTATTTTTCTGATTTTTTTCTTTTCAACCAGAATCTGACACGTGTCATTCAATGAATAAAGTGGAGCACTTTTTAAAATTGATAAAGCTACAAAATCACTTAAAAAATTATAAAATAATAAAATTTTTAGAACAAGTTTAAATATGAAGTAAAAAAATTAAATGAGGACATAATCAACTTAAATTTTGTCCTAAGTCTGAAACTTTGAATGAGAATTTTGAAACGCAACTACCTTCGAAACCTCAATAGCACAGTATCTGCTGATCCGACGGCTCACAACCAATCATCATCATAAGTTTTAAAAAAGAGGATTTATCTACATATCAGACGGCTAATAACAGAGTAGAAGTACGCACTTTACTACAGATGAACCGTGCCCATCCCCTTCTAAAACCCCTTTGCCGTACTCTTGCTTTACTTTTCCCCAAGTGAATTGCGCTTCAAGAATTTCAGTCTTTTATCTTTCTCAATCACTGTACTACACAATTGAGTTGAGGTTTAATCTGTAGGTACTTCATTCCAATTTCTCATTATTTTTTCCTTTCTATTTCTGTCATTTTGATACCGATTCTGTGCTTTCGTATGGTTGTTTCATTGTTCATTTTGCTTTAATTTTGTTACCGCTGGGTTCCCCCTTCAATTGAAACTATTTCTTTTGATTTGCGATCTTCTTTCTTTATTTGATCAAGTGATGCGTAACGCTGCCACTATATGTTGTTTATTTTGAGAAATTAGTTTGTATTAATTTGCTACTATTTTTTTTGAATCCAAAAGTCATGAGATCCACATCACTTTATGCAACTAAGTGGTTCTATATGTATTTGATTTTTGATGAATTATTTGGTGAATCTCCTCTTTGCCAGCATTTTTGTTTGATTGCAAAGCGAGTGTCAATGTGGATCTCTTTGTGAGGTGGGAAATATCTGAGAAATGGCTTCCAGGGCAATTTTGAGACGGAAAAGATTCCTTTCCGATTATCTGAATGCCTCCACTCGCACAATTCAGACCTTTCAGACCTTCCAATGTGTTGCGTATGGAACTCCGTATCTGCAAAATGACAACTATAGCTTTTCCGCAAGAAAATTCTCATCAGATTCTAATAATTGGAAGGAATCGGAGAAAAAACTAGTGACAAGAGCAGAATTACTAGGCTTTTTGGGTGTATGTCAGATTACGAACAAATTTTATAGCACTTCAGGTTTTGGTCTTAGGCATGCTCGAGCTGAAATTTGTAATCCAATGCGGTTGATGCCGCTCAATGCTCACTATGCATCCACAGCTACAGCTAGACAACCTGATTTTGGCAGTGATGATGAGGACAAAGCAGAAATTACTGCCAAAAAGAGAAAGGAAGCATCTCCTGAAGAGTGTGATCAAGCTGTTGAAGGGTTAAGTACTGCAAAAGCTAAAGTGAAAGCCAAACAGTTGCATGAATCTCAACGCGTTGCTAAATTCATTTTGCGAAAAACATGGACCATGCTTCTCGGGATCGGTCCTGCTTTGAGGGCTGTAGCTTCTATGAGCAGGTTAAATTTTTTTACACTGCTTTGATTATAATGGCAAAATTCAGTCACTAGTTTCTCATGCTTGCTTATTTGGAATGTATTTTTTTTCTCTAGGGAGGACTGGGCCAATAAACTTACTCATTGGAAGCATGAATTTGTCTCAACATTAAAGCATTATTGGTTAGGCTTTAAACTTCTGTGGGTTGATGTGAGGATCAGTTCAAGGTTGCTGTTAAAACTTGCTGGTGGTAAGAGTCTATCTAGAAGAGAGAGGCAACAGCTGACTCGAACCACTGCAGACATTTTTAGACTAGTTCCTTTTGCAGTTTTTATCATTGTACCGTTCATGGAATTTTTGCTACCGGTATTCCTTAAATTGTTCCCCAACATGTTGCCATCTACGTTTCAGGATAAAATGAAAGAGCAGGTACATTTCTATTAGTTGTTTTTTCAGTACACTTGGTGTTATTTTTCTTGTGTTGCATGGTTCAAAATTTTTTGTGCTGTTGCATAATCTCTTTTTGGCAATTTTATTCAGTGAATAATCCCATTTACCTATTAAAGTATAATATCATAATGTTGTAGCTCTAATGTTGCAAACAATCAAACATATATAGAAGTTAAGTATAATTATTGCTCTGATATTGCTTTAAAGATAAAAGTTTGATCTCATTTAGTCGTATATCTATTTGCCCTTACATTTTTTAATTCTTTAGTAATTTCAAACAAAGAAGATAAGATGTTTTTTTTTTGCCTTTTTTTGTTCCTGTTCTGAATATTAGGTTTATAAGCTTTGTGTGTTTCAAAACTAACCGGTAGCATTTTGATGTTAATGAATTTGTTGGAGCTCAAGAATTTTCAAGTTAAAGCTGAAACATGCTGATGCTTGCTTGGTTTTGATCGTTTTTCTGTTTTGGCTTCTTTGATATAGTTGTTTTCTTGTGAATGCTCAATAGGAAGCACTGAAACGAAGGTTGAATGCTAGAATAGAATATGCTAAATTTCTCCAAGATACAGTGAAAGAAATGGCTAAGGAAGTTCAGAACACCCGGAGTGGAGAAATTAAGAAAACTGCTGAGGACCTTGATGAGTTTTTGAACAAGGTTAGAATTAGCTCGCGATCTTTTATATATTGCTTTGCTGTATCATTTTTACCTTTGCTTTTAATTCTCTTTGTGTGGAATGCAATTTGATGTAGGTTAGAAGAGGCACCAGAGTGTCCAATGAAGAGATATTGGGCTTTGCTAAGCTGTTTAATGATGAGCTAACTTTGGATAACATTGGCAGGTTGGTGTTACTTTTGGTCGATTTTCTGTATGAAGGCAGATTGTTTTTGTCAAAACTTATCTGTGTTCGTATTAAGTAGCATGTTTCTGTTCAGGTCTAGGTTGGTCAGTATGTGCAAGTATATGGGAATCAGTCCATTCGGAACAGATGCTTACTTGCGTTTTATGCTTCGCAAGAGACTCCAAAGGTGGGATTGTTTTTTCTTTTTAACTGTTATTACTGGATTTCGTTCTTTTACATTATGAGACACGCTTAATGATTTCTTGAATTTTGTTCTAAGATTGGTGGATTTATGGTTGAGATGTTAGGAGATAATGTTTCATGCTTGGCTGTACGAAACTTCTTCCAAGTTAGTTGTGCTCAACATGATTTTGTGATCTTGGTTCAGAAAGAATTCACTATTCCTTTTCATGATATCACTTGCATAGTATATAGGATCAATTATTCATTTGTAAAGGTGCATTACTATTTGTTTGTTTGTTTTCTTTTCTTCCATTGTTGTGATTTTCTGTGAACTTCTCTTTATGCTATTCTAAAATTGACAGTAAAAAACAATCAGATTTGAGGCTGACCAACTATAATTTGTTATTCAATTTTGTGGTGAGAAAGTCTGTTGTGGGCTCTTGTTTATCATGCTTTTTTGTTTTCAGTATCAAGAACGATGATATATTGATTCAAGCAGAGGGTGTGGAGTCTCTTTCAGAGGCTGAGCTTCGTGAAGATTGCAGGGAACGTGGCATGCTTGGTTTGTTATCTGTTGAAGAAATGCGGGAACAGGTACTTAGATTAGCCCTTTTGTGTATTTTTTTACTCTATAGACGATTTTCCAGATTGTGATATTTTCTTGTAACTGGTAAATTTAATATTGGTATCTTCTAATATTTTTGTGTTACTGCTTCATAATTTTGTATCCTGCAAGCTGTATTCTGTAATTTTGAAAATAAAGATGATTTAGGCATGCCAGATACTGGAACCTTATACATGTACTTTATGCGTTGGTATATGAAGTTCAATTTGCTAAGTTAACAGCGTCTTAAATTTTAAGTGCAGCTTCGTGACTGGCTCGACCTTTCTCTTAATCACTCTGTTCCATCTTCTCTTTTGATTCTTTCGAGGTAACCTGAATCCCCCTTCTACTCCGTCCTCCTTTATTTCAGTTAAATGCATCTCTTGTATATTTTGGCTTTATGATGTGTGTGAGAATCTTCTGGTATGAAACCTTATGCAGGGCCTTCACTGTGTCTGGTAAGCTGAAACCAGAGGAAGCTGTTCAAGCAACACTATCTTCTTTGCCAGACGAGGTTGTTGATACTGTTGGTGTAACATCTTTACCGTCTGAAGATTCTATTTCTGAAAGGAGGAGGAAACTGGAGTATCTTGAGATGCAGGAAGAGCTGATCAAGGTTATTTATTTTTTTATTCTTGTTCTTGGCAAGTGGCCTCTTTGATAGCTCTCCTAATTTAAGAGAATACACTGTGTGATGACTGATGAGTTAAGTTTTCAAGAATATTCATTCATAGTAGAATCTTTTGTTTTCATCTCAGTACATTAATGGTAGTCCATTTTGTTGATCCATATCAGGGGATGATTTCATTAATACAACACAATTTTAAATAAAAATTTAAACATTTTGCATCAATTTGTGACCTGCAGAATGTGTTTCTTTTCATCATTATTTTGTTTGCTAAGTCAGTTTGAAATTGACTATTTTTAGGAGGAAGAAGAGAAAGAGGAAGAAGAGCTTGCCAAGATGAAGGAATCTAAAGGTAGTGAAGAGGATGTGGCATTGAAAGAGATGGCCACACCAGGAGCTCAGGAGGTGCAAGAACTAGCTAGAGCAAGAACATTGGATAAACAAGAGCAGCTCTGTGAATTGAGTCGTGCACTTGCTGTTTTAGCTTCAGCATCGGTAATGACTGGGATTTTGAATTTTTCAATAGATTATTTTTTAAAAGGCAGCTGCATGCCTAGGTCATGCTTTTTTCCCAGGACTCAGGTGGTTTAAACCCTGCTTCCCATTAATTGAAATGGAAGGCATTTAAGATATTCTGGTTAGAGATCTAGAAACCAAAGAAAAAAGAAAAGGACAAGAGACCTTTTAAATTGCTTAATATATGTAATAATTTTTTTTTATGTTCACGGATTTGATTCCTATTTTTTTCCTCAAATGTTGCAGTCAGTAAGCAGAGAACGGGAAGCGTTCTTAAGCCTTGTCAATAAGGAGGTATCTTGAACCTTTAATTATCAATTCTATTCAGATTTTGAATTTTTTTTTTCTATATTTGCTTTTATAGGCAAATGTCTGTCCATATGTGTTAAGATTTGACTGTTAATCTGCTCAGGAACCCAACTGACCAGATTTTTAGGAAATTTGTGTTACATGTTTATGCTTTAAACAATTGTTAGGGATCTAATGGAAACTTATATTTTCAGATAGAGCTTTACAACAGCATGGTAGAGAAGGAAGGTACAGATGGTGAACAAGAGGCTATGAGAGCATATAGAGCTGCACGGGAGGACATTGATCATACTTCTGAAACTGATGATCGTAATGATGTTTCTTCCGCTCTTATAGAAAGGGTAACAATTGGAAGATGCAATTATTATTACAACTTGAAGATTCCATTACTTTTAGGCTCCCATATGCAAATGGGCACTTACCTGTTATACTTTGGGTCACTGTTGTACTCCAGGTTGATGCAATGTTGCACAATCTTGAGAAGGAAATTGATCTTGTTGATGCTGAAATTGGTGATCGTTGGCGAATATTAGACAGGTGATCATTCTTTTTATGGAAAAATAGTCTTATTGTTGTCCTTCGTTACTCTAGTATTGGTTTTCCATGCTTTCATCTACTTTAGTAAGAGATAATTTCGCTAGTCTTAACACTTGGGATTGTTCTTTGGGGCATGAAAGTAACTCAAGGATGGACTTTTTGCTCTTGATTCGAGAGTTCAAAATATTTATTATGTGGCACATATAATTAGACTCTGGCTACTCAGTTCGATACAATTTTAAGGCTTACTGCCTTGTTGTGGTCCTTATGGAGATTAGAATTGTAAAGCTGAAGCTTTCACTTTAGTATGTTTGTATACTGGTAATAGTGATAGTTGTTGCCTGTCTGAAGCTCTTAGCTTTGGCTTTCATTTTAACCTATATTTTTCTAAGCTTATCAGATTCTATGATAGGTATAGTAAGAGAACTCTTTCTTGATATTCAAGTGGATCCTTGAAGCTATTATATTGAATATCTTGTTTTGTTTCGATACTTTATTCTTTGACGTCACCGAATAAGTTTGGGTATTGGACACTTCAATCCCCTTCTTGGAAGCAACTGGATTCCACCCCTTACAGTAATTTGTGCTGATTGTTGACAGGGATTATGATGGGAAAGTTACACCTGAAGAAGTTGCGGCTGCTGCTATCTACTTGAAGGATACATTAGGGAAGGATGGTATTGAAGAACTCATTAGTAGTCTTTCCAAGGACGGAGGTCAGCTCTCTCTCTCTCTCTCTCTCTCTCTCTCTCTCTCTCTCTCTCTCTAGTATAATAATGTATTTATTACTCATGCTAATATATATTCTCTTTTTAATTAGTTAAAAACCAACTTGTCTGTAGAACCTGTTATTATAATTAGTTTATTTTCTAATCTCTAAATTATGATACATTTACATGCTCTCTCAAGCAACTTGTTGATGCATTGCGTCATTTTATATTCTTTTACCAGTTGTAACTGTAGTTTTCATTGACTTACATTGCAGAAGGGAAGATTCTTGTTGAAGACATAGTTCGGTTGGGCAGTCGGATAGAAGATAACAATACAGCTGAGTAGGGGGATACTAAGCATCTCTGATTTACTCCCATGCATTTAATCTCTAGCTAATCAGCGATTGACAGGTAATATTGTTTGACGAGTGTCCGTTCCATCGAGTTCCAAATGTCAGTTTTTGGTATGTTGGTCTCAATACTTGGTTCTTACAATGTCAAAGTCAGATTCAACTTTAGGGTAAAAATGACATAAAATGAATTTCATATAGGCAAGAAGAAAAATATATAGATATTTTTGTATACATAAAATGACATTGAAGCCTTTGTCTTGGACTTCTACTTAGATATGATGTAATTATGGAAATTGTGTCCTTCATAATCTTTTGCTGAATCTAGTTGAATTTACTGCAATGAGTTGAGTTCATCTTTTAGAAAAACATATGGAGGACATCTCAGTGATTGGTACCCGAATCCCTTGTTTCATCTTTGACCTTCGTATACTAGATATTATACTTTCCTTACCTTGTTTTACAATTTTTTTGTATACCAATCATAAAAAAAGCTGAACTTCATCGATCAGTACATAAGTTTTAGTTTTGCCACAAATTCCAGAATATTCCTGTCGGAACTCCCACCTTCATCAATGGCTTCTTTAGCCAACATCTTCCATTTCTCCGAATTCTTCCTAATTTCCTTACCCTTATCCGCTTCCATTACTTCCCTTATACACATTTCAGTCTCTTGCTTCGTAACAATTCCTTCTTCTTCATCTTTCTTAACCCTAACCCCAACTCCCCACACATCAGCAATGAACGCCGCATTCGCTGTTTGATCGTAGGCCTGTGGCATTGCCACCACTGGCACTCCCATACACAACGCCTCCATTGTCGAGTTCCACCCGCAATGGCTCACAAAACACCCTACAGAACTATGTGATAGAACTTCTAGCTGATGACACCAACTCACCACTAAACCCTTTTCCGATGTCTCGTCTACAAAATTTTTCGGAAGCTTTTCAATTTCTGACTCTCTTACTGCCCATAAGAAATAATGGTTGCTGTTTTTCAGACCGCTCGCTATTTCTTCCATCTGCTTGTTTGACATTGCCATCATACTTCCATACGAAACGTAAACTACCGAGCCATTTTCCTTTGAATCTAGCCATTTCTTGCATCTTTCTGTTTCAGGCTTGAACAGGCTCAACCCATACTCCTTGTTATTCTGTATCCTTTTGTCAATGTATTCTGATGGAATCGTTGGCCCTATTGGTGTTACTTTGCAATGTTTTTCCATTGATTTCAATACCTGATTATCAAATTCATCCAGTAAACTGCTTCATTAACTAAAGGCCAAATAACTTGGCACGAAAAACCAGATGCAACTTCCAAAAGTTCCAACTAGCCAGTTTGCCCCATCATTGCCACGTGTCAGCTTTTGATTGGAGAAAAAAATCAGAAAAATGACATATTTGAAAAGTCAAACCAATCAGAAGCTGACACATGGCATTGAGGGGGTAAACTGGTGCACTTTTTTGCCAAGTTCAGGAGGCAAGTTGAAACTTTTGAAAGTTCAGGGTGGCAACTGACTTTTCGTGCCAATTTCATGGGGAAAATGATGTATTAAGCCTTAAATAAAAAGAAAGAAAATATATACCTGGTTTTCCAAGGTGGTGAAGGTGTTGAAAAAGACCCAGTCAGCCTGGGAAACATTAAGAAACTGGTTCGTCAGAAACGATAAGTTGCCTGGGTAAGTAACCGAGCCGAAAAAGAAACTCGGCAGGTCATAGAGACCGAGTGGAGGCAGACCCTCAATTACAACAGGTGTCTGCTCAACGGGAACGCTTAGCTTCCCTTCATAGGCAGAAAATAATATTTTGATGACAGAACAAGACATCGTAAAAAGCGGGGCAGCAGCAAGGCCGAGGTTTTTAGCAATGTCTAAAACCCCATGTAGCAACGAGTCATAGACCAGGCAGCTCACTGGGTAGCCAGACTGGCTGTGTTGTTTAATGATATCTGGTAATTTGGCAGAAATGGTATGGTTAAAGTAGTTATAATGGTCGGCGGGTGTTTCCTTTTCATTGGAAATGAACTGGAGGTTAATGGAGGTATTCGGGGATTTGGTGATCTTGTGTGTTTGAGAGAGCAGGGCGAGAGTAACCTTGAGACCGTTGGAGGCGAGTCGGTTCGAGAGTTGGAGCATTGGGCTCATGTGGCCATGGAATGGCAAACCAATTGCTAGTATATGAGGAGTTTCTGCTGCTCTCATTAGCTCACTCTGGCTTGCCATTTTCAGTTGCTTTATTTTTAAGTTTCTGCCTATATCTACACAAACACAGATAAATTTATACCCAGATGGATTGTTTAACTAATAATAGTGGATCAAAACCTTATCTAGGAGGTTCAAAATCTGTGGACAAGGGAGTTGCAGATGAGAAGTCAAATAAACAATAAACGCATTTAACTTTTTTCAATAGATTAATGCATCAATAGCATCCTCAATTTATTTTTAAATCCCATTGCCTCCTTGAAGTTTAGAAGTGTTCCTAAAACTCTCTCAACTCTCAAAGAGTGCACCACTTTGCTCTCTAAATGTCAGGTAAAAAGACGGAAAATCTTAATAAAAATGACATATTTGAAAAGTCAAACAAACCAAAAGCTGACACGTGGCATTCAGGGAATAAAGTGTTATTTTTTGAAAGTTAAGGTAGATACGGAGGCAATTTTAAAGTTCAGGGAGGCAACTGAATTTTAGGGACTAGTTGAGGATGTTGATACATTAATTATAAGGCTCCAATGAGAAGATGAAAATCATTATCATATCATATTGGAATAGTTGTGTGAAAGTAATATAATTTGATGCATTCTAGAACTAGTAAAAACTTGAGCTACCTCCAGTCCTAGTTTCTTTTCTAGCAATGTATGAGGTTCTAGTACGAATTCAGAATTGAATTATAAATTAGGATCTCACAGGTAAATTTGCAACGATTTCAGGTAAATTTCAGACGAGGGGCGTTTGTGAATTTCTGAAAAAAGCCTGGAACATTAGTTCCATATCGGCTAAAAATGAGGACGATTATGGATATACAAGTATGAACATATATCTCCATTAGTATGTGATTTTTAACGTAAAATTCCTAGAGCACATCCATAAGGACTTCATCGCAAATGGACAATATGATAAAAAACGTGTGTGCTAAGTAAGCTTTTCAGTAAGTTTGGCCAGAAAAAATTATGGCGAGAGTAAATTAGGAGGGTTGGAATGGCAAAGACTACGTGAGTTTGAGTTATCGCTCACAGTTGAGACTTATTTAAAATTACCTTACGGTGATAAATCAATAAAAAGAATTAGTGATGGAAATTATTTTTGGAAACTATGTATTGAATTATAACGTTTTAAAATGGAATGAATGGCTAGTATTCTCTAAAGTTTATTTTACAACTGTAGAAGAGCAATTATTAAATTATCAAAAAAAAGAAGAGCAATTATTAAGATAAGATAGGATCACAGAGGGGGATTCAAATTTGTTATCACTTGTTGTTTTGTATGGTTTATTCATATTTTATTAAGTGTTAGTGTAAGATAGATCAATAAAAAAATAGAAAAAAATAAAAAATTAAGTTATGTTCGCTTATATTATAATTTAATATAATTTAATTTAATGCAGTTTAGTTTAGCTGTAGTTATAAATTTATATTGAAATAAGTTTAATTCAGTTTAATTCAACTCACTTTAGTTTAGTTCAGTTCAACCAACTTCAATTCAGTCCAGTTCAGCTTTCATAAGTAAGAAAATTTAATACTCCCTCCATATTTTTTTACTTATCTTCTTATAAGTTTCATCCTTTTTAATAAATTCATTTATTAATGATATGAAAATACTAATTTACCCTTATATTTTTAATTAATACCTTAATTTTTTAATCTAAATATAATTAATACTAACAATATACTTGAAATAATAATAAAAAAATACCTAAAAAAATATATAATAAATATTTTAATAATTTAATTTTAAATTAAAATATTTATTTTAAAAAAATAAAATAAAATATTTGACAAAAACTAAATGAAGCACGTGTAATTAAAAACAGCATATTTCAATCCGGCAGAGTACAGTTTGTTTGACCTAGTGGATTATTAATCAATGTTTTGGACTCTTACTATCCAACTATACTCAATTCAATTAATGATTTTATGTATATTATTTTGTCCCTTTTACTCTCTTTACACATTCTTTTTAGTGTGATTTGTTGCCTTTAAAAATTAAATTGAATTAAATTAAATTAATTAAATAAAGGAAATATTAGAATTGAATATCGTATTAAATATATTTTAGTTTGATTTAAATTAAATTAAATTATTTTAGTTTAATTTTAAATTTAATTATTTTTTAAAATATAAATTTAATATATAAAATAATTAAAAATTAACATAAATATCTTTTAAGACAACTAAATTATTGTTAATCTAAGATGAAAATTTTATCGTCAAGCATAAATGTAAAATGAGCTAAAAAAATAAACAAATTAATATAAAATAAATAAAAAAATGAATAAAACTAATTCGGTTTGATTTTCAATTTTGTCAAAAAGATCGAACCGAACCGAAAATCAAAATAGAGAAAACCGAAAATCGAATCGAATAACTTTAGTTCGATTCATGTCAGTTCGATTCAATTTAATTTTTCCGCTCTTTGCTCTCCTTAAGTTTCTTTTAAGGCATGTGGTATTTTAGTTGTTGTTAATTATTTAATTTATGAAATTATTTGTTTTACAAAAATTGGGTAGTTACCTTTGTATTAAAGATTTAGTTCACACTTAAAACCTCTAAATGTCATAAGTTTAGTTTAACCATTAAGCTAATATTTTATCACATATGAACAAAATATAGTTGTTGAATAATGGATCAAACAATCACTCAAATTACAATTTTTTTGTTATATTTTAATACGTGCATTATTTTTTTTATCTAATTTCTTTTTTGATGTGATCTTGTTCAAAGTTCTCGTTTATGAAGTTAAATATAAAAATTATTGATATATCTAATAGATTTCACTTTAGTATGTTTGTAGACTATTATTAGCAGGACCGTTCCTGAGTATCGGCGAGCGGGCGATTATTTTGGGCCCTGTTATTATAGGGGTCCTCTTAGTTATTTTATATATACTTCATATTTATTTTTAAATTTTATTTGGGTGAAGAGTACTTAGATTCTAACTTTTTTTTAACGATATGAAGTGGAATTCGATGTTTTCATTTAATATTTCATTAAGTGAAATAATAAATACGAATTTACATATTATAATTTCAAACGTTTTACTTTTAAAAAGAGTTTAAATCTCTCATCTCACCCGTAGACCCTTAATACGATAGGAACGAGCCTGATTACTAGTTGTTTCCTGTCTAAAGCTCTCAGCTCTGGTTGTCATTTTATCCTTTTTTTCCCCTAGTTTATCACTCTTTGACAGATATAGGATGAGATAAACTCTACCTTGATATTCAAGTTGATCCTTGAAACTTTTACATTTTACAATTTCATTTTTGTTCGATATTTTGTTGTTTGGCATCACATAAAAATTTGGGTGTTGGACACTTCAATTGTCAAATTTCCTCGTTTGTAAAAAAAACTATCAACAAAATTTAAATTATGGAAGATTTAAATTCTCATGAATGTAAGGAATATAAATCTTGTCAAAAGTTATATAATTTTGATGGAATTTATTTGAGCTAAGCTTTTGGATATTATTTTTTTTATATTATCCTTCACATGCATTTTTCTCGGTATTCCATAATTTTTTTGAGAGTTTTCGATTTTCTACGAAACCGGGCCCCCAAAACGTATTTTCATATTTCAGGGCCTTTCAGAAATGTTTTTTGAAAATTTCTTACACCAAATTTATTTTCGTTATTTTTTCAGATATTCCATAATTTTTTTGGGAGTTTTCAATTTTTCACGAAACCGGGTCCCGAAACGTATTTTCACATTTCCGAGCCCTTTCAGAAATATTTTCTGAAATTTTATTGCACCAAATTTATTTTCTGAATCTTTCATAATTGTTTGGGAGTTTTCGATTTTTTACGAATCTGGGCCCTGAAACATATTTTCACATATTCGGGCCCTTCCGGGAACATTTTCTGAACATTTCTTGCACTGAATTTAATTTCTTTATTTTCCGGGTATTCCATAATTTTTTGGGAGTTTTCGATATTTTATGAAACTGGGCCCCGAAACTTATTTTCACATTTTTTGGCCCTTCCAGAAACTTCCATAATTTGTTTTCTTTATTTTCTGAATCTTACATAATTCTTTTCAAAAAATTTTCTCGATTTTTTACGAAAACGGGTCTCAGAACATATTTTCACGTTTTCAGACCCTTAGTGGTAGGGGTGAGCAAATGTCGGTTCGATCCAAAAATCGAATCGAACCGACTCGAACCGAAACCCGAATTAGTAAAAATATAACAACTGAAACCGAATCGAATATAGTTCGGTTCTGTATAAACAGAACCTTATACAATTTGGTTCAAATTCGATTCGGTTCAGTTATAACCGAATTGCTCAAACTCTATAATTTATAAAATAATTTGTAATTTATTTTTTCTTTTTAGGGTTATATGAGAGAGACTTTAAGTAATTTCATTTTGATATGTGTTAAATTTGATAGGATTTAGACTTTGAAGTTTATATTTACAACAATAGATATAAATATTGATACATAAAAAATATTTATTTAAGTAGTATGACATGCATATAATGAATTATTGAATGAGTCATATTCATAAAGTTGTAAAGTAAAACAATTCTTTCCAAATTAGGATTACTTAAGTTAAAATCTCATATTTGTTATTAATGTTTATTAACTAGTGTGTTGTATATTGTCAATATTGATTAGGATATTAAATATAATATGAATATATATTAAGATATAATATTGATTAATTTATTCGGTTCGGTTCGGTTTTATTTCGATTTTTGTGGCAAAAATCGAAACTAAACCGAAACCTGAATTTTAAGAATTTTAAAAACCGTAATCGAACCAAAATAAATTTAGTTCAGTTCGGTTCGATTATTTTTATTCCGTTTCAGTTTGGATTTCGTTTTCGGTTCGGTTCTACATATCCCTACTTAGCGGCCCATTTGGGTAGTCAAATGACTATATTTTTTAATGAGTAAAGCACCTAATTGGGCAAGATTTGCAGAATAATTACCTCCATGCCTAAAAAAAATGAGTGTAACCAACCTAACTTTTCTTAACTTGTTGCTAACCTTTATACGCCCCATATCAACACACCACAATCCCAAACATATCGCGTTTTGCAGAAAATCCATTCTCTTCTCGATTTTCTCCTGTAATCGAATCAACGATCCAATCCAGGTTTTATTTTTCTTTTCGACTCAATCTTTGTTCTTCATTCTCAATTTTAGATTTGATTTCAGATTAAAATCAAATCGATTTAATCTGTGTTGTTCGTTCTCAATTTTAGATTTGATTTTTGATTCAAATTTATTCTTCATTCGTGATTTCTTTGCTATACTACGATCCAGATTTGGAATCGAATTTCAGAATCCAAATTTCATATGTGTTCTTCGTTCTCGATTTCATCTGTGTTCTTTGTCCTCAATTTCAGATTTAATTTCTGATTCAAATCTATTCTTCATTGGCAAGTGTTTGGCAAGCTGATTTGCATGTTTTTTCTACCTGCTACGCATATAATACATACCTACTCATATATGTTACATACGTGTTATATATTTGCTACAAGTCTAATACGAGTGTTTAGTGCGGATATAACAGATATGTAATAGTATTGTATTAGAAGGGAAATATGAATGAAATGTTTCTTTGAATCTGTTACATATCTAATACAGACCTACTACGTATCTATTATGTAGCTATTTTATATTGGGTTAACTTAAGAAACACGCCATGTGGTTTGGCCGTTTTTCAAAAAGGTGCTTGCGGAATTTTTTTTTCAAGAGGGTGCTTGTCGTTTCAAAAGTTTGTAAAAAGAGGATTTCCAAAATTTTAAAACCACATTTTGAAGGATAATTTTGTCTATTTTGAAGTAAAATTTTACAGCTTAGTTAATGAAAATATAATAACCTTAGTAATAAATTTTAGAATTTTTTGAAAAGTATTAATATTTTTTTAATTAAAAATTGATTATAACTTTAAAAAATCATAACAAAATGAAAGTTTTTCGAATATCACTCTAATCTTTATATAGAATTCTTAAATAATATAATTAAAATATACGAATATTGAATTTATTGAAATAACTAGTGTAACAATTATTTTCAAACCACATACACCCTTTTAGAAACTTTTGAAATCACATGCACCTTTTAAAAAAAAGATTCCACGAGCACCTTTTCGAAAAACGATCAAATCACATGGCATGTTTTTTAAGTTTACCCTATTTGCTACAAGTCTAATACAAGAGTTTGATGAATACGTAACATGAATATAACAATAAAGAATTGGATAGAATTACTAATGAAGTGTTTGACATAATCTTTATGACTTTTATTTACTACAATTCTACTACAAACCTATTACAAAGTCTGTTACAAGGATGTCATATATATGTTACTAGTGTTTAATGAAAAAAATAGTAATTTTTCATCAGCTTTGATTTACATTGGACTATTATCGAAGTGTTTGGCATTATTTATTAATCATTAATCTTTTATAAGTCTATTATGTATCTGTTGCAAACCGAATACAAGTCTAATACATGTCTATTACAAGCTTGTTACAAAGCTGTTATATATCTGTGACAAATTTGCTACAAACCTAATATAAATCTGGAGTAGCGTATGAAAGATATGTAGAGTGTACGAAGGTTAATATAAAAATATGTCAAGAGCTTTAGGTAATTGAGTTAAATTTGGGCCGAAATTATTTTACCCAAATGGATCGAATCTGTCAATTTCCCTTTATTAATTAAACATTTAAGAACACTTGTTGTAGAAGGACAATTTTGAAAACAACTTAGAACAAATTCATTGTAATCAATTGAATTCCTTTATGTACTAGAAGTTTCCAAACAAAGAATTTAAAAGTGATAAAATGAATTCGATTGAATTCTATAAAACAATTGATTCAATTCTTTTCATCCATCACAAGGAATTGATTCCAAACACACCATTAATATCTTTAGCTAATCAGTCACTAGCACAAGAATGGCCTGTAGAGATGCACTTTTCCAATCGATTAAGAAAAAAATCGTCTAGAAAAGTATTTTAAAAAATGCAGGACGGTTACTTTCAGCAATACGTGCAGTTATTAACTCATAACCTTTGGTATTGTGCTAAAGTAAATTTAAATTTAATTTCTAAGTTTTCAGAGCAATACAAATGGTATGAGTTAATAGCCGGCACTTCTTTATTCTCCCTCACTGCTAGTGTGTCCCGCCGTCGTTGTCTTTCTCTGCTTCAGAAATCTCTCCGCCGCCGCTTCCGTCTACACAAGACCTCTCCGCCATCACTTTTATCTCCGCCGCCGTTATCGCTGCCTTCTCCTCCACTGTTTCCGCCTCCTCCATCCTGCTGTATTGGTTCTCCTGCATCATTAGGTCAATCTTGTATCTTTCGGTTTAAAAGCTAAAATGAGGGAATACTCAGAGAGAAAGAGTGCGAGTCATGTGAATTAGCTCACTGCTTATGATGTTAGGATTTGCGAGAGTTCAAATTTTTAGGCTGTGAATTGTTGAATCATGATTTATATCACTGGACATAGGTGAAAAAGAATGTTTCCATGTGAATTGAGACAGACACCCAATAACACAATTTACTAGGGATGATATTGGATTGGATATGAAACGGATATGGATAAATTATTTAAAATTTATTTTTAATGGACAAATCCATATCCGCTCCAAATTTTATGGATTTGAAATTTCTATATCTTTATCCATATCTTAGGATATAGATTTGGATATGGATTTTAAAGTTTTAGCCAAATGATACAAATGAATCCTGATTAGCCCATATTTAAATATTTCTATTATATTCAATAATAAATTTTAGCCCACGTTTAAATATCTCTATTTAAACAAAATCAGTGCTGGTATACCCAAGTTCTATCCCAAATGTGAAAATACGTTCTGAGGCCCGGTTTCGTAAAAAATTAAAAAATTCCAAAAAATTATGGAAAATCCAAAAAATAAAGAAAACAAATGTGGTGCAAGAAATTTTTAGAAAATATTTTTGAAAGGGACCGGAAATGTGAAAATACATTCCGGGGCCCGGCTTCGTAAAATATCGAAAACTCCTAAAAATTATGGAAAATTCGGAAAATAAAGAAAATAAATGTGGTGCAAGAAATTTTCAAAAAATGTTTCTGGAATGGCTAGAAAATGTGAAAATACGTTTCAGGGACCGGTTTCGTAAAAAATTGAAAAATCCCAAAAAACTATGGAAAATCCGAAAAATAAAGAAAATAAATGTGGTGCAAGAAATTTTCAGAAAATGTTTCTAGAGTGGCTCGAAAATGTGAAAATACGTTTCAGGGAACGGTTTCGTAAAAAATTGAAAAATTCCAAAAATTTATTGAAAATCCGGAAAATAAAGAAAATAAATGTGGTGCAAGAAATTTTCAAAAAATATTTTTGGAATGGCTTGGAAATGTGAAAATACGTTTCGGGGACCGATTTCGTAAAATATTGAATAATCCCAAAAAATTATGAAAAATCCGTAAAATAAAGAAAATAAATGTGTTGCAAGAAATTTTCAAAAAGTATTTTTGGAAGGGCTCGGAAATGTGAAAATACTTTTCAGGGACCATTTTCGTAAAAAATCAAAAAATTCTAAAAAATTATTGAAAATCCGTAAAATAAAGAAAATAAATATAGTGTAAGAAATTTTCAGAAAATGTTTTTCGAGTGGCCCGAAAATGTGAATACGTTTCAGAGATCGATTTCGTAAAAAATAAAAAAATCCCAAAAATTTATGGAAAATCCGGAAAATAGAGAAAATAAATGTGGTGCAAGAAATTTTTAGAAAATGTTTTTGGAATGACCCGAAAATGTGAAAATACGTTTCAGGGACCGGGTTCGTGAAAAACCGAAAAAATCCCTAAAAATTATGAAAAATCCGGAAAATAGAGAAAATAAATTTGGTGCAAGAAATTTTGAAAAAATATTTTTGGAAGGGCTCGAAAATGTGAAAATACGTTTCAGGGACCAGTTTTGTAAAAAATCGAAAAAATCCCAAAAAATTATCGAAAATCCAGAAAATAAATGCGGTGCAAGAAATTTTCAAAAAATATTTTTGGAAGGACTCGAAAATGTAAAAATACGTTTCGGGGACCGATTTCGTAAAAAATCAAAAACTCCCAAAAATTATGGAAAATCCGAAAAGTAAAAAAAATAAATGTAGTGCAAGAAATTTTCAGAAAATATTATTGGAAGGGCTAGAAAATGTAAAAATACGTTTCAGGGGTTGGTTTCGTAAAAAATTGAAAGGTCCTAAAAAATTATGGAAAATAAAGAAAATAAATGTGGTATAGATACACAAAATTAGATTACGCAAAGTAATTAGATTTTGTATATATAAACTAAATTTAAGTCCAAGTGAATATCCAAGTGGACATTCTATCCAAATCCAAATCCAAATCCAAATCCATTTTTATTGGATCCAAACCCAATCCTAATCCAATGGATTTAAAAACAAAAAGATTCAGATCTTACAAAATGAATTTAAATGAAAGAATACGAATGAATGCAAAATCTATTACCATCTCTCTCTGCCATTCACGCTTCACAAATTTATAACGATGTTGGAGTTCTTAGCTATTGCCATGTATATTAGGTCAGGATTTAGGATTCTATCAAGTTAAGCTGGTATATCAACCTTTTGATTCAATAAGTTTTTAAGACATAATTTTCTAATGAATATATGACTATTTTTTTTAATATTTATAAATATTTTTATTGAGATAATATTATTTTTAACTTAGTTATAGTTAAAGCTCTTCACTCCTCTAATAAATGTATTTCGTAGACTCATTTCGGAAATCTAATAAATAGATCTCTAGTGATTGACAAGTAATAATAAGTGTCAGTTCCGTTGAGTTCCAAATGTCAATTTCTGGGATGTTGGTCTGAATACTAGTTCTTACAATATCAGAGTCAGACTCAGAGTCAAGTTTAGGGTCCTCTTTGCATCATCTGTAAAATTGAATTCAGACAGGCAAGAAGAAATTATATAGATATTAATGTATACATGAAATGACATTGAAGCCTTTGAATTGGAATTCTACATAGATATCAAGTAATTATGGAAATTTTGCCCTTCATAATCTTTGCTGAATCAAGTGGAATTTACTGCAAGTAATTGAGTTCACCATTTAATTCACCGACCACAGTCACTCGGTGCGTGATCCGAATTGGATCTGCACGTAGTCGGAGTGAAACAGACAGGAGAAAAAAAGAAGAAAGGAAAACATATGGTGGACATTTCAGGAGCTTCGTGATTGATACCCGAATCTCTTAGTTCATCTTTGATCTTCCTATGCTATATTATACTTCCCTTACCTTGTTTTACAACAATCACTAGATTCATTACATGAGTTTTAGTTTTGCCACAAATTCCAGAATATTCCTGTCTGAACTCCCACCTTCATCAATGGCTTCCTTAGCCAAACTCTTCCATTTCTCAGAATTCTTTCTAATTTCCTTACCCTTATCCCCTTCCATGACTTCCCTTATACACATTTCAATCTCTTCCTTAGTAACAATTCCTTCTTGTTCGTCTTTCTTAACCCGAACCCCAACTGCCCACACATCGGCAACGAACGCCGCATTTGTTGTTTGATCAAAAGCCTGTGGCATTGCTACCACTGGCACTCCCATACACAACGCCTCCATTGTCGAGTTCCACCCGCAATGGCTCACAAAACACCCTACAGAACTATGGGATAAAACCTCTAGCTGATGACACCAATTTACCACTAAACCCTTTTCTGATGTCTCGGCTACAAAATTTTTCGGAAGCTTTTCGATTTCTGATTCTCTTACTACCCATAGGAAACTTTGGCAGCTGTTTTTCAGACCGCTCGCTATTTCTTCCATCTGCTTGTCTGACAATGCCATCAAACTTCCATACGAAACGTAAACAACTGAGTTATTTTCTTTTGAGTCTAGCCATTTCTTGCATCTTTCTATTTCAGGCTTGAACAGGTTTAACCCGTACTCCTTGTTGTTCTCTATCCTTTTGTCAATGTATTCTGATGGAATCGTTGGCCCTATTGGTATTACTTTGCATTGTCTTTCCATTGATTTCAATACCTGATAATCATGTTCATCCAGTAAACCGCTTCGTTAATTACTGTATTAGAGCAAAATTGAAAGAAATGTAAAAAAAAAATTGAATGTATAAACCTGGTTTTCCAAGGTGGTGAAGGTGTTGAAAAAGACCCAGTCAGCCTGGGAAATATTCAGAAACTGGTTCGTCAGAAACGGTAAGGTGTCTGGGTAAGTAACCGAGTCGAAAAAGAAACTCGGTAGATCAAAGAGACCGAGTGGAGGCAAACCGTCAATTACAACAGGTGTCTGCTCAACAGGAACAGTAAGCTTCCCTTCATGAGCAGAACAAAATATTTTGCTGACAGAACAAGACATAGTGAAAAGAGGAGCAGCAGCAAGGCCGAGGCTTTTAGCAACGTCTAAAACCCCATGTAGCAACGAGTCATAGACGAGGCAGCTCACTGGGTGGCCGGAATGGCTGTGTTGTTTAATGACATCTGGTAGTTTGGCAGAAATGGTGTGGATAAAATAGCGAAAATGGTCGTCGGAGTCGGTAACGACCTGGTCATGAGAAACGAAGTGAAGATCAATGGAGGTGTTTGGGGATTTGGTGATCATCTGTGTTTGAGAGAAAATAACAAGAGTGACCTTGAGACCTCTCGAGGCGAGTCGGTTCGAGAGTTGGAGCATAGGGCTCATGTGGCCTTGGAATGGCAAACCGACTGCTAGTATATGAGGAGTTTCTGCTGCTCTCACTACCTCACTTTCGCTACCCATTTTCAGTTACTTTATTTTAAGCTTCTGCCTATAGATATGCGCACAGAGACTAGAGATTGATTTATAGCCAGATGGATTGTTAAGTAATTTTAATAGTGGATCAAAACCCTATCTAGAAGGTTTAAAATCTGTGGAGATGGGAGTTGCAGAAGAAAAGACAAATGGACATTAGAGTCATTTAACTTTTTCCAATCATAAGGTTCGTATGAGAAGATGGAAATCATTATCATATCATATTTGGTATAGTGGTGTGAAAGTAATATAATTGATGCATTCTAGAACTAGTAAAAACTGGAGCTACCCCAAGTCCTAGTTTTTTTAAGCAATGTGTGAAGTTCTAGTCAGAAATGAATCATGAATCAGGAACTCACGGGTAATTTTGCAACGATTTCGAATAAACTTCGCATACGGGTGTTTGTGAATTTCTGAAAATAAGTTCTTCTCATATCGGCTATAAGTGAGGACGATAATGGAATATAAGTATGAACATGTAGTATGAGATTTTTAAAGCTAATTTTTCAGAAGTAAATCTACGAGGGTTTCGTCTCAAATGGAGATGGCGAGGGATTTTTATACAGGTTATCGAATATTATGTACTATAAAAAAATGGCTACGTGTCAATCATTTATTATAAATGATATTAAATATCCGATTTCATGTATAATTATTTGGATAAGTTTCTGTGGGTTGGAATGGAAAAGACTACATGAGCATGAGTTATTGCTCTTTGTCACTTCCAATATTTAAGTTTATGCGGCTATACATAAGACTAACAACATACCCGGTTTCCATATTTGAAGTAATTATTTTTGATAAGTTTAAATTCTTTAAAGTTATACGGTTTAGTCAATTTCAATCACCCATTAAATTTTAATAATTCAAGTTCAATTTTAGTGATTTATGAAATTCATAATATAATAAAATCTGAACTATTAAAATTCAACAAATTATTAAAATTGATTAAAATATACTACTTTAAAAAATCTATATTACACATATATTATTAATAAATGTGATTTGAAAATACGTAATGAGATTTGCAATCTGTGATAGTGATGATGTTCTGGTCTCTTATCAATAGCCCTGTTCTAGAAATCTACATATCTAGGACAATCCACTCAGTGACAGAAGTAATGGATTTACAACCTAATTTTACATTTAGTTTTTTTCAAAAAAAATTAACTCGTGAGATTTTAAAATTAATTATATTTATAGTATAAGTAAATTTTTTTTTAAATTTAAATCATATAGAAAACGGGTCTTATCAACCTATTTTCAGATAAAAACGGGCTGATAAGGCCTATTTTTAACAGAAAATGGGTTAAAAATGTGTCTTGTCAACTCATTTTCTAACCCAAATTTTAAAAAAAATTTCAATAATTAAATTTATTTTTTTTATTTATTTTTTAATTATATTCTTATAATATATTTTTTTTATATTATATCTTTTTTAAGTTGTAAATTTCAGAAGTAATTAGTGAAATTTTGTTTAATTTTATTATTTTTTCTCTGCATGAGTGAGCAATTTCTAGAAGAAGAAGACGTCATGTGCTGGCATTCTATGATTCTATGTGCGGGGAAGCAAGGAAAACGATTCTCGTAATTTAAAGTAAATTTAGGCCCGTTTCTTTAAAGAAAAATAATGCGTAAAGTAAAGAAAGATATTATATAAAAAAATTATTTTATAAAAAAATAAAATATTTTGTTATATTTAATTTTAATTGTAAAAAATATATTTTAGTATTTATTTAAAATATTAAAAATTATTTTTTAAGTATAAAATTTAAGTACTTAATATTATTTGTCTTAATATATTAATATTTTTAATTATATTTATATAAAAATAATAAAATATGTGAAATTTTGAATCATTAATTTATAAAAAGTAAGTCGTGTAGAATAATTAATATTTTTTATATAAAAATAAATATAGACGATTTGGTAAAAGTCATGGTGAAGGTGAAATATATATAGGCAATAATAGTGGTGGTAGTAGCTCTAGAGGTGAAGAGGAGAGTAAAGATGGTAGTGGTGAAAGTAAAATTAAAAGTAAAAGTAAAAATAATAGTGATGCTCGCAAAAATTTAATGAATAAGGTGAAGGAGGTGACGACAGAGGTGAGGTGGACGAAAGGAATAGTAATAATGATGAAGGAGGTGAGGTGGGTGGAAGTGGTGGTAGAAGGAAGTGATTGTAGCTACCATGATGAGATAGAAAAAATAATAATATTAATGACTGAAGCGGGATGAAGAAAATAAATATAATAGGCGAAGGAAAAATATAAAAAATAAAATATTTTTTATTATTTAAATTCCTCCCAGTTCCATAAACTATATCTCTAACACCTCATTTATTTAGAAAAAATATTACGTAGAAAAATATTTTTTAAATTTTTTAATGTTCATTTTATTTAAAAAATGAGTTAGTGAAAATTATTTTATTAAGATAAGATAGGACTAGAGAGGCCAGTTCGTTGGACCCACAGCATTGTCGTTTTGATTTGCACTCGCCTATTATTAATCAATGTTTTGGACTCTTGCTAACTAACTTTACTCAATTCAATTAATGATTTAATGTATGTTTTGTCCCTCTTACTTTCTTTACTACGTACACGACCTTTTCTTTACAGGGATTGTTCGGCCTAAAAATTGAATTGAAAAGAAGTCCGAATTTTTAAGAATATAAGAAATGAGTTGAATCGAAAATATAGTTTAATTTAATATAAATTAAATTAAATATATTTTAATTTAAATTTAATTTAGTTCGATTATAATTGAATTATTCTAGAATTTAGATTAATAATTTATAATTACAAGTTAATATAAATTTTTTTACCACAAATAAACAAGTTAAAGAATTTTTATGGCAAACAAAATTTTTTTTGAATTTCAATCTTAAACATTCCAATCAAGAGTTCAATATTTACGCTTAATGACCATAAAAAAAACTTAAACTAATAAGTGTTATATATTGTTGCAAGTTTAAAAGAATATAAAATCTAAGAGTCACACTAATCGACTATTTTATTCAAATTTTTTAAACAAATAAATTAATTCAATATAAGAATATGAGATATATGGAGATTGTAATTAATTAACCGAATTGGTCGATAAATTCTATTCTAGTAGGAATAGAATTCTCAAGTTTTAAAGGGAATAATAGTTCCTTTTTAATTAGGATACTTGAGTTAAAATCCCCCATAATTTTATAATTTTATTCCTTTAGGTTTAGAATTCTTAAGTTGTACAGTAAAATAATTCCTTTTTAATTAGGATTTAGGGATATTTAAGTGAAAATTCTCTTTTTTTTTTACTATTTATTAATTAATATGATTAGAAATTTAGGATATATATATAAATATGTATTAATTTATTTGATTCGGTTTTTTTGATTTTATAATAAAAAAATGAATCGAAACCCGATATTTAAAGAATTTGAAAAATTGAAATCAAACCGAAATTAATTCAGTTCAGTTTGATTCGATTTTATTTATTCGGTTTCGGTTTGAGTTTCGGTTCTATCCACCCCTAACGGCATGTGGTTTTTTTATTGTTATTGTTAAGTATTTAATTTATAATATAGTTTTTTCTCATAAAAAAATGAAATAGTAATTTTTTAAGAAAATTGAGCAATTATGCCTGCATTAAATAAAAAAAATTGCCATTCACCTTAGATTTATTTCAAACCTGAGACTTTTAAAGGTCACAAATTTAATCTTAACCATTAAACTAATACTTCATCAGTATCAATCAAACAATCACTCAAATTACAAATTTTTTGTTATGTTTTTCTACGTGCATTATTTTTTTATCTAATTTTTTTTATGATGCGATCTTGTTCAGTAAAATAACTTTTAGTTCTCATTTTTTATAAAGCCAAATATAGAAAATATTGATTTCATAAATATTGATATATGTAATAGATTTCGATTAATACACGTGTAAAGTGTAGAAATATTAAACAAAATCAGCTGGTAAAATCAAGATAACATAATCTCACCATACCACAAAACCCGAACAATCGAAAAACATAATTCAATAACACAAACAACAAATTTACAACCTATATTTCACTAAAATATTCAACAATTTGTTGCACACTATAATGCTAATTTCATTTAAACTAACATTTTCAAGAAATGCATTTGAGTGTTGCAACAAACTCCTGAATATTAGTGTCAGAAGATCCACCTTCCTCCATAGCTTCTTTAGCCAATCTCTTCCATTCATCACAGTTCTTTCTAATCTCATTTGCAACATCTCCTTCCATTACTTTCTTTACACAAAGCTCAATTTCTTCTTTAGACACAATCCCATCACAATCAACCCTAACCCTAACTCCAACCTTCCAAACGTCACTAACAAATTTGGCATTAGTCAATTGATCAGCCACTTGTGGCATTGCAACTATTGGCACCCCTAAGCTCAACGCCTCGAGCGTTGAATTCCACCCGCAATGACTCATAAAGCACCCGATCGACTTATGAGACAGTACTCGAGGCTGCGAACACCAACTCACTACTAGACCCTTTTGTGAGGTATCCTCTAGAAATGTTGTTGGGAGTTTGTTTTGTTCAGATTCTCTTACTATCCATAAGAAGTTGAATTCGGCGGTTTTTAAGGCCGTTGCTAGTTGCTCCATTTGGTTGTGTTCTAAGGCGGCTATGCTGCCAAATGAAACATAGACCACTGAGGATGGTGGCTTGGAGTCTAGCCAATGCAAGCAACAAGTGGTGTTGCTGGGTTTGAAGAGGTTAAGGCCATGGTCCTTGTTGTCTTCTACACTTTGGTCTATGTAGCTTGATGGTATTAAAGGTCCTACTAGCTTCAATGGGCATTTGCTTTCCATCCATTTCATCACCTAATCAATGTGTAAAATCTAGCTTATTAGCAACTTGCGAGTTAGGAGTAGTTGAAGTGTTTGATAAACTTGGCTCTTAATCAACTTACAAGTTGAAATTGAAAGAAAATTTAAAAATATTAGGTATAAATGAGCGACTTTAATTAGATGAGAGTGTATTTGTCATCTATTTAACTAAATAAGATGCTCAAAAACAATGTGCAAAAATCATCTTATAGTTTTTAGCTTACAAGTTAAAATATAAAGTATAAAACCAGTTTTATTACTCAACCTTACGGGCTCATTTGGTTCGCGGATATCCTATTCCGTGAAATAGAAATAGAATGTATGGAAAGATGTCAAATATGAGACATTATTCATCTTGAATCTGTTAACGCACGGAATAGCAATTCCTAGTTTACATGCATCTCATGGAAAAGCTATTCCTTGTTTTCGAAAAGGAATAGCTTTTCCATGAAATGCATGTAAGTTAGGAAAAGCTTTTCCGTGCATTAGACATTACTCTACTACATTTTATATCTTTCCATTCATTTCTATTTCTATTCCACGGAATAGGATTTTCGCCCACCTATAAATTAAAAAGGGTTAATAAGCTAATAGTTTCATATAAGAAACAATTGGACATTTTTAATCTTACACCTCATTTTTCACTTTCAAATTTTACTTTAGACTGTAATTTGAAGTTACTACAACCCCTCTCTTAGATTTACTTCAAACTTAAAAATTATAATTATATAAACTAATAATAGTTAAAAAAATTTAAAGTTTTATTATTTAATGAATGAACATTTAATTTACAATCAACCAACTAAGCTTTAAATCTCACACTATGTGGCATCAACTATATGAATCTTCCGATGCCATAAAGCTCTATCAAAAGTTAAATTTTAGTCTATATCAAGCAAAAGCATGAATGAACATTTAATCTAAATCAAATAAATAAAGTAAAAGAAATTTAAAAAATAAATGAAAAATTTTAGAACGGTGAATGATGTCGCTTCAAATTTTAAGTAAAACTATTCACATTTCAAAATTTGAAGAAAGTTTAAAGTATCGTTGGAGACAATTTTCAGTTCAAACCCACATCTTAAAGCGGGGTTGAAGATGACGGTGCCTGGGTCAAAAATCGCGACATATTACCTGAATGACTTGAACTGGATATCTAAGCTTGTACATGGACCGATTGTTGAAAATTGAAATCCAAATTAAAGTTTGTGGGACCTCTGTTGACAAAATTGCACAAAAAAGCAAAACCTGAAAACACAAGTTGAAGAAGTACCTGTAATTCCAGGGCATTGAAAGAGTTGAAGAACACCCAATCAGCATCCCTAACATTAGAAAACTGCCTACTCATTGTGTCTAAATGGTACGGACACCTCAAATCAGCCTGAACAGAAGTTGGGAGGTCTTTATACACCATCAATGGCATCCCTTCAACTAAAACACACACACTTCCCTTCTCTTCATCTTCGTCAGGAATCGGGATCACGCCTTCATGTATCTGGTAAAATATCGAAGACACAGCGCAGGACTGTGTAAAAAACGAAGCCCCGATTAGCCCGAATTCCCTGGCTACTTCCAATGCCCACGGCATGATCGAGTCATACACTAGGCAACTTATAGGCCTAGTAGTAGTAGTCGCGATTCCTGACAATTTACCACAAAATTTTGACCGGAAATCCTTCCAGTAGTCCTCCATTGTTGTGATTGGAAGGGTTTCGTCTTCGGTACTGGTACTGCAAATTGATTCGATTCGAATGGAGTCGTGTTTGGCGTAATTGTTCGCGATGAATTGTTGATCGACGTAGGTGAGGAGGGTTATTTTGATGCCTTTCGAGGCTAGGCGTTTGCAGAATTGGAACATTGGGTTGATGTGGCCTTGTGCTGGGAATGGGAAGGCTATAATATGAGTTTCCATTTCTGTATTTTCCAGGTTCTCCCTGTAATTGATTTTTGTTTATATGATGGTCGGAGATATTAGGAATCATTTGAGTTCTATAAATGCCAAATGGATAAAATATCAACTTGGTAATAAATGGCAGCTAATGCATTTCTGATATTTATGGAAAAATACAAGCAATAAATGCATCATGGCTCTGACTTCTTAATAAAGTTAAATTACAAATGTCTTTCATTATTGTATCGCTTTTTTTTTTTCATCGAATCTTTATTTTAATTACATTTAAATTTAACCTGAATTACGGATTTAATTGTGATGAGTGAATCTCCTAATAAGGATTTTCTCTATTTATTATTGAATCACTTGAAATATGTGAAATAAACACCGATAATGATCCAAGACTTGTACTTACGTTTTTGATTGAATTCTGAATTGGATACTTCCAATCCATGTTAATGTCATTCGTGGGAAGATTTTCGTACAGTGTATTAAGGGTTTTACTGAACATCATAGCACCCTTTTACAATGCTTTCTAGGTTTATGGTAACGCTATCTTGATCTATTGCAGCGTTTCTACGACTCTTGCGACGCTTATAAGTGTTGCCATAACTCTTTTTTTAAAATCATTTTAAAATTAAACAGTATCGTAGCCATGACTGATTTATGGTAAAATCGATCGAACCGGCAGTAACGATTTTGATAACGCTACTTCCGATTAATCGGCTAATTTTTTAAGAACTATGTCATTGCCGAACAATTATTGATCAAGTTAGTTAACAAAATGTATCACACACATGAAAATGAAATATATTTAAAACTTGTAATATTAAAACTAGTTTGTAAGATTTCCACAAACTTTATGATGCTCCATTTATAATTTAGATTTAAATTTTGAGGGTGAGATCTCATTCCTTTGGATTTATAATCAAAAAACGAGTTCACTTCATATTTGTATAATTCTAAAGTTACAGTGAAAAAAACAAGTATAGTTGAGGATAACATGAAATTAGTGTATGTTAAATAGAGTTTAAGTGACCATCGCTTTCATGCTTATATGTCAAAGTTGATGTCTTGTGGTCGTGTGACATATAAAGACATTAAGAAGGGTCCAAAGTTACATTTATTGTCTGTGAAGAATTGGTTAAGAAAAAACAAACATGAAGAGGAGTTGTGGGCCAATTTCATAAACTATTTTAAGCCCAGATCATATAAATCAAAATTGCACAAAAGCAAACAGTTAAGACAGACAATGATGGGATTTTATAATACGTTCGTTCATTTTTTAAGTTTATCTTTTATTTTATTCATTTTTGAGATACTTATTACTCATATATGAGAGTAAGGAGCATGCTCTCAGAGTATGGTATAAAATTGGGTCAATGATATCTTGTTAAAATCAAAATTAATTGATTATTTTCTATAAAAAAATTAATTGATTATTGTTAGGATTGAAATCTCACGTCTCAGTCCGTGTATTAACTGAACTTGTATATAAATAGGGCCTTGAAGGCCTTAACTCGAACGACGCGTTTTAAAGCCGTAAGGTTGGCCATGAAGGTGCCAAAGCGGATAGTATCGTTCGAGCTGTTTATAACACGTTATCGACACGATCGCAATGAGGGGTGTGTTAGGATTGAAATCCCACATCGCTCCCCGTATATCCACTGAACTTGTATATAAATATGACCCTGAAGATCTTAATTTAAATAAAATATTTTAAAGCCGTGAGATTGACCCTAACGACATCAAAAGCAAACAGTACTATTTTAGGTGTTAGTAACAATTATCAAATTTTGGTTCAATGATCCTTTCAGTAGATTAAAACAAAAGGAAAACACTTCTTCACATTGCCTAGGTGACAGGGCACTTAAGTTGGACTTTCATTAACTTGTCGTTGTTATTGATTTTTTGGAATTTAGTCTGTAGTTTGGTAAAAAGATATAAAGTTGTTTTAAATTTAAATAAATATTTTTATTTTTAATACTTAAAATTTAATTGTATTATGAATCTTATAAATAATTGAAATAAAATCTCTCTTAAGATCTATTGAATGATTGAGATTGATTAAAATATACAACTTTATAATCTTCAGCTTTAGAGAACCCAAATCTTTTTTTATTAGATAAGGATCATCGAGACAGACTAAAATATTCAAATTTACAATCTTCATACAAATCCTTTTTAATTAGATAAGGATCATCAAAATTGACTAAAATATACAGCTTTACAATCTTCAGCTTTAGAGAATCCAAATCATTTTTAATTGGATAAGGATCATCGAAAGTTGAAGTCAAACTTTAGGGTTCAATTCGAACCTCTTTTTTAATGGAAAATATGGATTGAAAATATTTATTTCACCGTCTCTCGTATGATTATGGGAGAAATAAAACAACTTACTCTAAAGTTCAATCCAAACTATAGGATCTTTTTTCATTTTTATACATTCCTTAGATTATAAATGAAAAGTTGGATTGGATCAAATTTACCCTAAAATTTAACGACGACGTTAAAAGATATGTGTTGCTCAACTTCCAATAAAAGAGAAGTTGAATTAGTAAATAAAGAGAATATAATTAAAAGCTAAAAGAAATTAATAAACTAATATTAAATTTTGACCAATTGGACACACAATTTCAATCAATCTTTAGAGCCATTAACACTAACAAAGGAATTGCACACAAGCTTTTGTACAAATTCATCAATGTTCCTACCAGAACTTCCCCCTTCATCTACTGCCTTTTTAGCCAATTCCTTCCATTTCCCACAATTCCCCCTCATTTCCTCCCCTTTTTCCCCTTCCATGACTTCCCTTATACATCTCTCAATCTCCTCTTTTCTCACAATACCCTTCTCATCTTTCTTCACTCTCACTCCCACCCCCCAAACATCTGCCACGTACTTTGCATTCGTTGGCTGATCGGTCCACTGTGGCATTCCCACCATTGGCACCCCCAAGCTCAGTGCTTCCAGGGTCGAATTCCACCCGCAGTGTGTGACAAAACACCCTATTGACTTGTGTGCAAGGACTTGTAGTTGAGGGCTCCAATGTACTACTAGGCCGGCTTCTTTTGTTTCTTCAATGAAATTTTGTGGGAGTTTTGGGAGTTCTGATTCTCTTACTACCCATAGGAAGGGGAAGCTTGTGTTGGTTGCTTTTAGGGCCATTGCTAGTTGTGCCATTTGGTCCTCTCCAAGGGCAGCTAAGCTGCCAAATGAGATGTAAATGACTGAGCTTTGTTGCTTTGTGTCTAGCCATTCCATGCATGTTTCTGAATTGGGTTTGAAGAGGTTTAGGCCATAGTCTTTGTCTTCTTCTAACCGTTTGTCTAAGAACATTGATGGTATTGTTGGGCCTATTGGTTTTATTGCCCATTTGTTTGCCATCCAGTTCACTACCTGTTAACAATAACCAAAGGTGAGAAAAAGTAGGGCCGTAAATCAACCAAGCCGTTCGTGACCAGCACGGTGTTCGGCTCGATAAAAGCTCGACTCGACTCGATTTATAAATGAATAATTCGTGAACATGATTTTATGGCTCGAACTATAAATGAACTGAATATGAACGCGTCAAAGCTCGGCTCATTAACTCGGGAACAAACTCGATTAGAGGTTCGCGAACAAGTTCGTGAACTAGCTCGATTATTATTATTCCATATCAAAAATAAAATTTTATATAATTAAAATAAAGTATGACTATATAAAATTAAACTAATGCACTAAGTACCAATTGAGTGTAGATCAATGTAGTAGAGGGAGGTCCTAGGTTCAATACCTAGCCTCTTCAAAATCCATTACCCAACCCAATTTTAAATTATGTATTGAATTGGAAATGTTGTTCACGAACAATAGACAATCTCGTTCGCGAACAAATTAACGAACTGTTCGCGAACAAAATAAATGAGTTGTTCGTGAACAGCTCGCGAACAAATGAACGCTTAAATGAACAAACACGAACAGAATTTTGAGCTTGAATTCAAGCTTGGCTTGAATTCAAGCTTGGCTTGACTCCTTTTCGATTAAAAATTAAATGAACAAACACGAACAGACCAAAACTCGGCTCGGCTCGTTTACAGGTCTAAGAAAAAGTAATAGTAGTTTGAGTTATTATAAACGCCAAATACATCTACAGCTCCTCCAAGTTAGTACGTTCCACCTACTGCCTCTCTAAATTTGAAATGTGTTCCCGTAGTTTCCTTAACTTAGCAAAAATACACCAATTTGCCCCTTACATGCCACTTGTCAACTTCTGGTTAGAGAGAAATAAGAAAAAATGGGGAAATTATACTATCCACCCGATGAATTGCTCCTACCCCCGCATGAATGACAAGTGTCTTAGAAACGAATAATATAATAAAAAGTAACAGCATAAAGTAACTTTTTGAACACTTGTCATTCATGCAGGGAGTAGGGAGCAATGCACCGTGTGTATGGTAGAAGCTCTCGAGAAAATGACGTCTTTGAAAAGTCAAACCAACAGATCTGACACGTGGCATTAATGGGGGCAAACTGATGCAATTTTTGAAAGTTAAAGGAGTTACGGAAATCTTTCAAAGTTCTAGGAGCAATAGGTAGAACGCGTTGACAAAAACCAAAGGTGAGAAAAGGTAATAGTCATGGTATAGTTTGAGAAAATAAGCTTTATCAAGATTAGAGAACTGGTCAATAACTAATCCTAGAGCACCTGGATAAAGTTGTGAGTCACTAAGCGAAGAGGGCAAGTCACCCCTAGCCAGCGTAGGCATAGCAGGAAGGTCAATAAATGGTGGGTTAGTGTTAGTGCCTAGCCTCCCTTCATAGACACTGCAATAAATGGTAGCTACAGCTCATGAATGTGTGAAGAATGGAGCTCCAATTAGCCCATCTTTACCTACATCTATAACCCACTGCACAAACGAGTCATACACTACACAACTCAATGGACCGTTGCTAATAATTTCAGACAGTTTTGGCAACATAATGTTTTTGAAGTTTGTAAGGTAATCTTGGATATTTGGATTGTCTTTTCCCTGGTCAATGCTATCACACATTGTAGCCACGATCAGGCCCGTTCCTAACTTGGTGGGTTTATGCGCGAGATAAAAAATCGGAGCCCTTTTTATAAGGAGGTCCGATCTAAACATTTTAGGGCCTTAGGTAAATAAATATGAAAAGTAGTAGAAAGACCTTTAATTTTGAATATTATAATAAAATATTAATATTTTAAAGAATTTATGAATTGAACTTACAATATTTAATCAAATTTTGTTAGAAAAATATCATTTGATGTATATTCAATTAGGGGGCGTTTGGTTCAATTCAAGAAAGGAAAAGGGAATCAACAAAGAGAATGATAAGGAAATTACAAATTTTATTTTAAATCTCTTTCTACTATAGGCCTTAGGCGGTCGCCGCTATTATCCACTCTCATAAACGGCCACAAGGACCAAGTCACTGGCTAAGTTGGCTGGCAAGTGGCCCGGGTGTAAGATTAGACGAGTGACTCTAAGGACTTTGGAGGCTAGGAGTCTAGAGAATTGGACCATTGGTTAATGTGGCCTTGAGCTGGATAAGGAATCATTACCACATGGCTTTTATTACTCTCCAATTTTTTTCTTTTATTTTCCTGTCATTTAATTCTTTCTCTAGGATTTTTTTTTAAAAAATTACCTCATGTGGCTTACAATTATAATAAAGAAAAACTTTATCTCACCCTGCTTAAGTGTAGATTCAAACCTGCAATCTCTAGAATCACAGCTTCACGGCTCAACCATTTGACCTACCATTTTAACGGGGAATGATAATATATCTACAATTTTAATAGATTTGTGATTAATTATCCATATAATTTTACAATTGGAATTTCTGTTTAGGATTTAATTGACATGATTTAATTGAATCAAGGACCATCTCTAAGCCCATTTTTATTTGTTCTAATTATGGATGAGTTGACCATAAAAATACAAGATGATATCTCATGATGTATGTTGTTTGCTGATGACATCGTATTGGTTGATGAATCAAGGGAAGGGGTTAACAAGAAGCTAGAGGTGTGGAGAAATGTGTTAGAGAGCAAAGGTTTTAAGCTAAGTAGAAGTAAGACGGAGTATTTGCACACCAAGTTCAGCTTAAGGAAGGGAGGCGAAGGACAAGTAAAACTAGGAGATACAATCGTGCCAAAATACAAACGATTTAGGTATTTGGGCTCTATCTTCCACGAGAAGGGGATGATTGATAATGATGTAACTCATAGAATTATTATAGGATGAATGAAATGGAGAAGTGCTGCCGGAGTCTTATGTGACAAAAAGATACCTTTAAAAGTGAAATGTAAATTCTACAGAACTGTAGTTAGGCCAGCCATGACATATGAGAGTGAATGATGGGCTACTAAGACGCAACATATTCAAAGGATGAATGTGGCGGAAATGAGGATGCTTAGGTGGATGAGTGGGCAAACAAGAATTAATCGAATTAGAAATGAGTGCATTCGTTAAAAGATCGGTGTAGCACATATTGAGGATAAACTGAGAGAATGACGACTAAAGTGGTATGGATATGTGCTACGTAGATCAATAGATATTCCAGTTAGAAAATGTGAGAACTTATGGATAAAGAGTAAGGGTAAAGAGAGAGGTAGACTTAAGATTACTTGGAGGAAAATTATTTCTAAGGATATACGTTTACTTGATATAAATAAAAATTTAACTTTTAATAAAACTTCATGATATCAAAAGATTCATATAATCCACCCCAACTAACGAAAAATTTAAATCTTGATTGATTGGTTGGTGCTTCAGAATTTCATTGACTTAAGGGCATCCCAGCTAACAAAAATCCAAATTAGGACAGTCTAATTTGTTGATTTGAGTAAGAGTGCACATGGATACAGGTAAGAATGCAGGTATAATACAGATAACTATTTTAACGTGGTGGAAACTTGTTTACCGACAATTAGATAATGCCACATCAGCACATGTTGACGTGGAACAACAGTGTACTTCAATCATATATATACGCCATAGGCCCGTAGGGGTATGCTTTTACGAGGTATTACTGATATAATCGATTTTATTAATGGTTTATTAGTTTTTTATTTTTAAAAATATATGTTATTTATGATTTTTTTTAGTGATTATTGTAATGCATTCTATTTCTTTAGCAATGCTACTGCTGTTGCGAGAGGGGTTCTGTAACTCTTTTGAGTGTTTTCAGTGAATATTATAACGCTTAGTGGGTCCTTACAACGTTTTCTAGGTTCTTTACGATAATTTGAGGGTCTTTTGTAACAATTTATGAGTATCGCTATAGTGTAATGAGGTTGGAAGGCCTTTTTTTTAAAAACCATTTTTAAGTTGAACTGTAACTTAACTATGACCGATTCACGATAAAATTAGTCGAACTGGCCAGTACTATACTGTTTTGATAACATTGATCTACCCCCAATAGACCCGTACTATATTTTTTATATCAGGTTTCGTATTTAGTTCCATTCATTTATTAACACATCACCATTATAATATAAAAAGTGGTGTAGCTTTAGACACCGAGTGAAAATGATAAAAAAATACCATGTAATCTGTAGTTTATCATACTTTCATTTGATAATATCCTTTTGATTAGAGTAGACCTAAGTTTGGTTAAAAATTTACATTGATGTCTAAAATATTGTACCTAAAACACAATTACTAGTTTTAGATTTATACTCTGTTACGTGTGCATTTGATTCTCTAAAGTTTAAACTCTTTAAAGTTGTACATTTCACTAAATTTCAACCATCCATTGAGTTTAAATGATCCAGGTTCAATTTTATTGATATGTGGGATCCACGGTGCAATAAAATCTGAATCATTAAAACTTAATGGATGGTTGAGATTGACTGAAATATAAACTTTAGAGAGTTTTAACTTTAGATAATCCAAATCCCATATATATACTCCCTAAACATAAATGGCTAGAATTGAGCATTGTAAAGTTAGTTCATCCAAAATAGGCATGAAAAAACAGGCAAAAAAAAAGAGTTCAAAAATGTACCTCATCTTCAAGGTCATTGAAAGTGTTCCAGAGGAGCCAATCAACCTCGCCAATCTTACAGAACTGGCTAAGAACAAGATCATAAATAGCAGGATATGAACCAGGCCCCCCAACAAAAGAAGGAAAATCCTCCAATCCCATTTCAGGAAAACAAGGCAAACTCACCAAATCCCCCTTCAATGGCAATGAAATCTCCCCTTCAACACTTTTGTAATATAAACCCGTAACGGCACAAGATTGAGTGAAAAAAGTAGCACAGAATATACCGAATTTACGAGCCACATCGAAAGCTAATGGCAATATAGAGTCATATATAACACACTTAACTGGATGTGAAGAGTTGCTATATTTCTCAATCAGCTCGGATAAACTATGTGGAACTGTGGCGAAATATCCCCGCATATATTCTTCGGGATCTGCGGGTTTTTCGCCTTCTTTGAAGCCGTCGAAAATGGTTTCTACACTGATTGAATTGGGTTGAGATGTTTGGAGGGATTTGGCTATGGAGGTTGAGGAAATTACTGTGACTTTTAGACCTTTATTGGCTAAGCGTTTGGAGAATTGGAGCATTGGGTTAATGTGGCCTTGAATTGGAAATGGGAATATCAGGACATGGATTTCAGATGTTTCTTTCTGTTGTTTTTCCATGTTTTTGTGTGTTTGAACTCTGAATATTAATGTGCTAAGAGACAGGGTGTTAGTTCATAATTTATAAGACAAATGCCATATGAAATTAAGGGAATATAATATATATGTCAATAAAAAAAATTTGTGTTTAAATAAGTGGACAGAATCCAATGGATCCAAGAGAAAAAAAAATATGTTAATTATATATCAATATTAAAAAAAATATGTTAATTTTGGATAAAATTTCATTGGAATGGATCATATAAAATCAGATTTGAATTCACTAAAGTTAGTTTTTGGTATGTATATTTTAGTCAATTTCATTCATTTACTGAGTTTTATTGGTCCAAATTTAGTTTTAATTAATGTTATCAATACCGTACCGTACCGGTCAGCTTGACCGTTTTACCGCGAACCGGTCACAGCTGCGGTAGGGTATATGTAGACACTGGATTTAATAGAAAACCGGAGAAACCGGATTGAATAGGTAAACCGGCCTACCGGTTCAAACCGGTTTCCTTAAAATATTTTTGGCAACACATAAAAGTGTTGCTAAATACTTTAAAGTGTTGCTAAAGATATAGAAAAGTGTTGATAAATAATTAAAAGCGTTGCTAAGGATATAGAAAAGCGTTGCTAAAGACTAAAAACGTTGCCAAAGACCTAAAAAGCGTTGCCATAACCAAAAAATATAAATAATATATATTCTTTAAAAAATAAAAAATTAGTAAAACCACTGATAATACCAATTATACCGCGTACCACTAACCTCGCCTGTATGTAGTCCGGTATGGTATTGATAATATTAATTTTAATGATTTATGGAGTCTATAATAAAATTGAATATAAACCATTAAAATTAAATAAATAATTAAAATTAAATGAAATGAATTACTTCGCTAAAAACTTTTGGAGAATCCTAATTCATAAAATCATATGATGGAATATTAATGTTTTTGCTTTGCCCATATGCATTGGGCTTCTAGAAATTGGCACATCCCCGTATGGGGCATGGGTGTGAGTTTCGAGATTTAGAGTCTTTAAAGTTCATATTTACATTTCGAATCATGTCAGTCATTTATTGAATTTTAATGATTCAGATTTAATTTTAGTGATTCATACGGTCTACAGAAAAATTAAATCTGAACCATTAAAACTCAATAAATAACTGAAATAAACTAAAATATACAACTTTACGAAAAATAAACTTTAAAAAATCTAAATCCGAGAATCTGTTATAAAAGTTGGGGATTCTCAAGTGGGTCTAAATTGAGAACTTTTTCAAATCTCCTCCAATACAAAAATTGGGTCTTCCAATACATAAATAGCAACAACTAACCAGTATACAAGTTAAAAAACAAAAATAAATTAATTGATATTATTTTGGAATTCGAAATTGAGTTAAGCATAAACTTATAATTGTCTTTAACTAAATTAAACTGAATTAATGAAATCAAATTATATTATAAGAGAATATGATGATCTCCGGGATTAGTCCTGATATTTTTTAGGTTCTATGCAAAATGATATATGAAGTAAATAAATTGGGTTATTTTAATAAAAAAAAGCAGTTTGTTTTATATATTTTTGTAATAAAAATTGTGGGATAAATCTTCTCATATTTTTTTCTAATAACCTAAGTTTCAACTTTTAGAATTCAAGTAACCCTTTTGTTAATAGGACCAATACTTTTATAATCTAATTATAAAATAAAATATATAATTGAATAACAAACTGATTGATTTTTACTATATTCGGTTGTGGAACTAGAACACTAAATAGTAAAAACCAAATAAAATTTTGATATGCTAGTCCATCAATAAACAAATTAGAGTATTCTATTGAAAGACATTAATAAATTCTATTTATATTTTACATATATAAAATTGTTACAGAAAAAACTAAAAAAGTTAAACCCTTTTAGCTATAAGTTTTAGGCGGTGGCACTCGTAGCACCACTCTCATAACCGGTCCTGATGATCTCAGCCCTCAGGACTAGTTTGGACACGGCTTCTAGAGCTCGATAAAGGTAACTCCAAGAAAATCAATAATCTGCAAGGAAAGCTGCAACGGAAATTATTCTACTACAATATACGCTCTTGATGATTAGTATGGAAGGGCTCGTTATTCCATTGCAAAGCTGCAAATGAAAAAAATGTCCATTCCCATTTTACTTACAATATTTCTTTGCAGATTTGCAACTACAACATCCCATGTAAAATAGTTTCTTGTAAGTGCAAAATACATTTCGGTTGCAAGTTAGGAAATTTGCAAGAGAATTTTTGTCCCTTAAGGCATTCTCTTGCAGATTACAAATTTTCTTGTAGTGTTACTCTATTGGTTACTCAATTTTTAAATAGTGTAAATAATTTCAAACCTCGTATATTATAGTAAAATTTCATTAATGTAAAATTATAGGATGTTATTAGTTGATTCTTCTAAATCTCAAAATATTTTAATAACTTCATTTAAGACTACGTTACCCATCTTAACCAATAAATAATTGATTGGCAATACGAGGACATTTGAAAATGAAATGTAATTAGAAGATAGAACTTGAATGGATATTAAACGAGCACAAAGAAGACAAATAATGTCATAGAAATATAGAAAATATATTTAAATATTTTTAATACTCCCTTTCATGGCCATGGATGTTTCACCACTTATACATAGAACAAAATAACGTGAGGAGATTCGTGTCGTTTGTATTTGCAAATTTTATCTTGTTGGGGGCTTAGTAACAGTTAAGGCTCATCACCCCAAATAAGTGTATTTAGTAGGATTTGAACCTTATTCTTTTTCAACTTGCACAACCTGTTTAACCAACTGAGCTACACCTTATCGGTATATATTTAAACAATATAATATAAGTAGAAAAGTAGCATAAACATGTGGTTAGTAAACTAAACATCATTGCTTACGTATAGAAAATACTAGATATCAAGCAGCTGGTGTATCACAGCAAAACAAATTTAAAATAAAAGATCAGAAACGTGATTTCCGAATTGTGTAACAGTATGATAAAACTAAAGAAAGTGATTATTTAATTTATTAGGCGTTAGAGCCGTCTACGGCCTACGAAGTTTAGGTGATGACTAGTCAGATTTGTATACTTCTACTCTTTCAGTAGCATTTTCAATGTATATTCTATATTTTATTATCTTTCTCGACCCATAGATTAAATTATACGGCAATCAATAAAGAAAAACTCTACAATATATGTTTTAGATATTGATTACAATTTAATGTGAGAATATATATCATCTCAAACTTGAGATATAGTTTATTTGATTTCCTATATATAAATAATTATATCGAACAATGTCTGAATGATTAAATTTTTTAATGTTTTAATGCTTAATTAACGTTCAAGATATTTATGACGTATTTTGATTAATTATGAAAAAGGTATTTAGTAAATAATTAAGTCCTTTTTTTATTTGTGGTGAACTCTTAATTTAGTAGTTAAGATTGAATTTATGGCCTCTAAAGACCTCTAAAGATTCTAGATTTAAACCACATCCGAGGTAAATAAAGATTTTTCTTCATACTTAATGAAAGTGCATTTGTGCAGATTAAAAAAAGGCCCTTTTCATTACTTAGGCCTCGTTTGTTTGAAAGAAAATAATGTACAGGGTAAATATTATGTAAGAAAAAATATTTTACAGGAAAATAAAATATTTTTCTGTGTTTGACCGCAACACTGAAAAATATATTATGGTGTTTATTTAAAATATTGAAAAAGATTTTCTAACCATAAAATCTAAGTACTTAATATTATTTATTTTAATATATCAACATTTTTTTATCATATTTATATAAAAATATGTGAAATGTTGAATCATTATTTTATAAAAAGTCAAGTCGTGTAGTGCAGTTAATATTTTTTCATAAAAATAATATAGGTGGATTGGAAATGGTATGTAGTAATAGTAATAGTGAAAGTGGAATATACATAGGCAATAATGATGGTAGTGGTGACTTTAGAGGTGGAGATGGAAGCAGAGATGGTGGTGGTGGTGAAAGTAGAATATACATAGGCAGTAATGGTGGTGGTGATGGTGGTGGTAGTGGCTTTAAAGGTGAAAATGGAAGCAGAGATGGTGGTGATGAAAGCAGAGTTAGAAGTGAAAGTAAAGATAATGGTGGTGGTAATAAAAATTGGATAGAGGGGGTAGTGGAGGTGGTAATGATGATGATGGTGGTGGCGAAGGTGGTGGGGTAGGTAGAGGTGGTGGTAAAGATGGTGATAGTTATGGTGGTGAGACTGGAGAAATGATGGTGTTGATGGTGGTGGCGAAGGTGGTGGGGTAGGTAGAGGTGGTGGTAAAGATTGTGATAGTTATGGTGGTGAGACTGGAGAAATGATGGTGTTGATGGTGGGGGCGGGATGGAGAAGGTGAACGTGATAAATGAAGGGAAAATATTTTCCCCTCTTTTAGTGGAGTAAAACATTTTTCATTATTTACATTATATTTCAATATTAACTTATAAAATATTTTCTATTAACTTATTTTCTGAATAAAATAAACACTAAAAAATTCAAAAAATAGTTCCCCACTCAAAATTTTCTAACAAATAATTATGCCTTAATTTTAGAAAAAAGGAATCACAATTAAATGTAGCTACTTTTTTTAAAATAGATTATATATTTATGAAATCATTATCACGTGTACGTATTTCTATTCAATATGTCATACGTTCTATAGTAAAAAAAATCTATGAAAGATGCTCTATTAATAAATTAAAATTACAATTTCAATTAAAATCAATATAGTAGTGTTTCGAAAAAACGTCACTGAGACAGATTTTAAAACTTATAATTAAGCACCATATTTTGCCAAAGTTTCAACCTTATTTTTCAATATATATATACATGCCTATTCTAAATTTTTGTAGCTTGCCAACTTGCATACAAATTCATCAATATTTTTATCAGAGCTTCCACCTTCACTAACAGCCTCAACAGCCAAACCCCTCCATTTTTCACCATTCTTTTTCATCTCTTTCCCTTTAGATCCCTCCATAACCTCCCGTACACAACACTCAATTTCATCTCTTCCCACAATTCCATCCTCATTAACCCTAACCCTAATCCCAACTCCCCACAAATCTTGCACAAGTTTAGCATTAGGAGGTTGGTCTGTCCATTGAGGCATGCACACCATTGGCACTCCCAAACTCAACGCCTCTATCGTCGAATTCCACCCGCAATGGCTCAAGAAACAACCCGTCGCTTTGTTTTCGAGTATTTTCACCTGTGGACTCCAGTTTACTAGCAACCCTTTTTCTCCCAAATTTTCTACGAATTGTTTGGGGAGTTTGTGTAGCTCTGAATCCCTAATCACCCATAAGAAGTGGAAATTGGAGTTCTTTAATCCAAATGCAAGCTCTTCCATTTGGGTTTCACATGGATTGACCATGCTACCAAAGGCTACGTATACAACGGATCTTTGTGGCTTTGTGCTTAGCCATTTCATAGATTTTTCTGCTTCTACTGCAAAAAGATCTAGGCCATAATCGTCGTCGTTTTCAATCCTTTTGTCCATGTACATTGATGGAACCGTTGGTCCAATTGTTAGTACTGGACAAACCTTTGTCATTTCATCAACCACCTAAAAAAATACTCAATAAATCAGTACTTTAAGGGATCGAAGTCGCAATAAACCAAATCGATGAAGTACTAAAATTGTCATATCATAATAATAATATCTTGCATCTAATCTAATTAAGAAATATTGTCCCCTTCTTTGACTTTTTGGACTTGTTAAATAGTAAAAGAGTTCACATTGCTTATACGTTTCCCAATATTAATGCATAAATAGTGCTACCAAGGAAAAAATATACAACTATAATGTTTAAATAATTAATATAAAAGTTTCCAAATGGAAATTGTCCCATGATAAAATTAGAAACTTTGCTTCTAAAATGAATGAATTTGGGAGGCTTAGTCATCTAGATTGGCTTGCGGGGTCATTTAATGATGTAATATCAGAAATTTAGCTTTCGATATTAATATAAAATAATATCAGAAGCTCAGCTTTCGATATTAGCACTTTAAAGTGGGTCTTTTGACTTTCAATATCGAAAGTTGAGCTTCTGATATTATTTCGCATTAATATCGAAAGTCGAGTTTCCGATATTATATCATCAAATGGTCTCACAAGCCAATCTTAAAAACTCAGCCGCCAATATTCATTTATTTTAATATCGGAAGGTGAGCTTTCAATTCTATCATAAGTTAACAACGTTCCATTTGAATACATTTATATTAACCAGACATTATAATTTTTCCTTCAAAGCCTTAAATCCAACTTATAGCAATTGGAGCAAAAGTAGTTGTTCATAGAACTATACCGTAAAATGAGCTATTTGAAACCATAACTCTTGGAGTTTAAGAAATCAATATTATTAAATTATCTTTTAATCGATTATATTTTTATAAGCAATTTATAAACTGGATTTATAACTTATTTTTACACATTATATATATCAATTTTACACCTAATTTATTTAACAATTTATACGACTTATAAATTTATTTGAGAGATATTTAATATTCAAATATGTTAAGAGTTAAAAATAGTGGGAATGAGAGACACCCTATACAAAATTATCCTAATTAGATTCATAATTCATAATCCATTGTTAGTTCACAATATACATGTCTGTAAAGGGAAATCATGTAAGCAATACGGTTTGGTCCAAGTGTTAAATAATTTAATATCGCTTAAGTAATGTCTTGAATTCGAGTTCCAGTGAACGTAAAAAGTCTTTATTGAAAGACTCACCCATCACATCTAGGTGTCTGACCCGCATCAAATCTGAATGTAGTCGGATCAAAACTTTGATAAATAAAAAAAAAAAGGAAATCCTGTAAGATTTAAGTATAATTACCTCATTCTCAAGCTCATAGAAAGTGTTGATAAGGACAAAATCAGCTTTCTCGGTATTAGAAAACTGGTACAAAACCATCTCAAAGTATGCCGGATATGACCCCGGAGCATTAACAAACGACGGCAAATCCCCGGTCTCAAACAACGGCAACCCGGGAATTTTCACCGGCGATTGAAGAACCGGCAACTTCAACAAATCATTATGAATACAATAGTAAATAAAATCAACCGCACAAGGCTGAGTGAAAAAAGCCGCACCAAACAAACCATGCTCTTTAGCCACATCCAACGCCCAGGGCAAGAACGGCTCATAAATTACGCCGTCGATTGGGCAATCGGAGGTTTTGTATTTTTCAATTAGCTCCCCTAGGGTTCTTGAACCTTCTGATTTTAGGCGGGTGAGGTATTCCGCGATGCCGGCGGATTCAGCGAAGCCGCCGCCGTCGTAGCCGTCGGAGATGAGGTCGATGTTGACGGAGCCGATGGAGGAGGGGACGCGCATAGAGTTGGAGATGAAGATTGAAGTGAGTAAGGTGGTTTTGATACCTTTTGAGAGAAGGCGCCTGGAGAAATGGAGCATTGGATTGATGTGGCCTTGGCCTGGATATGGAAGTAGTAACACATGGCCTCTGTATGCTGATGCGCTCTCCATTAATTCCTTAGTTGTTGCAGTCTTGATGAAGATGAAGAAGAATGAGGATAGTTGTATAGTACTATTTAATAATGTAGTAACTCAACTTCTCCCCGGCCACATGCCAATTTTTAATTGGTGATTGAAAATAACTTTAAAATATTAAATTAGTTAAAAATTGATAAGTGATATTCAATGAATAGAGTGGTACATTTTATAATAGTTGAAGCCAATTGTTGACTGTAATATTTATTTATTCGTTGGTGGTACGAACGAACCTAGGAAAACATCCTATAATCCAACAAATAAAAATGTTATACTATAATTGAATTTAATTTTAAAAAAATGTAATATTGGCAATATTTTTTTATGGAAGGGGGATTTTGATAAACATTTCTTAGTACTTTTTTATGAGTTCTTTCATATTTTTGGTGGAAATGTAATAACCTGTCTAACATTATCATTATAATTGTTGTCTCATTCACAAAATTTTAATAAAAATAACATAATTTAAAATTAAATAAAAATTCTTAATTCTTAATATTAATTAATTAAAGTGATTGCCATTAATTTTTTAAAATGAAAATCTGCTATCACATAAAAAAAAAGCTTGAAAACATAATTTTTTCAAATATAAGAAAACAATTTTAAATTGACCTAAATCAAAGATTTGAAAGGAAGCCAATGGACGTAATTTTGTATCAAATTCAATATCATGATTAAAATCCGAGCCGTAGTTGTAAGGGGGTTGAATTGGGCAGTTGTCTCATTTCGGGTCTCGGAAATTGAAAGATTTCTCCTTTATTGATAAGTAAATATTTTCATTGGGTGGATCGAATTTATCGATCTTTTTATTAAAAATATCAACCTAAACTCGACATAAGCTTATGATTTAAAACTTTAAATTTGAACTGGATTTAAGTATATATATAAAAATTAAGTTCGATCTATAAAACTTTAAGCTTTTACAAATTCGGGTCAGACTTTATGATAAAATAAATATTTAAACTCAGCCCATTAGAACGAAGTCGGATCAGATCCAATGCCACAAATAGGTCTATTTACAAACATAAAAATCAAATGACTTGGCGTAAAAAAAAGTTAAAAACTCATACCCAAGCAAAGCTTATGTAAATGATATATATAAACGGGTGGAGTATAACAGTAAAAAAATGTGTTTAATTCTAATTACGAGAGTTCTAAATTTTAATTGTAAGTTATCAATTTTAATTTGATATTTAATCCTTTGACCATTCTTCCGTCCCTCATTAATATTGCCGCCAGCCCTTTTCTTCCGTACGACTTTCCTCATCCACCGGACAACCACTAGCCGCGGCAGCCGACACCACAATACCTTAATGCCTCCGCAACTCTACCTCCGTTCCTTTAGTATGCTTTCTTTTCCTGTCTTCTTCAAATCATCAAACCCGCCCCGCCTCTTTTCTACAGCTTTATATCTGATTTTCTCTTTAAATACTCTCCATCTGCGTTTGTTTTCCTAGTGTCACGGGCTAAGATTTTCGGACTTAAACACCGTGCGGCACTAGCACAAACAACTGACGATTATGCTAGCAAAGCCTTTGCGAAAACTCAACACCACTTGCGAAAGAAATGCGGAAGCTAAGTAATGCGAGAAAGGAGAGCTTTTGGAACTCACAAGTGAGCTTTGTTTTACTTCTTTTCAAGTGTGATTTACAAATGAGGGATGCTTACATATTTATAGTCATTTCCACCTCCTCAACCGATGGTTGAGATTGATTCATCTAGAATGTTCTATGATCTAATGGCTAATATTTGCCTTCTAGATTTTTCTACAATAATACAACTTTTACTTGACTTTTCTACACAAGTAAAGAGAATTCTAGAAACATCTAGTTAAGTATAGAGTATTCTATACAATTCTACAAAATACTAGAATATTACCTAGTAAAACCTCCTTTGTGAGCCGGTTTGTGAGACTTTGCGAGGTTCCGTGAGAAACTCCGCATGTCTAAGTGTTGGGCCGTGTCATCCTCCCCCACTTGAGGTGGCAACGCCCTCGTTGCCATGTATTGCGTTCACCGACCCTTGTGCTTCGAATTCTTCGACCAAGTTTGAAAACTGCCAAAGTTTTTCTATAGGCTCCCAACTAGTTTCGCTTGTTGGCATGCCTTTCCACTTTACTAAGTACTCCTTGGTGGCAGCTCTGTTGCACGCTCGAACGACCCTCTTTGAAAGGATTTCCTCGGCTTGCTTTTCAAAATGTTCCCGAATGCCGGCGGGTGCCCTCGTGTTGACATTCCGCTCCTCGTTATCTGGATCTTTGCGGTAAGGCTTGAGTAAGCTCACATGAAAAATCGGGTGAAGCTTCGAGTATGCCTCGGGCAGCTCCAATTTGTATGCTACTGAGCCTACTTTCTTGATAACTACGAACGGCCCCTCGTATCGTCGCATGAGTCCCTTGTGAAGTCCACGCACTCGGCCATGCTCGTATAGCTTCACTAAGACCTGATCGCCTACTTGAAATTCGCGGGGCGTCCGCTTCTTGTCGGCCCACTTCTTTGTTCGCTTGGCCGATTTCTCCAAGTAAAGCTTTGCTTCATCGGCCCTCTCTTGCCAATCTTTGGCAAACTTGTATGCTGGTGGGCTATTCCCCTTGTAGCCACTGACAATGTCCTTGGGGGTTGTTGGTTGAAACCCCAGGACAATCTCGAACGAGCTTTTGCCGGTGCTTTCGCTCCTCATAAGATTGTATGAAAATTGGGCAATGTCTAACAATTTCACCCAATCTTTTTGGTTGGCCGCCACATAATGTCGAAGATAGACTTCGAGCAAACTATTGACACGCTCCGTCTGGCCATCCGTTTGAGGGTGCATTGTGGTGCTCATTTTTAGCTCGGTACCGAACAAGCGGAAGAGTTCTTGCCAAAACCTTCCTGTAAATCGTGAGTCCCTATCACTGACAATCGATGTTGGCAGTCCCCAGTATTTCACCACATGCTTGAGGAAGAGCTTGGCCGCCGTCTCGGCTGTGCATTCCTTAGGGGCAGGAATGAAGATGGCATATTTTGACAATCGATCCACCACTACGAATATGCTTGTGCAACCTTCGGATATGGGCAGGCTTACAATGAAATCCATCGAGATACTATCCCATATACGTTCTGGAATTGGTAGTGGCGATAACAAACCATGCGGGTGCTCATGCTCCACCTTATCTTGCTGGCACACAAGACATGTCCTCACATATGCCTCCACGTCATCCCGTATGTTTGGCCAATAGAATCGCTCTTGAGCTAGAGCTAAGGTGCGATGAGTACCTGGGTGGCCGGCATATCTCGAATCATGGCACTCCTTAAGAATGCCCCGCCTTAAATTATCCCAGACTGGAATGTACAAACGGTTGCCTTTAGCGTAAAGTGCCCCATCCTCGATCCAAAAACGAGTGGTCTTACCCTCCTTGACCAACTCAATGAATCTTTGTGCTTGCTGGTCTCGCGTCAATCCCTCTTGCACTGCACCACGCAAGGGTTCTCTCCTTGCATAATCACCATGGTATTATTGCTTGGTATGATTATCAGATTTACTTGGTCCATGAATTCCATACCAAGAACGAGATCATAATCATCTATCGGGGCGATGGCAAAGTTGGCTTTACCTGACCAGGCTCCTATCGTAAGCGGCACGTCTTTGGCAACCCCGACTAAACCAATCCACTCGCTATTTACTCCCTTGAAGCGAGTCTTAGACGGCTCCCATGTGATGCCGAGAGAACGTGCTACCTCCACACTTAAATAGCTTGAATCGGCCCCGGTATCAAGTAGTCCCCATCGAGCCCCTTTCTCAAATGTGGCTTCAACATACAAGCGGCCTTGTTCACCCTTGTTCGTCTTTGCCCTCACCGCATCCAATCGCCTTAAGCATGCGACTCGTCTCTCCTCGTCCTTTTGCTCGAGGTCTTGGACAAAGGCTGCCAGTTTCTTTCTCGAGGGACAATCTCGGGCAAGGTGTGTCCCTTCGCATAAAAAGCACTTTGGTGTCCATGTTGGCTTGTCTCCTCTAGGCCTGTCGCTTGGTGTCGCCTTACTATCGGACGGCTTATGGTGAGACCTCCATTTGTCTCCCCCACCTTTATTGTGGAACGGCTTCTTCCCCTTGTCCTTAGTGCTTTCCTTCTTTTGATACTCCACGAGGGAATCAGCGATGCGGAGGGCTTGTTTGATGTCCTGGACATCTCGGCGTTGTAACTCAAGTTTGGCCCATCGGTTTAGCCCGTCCATGAAGCAAAAGAGTGCCTCCTTTGGGGAAAGATCGGGGATTTCTAGCATCAGGTCGGAGAACTCCTTGACATACTCCCGAATGTGGCCATCTCTGTGGTGAAGATGGCGTAATTTGGCGCGAGCTTCATTTTCCGCATCGGCGGGTAGGAACTGCTTCCTTAACTCGTCTTCGAATTGTTCCCATGTGGTGACAGTCGCCTCATTGTTGCCAATTGGTTGGGACATACGTTTCCACCACGACAAGGCACTATCTTTTAAATAAAGAGAAGCTTGGAATGTTCTCACCGTGTCATCCACGATGCCAAGGGCACCAAAGTACCGCTCCATCGAGTAGAGAAAATCCTCTACGTCCTTCAATTTTCGACCGCCATTGTACATATCGGGCTTAGGCACATCGACCCTTGGAGTCACACCCACGACCCCGGCCGTCCCTTGAGCATGCAGAGCATTCACCCTTGCTCTAAGCTGCTCCACCTCATTGCGCCTAACTCCATATGCCCGAGTAGCCTCAAACTCCTCCCTAAGTCTGAGGACATCGCCTTGGATTGTGGTGATCCTTGCGGCATTTTCCTCGCAAGCCTTCACGCAACGCTCCGACACGTCGTTGAAACTATCTAGCACCTCGTCCTTAACCTGCTGCACCATCTCTCGCAACTCCTCCTTGAATTGCTCGATGCATTCGGCAAAGATGTTCTCCACCATTGGAGTGTGCTCCGCCCAACGATCGTTATGTTCCCCCATGGCAAGCTCCAAGCGAGTGATACGCATCTCTTGGTTAGCCACGGGATCCCTTGCGACAGATTTGTCCTTACGGCCGCCTTTCCTTTGTTGCCTCTCCATTGCACGAGGCTCGTGCTCTCCACTCTCCACATTGCTCATGGTCTCTTGCGGATTCGACATCGCTCTGATACCAACTGTCACGGGCTAAGATTTTCGGACTTAAACACCGTGCGGCACTAGCACAAACAACTGACGATTATGCTAGCAAAGCCTTTGCGAAAACTCAACACCACTTGCGAAAGAAATGCGGAAGCTAAGTAATGCGAGAAAGGAGAGCTTTTGGAACTCACAAGTGAGCTTTGTTTTACTTCTTTTCAAGTGTGATTTACAAATGAGGGATGCTTACATATTTATAGTCATTTCCACCTCCTCAACCGATGGTTGAGATTGATTCATCTAGAATGTTCTATGATCTAATGGCTAATATTTGCCTTCTAGATTTTTCTACAATAATACAACTTTTACTTGACTTTTCTACACAAGTAAAGAGAATTCTAGAAACATCTAGTTAAGTATAGAGTATTCTATACAATTCTATAAAATACTAGAATATTACCTAGTAAAACCTCCTTTGTGAGCCGGTTTGTGAGACTTTGCGAGGTTCCGCGAGAAACTCCGCATGTCTAAGTGTTGGGCCGTGTCACTAGGTTTCTAAATATCTGTTCATCACGTCCAGTTTATTTGTTTTTGGTGTCCGCTGCTCAGTTCCGGGTAATTATTTTCGCAGATTATTCGTTTTTTTTCAGATTTCGACTGCGATAGAGTCAATTTATCATTCATATCTGTGCTAGTTTTTGTTATTTGACGGTTCTTAGTTGATTTCTACTGTAATCATATGGGATTTATATATCTAATTGTGTCTCTGTGTTGTTTTACTTCTTTTTTGTGCATTTGTCCTTGTTATGAAATGCTTTACTTTCATGTTGCATAAATATGTCAATTTGTATTATGAAGTTGTTCCTCAGTGAAAATTATAGAAGCCGTGTGCTCTTCTTTTAGCTTCATTCTTTATTAAGACACTATATGTACCAGCATGATACAGTAACTTCTGCTGGTTCACTACTATTTGTTTAGTTTCTGTGAATCCATTGTTCCTTTATCACTAATCTTTGATTTTCTTTAAACAGGGAATATGGTTTCTGGTCTTATAAATCCCAATCCTGTAGTGTATCAGAAGAAAGAGTGTAGGGTTCGAAACAATGGAAATTATGCTGATGAGTTTGCTCTTGAGCCTATTGATCAGTTGGAGATTTTCGATATCCTTTTTCGCCTCTTTTGCCCTCGTGCAAACTTACTATGTTATTGATTATTAATTTTGTGTTGGCTTTCAAATTTTAGTATTTTACTCACCCCAAGGAAGATTAATTATAAGCTTGATGTATAATGAGGTACTGTTTGCTTTTTTCAAACATGCAGAACATTGATTTTTCTTCTTTTGTGTATGTGTGTATTTGCTAGATCAGGAAGTAGCTACAGTTTGTAATTCATTGATACAAATGTGATAATATTCTCAAACAAATAGCGTTTATACAAGTCTTTTGATATTAAGAATAACCAGGTCAACAAATATACAGGTTTTCTTATTTTAGTTTTGGATCATGTTTGGAACTGTATTTCAGTATTTGCATTGAGAAGAAAATTTAGTCTATATAATGCCTCATTTGTGCTTTCATTTTATGTTGAAGGTGATTGAGTAGTTCTGTGGAATACAATAGGATTGGACTGTATTTTCTTGACGTTCTTAAACCATATTAGAGACATAAAAGATCCTGAGCATCCTTATTCATTGGAGGAGCTTAAAGTCATAACAGAGGATGCAATTGAAGTTAATGACCAGAATAGTTATGTTAGGTATTAAATATTCTGTCTTAGTTCTTTTCTTTTAGATGCTTATAATTGTTACTTTTATCTTTAATTTAATTTGAATAGTGTTGCTAATTTTCAGAGTGACATTTACTCCAACAGTTGAACGTTGTAGCATGGCAACAGTTATTGGTCTTTGTTTGCAGGTCAAACTCATGAGAAGCTTGCCTTCTCGTTACAAGGTACTAAGCATATCTTCTATTACGATGTTAAATGGCAATGGCAAAGCTGTAGAGTTTTTAAGTCTTAATTTGGTGCTTCAGTTCCACTTTGAGGTTATAGTGTCTTGATCTTTAGTTTTTGGATTGAAATATTCAGCACTCGTGTTTTTTTAAAGTCTAAATTAAGTTCTGTCAATTAATAATATTTCATAAAAAAATGCTATTAGTTGTGTGAGACAACATTCTCTACTGATGATTCAACTCCTTTGGAATCGTTGATATGATTATCAAAAGCTTCATTCTTTTTCGTTTTTCTTCCATTGGTTTATTGAAAACCAACCCTTGATGTCGTGATCCTAATAAACTTACGAAGATAAAGATTCTTTTAAAAACTTTCTAAGAATTAAATGGACTAAATAGAGATACTCAAATATCGTTCCTCTGAGCATGTGTGAGTTATGCAGATACTTAGGGCCTTCTGAAGAGTGTTGTTTAACCAACAAATTTAAGTAATCACCAACTTGGGGACAGCAAAATATCACTAAGAGAATGAAAAATCATAGTAACAACCCTGTTTCTGGGAATAGGTAGATTCTGAACATCAAGGCTCAATACTTCCCTATGTAGGTAAGAAATTCTAATCTTACATAATGGAATAATAGTAAACAAAATAGCATTGAAGTCAAACTTATTATATTCTGCGTGAAAGGTACTGAAAAACTAAATCTTCTTGGACCAACAAAGTTAAGAAATATGACTCGAATATACTAAAACTAAATTATATGGGCAATATGCTATCTTATGTACTAGCATTTCGTTCGGTATCATACTTCTTACAGATAACCCTCATATATGACTCGTATATAAGTGTAATGGTGATGAATTTCTCCATCTTGTGGAAATGGAGCGTCAAAACATGTAAGAGGTAAGTTCTGCAGCTGCTTAGTCAATACATGTAGGTTTATTGCACTTCAACAACTACATTACATAATCTTTGTACTTAACGTCTTGGCCCTACTAAGGTGTAGCTAGGTTGGCAACACAGGTTGAGTTTGTTGGAGCAGATTAAGGTTCCAATCCTACTAAAGACATTCGTAGGGAGGGGTGAGGGCCTTAACTGTGGCTAAACCCCAAACAAGATTATCTCAATGAAGATACTATTTGGTTATACCGAAAAAACGTCTCGGCCCTACCAATTAAGAATAATCCTGTATGCTTTAACCCTTTGCTTAATGAGTTAATGTGGTTGTAGACCTTCAAAAGTTCAATGTGTTTTACAAATAATTCCCTTGATTAGTTAAGGATCCTTTCTTATTGAGATATATATCTTTAGTTGTTCGTTGAGCTCAAGACATTGAGTTGTTACATGTGTAAGTATAACAGAGTATTTGAATTCCTGTGGGATTTGAATTCATCTCAGTTCAAAATTTTCTTTCATTCCATATCCTTTTTAATTCATTCTTTCCACCAAATTCAGTGTTCAAGCTTATTACTGCTACTGCCTACTGGTGAAGAACTGTCATTTTTTTTTAAAAACGGTGAAGAACTGTCATTGATTCTATTTGTTGTGTGTATTGTGTTGTGTGACCCTTTTTCCCTTTCAGTCTCATAATTGCCATTGTTAAATTATTGCTTAGGTCAATATAAGGGTCGCAGCTGGAACCCTAGCAACTGAAGCTGCCGGTACAATCTGTCTTTGATATGGATTAAGTGCATCTTTACTTAAAGGGTTTGTCCAAATATATGGTTAGGAATTTTTCCCATTCTTGCTGAATTTTAAGAGAACGCGAGAATAAAAAGTCGAATGTGAAACTGACATAACCTATTTGGTTAGCCCTTTTCCTTAATTGCTGGACCAAATACAGACGAAAAACCAAGTACAAGTTTTTGCCATCTCAGCATTTGTTGCTACTGTGGCATTAGCCCATGTTTGTTAATAATATGCATATGCTGTGTTGTTATGTGCAGTGAATAAACAACTAAATGATAGAGAGCGAGTAGCGGCGGCCTTGGAAAACCCAAACCTGGTGGATATGGTTGATGAATGCTTGGCTCCATCTTATTCTTCATAGTTCAGTATATGGAAATTAATTTTCAGATGATCATGGTGGGATTCTAACTCGAGCTGACCAAGGTTTTTTTTCTTTCCAAATTTGATTTTACAAATTTTTGTTTGGTACACATATTTTAGAAAGTATTATTGTCGGATCAAGTGGGTTATCAAGGTGCCCATGTTCAGCTGGATACGACTTTATTTCTATGTTGGTGAAAGTATTCTTCATTAATAACATGTTGCCGACATTTTTTTATTACCCATTTGATTCACTGAAGCTTTGCTTCGACTACATCCAAATCCGACCCGGGTCGCACACCTGGCTATGGTGGGTGAGTCTACCAGTGGGGATTTTTTACGTTCACAAGGTTTCAAACCTGAGACCTTGCTTAAGTGATTCAAGTTGCTTGCCACTTGGACCAACCCCTTTTGTTAACATGATGCCCACATATATACTCAACACATGACATTAAAGCTATCTTCTATTTTTAACTAAAATGAGTTATAACTCAATTGTATTCCGTTTAATTTATAACTAGAATGGTCTAACTGATACCAATAAGGATTGGTTCAAGTGACAAGTGATCTGGTATCGTTTAAGCAAGGTCCCGAGTTCGAGTCCTAGTGATTACAAAAAAATTCTTATTGGGAGACTCACCCATCTGAAACAAAACTCCAGTGAACTAGATGTGCAACAAAAAAAAATGGTTAAACTGATAATAAATTGGAAAGAATATATTTGAATTCTTATACGTAGAAATTCATACCATGCCATCAATCATTTCTATATATAAACATTTAAAGGCTGTTCATTAATTTACTTGAAATGATGCATATAAGTGGTATGAATAATTTTCTTTTTGTACATTATGTTGCAAGTAATTTTACTTGGTAGTTCAAATAATAGAAGCGTATAAAAAATATACGAATATTGTGTTATATTTCAGAAAGATTTTCAACTGTGGAAAAAAAGAAAACTTGATGTTATTAGTTTATCTTCTTTTACGTGGTTTTTCTATTATTATTGTCTTCAAACTAGTCAAAGCAGTTCTAAGTTGTAACCAAACACTTACCCTTAATGTTTAATATAAAAAAAAACAGATGTTGAAACAAATCCTCAAACATAGCTTGTCGGAATGAAATTAGGTGTGGAAGTGATGTTAGTTGGAAAATTTCGTGGTTGAGGTATCATAGTTATGTCATTCAATAGCTATATCTAAATTGCTTGATTTGTAATTAATAAAAAGACCCGGCACCAACTGGTCAAAATAAAATTATATGAAGATACTGTATTGGTGTTCACTTAAACTTCTCTAAGCTTTTATATAGATTATAAATTTATCTGTATAAAGAGTTAAGCGAAAAAGTATTAAATTGGTTGTGTGTGAGAACAAAAAAAGCCAATGATAATTAATATAAGGCTTAATGTAACCTTAATTACATGAACTTGTTTTAAAAAATTAACTGCTCTCTTAAACTTTTAAAGTGATCATGTAGCTCCCTCAAATTTTAAGAAGTGCACCAATTAGCTCCCTACATGCCATGTATCATCTTATGATAAGTTGGACTTTTTAAAGATATCATTTTTCTAATTTTTCTCTCTCCAATTAGAATCTGACACGTGACATTCAGGGAGTTAAGTGAAACACTTTTAAAAATTAAAAAAACTACGATATCACTTTAAAAATTTAAAAAGTCAAACAAAATTTTAAAATAAATTTAAATAACTAAATAACACAAAGAATAGAAAAGTCGGTTTCTCTCCTCGTCACCATGCTTTGTATGGCCATCACGAGACAAAATTTGTCCACCGTCCAAAATCTTTATACCCTTTTTTTATAGTTCTCTCTCCTTCCAAAGTAAATACTTTTGGAAGGTTATATAACTCAACTTTACTAGTGTATCATATATATTTTTTTTTCAAAATTGCTCGGTTGCACCTATAATAAGTAGAAAGTAAAATATGTGGTTCGAATATGAGGAATTTTAATTTGTTGTTTTTAATTATGTGTCATCTTTTATGTCCTATATTTAAGATTTGTTATGTGTTATATTTTCTTACTTAATTTTTTATTTTTAGATTTTCTTTTCTGTATTTTTGTTTCTCTCTCCTAGGTGTCTAACATATGGCAAAATCTGAATGGGGGATATGGAAGGGGACACACAATTGGAAGCAACAAATTTCAATCCGAATCTGAGACTTCTTAGGACCATAATTTAATAGTAACCGCTAAGCTAACACCTTCAACGCGATGTATGGTATACCTAAATTACATTATTAAATTATTTACTGATAGTACATAAAAAATGCAATGGTATAAATTTTTTGTATAGTCAACAAAAATATTAAAACAAATTTTTTTCGTTGATCGTGTGTGAATTTATGAACCGCTAAAATAATTCGTATTTTTGTATCTAGATCTAGTCCATTGGAGTATGTTTACAAGAGAACTAGTTGTCAAAGTCTCATTAAGTAAAAAAATATATATGTTTGATTGTCTAGGCTGAAATATTTAGATGAGATTTTTTTAAAGTTTTGTACATCTTAGGAGTCGAGGAACCAAATAGAAAATAGCTTAAATTTTATATATCCACCGTATGCACTTTGATCTTCTTCTTATTATTATTTTTTGTAACTCCTCCTTCGTCTGAGTGCATTTCTCTCCATATCCGTGTTTTTTTTTACAATAAGATAGTTTCAGATAGGTTTCAACTGTGAATGACACTTATAAATTATATTCACATTTAGATTAGTTTTTAATAATTTAAATTTATCTCAAAGAACAGAATAACTGACCCTAAAATTTAATATTACCCTATACACATTTCAAAATTCTATTCCAAAAACTATTTAATGATGAATTAGTCTCTGTTAACAAAGTAGGAGATACCAAGTGCACTTAATGATGGTTTTTTTTTTGATCAATCACTTAATGATGGTTTATATTGAATGTATATTAAAATGTTATTATACTAACACTTTTTTATTCAATATATGGAATATATTTTATTTATGCATATTTGATTAATGGGACCCAAAATGTATGGCCATAAGATGTGAAAGTGATAGTGTTGATAATGGCTTTTTCCATTTAATAAAGTGCAAGTTGAGTAGGATTTTTGTCGGTAGTGCAGCCGCCCTATAGGATGTGAATCAGCAATCGTGAAAGAAGGGATCCACGTGTAAGGTGGAGATTGGATGGTCGACGCAGAACGGTGGAGCCCACAGGGTTTACACCAAGTCAGCAACGTAGACCACCGTAAATGTCAACTTTATCCCTATTCTCAACTTTTACTAAATTTAAATATGGAATACTATAAATTCATATTAAAATAAATATTTATTAATTTAATTTCATACTGCTATTTATTAATTAAAAAAATATAATCTTAATCACGCCGACAAAGATTTGATTTTATTAGGCCCGTGATAACTATTTATAATAATTAATTAATTGATGTTGTTAATAACTTTTTTTTAATTTATTTATTTTAAAATAGTTAAAAACAGTTATAACTTAATATAATCATATAGTTTTTACAATGAAGAAAATAAAAGATAATTATTGAAGAAAATTTTAAACTTTATACCAAAAATTTATGCAAAGGCTGTATTTTTAAGCTCAAGCCCTCAAATATTTTTATTCAACATTCTACATACCACATGAATAATGGGTTAAAATTCGACATGTAGGAAAATTATAATATTATCCATGTTAAAATAATAAATTATTGCTTAGGGAGTCTGACGGCGGGACGAGCTACTCTGTTATCTGGAGGAGGAGTTATTTTTTTTGTAGAAGCTATGAGTTATAGAGAGACACTTAATTGGCTCAAGGACAATCATTTTGATAACGATATCATGGAACTCGACGCCATTAATGTGGTTCATGCCAGTAATAGTTGTTCTGTTCTTAATTCACCTATAGGTTTAATTTTTCAGGATTCTAAAAACTTTATAGCTTGCTTTTCTCATTTCAGAATAATTTTTGTAAGTCGATCTGTAATTCAAGCCGCGTATTTTTTAATTAAACTAATTTTATATAATATGATTATCTTCTTCCATAAAAAAAAATTAATAAATTATTGAATTAAATTTATTGGAAAAGAGAATCTTATTTTACAAATTTATTAATTGCAATTCGTGGCAGAGGTTTCTCATGCGGAGAAAAGAGTATAAAAGGAATATAAAATTAACAATAAATAAATTATAAATAATTGCATTACCAGAAAACAAAAAGAAAATAAAAAAAAAAGGTATACACTTTGAGGGAATTTATATATAAAAAAAATCGTGCTTCCTTTTTTTATTGATTACTGTTTTTATTGGAGAAAAATTGTATAGTGAAAATATTTTATTGTACATTAATTTTATCAACCGTACTATCTTTTTTGAATTGAAAAAATTGAATTATAATTATTATAGGTATCGGTATCTTAAAAATCGGATTAAGCGGTGCCTAGCGGAAAAAATCGGATTAGGCGGTGCCTAGACGGCAATATATCGATCCAGCGCCTGATAGCGTCCGAGGAATGAAAAGTCGAGCGACGAGCCTCAAAATAGCGCCTAGGCGGAGCTAGGCGGGGAGTTTTAAAACACCGGTTAATTTACTAGTTGTTGTTGTTATATAGATGTGTTCTTAACCGATCATCTGATTCTTTTCATATCTGTTTTCCCCAGGTATCGTCCTTTTCTCCCTTCTTTCTGTCAATTTCAAGCATTTCCAATTCCATCCAGTCCATCGTTTTCAGTTGAAATTCACACATTAATTTAAGCTAATTTTGGTTTCTAATGAGTTTATGATTTCTGTTAAACATCAATTATCTCTGTTTTGCATTTCTAATTCAATGATTTGGAGTAGACTTAAGATTTTTATGACTGAAGTCAATTTAGCTTGTGTTAGTTTTTTTCCTAAATTGAAAATCTAGCTATTCCTTTTGGTTGATGATTGACCTGTCTGGTATTGGAATTGGTAACTTTTCTTTCTCTGGAAAAGGATTTCCTGGAAAACAAACAGGGGAGAAAGTCGGATAAAACCTTCCCTGGTTTACAACTTTTGTCTGGATACAAATATCCCCAGCAACTATAATTTTACGGTTAATACTTATTTCAGAAGGATCAGATAATTAATGCTGTGATTTTGGTACAGGTCCAGTAATAGTGTATTGTCAGTGTGTACATGCGTATAGCATTAGCATATATCTCTGCAGAAGATCAAGCTCATCCTGATTTTTTTTTCTCGGGAGTAGATTTGCTGCTTTTATTTCGAGGTAACACCGGACCACTTGTTTTCAAGTCTTTTCTGTTGTGTTCTCTGATGAAGGGTTGAATTGAAATACTTTATATTCATCTGCTATGTACTTAGGGTAGGGCACTTGGATGTTGTTAACTAGAATTTGGATCTGGATTTCTCTTATCCAGTTCATGGAATATCCTTTTCTGCCATTGTTTATTCGAGTTCGATCAGAAAGTTTTCAAATTCTGTTTTATAGTTATTAGGTTGTGAATTATTACATGACGATATATTATTACTCACTTTGTTTGAATATGATAAACTCTGGTGCCTTTATTTCATTTCTTAGTAACTCCAATACATGAGTTTCTTGATATTTGGTTTGCCAAAACTTTCATGATCTAGTTTGTGCATTTTTCATCTGATACAGTTTTTTTTTCAGATCGTATTAGAGTTGTATGACTTGATTAGATTCTATGGATGATTTCAATGAAACGAACAGATAGATTAATTATTCCAAATCTTGATTAAGTTCTCTCATGGTCATGGATGATTTCAATGAAACGAACAAATAGGTTAATGTCAAAGTAAAGGAAGTTCTCAGTTATGGAATCCAAGAGACTTTCTGAATGGTTTAGAAGTTATAAAGGGGGTGTTTTGCTGCCGATTGTTTTGCTTTAAAATAGTGTGTTCAATTTTTTTTTCTTTCGATTACAATGTAATGTGGATCCTTCTTAAAAAAACCTTTTTATAGTAAAAGCAGACTTCAGATATTGTATCAGCCTTAATCATGAGGTGTAACTTTAAGTTTGTCTCTTGATTTATTTCCAAAAAAATTCTGTGCATTAGTTTATCATGGATAAAACTGAATGCCTGTTCAATTAATTCAGCCTTTTTGCTGACGAGCTCTGACTCTGCAGATCTTCTGGGCTATATATACCAGACAGAAATTTCAGTAGTCGATGGCTTCACCAGATTTAGATTCCTCGTGGCTATCTATTGGCAGTGGATGTTTCAATCTACATTCAGATGGAGTAAATTCTGCCGCTGTTTTAAATGTGCTAGAATCTCCAGCCTCATCTATGTCGCATAATAGTTGTGTACCCAAACCGCCCCCTTTTCCTGATAAAAGATATATTCAAGCAAATAGTTACAAAAGAATCTCAGAGTGTTGTTTTATCCCAAAAGAGATTAAAGATATATGGGATAGATTATTCAAAGAAGGACATGGATCGGATGTCTACATTGTTACAGAAAGAAAATCTTACATTCCAGCTCATTTTAACGTCCTGGTGAGTTCATTGAACTTCCACTTTATTCTCTGCTAATATGGATTTATTCTCGGTGTAAAGAATGTATAGTAATCGTTAATTTCTTTTGTTTGATGACGTGAGTCTCAGCAAGACAATGGAAAATTCACGAAGGGCTTTTAATTGCTTATTTTTACTGCCTATATGCAGAGTACAGCATCACCGGTTTTTCGGAATCTTCTGGAGCTCTCAAAACTTAAGAAAGGAATACGATACATCAAGATTCTCGGTGTGCCTCATGAAGCTGTCCATGTGTTCATTCGCTTTTTATACTCATCCTGGTATATTTTGAATTTCGTAATCCTCATTCCTACTTTCAGACATGTCATTCTTGTTGACTTTATGATAGAAATATTCATTCCTTCATAAACTGTTGCAGCTTTGAGGAAGAAGAAATGAAGAAGTTTGTTCTTCATTTGCTAGTTTTGTCGCACTCATACTCAATCCCATCGCTGAAAAGAATCTGCGTACATTTTCTAGAGCATAGTTGGCTCACCAAAGAAAATGTGGTAGATGTGCTTCAGTTAGCAAGGAGCTGCGATTCGCCACGGCTCTCCTTCATTTGTGTTCGCACGATTGTAAAGAACTTCAAATCTATATCATCAACTGAAGGTTGGAGAGTTATGAGACGCTCTAATCCTGCCCTCGAACAAGAGCTTCTAGAGCTTGTTGTTGAAGCAGATTCTGTAAGTGTAATGCATTTACACCATTTTTTTTGCCTAGTGCATTGGACCTCTGAAGTCGGCTCTAAATGCCTGATATCATCCCGAACTTTCATAAGTTTCAATTACTCCCTAAATTTACAAAAAGTCCATCAATTTGTTCGCTCTATGCCACGTGCCGGCTTCTAGTTGGTTTGACTTTTCAAATCTGTCATGATTTTTCTCTCTCTAACCAAAAACTGACATATGGCATAGAGGGGAAAATTGATGCATTTTTACAAGTTCAGAGATCATTTAAAACTTTTGAAAGTTCGGGGAGACATAAGGTGTTTAAGGAATAAGGACAACTTCATGGGGTTCGAGGTGCATTAGGCCTTTTTTTCACTGAAGTCCTGATAGATTGATATCTAGTGAATTAAGTTTTAATGTGTTGGATTTAGAGAGAAGAAGAGAGGCTGAGGAGACGGGAAGAGAAAAAGGTGTACTTGCAACTATACGAGGCAATGGAGGCCCTCCTTCACATATGCAGAGATGGTTGTAGAACAATCGGTCCACGTGACAAAGTGTTGAAAGGGGGACAGGTCATGTGCAAATTTCCGGCTTGCAAAGGACTCGAGAATTTAGTGCGGCATTTCTCCAATTGCAAAACTCGGGTTCCAGGTGGATGTGTTCACTGCAAACGTATGTGGCAGCTTCTTGAACTGCATTCTCGTATATGTAACGACCCAGAAGCTTGCAAGGTTCCACTTTGCAGGTAAGCTTGGCAAAGGCATACACAATCCCAAAATAATCTGATTTGTTATTCCCGATTTTATATAATATATTTAGTTTTCCTTATAACAGGCGTTTCAAGGAAAAAATGCAACAGCAGACCAAAAAAGATGAGGCAAGGTGGAAATTGCTGGTTAGTAAAGTAGTTGCAGCCAAGGGAAGATGGCAGCCATTCTCAGGTTACCGTCCCGGGATAATGAGCTGTTGATTTTGGTAGAGCTTGTGTCTGCTACTTTGCCTACTTGATGAGATTATGGCGAGCGTAATTCAGAAATAATGGTGACAAAATGGGCAACAATTTGTTGTCTCTTTGCATGAACACAATGTATGAATTACTTCAGTTTTAGAATTGAAGTGAAAATCCCAGTAGTTTTAATCTGATGTGGTGGCAAAAAAATGTAATTAACAAACTAAATGAAATGTGTCCTTTCTGTACTCTTTATAGTTGCGTCACTGCAACAAGTTTGTGTTACCTTTTGTGCAAATATTGAAAGATCAAATTTGTGATCATTATATTCTGTTACTTTACTGAACTTGCCTATATTTTCTATAGCTATAATTTCATGAAAATGGCGAGTTTTTGAAAATGTTGTTCTGGTGACAACAAAGTTGAAGTAACATATACGAAAATAGGGTAAATACTTCTCGCATACGGACAAATATAGGCAAAACGTATCCAAAATTCGTGATCTTTTACCCTATGGAAACCTAAACTAAAATTTGAAGAAATCAATTCATTCATTTTGTATAGAAAAACATTGAATTTGCTGAGAATGAAGCTCAAGCTCACTTAAACTCACAATTCATTATCTCTCAATCCTGGAATTTTGCTATATATACATCTTTTATTTATAGCAATCATTATATAATAGACACAGAATTTTTATCTGTTGCTAATTATTGTTCAGATATTATACTGTGATATAGCAAACCACCAAAAGATATAAAATTTACCAAAAATCAGAAGTGGCAATTAGAAACTAAGTAGATAGAGAAATTCCTCCGAAAACCTTCTACATAATAAATATAGTGAAGCGAAAACATAATTCTGTTCTAAACAAGATGGCATAATACCGCTTACTGATTCGATCACGAAGGTAGAATTCTTCTATTGCATGCAACACACATTACCTCAGATTGTTCTAAGCCCCATCTGCAAGTGTCCGCTTTGATGTACTAATATACAAAACTGCATCACAAAGAACAGAACAAAATTCTCAACCAGTCTCACTATTAAAGCTAAATGACAGACATGGGTGGTTAATATTAATAATAATAAAATAAGTTGCGGCTCACCGTTATTTCCACGAATAAAAGCATCACCATACTTATTCTTCAATTGGCCGTTCACATATTCCTCGGTTTGCTCCATTGCTATGTTCATATATCCATCTAGACATGCTAAAATACCTGCACATCAATATTTATGTATCAGAAAATTACCACAAAAAGGGGACCAGACAAACCAAAATATTAAGGATAAATGAGAAAAATGAAGAACAACGGACAAGGCACCAAAGAACCTTAGTATTACATATTATTCAATAAGACAACTGAAAATATAACTGAATACTGGCTGTTAATGTATTTGCTGCACTAAATTTTGCATTACATCTTTCATGTTTCCGTGGAAACATAATGACGCTTAGAAAGAAAAGGGCATTAATTTGCAATGCAAGAAGATGATAGGGCGAAGAAGTTAATAGATTATTGCATCCTCCACGGCAAACTAGGAAAATTGTGTCATGTAACCTAAAACAAACCTGCAGTGAAGAGTTCAAAACGATTTTAAAAGTCTACATATATTCTGTATGCAAATTTGCACGGGAAAAGTTTCAGGAAATGGTTCTATATTCTAATGCACCATTTCTACAAATTCCTTGAGCTTTAATATTAATAACCTATGTAGCACGGAAACGGAAACATCGGAAACGCACATTAGAAACGCAAAAAATAACATGATTTCAGGTTTCCGAGAGCGAAATGGAAACGGAAACGTTGGTGTCTAGGAGTTTTTGTGCTTCCTTGTTAATAACACAACAACATGAACCTGCCAGAACTTCAGCTGTAACTCTCATTAATATCATGTGCATGGTCATGATACTATACAAAAGAGCAATGAAATCTAAAAAATTGAACTTGAAATTAAATGTTTCTAGCTCTCTCGTACTAAAATTACACAAAATTCATCCAGCTGATACTTAAGGTTTTCCACCAAACCCCATCAGTTATAATTCTAGCCTTACAGTAAAGATTAAAAAGATAGGATTCAAAGAGAAAAAGTATAATATATTGATTAAAACGCAAGGATAAAGAAATAATAAATAAAAATAGACAGAGGAAATGGACCTCGATAATCAACACCAGAATTCAGTTTGACAACAACTGGTCTCCCACGAATTGATTTAAGGAAGTCGGCCGGGGTTTTCGTAGATGCTGATGCTTTCTCTGCTCCTCCACTCATCTCTAATCCGTCTAATTTGAGAATTAAGTGTATTGGGTGGTAAAACTCACCAAATTACCTAGCAAAACAACACAGTTGGAATTCAACTCACTCATAAAAGCCCAAAATCAATAAACAGTCACATCAATACAGTTTCTATGAAGTATGAACTTCGTAACCAATAAAATACAGAGTTCTCGATGAATCCTCGTAACATGGAAGTACGAAACCCTAATTTGATTTTGTGCGAATCTCTTAAGGCTTACAGAATGAGGCTTTGAATTGGTCAACGAAACCACTTTCTTAATTCTCAACCAAAAACAAAGAAGAAGAAGACTATAACAATAAATAAAATTCAGAAAAAGTTGAAACCCTAACACCCACGGAAAGTTTTGTTGAAAGAGAATTACTGTTAGAAACGCAAACTTTAAAATGTGGCGAGAAATACCTGCCCGATCGCGAGTGGAAAAATCGCCGGTATTTTGCCAAAGAGTATATTAATGGCTGGCAAAAGAGACGGGCAAGCCCTAGTACAGGTTGTCAGTGGCGGAGATGAATTTTGAAAAGGAGGGGAAAAACGAGAAGAGAGAGGGCAATTGGCAATGGCAAGCAAGGAGATCGCTGTTTTGGGCCAAAACTAGAAAAGCCCAAATTTTTACGGTCAATGGAAGAAAACGAACCAGTCAATTACGGTATCAATCCCTGAAAAAGCGCGCTCAATCTACTTCTTCTTCTTCTTCTTCTTCCTCTTCACTGGTTCTTTCTTCCTTGTTTGTTCCAGAATCATGAAATTACTTGGTAAATCACTTACCCATCATCATCAGCGTTGCAACTGCAAATACTTACATTCCCTAGTCTTTTCACTCGCTTCCCATCCATCTCACCCCTGCTCCAATGGCGCTACCGGTCCCAAACCCAATGCCTTCTCTTTAAATTCATCAATATCTCAAATTCCCACTTCCAATTCGACCTCAAAGCCTCACCTAGTAGATCAATCCGTTATAAGCTCCCACTTCTCTGAATTACTCACTCAATCAAAACCCCCATTCCATTGCATTCAAAGGAGGTATTTTTCTAGCGAAAACGAAAGCCCACCTACTGTTTCCACCGTTACTCCACCTCCTGATATCTCAGAACCAATTGACGCAGGCTCTTCGATCCGAAAACCTATCAGTTTATGGCCTGGGATGTATCATTCACCGGTAACAAACGCTCTATGGGAAGCAAGATCGAGAATATTTGAGAGTCCTTCTGATTCGCCAATTGATGGCAGTTCTTCGGGTGAATTGATAACTAAGACGCCATCAAAGAGCAGGACTAGTATTCTGTATAACTTCTCGTCAGATTATGTACTCAGGGAGCAGTATAGGAACCCTTGGAACGAGATTAGAATGGGAAAACTGGTTGAAGATCTTGATGCACTTGCTGGAACCATTTCCTACAAGGTATAAATTATGTTCTTATTTGAATTTGACTGGAACCAATGTCGTATTTGATTGAATTGATGGTGAATTTTTCCCTAGGTTTATAGCCTGAATGATATTTGATCTAATGCCTGAATGATATTTGATCTATGTTTTTGTGATTGGAATTGTTTATATTTTCCAGGCTATTAGAGCAATATCGTATGTGCTTCAATGCTCATTGGTCTTCTTGCTATGAATTTTCTAGGCTCAATGTATCAGGAAACCTTGAACTTGTCCCTAATCGCCCATCGCGCCTTGCACTTTCAAAAGTTCCTCTTGTCCCCCCAAAACTTTTCTAAAGTTCCTCTCGCCCTCCTAACTTGTCCAAAGTGTACCTCATGACCCCTTTCGGCTGACGTGACAGGTGATTTGGCAATGCTTAAAAAGTCAATGCCATGTCAGCCAAAATGGGTCATGATGTGCAATTTAGACAAGTTCGCGAGAGGTACTTTAGACAAGTTCAAGGGGCCGAGGGGCGATTAGGGACAAGTTCAGAGGTTTGGTGATGTATTCTGCCAATTTTCTATTATAATGACAATATACATAGAAATGCATGCTACACAGAGGAAATTTTGATTGTTGAAGTGTATTGAGTGTTAATATGGGCAATAATTTTGTGTTTGTATCATATATTTACCAGCATTGCTGCAGTGAGGATGGCATGACGAGGCCTATTTTATTGGTTACGGCTTCTGTTGACCGAATAGTACTGAAAAAACCAATAAAAGTCGATGCTGATTTAAAAATAGTCGGTGCAGTGACATGGGTTGGTCGATCATCCATGGAAATTCAGTTGGAGGTGATTCAATCAGCAAAAGGTACTCTGCTAAAAGTCCTATGCAATCTACAATATTATCAAATATATGCCTTTGCCTGTTGGTTCCATCTTAAGTAACATAAGGATAGGTACTATTAATGGTGAGGTCCGTATGAATCGTTTAGCAACTAAAATTTTGGTAGACGAATATTTTGGTCCGTAAGGGTAGATACTATTAATGGTGAGGTACGTGTTGGAGAAAGCTGTGTATGAAAGTCGAAGTGTCCATTTAGCTGATACCCTAGACATAATCCAACTAGAATGCTGCCAACTTTTTCCCTAGAAATTTCAAAAATCTGTTTTGCAGGGACTTCTAATCCATCAGATACACTTGCTCTAGTAGCAAACTTCACATTTGTGGCTCGTGACTCAAAGACAGGGAAGTCAGCTCCTGTCAATCGTCTCTCGCCTGAAAGCGAACGAGAAAGATTACTTTTTGAAGAAGCAGAAGAACGAAACAAATTGAGGAAAATGAAGAGGGCGGAAAACAAAGGAGATGCCACTGAGAGAGACATAGAAAGAATCAACGCCTTGCTAGCCGAAGGGCGAGTGTTTTGCGACATGCCAGCATTGGCAGACAGAGATAGCATTCTTATAAAGGATACTAGCCTTCAGAACTCTTTGATGTGTCAACCGCAGCAAAGGAACATACACGGTCGAATCTTTGGGGGGTTTTTGATGCGAAAAGCGTTTGAATTGGCCTTTTCGACTGCTTATGCATTTGCTGGTGCCGCTCCCCACTTTGTGGAAGTTGATCATGTTGATTTCTTCAGACCTGTAATTCACTACCCTTGTATATTATTTCATTGGAAAACTTGCAGGAACAATTCCCATTGTCACACATTGGCAACTTTTGCTGGATGCCACCTTGAACTTTCAGAAGTTCCAATCAGCCCCTTGTACTTGGCAAAAACGCACCAGTCTGCTTTATCAATGTCACATGTCAGTTCTTGGTTGGTTTGACTTTTCAAATATGACATTTTTTTTAGTTTTCCATCCAACTAGAAGCTGACACGTGGCATTGCGGGGGCAAACTGTGCACTTTTTCTAAGTTTAAGGAGGTAGCTAGCTGGAGCAAATGATAGTTCAGAGTGGCAGCCGGTGAAATTTGCCAAGTTCAGGGGTGTTATGCATTTGGCCAAAAAAATTAGCAGTTACTAATAGGATTGGCGTATTTGTTGACTGGTGCAGGTGGATGTTGGAAATTTCCTTCGCATGAAATCCTGTGTATTGTACACTGAGCTTGAAAACCCTGCTAGGCCCCTGATAAATGTGGAAGTTGTCGCTCATGTTACAAGTCCTGAGAAACGGTCCAGTGAGGTAAGCACCCGAATATTAAATAAAATATTTATGTTGGTTAATTCAGGGCCGGCCCTGTGCATTGGCCAGAGGTGCGACGGCCTAGGGCCCATGACTAAAAGGGGCCATAAATTTTCTTGAGCATATTGTATATATGTAAACTTTAAGGAACTTTCTGAATTTTTCACTATAAATGAATTAAATCAATAAGTTAAATTGTAAAAAAAGTTTTTTTTTTATTTTATCAGAATATTTTCAATTTCATGTAACAATTTTCTTAATAAAGAGGGCCCATTTTTCTAGTTTCGCCTAGGGCCCTGGAAATGTCAGGACCAGCCTGAGTTAATATGATGGGATGCATTGGTTGAACAGGTGTCGAACACGTTCTACTTCACATTCTCGGTGCGTCCTGAGGCCATGAAAGAGGATTTCAGGATTCGGAATGTTGTTCCAGCTACGGAGGCAGAAGCTCGTCGAGTGATTGAACGCATGGACGCCGAGAATTCTTAGTTGGCCCGTGGATAAGACGAACAAGTGAAGCATCATAGTCATGTTGCTCAACTTTTCCCCTGAGAGTGATTTTTATGTTACAGACCAGAGACCTGAGTTGTGTATGTAGACTCAGAGACATTGTTGCATTACAGAAAACCACAGCTTTTAATAGAAATAATATCGAATTATAACTAAAATATATTAAAAATTGAACTTCACTTGTTTTTTGTACTAAAATTTATATAATGGTTAGTTTAATAGATATTTCAGGAAATAGAATATAATTGAATATAAGAATGTGATTTTCTTGAACACATACATTGTAGCTACTAAAATTTATATTTCATTAGATACATAATAATAATAATAATAATAATAATAATAATAATAATAATAATAATAATAATAATAATAATGAATTCTTTACCACTATCTATTTATAACTAATGGCCAAATAATTTGTAAAAAGCAAATCAGGTGGGAATGGAATAATTATTTCTAAGAGCACCTTATTTTTTTTTTCACATATAAGTATGGATATACATTTTATTGAAAAATAGTTCTTATAGTTTATCCAGTTCTAATATGATGTATCATTAATTATGAACATGCCTATTTAATCTTCTATAAATAAATATTTAAATGTAATGTTAATCATTAATTTTATAATATTTTAAAGAGAGAATTATTTAATAATTAATATAATATTTTTATAATTATTATATAAAAAATACAATTACACTCAAAATAAATATCTTTTAAATAGACTAGATACTTTTTAAATATCTCTTCTATTTTACCACCGCATCAATATAAATATCTATTTCACACGTCACATCATTATAGAATTTACCGTCTACTAAAGATGCTCTAATTATTATATATCTCATGTAATAGCTTTCTTCGTTATTTTTTCTTTTATTTTATGAAATGGTAATTCGACGAACCAGACTTTATTTTTCTTCTATCCCATGCAATATCAATTCCGCAAACTATCAATAAGGGTCAGTCCAAGTGATAAATAACTTAATATCGCTCAAGGTTCCGAAGCTTGAATCCTAATAAATAGAAAAAAATTCTTATTAAAAGAGTCCTTGCATGAATTGACCTGTATTTTATTTTCCCACCTAGCTTATCTCTCTTCATTCCATTTATGTCAGGGTTTTTCTGGACCGTTAATACCCTAATCAAATCTCTCTGCTAAATTTTCCCTTGATCTTCCTTCTGGGTTCGAGTTTGGTCTTCTCGCAGTTGAGCATCTGGGGATCTCTCACATTTGAGCATGGGGAAGAATCAAGCTTACAAAGCGATGCAGAGATCCAGACTTGGCTCCAGCTCTGCCGGGCCCGAAGAGGTCGAAGACGGCATGGTTTGTACCCTTTCATACTAAATTTCCTCTCAGTTGTCTAATTTCCCCCAATTTTGGTTTCAATTCCCCCTAATTTTGGATTTAATTAAATCTTTGTGCTTTGCATTTATTCGATTTGGTTGCCTGTTTAGACTTTTTCTATTGAATTTGTTTTGAGATTGAAATGTTGCTCCTGGAAAGTTGAGATATATATTTTGTTCATTTTGAGTTGATTATTGGCTAGTAAAAACCAATTATTTTTCACAACACATGGTTAATGGCGTTGTAGGTGGCTCTTTAAACTTACATGTTTCTGTTCTACCAGTGCTACTCTGCTACTGGGTGACTGGCCTTTTTTATGCTTCTTACTTTTGCATAGAAAGTGACTTGGCTAAAAATATGAAAGTATGAAAAACAATGAAGAGAACAACTGAGGGCTAATTTCTTTGTTTTCTTGCTAATTCCTTTACAACTTAAATTTGTTATATATTAGCTGTCATTACTAAATTTGACTAATCGTGAAAGCTGAAAAGGTATGCCTTAATTTACAGGCAGTGCGCCATGCACAATGACTAGATTTATGTTTATCTTTGATGATCTCAAACTTGTAAACTATTGAATTATTTTTGTGTTGATATGAATGATCTCATGGAGTATATGAAACTTGGAGAGCGATAAGCTTCACTTTTTCGACCTTTTCCTCAGTTTTTGGAAACTGAGACAGTTTCTCCCAAAATTTGCTTAGACTAGTGTATTTTCAGTATTTTGGATGAATCCTCTTTTTTTTCTTCTATTTTTTGTGTACATGTCTGATGAGGACAGTCGCAGGTGGATGGTTCTTTTCATTCACCAGAGTGGCATGCTGCTCGTTTGGCCAGCCTTAACAAATCTCACACAGTCACTTGGGAAGAGTTTAAAAGGAAGCAAAAGGTAGTCTTTTGATTTGTTATAACTCCTTTTCATTTGATAAGCTATGCTATTATTCAACCTTTTTGCCATGTTCATGCAACTATAGTCATTCATTATCGCTTGAAGCTTGAATTATTCACGGTGGAAATTTAGAGTCAGAGGAGGAAGAGATATTGCTCAGATTGTTACATTTTTGTACAACTATTTTTGGTTCTAGTCTTGTGATTAAGCTCTCAGGATTGAACTGCGTAAATTAAGTCTAGTTACTTTCTAGTTTTTATCCTCATTTTTTGTAAGCAAGCCTGTTGTTATAAAAGTAGTAGACAAAAGACAACTAATCAGAATTCAGGAGAAATTATTAAATTGGGAAACTTTAATGATTGACCCAAGAAATAACTTGTGGTACTCATTATCATTTATCAAGAATTCAAGGTTCCTCATTGTCGTAAGTCAATTGCAAAGAGTTGCTAGAAAAGGTTTATTTGAAAAGTTGGTGGTGCTTAGAACATGTTATAGTGGTTTGATTATCCTACATTTGTCCCCAGCAAGCCGCATGGTGTGATTATTCTACCATTTGTTTACAAGCAGGATTATTGCAGTTGTTTGAGTTCTACCTGCCTAGATTTGTCAATTTTGTTTTAGATTATTTCTCACGTGGGAAGGTTAAACAGTCTCTAGAGAGTACAATTTTCGCAAACTGAGAGATTTGGTTAAGACTTAGAATACCACTTTTGCTTTGTTTCTCTTTCGCCCATCCTTTTCTTATTAGTTCTCTATTATCATTCAGTGTTGATACTGATTTGTTCTTTGTGTGTCTGTTCTTGCATTTCCAACTTACCTTTACATCCCCTGTTATAGTATCTGCATTCTAGGTTCTTTCAGTTTTTAGTGGTCATACTCCAAATTCCCTGTTTCCTAAAATAGTTGAAAGTAATAATGCATTGAGCGAATTTCTTTTCAATGACAAAGAATTTTAGAGATCTGGCAATGAGTCTGCTGGGTTGAATGAGGAATCTAGTGAAGTAGGAAAATACAATTTAATTATGCAAAATGTATAAATCATTGTTCTTAAAATCACAAGTGTAATTATCTTGTAATTGGGATTGACAAATGGGGACTAGAGCTGTCTATAAAAGTGATCTGATCTGGGTATGATCTGAATCTTCGTCAATAATACCATTCTCTTGTCTTTGCTAGAGTTTTGTAATGTCTTAGTAAAGAATTTCTCATTGCCTGTTGCCCAAGTGCGCGCTGCCACACAAAATTATGAATTACTGTGGAAAAATAACGATGTTTGGTAATTTGCTCGATTTCTCAGGAAGACGAATTGAGGAAAGGTGAACTGGAAGCTGATACAGATAGGATGATGCGAGAGTACAGAGCTCAGCTTGATGCTGAGAGGGCACAAAAACTTGCCCATGGAAGGAACCACTCCAGTAGCAAGTCTAATCACAAAAAGGGTAATGTTTAAAAAGGTCTTGACATATGAATAATAGATTCTATTGCATGAAAAAGTATTATTGTGCCTGAATGAGATGTGTCTTTTCAGATAGAAAAGAAAAAGATTCAAAGAGACACAGCAGCAGAAAGAGAAAGGTGGATCAATTTTTTTTCACGTTCATCAGTATTTAAAGTGTGCTTTCTGAAACGGACTTTCATGTTTGTAGAAATGCAATGCTGAACTTACTCCTTTTTCTATATGAATATCGATTTTGATTGGTTAATTTAGTTCTATAGGCTATTGTCACATACGAGAGGTGTATAAAGTCTATAGGAATTAATTGTTCAAGTATTTTTGCGTTTTCTGTTATTGTTCTTATAATCTATGACTAGTTTAATAGTTAGGGGCAGCATGGTCTTTACCTGTTACAATTAGTTTAGCTAATTTGTCAGCTAGTGACGCCTGTCCTAGTGGCAGTTAATAGCAGTGTTATCAAAAACGTATCTTACTGGCAGGCTTGACCGGTTTTACCGCGAACCGGTACGGTTTTAAAAAAAAAAGGCTATGGCGACACTTAGAAGCGTTGCAAAAGACCCAGAAAGCGATGCAAAATACCCAAAACAGCGTTGCAAAAGACTGGTATAATGTCTGGTAAAACCACTAATTATACCGGTAATACCGCATACCAAAATCTTCACCGGTATGACATCCGGTACGGTTTTGATAACATTGGTTAGTAGTACTATATATATTCTGCTTTGTAATGTCTTTGCTGTAATGTCTTTGAGTCCAAATAGAACCTTTTTTGCTTTTACTTTGTTGTAATGCTTTTTTCATATGTATATAAACTCGAAAATTTAAATTATTTACAATTGCAGCATTCGAGGAGGGGATCTTCAGATTCTAGCTCGATGAGTTCGTCTTCGGACTCGTCAAGCAGTGACGACGAGAGAGAAGCAAGAAGATCAAAGTCCAGATCGAAGAGAACAAAGAAAGAAAAGAAGCACAAGTCAAAGTCGAAGCACAGGGACAATAAAGACGCAGATGGCCCTGTACCACTTTCAAAGTTCTTCGGCAGCATGAAAACCTAGTTCGGTGGTGGTGTTGAATTATGCAAATCTTGTTTCTAGAGCAGGAAACCTCAACCCTGTTCTTGAGAATTGACCCAATAGATTTGCTTTCAGCAGGTTGGTCCAATTATTACTTTTTGAATTTCTGAGAGCCTGTAATGATATTAGGTTGCCTGCTAATTTGTCCTAGAGAAGTTCACTTCTTTTTGAAGAATTAGGCTGATTTTGGCAAACTGTGCAAGGCAATGGTAGCTCAAGATCAGGCAACTGGCCATTGTTTTGGCACTACGAGCTTTTGTAGTAAACGAAAAAACCCAACTAGTTCTGTTCTTCTTCTTCTCGGAACTGTAAAAATCGTTATTGCCTATGAATTTGGAATGTGATGAATATGATTCATATTGAGCAAAGTAACACTATCTGACTCATTTTTGTTAATGTCAAAATATAGAGTTGTGACAAATGTATCTGATATCCTTCATTCTTACTGGTTCCGAAACCTGTTCAAGCAACCCGCGGCCTTAACCTGCCCCGGCCTGTCGTCAATGGGTTGGGTTTGGACAAGCATATATAATACAAGCCCGACCCTGTCCAACCCCAAACACATAATGGGTTGGGCTTGGTTTTTATAAAAAAAAACATGCCCGACCTCGCCTGAATATATACTTATTAATAAAAAAATATTAATTTATATATTATTAATTATTAATATATATATATATATATATATATATATATATATAAATATAATAATGGCTTTATCTTTCTGCGAAACTCTTACCAAAAATTGCTCTCTTATATATAATAATGGCTTTATGCAAACCTAAAACATCTGCTCTTCCATGATTTTTGCAGCAATTCTATGGCTAGGACTTGCTCATCCATTGACTTTTTTTATCCCTAGTGGACTCTTTTTTCTGTAGCTTTTGTTTGCTTGTTTAACAAAAAAAAATTATTCAAATATATACAATTAATTTTTAAATAATATATATAATATTATTGATGGACTGATCAGGCTAGACTTAGGAATAAAGTTGTAAATAAAGACCCAGCCCAGCCCACATATAGTACTCATAAAGGCTGACTAGGCCCGGCTCAAGCCAGGCTCAGCCCGCTCATTGAACAGGTTTATAGTGGTTATGCAAATGCAAGTCTCCAGATTTGCAAAAAATATAAAATTTCCAGTACTTAACAAGCGATTATCGTAAATTTAAGGGAATGGGAGTTATGTGATAGAGAATCTTCAATGGCACAACAATAAGATAGAAAGCTGATACAAACACCATTTAAATAGCTGTAGTCTCCCAGTTCAGTTCAGTTCATAATCAAATAATTCAGTTGAAGAACCACCCAGTCCACCCAGTTCTGGTGGAACATATATACAAGAAATAAATCATTGAAAACATCCCAGCTAACATAAACCACACTGATTATATCTCTTGTTATCTATCATTAATGCTGATACTCCGGATTAAATGCAAGAGCCTCCCTGTATATCAGCTCCTTCATTTGTTCTTCGGTTAAAGCATGCTGCTCAAAATCAAAGCTGAAAGGCGTCATGCAGACCGGCTCATCGCTAATGTCGTGCAGTGATGTAAGGTATGGATGGGCAAGTGCATCCTCAACTGTAACAAGTCAATGAACAAAAGAATATTTACGAAATCATTCAATTCCAAAGACAACTTTGCAAAAAACACAGCATATAATAATAGGCCTGATGCATCATTAGCTACCTGAACTTGTCCCCAATAACCTGCTGTCACCCTCAACTTTCAAAGTGACCCCGTAGCTCCCTCAACTTTCAAAAAGTTTACCACTTCGCTCCCTGAATGTCACGTGTCAGCTCCTGGTTGGTTTGACTTTTCAAAGATGTCATTTTTAAGATTTTCTCTATCCAATCATAAGCTGACACGCGGTGTCCAAGGAGCAAAGTGGTGCACTTTATGAAGGTTGAGGGAGCTGCAGGAATTTAAAAGTTCATGGAGACAGTGGGTTTTTTGGGACAAGTTTAGGTAGCTACTGATGCATTAAGCCTATAATGATATAATGATGTCTCTGATCCTGAGTGAGGCTGACAAAATTACAAGGGAGCGTTTGTATAATTATTTGACATGGAGTGCTAAAAAGTTGCTAGTAAGAAAGGCATCAAGAGACCCATTTTGAGGAAATGTAAACAATGCAGCAAATATAGCTGGACTAATGCTGCCATGAAAATAACGTCGGGCTACACACTATTACCTGTAATCCTTTGTCTGGGGTCAAATGTCAACATCTTTTCAACAAGATCAATAGCTGCTGGATGAACGGTTGGGAACTTCTCAGTGAAAGATTGTCGACCATAAAAAGACATTTGCCGAATGTATCTCTTTGCATTTTCATTCAAAAAACCCAATTCTTCCTCCGACGGAGTGCCAATTAGCTGAAAAGTTTGCAACGATTGATCATATACAAATAACATCTCTGAATTTAAAATACTGTTTGCATAAATTAGCACATGCATATAATAAATTCCATAAAAAATGTTCTTTTCAAGTAAAAAATCACGTGACAATAACGACATTTATATGATTCTAACTGCATGATGGAAATCGAGCACCGAATAAATAATCATGTGCCATGTACAACAAGACATCGCTTTCAAAAAAAATCCCATTCAAAATCATAATCATGTTTTATTGACAGAAAAAGAAGCACCCATATCTGTTCAAAAGAAAGAACATGTTTGAAAGATGCGACTCCATTTAATAATTTAATAATTAAATTACCTCCATAAGTAAACGGAGTTGGTGCACATGATCTCTGCCAGGAAATAGGGGTTTTCGATCCATCAACTCCATAAAAATACAACCCACTGACCACACATCAATAGCTGCAGTGTAGTCTGAAGAGTTCAACAGCAATTCGGGTGCTCTGTACCATCTTGTAACAACATATTCCGTCATGAAATCAGTTTCTGACGTAACACGAGCTAAACCAAAATCACAAATCTTTAGGTCACAATTTGCATTGAGAAGGAGATTGCTTGGTTTTAGATCTCTATGCAGAACATTTGCAGAGTGTATATATTTCAATCCTCGGAGAATTTGATACAGAAAATACTGCAGAAAGCACAGATGAATTAACAAGGCTCTGAGTTATTCAATCAAAATTACATTGAGTAAACGACCAGAAATGGAACTGTGTAAAGACCAGAAATATAGAAAGTTAAAGTAAACGACTTTATTATGCCTCAAGCTCTCCTCTTTCATATGTAGGAGTTCCTCTCTTCATGTATAAGAGCATTGCAAGTTCATTACCAAAAACTTTGATCTTATTCATAATTCCGCAGTCAATGCCTATCGAAGTTGAAAATTAAGGTAGAGATATTAAAGTTTCTGTACAAGTGAATGAAGCTGACCTGGCAGTGCTCTTCAGATAATCCTTGATTGGAACGAATGATCTGATGCAGATCAGTGTCCATCAGTTCATATGCTATGTAAACATCATTAAACACTTCCCTTTGCGGTGGAGGCATTATATCCCTGATTGCAACCACCTGAAATACAAATGCCATTAAACTTCATGAGGGATATATTCTTGAATGAATTTTCTGGCAAAGGTTGTATGCATACGCCAAATCTTGAGATTGCAACAACAACAACATTACCCCAATGCCTTACAAGGCTCCCGCACAAGTGGGATAAGGGGGTCAAGTGTACGCAACCTTACCCCTGTAATTACAGAGAGGTTGTTTCGAATTGACCATGAAGTGGAGTTGCAACAACAATTCGTGACTTCATAATAAAAGAAGGTCAAATAGTTTAATTAGTCATTTTGCTTTAGCCTTTCGTCCATTATAATCTAAAGCCAAAGAATGGTGAATCTTTGGCCACATCGAAATAATGGACGCAACACCAAATCCTTGAGATTGAATCTGAAAAAAGGTGTATGAAATGCTGATAATGTAGAATTACAAAAAAAATTGCCGCTAGAGAGAGCTCGAGGCTGAGTTCATTCCTACAAGACAGGCTATAAGTGTAACCAAGGATCTCACCAGTCATGAAAAGAGCCCCGCATAACAATTTCCCAATTGAGGCAAAACCTAATTGGTTGTTCGCTACAGAGAAAATATGAATACTGAAAGACAAAAGCCACAATCTAATAAATGTATACGTTTTGAGAGTCGCGCACAATTGGCTATTAACACAAATGTTCAGTGATATGGAAACATATCATAAGAGTAAAACTAGCATTGTGAACCAGGAACTTAGTAAAATAATTGTCCCTCGCTGAAGGGGAGATTTAATGCAAAAAACATTTAATTTAGAACTTTCTTCCCATATCAGGTGAAATAAAGATTAATTGCACATCCATAAAATTAAAGACAGAATAAAAAACAATAATAGAAACCTATGAGATTCCAATGCCTAAATTCTTTTAAGAAAACAATGCTCCTAATAAATGTGATGCAACATGCCTATAACAAAAGCAATACTCTTGCATGTAATTGCGTATGATCAATGCCTATAATAAACGTGATAAGTACTTCATTTAAACACTTCTCTTGCACATGGATGTGGTAAGCTAAATAAAAGAAAAGAAAAGTTGAAAACGGGGTGGTTCGTCACATGAAATACTCAATACTCTTTGATCACCTAATATAGAAATACGAAAATGGAAAGCGATCTTTTTCCGCTTCAGCTACTTTACGCAATCAAACAACACAATGGAAAAATCAAGGAACATATCCACCGAGTAAAACCGAAAATAAATACCATATAAAGTTTCCTCTTAGCTCCATCCAGTTATAAAAAGACAAAAGAAAAAAAACTAACAGAATCGATATAAACGTTCAACGGCAAACACTTACCATAAATAATCACTTAGGTTACAAACAGAAATGATTATAACAATCACTGAATTCCAATTATCCAACTATTTCCTATTTCGAAGTGAAGATCATCTGTCTTGAGTCTTGACATGGCATCTAATCTAAACTATATCTGGCATGGAGTTCTATAAATAAGTAGACAAAAAGCCACTAAAAACCACCACTATCATATGCATTCTGATACTTCATTAAAACAAGGCCGAATACATACATTGCCCCTTCAACTTGGCTCAACCGCCCATAGCCACCCCAAATTACCCCTATAGTTGGCAAAACTGATACAGATTGCCCCCTCAATGCAACGTGTCTACTTCTAGTTGGTTTGACTCTTCGAAGATGCCATTTTTCTAACTTTTATCTCTCCAACAAAAAGCTAACACATGGCATTAAGGAGGCAAGCTCTATCAGTTTTGCCAACTTTAGGAGGTAAAGTGTCACACCTGAAAGTTCGGGGTGGCCAAGGACAGTTAGAGCCAAGTTCAGTGGGGGACCTATACATTCGGCCTAAAATCAATTGTCAAAGTAAGAAACCTCAACAAAAATTTTTAAAAAAAAATCAAATTTCAAGCATAAAAATCCCCAAATAATCACTCACTGACGTTTTCATGATCCATATGCCTAAGCAACTTGATCTCACGAAGCGTCCTTTTAGCATCGATCTTATTATCAAAAGCATTCGCTATCTTCTTTATCGCAACATGCTCTCCGGTCTCTGAATTCAACGCCGAGCTAACAACAACAACAACAAGACGAAAAACAGTAAAACAAACACCATCTAAAACCCAAAAAAAAGTCTCTAAAAGGGGAAAAATTAAATCATACCACACGATGCCGTAAGCGCCTTTTCCGATGGGCATAATAGGAGGCCTGTATTTAGCAGTAACCTCAAATATGTTACCGAAAATGTTGTACTGAATGAACCTGCCTCCGTGGCTGAGAGTAGCCGGGATATTATCGGCGCCGGCAGCAGGAGGTAGCTGGTGGTTGTTTTGAGGGTGGGCAGTAGTGGCGGCGTCCGCCATCTCGGAATCGGCCGGCAGGGAAGCTCCGCCACCGTCCATGACCGGGAAATTGGTGTGAAAAGAGAGGGTCAAAGAGATCTGAAGGGTAAAGAATGTGAAAGCTCAAATCTTTTCCGTTACTCTTTTGATTTCCTTATTTCGATCCCTTTGATGTGTTTGGCTAAATGAATATGGAAACACGTCGCTATTTTCTTTTTTTAATTTCTTTATTACCCCAAATTATTGAAAGTTTCTATTATTTGAACAAACAAAATATATTTTATTGGATAATATTATTTTATTACATACATCTAATTTTTTTACGATTATTTTATTATTTATAAAATAAATATTAAATTATGTTTTTCATCAGTTAATAAGTGGCATGAAATAAGATGAATAGCGATAAATATTAAGAATAATTACTTCATATAACGTATCATAAAAGGAAGGTTAAATACATTTTTAGCTGTTTGTATATGGTATAAAAAGTCAATTAATATTTTAAATTTTTAAAAATTTCTCTCAACCCCTTAAATTTAGTAAAAGTATATCAGTTTGTTCATGAATGTCACGTTCTATGTTCTAATTGGTTTGAATTTTTAAATATATCATTTTGTCTTTCCAATCAAAAGCTGACAAGTGACATTCAGGTATAATGATACTTTTTTTTACAAGTTTAAAGGACAAATTGATACATTTTTAATAAGTTTAAGGGGTTAAGAGAAATTTTAAAAATTTAAGGAGAGAATAGACCTTTTATATCAAATTTAGACGGATAATATGTCTTTATAAACTAAACGGATGTTCAATAAATTTCACAAATAAACATGTGGTACTTATAATTTTCCAAAAACTATTGTTATTTAGTTTCTTACAATATCCTTCCATGAGTACATGGAAAAGTTGCAAATACTCGTGTCATTAATTAATTTAAATAAAATTACAAATTTTAGAGTTATACAAATAAATTTTAAGAACGGATATTATTACCCGTTACATTTATTTTACAGGAAATAATAAAAATTTACAAACAAATATTGTGTATAATTTAGCTTTAACATTTACAGATATTTCTTACTTAAATTAATGAGTTAAGAAGTAATTTTACAAAGCACCATTTATTGTCCTCATTTAAAAAAGGTAAAAAATAGTAATTCCATACTAGGAAATGAAATGAAGATAGGATATTCATTTCATTCTTCACTGTACAAAATTCTTTAATAACTCCATCTCTTTTTTGGGAAAATTGATTAGGTTCTAGCCCATATTTCCATATCCATCACAACTCACAAAACAAACCATTATTTGAAAGCTAAATGAAACAGGGGCACTTGCAACTCTAACTATAGCCCCTAAAGCAACTTTAAACGGTTTTTTATTTTAGGAAATTTCCTAAAATAGTAATAGTTATGGGGGATGGTTGTTAAATGAAAGCTAAATGAAATAGGGGCACTTGTCAATACCATGCAACTCCAACTATAGCCCCTAAAGCAGCTCCAACGGTTCTTCATTTTGGAAATTTCCCTAAAATGATAACACGTATGGGGGATGGTTGTCATTCTCCATATGGTATGTCTCCAGAATGGGTTTTTTTGGGGAATCCCATTATAGGAATCTATTATTTTATTGTTACTTTTTTAACTTTTTATTTTTTTAACTAGTGTAGTACCAGCACAGGTAAATAATTCATAATAAGTATATCAATAATAAGTCCAAACTTTAAAAAATCTGTTTTATAGTACATATTTCATTTCGTTAAAGTATGTACTATCTGTATTATTTGACATGTCAAGTAGCGATATTATGCATATATTCCTAAAAAACCAAAATAAAGCACAAAAGCTCAAAATCAACGTATATTTAAATTAAAAATATAATTATATTTTATAATTTTGTGTTTATTCGTTTCAACTTTCAAGTATGTAAAATTAATATTTTTACACGGGACCAGGTATTTAATACTCTTTTCGTCGGATGGTCAACATATATGCACCTTTTATTATTTTAATATGCTAGTGTAGTACCCGTGCAATGCACGGAGAAGTCATTCGTAATAAGTATATCAATGATAAGTAGGTCCAAACTTCAAAAAATCTATTTTATAGTACATATTTCATTTCGTTAAAGTAGGCACCGACTGTATTATTCGACATGTCAAGTAGCGATATTATACCTCTATTCTCATATATTTAAATTAAAAGCACAATTATATTTTATAATTTTTGTGTTGATTCATTTCAACTTCCAAGTTTGTAAAATAGATATTCTGTATTCAGTTGAAAAATGACTAACCTGTATGAATTCATGCCGACAAATATTAAAGTATAAACTTTTATCTCGATAGCTTCCGTGCTTATCAAACTCGTGCAGTCTTTCATTTTTACTATATATGCTTTGATACAAATGTTTACATTTACTGTGAAAATTGGTCATATATAACAATAACTATAATTCACCCTAATTAATTATTTCCTTATAAAATGTAATTATTTCTGTTAATCATTATCATTTTTCTAAATCAAACCTATTCGAGAAATATATTAATATCAATTTCCTAAAATTTAGATTGAAGAAGCATTGATTTAATATTGATTTAAATTTATGAAAAGATATCCAATTTAATATATATTGTAGACGACAATAAAATCTGCTTATATATAGTGTAAAATCAATTAAAGTAAAAAAGCTCTTATATGTCAACATATAATTGAAAAAGTTAACAATAACATATCAAATATTCACTGTGTTAAAAAAAATAAGAATCAACATGTAAAAAATTTTCAAACAATTGGACAATATGAACAACAAATTAAAATTTAAAAAACATGACTCTATTGATTATAATCTTATTTAAGAATTAATGCGACTCTTTTTTCCTAATCAAATATTTATTATTATTATTATTTTAATTTTATTTCAATTTTATATTTTGGTATTGTAATGATTATTATGAATATAATTGAAATATAATTTTTATTGTTTTTATATATAGATTTATTATTTTGATTTTATTCATTAAAAATAATTAATAATTTATTTGTTATTAATACTGTTTGTAGTTAGTTTCATCATTTATTATTCATGATAAGTGATATTAATTAGTAATCTATATATGTAAAATGTATAAGGATAAATTTTTTTAAAAGATATAAGAGTAAAAGAGTATTTTAAAACTTCATTGCTTATATATATATATATATACTATATTTATAAAATAGTCGCATGACCCACAAATTTTAAAATCGAATTGGGTGAGAAAGAAAAACAAATTGAAACCGAAACAGAAAAGTTAACCAAGTCAATTACACATAATAAAAGAAGTAGAGTAAACAGCACACGAATGAAAGCGTGTAAAAAACGATATAAATAAACTAAGGTGAGGTAATGGTACCGTTTTTTCAATCCAACCATCTCCCATATGGGATGTCTCTAAAATGGGGTCCTCCATCGGGAAATTTATTATTTTATTATTACTTTTTTAACTTTTTTATTATTTTAATTGTTTTATTTATTGATTAGAATAGAAATGATGTAAACGTATTAATATAATAATAATATAATATTATTAATTTTTAAGGAATTTAATACAGAGAATGAAAAATAGGAAGATAGTTGAAGCAAAAACACCATAGATCTTTAAAATGGGGTTTGAAGAATAGAAAATGGAAAAAATAATCGGAACTGCTTTAGTCTAATTTCTCAACACTTGAGACAAAGCATGGAATCTATTGAATATCCATCCAAAATTACTTTTTTCGTAAGTAAAATTTAGTTGGGAGTTAATAGCAATAACAACACATTAGCAATCCAACCCCAGTTTACAAGCAAGGCGGATCAAATAAATAGGATTAACCAATCAATTAATCAATCAATCAATCCCCTTTGTAACTTATTAAAATGAAACATTTTTCCATTGTACAAAACAATAGGACAGGACAGGATTTAAGAATTACAAAGGCTAATAACTCTAAGGCTCGTGTGATCGCGGAAATCTTATTCCGTGGAATAGAAATAGAAGTGTATGAAAAGATACACATTATTTATCTGAAATCCGTCGACGAATGGAAAATCTTTTCCAAATTTATATACATCTCAAGGAAAAGCTATTCCTTTGTTAAAAAAAGGAATAACTTTCCCATGATATGTATATAGACTAGGAAAAAGTTTTCCATGTGTTGACGAATTTTAGATATATATTCTACTACATTTGACATTTTTGCATTCATTTCTATTTCTATTCCACGGAATATGATTTCCGCGAACCAAACGACACCTAAGGAGTGATGGGTTTTCCTTTCTCTCTTAGCTTGGCTACAGATTCTTTCAAAGCTGCCTTCCTCTTCTTGCTAGCCAACACTTTTGCCTGCACCCCGCTTATACTCGGGTCTTTTTTCTCCGTGGGAGGTGGCGGCGGTGGCCTTTTAGCCGCACTGGCACTCCCGCCATTCAACCCCAATAACGCGCCTGCAATTCCCAATGCCATCGCCCTGCACCATCAAACGAAAGACGGTCATATCTCACGCTACTCATACATTAAAAAAAGTTCAAGTAATTATAATTAAACAACGGAAAACAAGTAACCTGCGATGAATAATGTTAGGACATGGTAGAGATGGAGCATTATGACGGGCAAGTGCGTTGTTAGGTTTGGTTGAGATAGGAACTGCAGCTGCTGGTGTTGTGGCAAGTGAATGAGCCATAATTTTTTAGACACATGGAAAGGGTGATAGTTATAAATGGATAGTGTTTGTGGGTACACATGGAAAGGGTGAAGCTTTGTATTGGTTGGTTTTAGATAAGATGTTATTTCTATTGTGTTCATTTGGACCCTTTGTTTTTTTATGTATTCACTCTTAACCATCCGGCGGCAAAGGCTTGGTCTAGTGGTTGAGCCTTAAAACTGTAATCTTAGAGGTCACAGATTCGAATCCACACTCGAATGGGGTGGGATAAGGGTTTTCTTTGTTATTATTGTAAGTCCATACGAGGCAAATTTTTTTAACAAAAGAACCATCCAGCTGTATATATAAACTACAAATCTTCAATCCAAATTTCAGATTCCTCAGGCATATTCCTCTTTTAATATATAAATCCAAATAGAGATCACTTAATCTAATTACTGTAATTTATCGCAACATCAGATAACAATTCCTTATCAGCAGCATCAAGTTCAAATCCTATAAAATGCTTTTTTGATGTCTGAAATCGACTAATTTGGTTAATTTTTACCTATTTGATACCTGATATTTGATACCTGACATTCAATTTTAGTTTAAGAGCTTAGTGAATCATTAAGGGGCAATGCATGATCAACAAAAATAATCATGTTTTAAATGATCCTACCAGCACGTCACGTTTTCTGTGTTGTTTGATGAAAGCATGACGGACTAAAATTAAATAGATCATGCACTAAATAAACTAATGTTAAATGCGTTAAGTACCAAATAATCAAAAAGTGAATACACCAAACACCAAATAATCAACTTTGATAATTCCAACACCAAAATGACAATTGAGGTATGGAACAAGACCCAAAACCGTATTTAATCCAAATTTATGCCATGCACATGAAAAAGGCAAAAAATGCTTCTCTGAAGCCGAGGCCAAGTCAATCTGAAATTTAAATTTCTTTCCATAAATAGCTCAACCTCCAAAATCTTAAATCTTAATGTGCTGTAAACGGTAAACAAAATCCTTTAAAAACATTTGGTTCCAAAAATTGAGACTCTTCTGTGAAAATTTGACAATGTCTGAGCTGTTGACACCCGTATAGTTTTACTAATCATCATCTTCGTCGTCACCGGCAGAATTGAGTGCCTGCAATCTCTCGATCAACTTAGCCTTCCTTTCTTCATATGTCAACTTCTTCAAATTATACCTGCAATGTGCAAATTATTAAGATTTTAACTCCAACAATTATAACAAATACTAGCTTAATAAAACATGGCATTTAATCAGTAACACTGATAGAATAGACTAGAGGCCAGGCTGCTTTCCTGAAAAGCTTAATTTTCAAGCTTTTGGTATAAGCAGCAGATTTGATTTTGATAAACAAATCAGACAGTTTCCACTTAGTTAATATGAAGGACCAAAATATGTTGTTCAAAGCAAAAATATGTAGTTCTATTAAAAGTTTGTGAGAGCAACTTATTAGGACAGCAGCTTGAAAAGCAATACCAAAGAGGCCTTAGATTCATACGCTGGTTCATACTACATCTTATACAAAACTTGACTAGCACAAGATGTATAACTTCATAGTTCAAGAAAGAAACTTGACTGACACAGGTAATTGGTTAACTCAGACTTATCTAACAAATTATGAGAACCATAGCCTGATAATTCGTATATGCAGTTCATTTCTGTTTAATAGAAAGGAAGACATCTCAGAATCGAGTGAAAATTAACAGCTCTCTTTGCAAGGACTAGGTAGCACTGACACGGAAACGGACACCGACACCAGGAAACGGCATTTCTAAAAAAATTAGACTAATTTAGGCTAGGAAACTGGGGAAACGTGTCAAGTGTCGGTTTCCAACACCGACACGAAATGTGGACATGCTAGTGTCTAGGAGCGTCCGTACTTCCTAGTGCAAGGATAAACCACAGCTACAATGAATGATCAAACATCACTAGGAGATGTTCCCTCGATCATCAATTAAAAAAAGGCCAAATACATCATTTGCCTCTCGAACTTGGCACGAAAAGCCAATTGCCACCCCGAACTTGTCAAAAGTGCACCAGTTAGCCCCCTCATTGCCACATGTCAACTTCTTTCGTGCCAAGTTTAGAGTGAACTCGATGCATTTGGCCTAAAAAAAATAGAGGATTAAGAAACGATGATAATGCACTAAATTTGACAAAGGGCCAAACGGAACACATCTAGCCGAAAACAGATGTATGGTATGAAATTAACTTTGTATCTCTTTAATGCATCCTATCAAACAAGGACATACCTCTTATGCTCTTTGGGAGGTTGCTTCTCTGATTTTTTGGGTGAGGGATCGGCACGAATGGCAGCATGAACTTTCTTGTACAGCTCCTCCATGCCATCAGCCTCGATTCCCTTCTTAATATATTCACTGAAGTGAGTCTGGTATTTCTCTGGCTCATCCTCCATCAAAGTCTGCATAATGGGGGTGGCAAAAAAGCAACCAATTAAAAAACAAATTAACAATTCCTTAGTCCTTACCGATATGGCAATACCACAATAGCATCAGTTGACAACACCGATGATCCCACGAAACAAAAGAATGTTTATAAACATTTTAATAAGATAGATATACCTTCATGTATGCAGCAACATGACCTCCATAGATGTACTTCCGATGAACTTCGGAATCAAGCTGCTTGTTATCCTTAGTAAAGCCAGCAAACCTCTTCTCACTATGAGGTATATCCAGACCACCATCCAGAGCTCCCTGCAAGCAGCAAAACATTATATCATGTGACATCGTAGGTATACATAGTCAACATCATCTTTACCAGAACGAAATGGTTAATTAATCACAACAGGAATGACTCTAATATGAGCTGCTTTGTTCTACAGATTAGACAACAGAAAAATGACATTAAATAATACCTTAAGGGCACCAAATACACGATTCCCAGTTGTGGTTCTGATAAGCCCAACATCAAGTAAAGCACGGAATGGCCTCCTAGTATCAGCTGGTTCAACCGAGAAGTCCTCTCCACTAGCCTGATAATAGAAATTAAATGTTAAGTAGAAGAGCTAGACGTTGGTTAGATGCTGCGTCAGTTGTCTAAGGCAGTGAAAACTGAAAACTGCTTTTGCTATCAAAATTTTGTAATATTAGTAAACAAACACGTAATTTGTTCTAGTGCGAAGAGGGCCTTCTTATAAAAAGAGAATGTACCTCAACATTGCCCTGGTATTCGTCATCCATCTCAAGCATTTTCAATGTACGCCTGGCCAATAGAAGTCCAGTGCAATAAGCTGCACAGGTTCAGAAACCAAATTTAAGGAAACAAAAGCATTTCAGACCAATGGGATAGATAACAGCAAGGAGAAAACATATCAAACTAAATAACCTACCAGCTGCATAGTTAGTAAGACCAACTTCAAGTCCATATCGAGGAAGCTCATGGGAATAGGCAGATGCAAGAACCATATCTCCGGAGATATTAGCTGATGTAATTTGCGCAACAATGTCTTTGTTGCTCTATAACAATGTTAAGGAATAAAAACATAATAATGTTCCATATCCACTGGAACCACAATCAATTTGTAAAAAATGAAGAGATGGTCAGGGAAAATGTGAGAAAAAAAATTCTAAACACAATCAAATGGATACAAATCGCACAACAAAACGATATTTCGGAGTGTTGTACTTGTTCTTGTCTTGATTAATAAGGCGAATCCTGGCTCTGTAATCAGTCTTCCCATCTGATGGTTACAATAAACATTTTAAAAAAACAAGATAAACTATTACATAAAAAAACTCCATGCACATAAATACAAAGGCCACACCTCTCCTTCTCTTGAACTTGACCTGGAATCGTTTATAGTAAGCCTTGCTCTTCTGAGCCTTGACAAAGGCCTGTAACAGAGAAACAGAGTTGTTCAAGCACTTATCAATTACTGAGACAAGCATTGTCTCGTAAGGTCGAACCTACTTGACTTCCTTCTACACCCTTTTCATATATTTCTAGGGGAGAGAGCGTACAGATGATATACATTGGTAGAAACCTAAAACTACAAAAGAAAAAAAGAAGAAGAAAGCCATCAACCTTACCATTGCTGAAGCCTACGCCGGATCTACAGACGGGAGGTGGAGAGGAAGAGGGAAGGGAACGCGACGGCTTCTGCTTTGAGAAAAGTGTAATACACAGAAGCGGCAGTAATAAACCCTAATGCATTTAAAGATCAACGGCTTAGATTGAGCCACTGAGTAGCTATAGGTATTTTAGTAAATGATTAATGATTGCATTTAGTTAATGAACCATTAACATTCCCAATTTATTCTTAAAATTTCGTTGCATCCCGAAATGTAAGAAGTGTTTCTTTATATATTTGAACTTTTAAAAGGTATATTATTTTATTTATTAAATGACGCTCGTTAATTTTTAATTAGTTTGAGTTTTTAAATATTATTTTTTAAAATTTTTCTTTTTAGTTAAAAGTTGATACATGAAATTTAGAGAATAAAGTAGTGTAATTTTTAATAATTATAGTAGATGCGATGACACTTTTACAGTTCAATGAGGCAGCGAGAAGTTGAGGATGCTGACGATGCATTAAATCTTCTACTAATATTAGGTGTTATCAATAATATCAATTGACAATATTAATTGAGCAAATTTAAAAAAATACCATTTGAATCTCACTAAATACTGTAATCATGACAGGTGAGAAGTCTTATTTATAACTAAATACTAAATAAAATTATATTATAATTATAAATATTAAAAAAATAATATTGATTGTGACCGTCGGTCAAAGTTATATAACTACTTTCTCATATTATTTACATGATGATGTTAACATAAATTCATGTAAAAAGTTATATTAAACTTGAGATAACATTCTTTATAAATGGTTATTATTACAAAACAAACAAACAACCTACCCAATATGTGATACAGGCTTAGACTATTCAAATATATCAAAATATAGTGAATTGGTTAGATAATTGTTTGCCATTGTGTTTTCTTAGAAAGATGGATATAACACTGGCTTATAAAAGATAGGCAACATAACGAGGTGGTTCAGACGACATAAAAGCTAAACGTATACGTTACTTCTTAAATTTGGTATATTTTTTCACATATCACCCTCAACTTTCAAGTAATTACTTTACCCCTAAAGTTGGCAAAACTAATACAGTTTGCATCCTCAATGCCACGTGTCAGTTTCTGGATGGTTTGACTTTTCAAATATATCGTTTTTTTAGATTTTCTCCCTCCAATCAGAAGTTGACACGTGGCAATTGGGGGGAAACTGTATTAGTTTTGTCACCTTTAGGGGGTAAAGTGATTTATTTAAAAGATGAGGGTGACATATGACAAAACGTGCCAAATTTAGGGGGCAATGGATGCATTAAGCCTAGCATAAATACATAAGGATTAGAGATTTATCATCTCTAGAGAAATCAACCATAGTAAAGACATGAAATGAGAAAAAGACGGAAATCAAAAAAGATGGCAACCGCTTCATAGCCATTGCATATTACAGATGTGAGGTTGTAGGTTTAATTTCCACAATTATAAAATGCTAGCAAAATGACCTTGAGATTGTAATAATTGTTACCTCATGAATATGTTAAATGAATAATTCACATGTTCTTACAAAATTTATCTCTTGCCAATAAGAGATGTTATACTGATTTAAAAATGTCCATTACAAGAGATTGACCACTATTACATTTTCCTAATATACAATAAAATTTATTCGTAGAATAACAAATACAAGCAATCACACTGTATGTAAGCACTAAACGAAGATTAAATCATGGAAAGGCTAGCCCATTTTCCAAGTTCATAAGGATGGGAACGGTAGTATAACTTGATCCTATTTGACAATGACAGCCCTGATGCCTAAGGTGTTAAACCCGAGTCATCCTGTTCTGCTGGCTCATCTGCGAATGCTGTAACATCCCCGAGAAGCCTAAACGAAACTCTTCGGGTTTGTATCTGTCTAGGAAAGTACATTGCAGTTCCGCCCTTTGTTTCTGGTAGTCGATATTCACCGATTGTCACCATGTTGTGTGGTTCCTGACATATATTTTAGTTGATTTGTTACCAACATAGAAGAACTCAGATACCATCTACTCTTAAGAAGGTGCAACCATTTATGATAAACAGATTCATGTTACAAGGATCTCCGACAAATATTCAACACTAGAAACACAACTTTAAGCTTGGTTACGATTGATTTGGTTAAAGAAGCCTAGCTAAAATTATACTAGTATATTGTAGACTTAATGCGTCACTGCTCCTCCAACTTGTCTCATTTCACCAACTACCACCTGAACTTTGAAAGATCCCTGTAATTCTGTCAAGTTTGAAAAAGTGCACCATTTTGCCCCTTGACTCTACATGTCAACTTCAGTTGGTTTGACTTTTCAAATATATCATTTTTCTGAATTTTCTCTCCAATCAGAAGCTGAGACGTGGCATTCATGGAAAAATTGGTGCATTTTTGCCAAATTGAGGGAGTTGAGTAGTTCAAGGGGCAATAGGTGAAATGAGACAAGTTATAAATTTATAATGCAATTTCCTAGAACTGATGCTATATTGCTATAATTTCCTACACAAAAAGAGGGGGCAGACAGCTAACTAAGTAATTTTTTTATGTAGAACTGAAACTGTTTCTTGCAGCTTCTGACTCCTCAATCATATGACGTCAATTAATACAATTGAAGTACTTCCAGTTAAACACTTTCATATAATAAATGTTACCTGGAATGCAGACACTTGTATGTACAAGACAGGAGGAGAGATATATCTGTCTTCTAAAAAGGTTACTGATGTGTCCCACATATCTACATCTAAAGACGGAGAATGAGTAACTCGAGGCTTTATTGCAGTGAAAGCATCAAGGCGAAATCCGACAAGTGGAGGGGAAGCAGGAGGCAAATATTGTTCCAAAACAAGATCATTATCCGTTAGTCTCTCATGCTCAACTGGAACCTGAGAAATAACAAAAGTAGTAAAAAAAGAGCAAGAAACTACGAATTAGCAGATTATCAGTGATATTATCCAAATTATACCCATCAAAGTGTTTCTAGATGCTTATACCTTGAATCTACCCAATTGTGGAGTCCTCTCCAGAAAGCTATTAACTTTTATCTCATTAGGATCCTGAGATGAAAGTTCCATCGGTAAAAGTTTTTTCGTCTCGAGAGAAGTTGATAATAGTGGATTATAACTCATAAACAGACGCTTTGGGATTGGAGGTATGTAGTTTTCGAACCAGTATAAAATTAAAGTATTTGAATCTCTAATTCTTTCACTTTACATTTAATTGTTGTTCTTATTGTCTCATAAGTTGCTATAAATTTATAACTAACTATTATATATTTGCCAAAATGAGTCAACCCCTCCCTCTTATCCTAATCACCCTTCTAGGACCAACAAGTTGGTTTCACTAATTTTTAAATAAGGGTCTTTTGAATTTTTTTCTAAGAAGGGATTGCGGTTTCGAAAAATTAGCAAACAAAAGATACTCAATGTTAAATTTTTCACGACAATGAAAAATTATGTTCATTTTTATCTAAAATTTTACATAATGGTTAATACATAATTGGTGATAATTTTATATTTTTTTAAAAGTGAAAATATTTTTAAATTAAAATATGATGATAAACTTTAATAAAACATAACAATAAAAGTCTAAAACTTAAAACGTATTGTATAATTTATAAATAATAAGATTGAATTTTGAGAATGTTGAATGATTATAATTATCATCTATAATAGACATGTTTAAGGGTTGGGCACCCATTTAGTTTGACCTGAGTCCACTTCAATGGGTTGAACTTGAACAAATTTTTTACTAAATCCGATCCGAACCTACTAAAGATCGAATCTTTATAGGTCGGGCTTGATTTTCTTAAAATTACTCAGATCCGATCCGATCCGATGAATTATAATTTTATTGATTATATATCTTATATCGTGTTTATATAATTTTGTTTAAACATTGAATATTAATAATAATAATCAATGAGAGCTCGTCTGTAATTATGCATTTGACTAAAGGGGACTGCAAGGCTCTACTGTTATTCGTTTGTGTTCTAGGCAGACTTCTTTTAAGGACTACTTAATTGCTATTTTCTAGGGCTTTTCTCCTTTTGTTATATAGGGCTTCTTATATAACATTTATTTACTTTTATTGTTTACCAAATATAAAATATATATATATATATACATTTGATCATTGCTGTGAATTTATGTTTTAAATTATTAGACTTTTTTAAATACAATATCTTCTATTACATATAAGATATTTTTTTCTAATTAGTTGGTAAAAAAATTATATGTGAACCATGGGTCGGGTTTGAGAATGACCTCAAAAGCCCGATCGAGCTTGAAGAAGTGTGGGCTAAACAGGTCTTGAATTGAATTTTTAGTACAAAGTGTTTTATAATTTTAGTGTAATTGGATGTTATAATTTTAGTGTAATTGGATCGACTAGTTTGATCAATGCGATCGTGACATTTCATCGAATAAGTCGGGAGAGTGCGGAGTGCACACTTGTTCGGGTTCTGTTACGATTTGGGGGTCCGGGGGCAGCGCCCTCAGGTACGGGGTCTAAAGGGCGCCAGCCCCTGGCGGGGTGCTGGAGCAGCGCCCCATGCTGGGTCAATTTTTTTTAATTTCTGGCAGAGCGTATCCTTTGAAAAATTCATCCGGAAATGAATTTTGGACCCGAAACAGTGTGTCTTTTCGGACACAAGTGAGACCCGAAAAAGCATGTCTAAAAGACATACCTGCTACCCGAAATGACATGTCTGTTAGACATGTCTATTGACGTTTTGGCTATATATATCACCAAAACGAAGTTGGAACATATGCAGATAATTTCGGTTGATTTTCTTCAGAGCAAATGTAATTCTTGCTCTTGTTACGGTTTTTGATTTTATCCGATTGAAAGTTTGGTAAATCAACCAAATAAATTTCAATTTGACAGCGTATTCGCGACTTCAAAATCATCCAAGTAATCCCCATTTTCCAACATAAAGTTCAATAGAAGCCTAACTCGAACATGGCTCGATGAACAGGTCTACTCTATATTACCACTATTCTAACGGAAAATATTTTGAATTATTTTTTATAATTTTTTTAAACTACATTCACCATTTTATATAAAAAAAGTGCACATATCCCAATTTTTTTCCTATGCTTGTTTTATTCGGGTTTTTATACAATGAGTTCGGTCCTTTGAATCCTCCTCCTTGCATGACATGTATCATAAAAATTACTTTATACTGTTACTTTCTATTGTTTTATTCATTTAAAAGAAAATGTCATTCATGTGGTAAAAAGGTCCAAAGTATCTGATCCACTGTACAATTTTCAATTGACAAAATGAATTTGGATTCTCTAAAGTTGTACATTTCGGTCAATCTCAAACCCCCAATGAGATTTAATGGTTCAGATTTTATTGTACCGTGAACCCTACAAACGACTAAAATTAAATCTGGACATTAAACTTGGGCCATGTTTTTTTAACTTCTAAAAGCTGAACTGAACTGAACTTATTTCAGTGTATATTTATAACTACGGATAGCTGAACTGAACTGGACTGAACTAAAATGAACTGAATTACAATCTAAGAAAACAGGGCCTTAGTGAATTATTGAAATTGACAGAAATATACCACTTTACAGACCCAAGCTTTTAAGAATACAAATCCTTGGTAGAGGCGTTTATCGCGCCACTAGTAGCAGTAAAGCCCTATTATTTTCAACTTTTAGTTGAATTGAAATGAAGTGAACTGAAGTGGGCTGAACTAAACTAAACTAAACTTATTTTAATATAAATTTATAACTATACATAATTAAACTAAACCACACTAAATTATAATGAATTGAACTGAAATACATTAAATTACGATAGACAATACCAAGGCCTAACTGTTGCAACGATGGAAGGATTGAAGTTGAAAGGAGATATGAGGAAGGCCAATAGTGGAAAACCAGAAATTGCAAATCCAAAAATTGGCCCCACGGCCAAAACGAGAGGCGAACAGAGGCCGAATCGGCGCAGCGATCGCCTTCAGCAATCCACACGATTCTCCTCTCACATATCTAGTTTTCTCTTGCCCCTTACACCAATAGCATTTCACCTCCACTTCCCCCCCCTTTCTAATCCTCCAGTAAGTTCAACCTTCTTATTTGTATTTAATCATTTCTTTTCTTCGCTTTCATTTTCAATCTGTCATTTGATTTGCCTGGAATTGATTTCCACCTTCTTATTTGGTGTATTTCTCGTATCAAGGATTTTAAATGCAGCGATTGAATTTCAACTAACTCAATTCGGTGATTTTTTTGGGATTGCCTTTATTTTATAGCTTCTTTTTGTTTGTTTTGTTATACACTAGCATTGCTTTTACTTTCGAATTCTGTGCAACCCCAAGCAAATGGCTTATTTCATTGCATTTTATTCACTTGGATCTTCTTTAGTGTAGCTCTCCTAAATTGCTTCCTACCGGTTCTATTGTCTTTAACTTAATCCAACTAAAATGCAGATTTTGGTGAACTGAAGTATTGATCTTATTTTGGTGATTTAAGCAAGTTTGATTTATTCTTGTTTATTGCTATTATACATGTCTTTGAAAATATGAATATCCACGCTTTTTTTGAGTTAATAATTTTAAAGGAGATCAAAGAAGGTCTTATCTATTGTTGATCCTTTTCTTTCTTTATTTACTTTTATTACATCGATTTGACTTCTTAGGTTCTTACTGAAATTCAAGAAACCCAGTCAGATAATTCAATCCATCCAAGCTTAGCTTTTTGACTCAAGTTTTTCTTGTTGTTTGTTTTCGATAATTATTAGAGATGTTCACTTTGTTTCCTCCACCCAATTGTTATGCAGAAAATGGGACTTTGCTGAATCCTTCTTTTCATACTTGAATTGATGCAAAATGATGCCTATTTGCTCTGCCACCCCAAGTTGTTCGTCTCACCCTCAGGTGAGATTTCATTTTCCACATGGTTGCTTTGTTTTTTGGTTCATATTACTGATACTGTTCAGGTGCTTATCGCCATTGCCTACTTGAATTGTCTTTTGTAATTTCCTGAATTTTGATTTGGAAGCTTATTAGGTTTGTGAAGTTTCATTTTGTAAAGAGTTTCAAAAAGTGTAAGGGTCTGTTTCCATTATTAAGTTCTAAAAAGTCTATGGTTCCCTCAGTTCACTCAAGAAGGCGCTTGAAATTAGCTGAATTAATGGATTGGAAAAAACAACTGCTTGCTGGTTCCTTTACTCCATTGTACTTGTTTTGTTGATAATCCATAAGATTTTGACTACTTTATATTTTAACCATGGAAAAGTCCATGTCTATAAGACATTTATTTACTTTTTTTTTTCACATTACAAATACTGCAGATTCCACTCAATGGTGGGTTGCGCTTTTTTCCAATCCGGAATGTTTTTGAATCCAGATGTACTACAGAAGATAACTTGGTTTTGGCCTTGCAAAACGGAATTCATGTGCAAAGAATTTCCTTCAAAACACAAGCTGCAAGATCTTTGTACCGCCATTTTAATGATTGGAGTTCATCAGTCGCAGCAATGGATGAACTGGACCCTAAAGGAGGCTACAAACTGGATCATGTAGAAAGTTATAGCATATCCAATGTAGAGGAGGGGTTAATCGATGTTATTGGCGAATCATCTGATAATGTGGGCAGTTTCACAAGATCTGTGGAACCTGATATCATGCCAACTACTATTGCTACACCAGATAATCCTAGCACATTATCTAACTCCTTAAACATGAAAGATGGTGCATTAGCAAGTGTAAAGACCAATTTTGAAGATTTTCTTGATGGGTTCAAGAACTCATCTGACAGTTTTGTGAATAAAGGGGAGAATACTGTGAAAGGATCACTAGATGTAATTACTTCATCAATAACGTCCATTACGAAAAATACATCTGAAGCAATAAATAGTGCCCTGAGTAATGTGTTTTCATCTGTGGATCAAACAAGCGAGCTTGCTGGCAAACGATTGACTGGATTTTCAGTTGACTTAAAGGAAGCTGCAAGTAAAGCAACAGTGGTTTCTGTGGACTTATTGAGAGCTACAATCACTGCACTAGAAGACTCTTTAGCAAAAGGGGCTTCTTTTGTTGTTTTTTCATATGGATCTGCAAAAGAACTGCTATCTCCAGAGATTAGGAATGCATTAAATTTGTCTGAAGAAAAAGCAATAAAAGTACTTAGTCCAATTGGCGCGGTTTTTCAACAGGTACGCTGTACATTACTTTTACTTTTAAGAAAAAAAAATACAGAAATAATTGCACGTGTTTTCTTTGAGGATAAATATATTAGATGATTTCATTGGAAATGTCTACAATAATCTTCTCAACTTGGCTCTGGGGTCTGATGGCTACAATGAATGACTTTGGTCTGTAGAAGAAAATAAAACACTGGTATCTGTCTATCAGTTTATCATGAGATTTAGACCCTAGATTCTTTTGACAACAATGTTTGTTCTTCGTGTCTTATGAGGAATCAGCCTGTAGTCTTTTGGCTATCATGAATTGTATTCGAAAAAAACTATGGTAGAAGTAACAGTAAAGATATAAGGCACATGTTTCCTTTGAGGAGAAATACATAGATGATTTGATTAATGTCACCTGTCAATAATGACCTTCTCAACTTGTTACATTCTTCTGATAATAGCCATGAATGACTCGGGGTCCATAGAGATTGAGACCTTAGATCCCTTCAACTGCAGTTCTTTGTCATGTTTTTTAAGATATCAGTCTGCATTATTTTGGCTATGCCTGAGCTGTAGATATGGTCGTAAGTGACAGCATCTATTTCTGTACATTAATTTTTGCTCAACTGTTTTTGTGCTGACCTTTCTTATACTGTTAATGATGTTGAATTTCATTCACCGCAAACAGGTTTACGTTGCTCTTGAGGAATTGGAGAGAAATCTTGGTTTAGATCCAAATGATCCAATTGTTCCATTTGTTCTAGTCCTTGGAACCTCTTCAACGCTTTGGTATGGGTCTCATTTCATATGTACAAAATATATCTAAACATATATGTATTGACATTGAAACATAAACTTCGTATCAGATTTTTGCAGGGTTTTTTATCGGACATGGGTTTATGGCGGGTACTCTGGAGATTTGTCTCCTCAGTCAACTTTAGAGCTTTTGTCTGGGAAGGAAGATGCTGTACTCATAGATGTTCGGCCAGAGGCAAGAGATTGTAAATTTTTCCGGCCATTTATTTTATCTGCTCACTGTGTTAACATTCCAGTTCTTCCTTTTCTGAGGTCATAAAGCAACCAATTTCACATGCATCATTTCTAATTTAATCGAGAGGCTTTCCTTTTCCAACTCTCCTCCTTACCATCATTTACTTTTTGAAACCATGGACTTATTTGATATTATCATGAACTTCACTTGCTTAACTTTCCGCTTGCACTAAAATTGGGTGTTGGTTGTTGCTTTCTGCTTTCTTAAGGTTCTAAGAGAAAGAGATGGCATTCCTGATCTCCGCAGGGTAGCTCGATTTCGCTATGCAAGTGTAACTCCACCAGAGGTTGGTTTATAATTTACATCCTTGTGCAAGGAAGGATAATATGCTATGACTTTCTTGCTACTAAGTTTCATATATTTCCTTGGAGTCTTGGATTAAATAAAATATGTGTCATGGAAGAAAGCTGTATTTTTAAACCGCATCTTAATTTATTATATACCTTCATCCAGGTTGGTGAGCCACTGCGGAAGTTGTTAAAAGGTGGAAGAGATGTTGAAAACACCTTAACTGCTGCAATAATTCGAAACTTGAAAATTGTTAAGGTATATATAGCTTGGAGTTGGAGATTTACATCACTATTCCTTCTGTAATATTATTGTTTTCAAGATAAGGAAAGTGCCAAAAGATTTTTTCTCTATTTTTGAGGGTCTTTTCCGGGCCATTTTGCAGTTTTCCATTTAAGGGTTTTTATGGTTTGATGGGTTTTTCCAAGGGGCCATTTTCTGGCTTTCTGACTCCCTATCTCCAAACTTCACAAGCCAACAGTAAATTCTCTGTTCCCTTTTTATAGTCCTGTGCCAAGGGATTGTTAAATACTTAAATACTCTTAATCTAGTCTAGTAATCTTGTCTGAAGGGATTAGTAGTTACATCAGCAGCAGTCCAAACGGAACATGATTAGAATTTACAATTTGTTGAATGATTAAGGTGAAATTTATTATTAGTGGCAGTTTAAAAGCATGTGACTGTCAATCAAGTGACTTGCAGCACTTTTATTGGCAATATATTGAGGAGAAATGGTCAATCTCACCAAATGACTTGTGTAGGATTCTACTTTTTTTCATGCGTCTAAATCTGGGTTGAGAAAGTATTTTATTTTTTGAACAATTGTAGGGCAGATCCAAGGTTATAGTTATGGATGCAGATGGTTCATATTCCAAAGGCATTGCAAGATCCTTGAATAGGCTTGGGACTAAGGCAAGTGCTTCAAAGTCTACTTTTGTTTTTCATAACATGAGTAGTAAAGCATATAGGTGAGTCTAGAGAAATGCAAGGAGAAAGATAATTTTATTTGCATTATGTGAATGTCTTTTCATGTTGATGCGTTATACTGGAGCTGTTGAAGATGATTGTCAATTATAGTTATATCCTAGCTTGATGTGTTAATGAACTTGCAACTTAAATTATTATACAAATGCCCCTATTTGTCAAATTACCTTGCTGAAATCTTAATCATGCTTGTCAATGTAGCAAATTTTTTAATCAGCAGTTTCATTTGGTTCAGTCCTCTGATCTTTGTCACCTAATGGAGTGGAAAAATGGAGCTGGTTATCTGGCTGAGCTGAATGATTGTTTGTAGCATATGAAATGCAAATTTACATTTCCTTACAAGATTTAACTAGGTTTTTGCTGTTTAAATTATCATATAATCTGACTAGGAAATTTAGATGGATTTTTTAGCAGCCAGTTCTCATGACACGCAGGAATAAAAGTTGTTTGCTTTTATATTGTAAGGTGAAATTGCCTTAAGAAGTAAATTCTCATTGTTTGTTGCGTTCTCATGACAGAGATCATATTTGGTCCTTGGTGGCTACCAGTCTTGGGTACAGCAAGGTCTTCGAGTTAAGGAACTTAAACCTGAAACAGCACTAACTGTACTAAATGAGGTATTTATGACAAGAGTGCATATCCTTATGAACTTCAACAAATGCATGTAAATTCTATTGATCATTCATCATCCCAAAAGGAGGATAACGTTTAATTTTTGCAACCATTTATAATTATCATTTTAAGCTATATTTGTTATCCTTAACATTTTCCGGTTGGAAATCTTTAACAGTTTCAAACCATATATGTGGTAGGTGAGTTCTGTAAATAACACTTATTCTTCTCAAGAATTTAATGTAGAAAATCCTGGACAGAGATTTAGGTCTTTGATCATTTCATCTATACTTTACAAATACTTGAGATAGTGTATACTTACATTGGATGCATGTGTATAATTTTCTGTTATATGCCTTTGCCATGTTTAGAAGGGTCAAATCTTGAAGCACAGTTGCATCACATGCATACACCCCATCTTTCTGGACACATAATCCCACACAGACATGGATTAAGTTTGAACAAACATCAAATGTTGCATAATTCTTATGATCATTCAAAGCTCAGTGAGTTTGATAGTTTGTATGAAACAAGCCAATATGTTTCATGATTCTTCCATCTTACCTTGTTTTCCTCTCAGATGGTAAGTTGTTAGCATTGCAGATAGTTTAACTTCATTGAACCTGTTGCTTGTTAGAGCCATTCTGTCCTATATACTTTACACCATGTATTTTATTTCATGGTTCTGATGACATCCATGTCTCTTTGGACCTGATGCTGAGTTTTTCAGCATATACTTATTAGAATTTCGGTCAATTTCAGGAAGCTGAGGCTATACTAGAAGATTTAAGTCCTACTCCAGCGAAAGTCCTTGGATTTGGTGTGGTAAGACTCAGGTTCATTTGGTAAAGTGCTACATTTCGGATCATTCCAAGAATCATTTTCTGTGGTTTGTTTATCTATGAAGTCGTCTTGATATTGATTTCTTGTAGTCTTGTACCCATGGATGGGCTAATTGAATATTATAGTATTTCTTCAATGTAGCAGTTGCATGTGAAATGTTTCCAGAACTCTTTTCCACATAATGCTAAAAAAGGAGGGACATTATTTCATTTTCTTTTATTATCAATTAAAGAACTTCCATTAATATTAGATTTTTGTCTGTAGAGACGTGTGGTTAAACAGGATTTTCATATCTCGTCTAATTTATACCTTCAATTTGTCAGTTAGAGTATTTCCTTCCACATCTTGCAAATCATTAGTGCATAACCACAACTTTATTCGTTTCTTGGGCAGGGTTCAGTTGCCGTACTCTATGCGTTACTAGGTCTGTATTCTTCTTCCTTTACAGGCGTGGATTTCATTTATAAAAGTATGAACATGAGCAGAATATTTGGCCATTATCTGCTCATGGTCTCTTGTGCATTGCTAATATGGAATTTTTTTTAAATGCATATGACATCCATTTATATTTGACCATTACATATAATTTCTAGTAACTGGAGATTGGGCTATATTATAGGTAGCTCTCTTTATGTATTACTCTTGAGATTGGCATGAAACACTTGATGTCTGCATCTTTTAAATTTAAAAAACTTCAGAGAAATGGAAAGACTAAATGTCAAGATTGGGGCTGAATAATAAAGTTTGTAGGTGTTTAATAGTCTTTACAACCAAGTGTCGTGCTGAATGACTTGTCCTGAACATGAAATCACATTTTTAAGTTGACAGCAAAAGACGAAAATATCTAAGCACACTATGTTAACCAGATACTTGGCATTTGTGCCCGAATGTCATAGTGAATGCCATTTCGTGTGATATTCTTCATCACATGGCAGAAGCAATATGATCATGCACCTGCCTAATCAGCATGATTAGCCTCGAGAAGTTAGTGACTGACCCCCAAATTCTTGGTCCACTGGATGGAAATGTCAATAGTTACCTAGCAAGATATTCATTTTTCCAATTTTCCATTTTCTGGACTTCTTTTTCCGCTATCAAATGATTTTGCAAAGTTTACATGTTTCTTTATCTGCCTGTTTTCCCAGATTTCTCTTCATCTGATGGTTTGTTTTTCTCTCAGAGTGGGAGAAGACATTACAAGTTATTGGAGTTCTTGGCCTTGCTCTGGTATCCACACTTTTATAATTATTGTTTCTTTTTGAAGTTTTGATTTGTTTGATTTATGCTCTGCATGTGTCTGTTGTAGGGCTTGATACCTCTCATGTTAAATGTCAGAGTTTATGACTTTTCGCTGAATAGACCATTTGATTAGATCAAAAGAAATAGCTAGTGTTGAGCTGTAGCAGGTCCATATATTAGGAGAACAAAGCAGGGTGTTATTGGTTCACAAATTCGTTAATGTATTCTTTAAAACAGTTCATTAAAATGGTCGATCATTTGCCATTTGTTTTCTTGTTCATACTAGAAACTAAATGCTGATTTGTGTCTAAATTTTTTATATAACAAGGTATTGTAGAGAATATATGATAAGCTATATATCATTCATTGAATCTGATCCCCATTCATTGTTCCTAATTTTTGGCTCTCTTTCTCTACCAGACTGCATATGGAAGGGTTGCTTCATATGAGGACTCCGAAGATTTTAGGCGAGATTTAAGGTAACACATACCCAAAAATTTTATTCTGCATTTATGATGCCAGGTGCAGACATTATCATTAAAAACATGCTCCTTACATATAGTAAAACAAGACATGAAATCTCTGTGAAATTTATAATGCATTGATAGTTTGTGAGGCTTATGGTTGACAAATGCTTGATTCCATTTCTCAGCTACAATGTTTTTGATGCAACATATATTTGCATTTATTTTCTTCACTTAACTTTGCATCAGCATGGCGAAAAGCGATAGACATCTTAGCTATCTGAAAATGAAATTAAATAAAATCATTCTGTTCATAAATGCATATGACGTTTGTGGATCAGAATCTGGATGTATTCCTCTAAAGTATCTGTGATTGTGAAAACTGCTGTCATAGAGTTAAAGAATAAGGAAAAAAAATTAAATAAGTATATGGATATGCATACGATTTGATGTTTGTAGATTTGAATTTGGCCAAGTACATTAACAGCTCCTCCAAGTTGGTACGTTCCACCTGCTGCCTCCATGAACTTCGAAAGATCCTCGTAGCTCCCTCAACTTTCAAAAAGTGCACTAGTCATTTTTGTGATTTTTCTCTCCTCTATCAGAAATTGACACGTGGCATTTAAGGCAAACTGGTGCCTTTTAACCAAATTGAGAGAGCTTTGCGGGGACACTTTTCAAGTTCAGGGGGTAGTAGGTGGAACGTGCCGACTTGGAGGAGCAATTGATGTATTTGGCCTTTGAATTTCATAGTACATGATGACATCATGGAGTCGCTGTAATTATGAGGTTGCCATTGCACATGGGAACTACAATTGATACAGAGTTCCTTAGTGGTTCTCACTTGAATTGAAAAGGAAAAATGAAGAAATGGCAAAAGATGGACTCTCAAAATAAAATCCACAAATTTGAATTTTTTTGCTCTGCTTCACATCACGTGATCTTTATCGTTCCTGTTGATCGAACCCGGGTTAAACTTTTAAACTATTAGACCACTGTACTCAACAATCTCTGATCTTCATTACTGGTTGTTGTGAAGTTTTTTAATCTGATTATTAGGTCGGATTTGCTTATTTATTTTCTGGATATGTATTTAAAATTATATGTTGGCTGTTGTGAAGGCTATTGATTTCTCCAGTGAGAATTGGAGCTCAAGCATTTTCATGGGCTGCCGGAAAGCTGGAAACCAACGGCAATGGACTCCCAACATCACCATCATCTTTAGATGTTCAAAACCGAGTACTGCAAGCTGCTGCCAAGCACGAATCTCAACCGTCCGATACTGAAGGTACTCAAATCTCATCATCCGAGTCATCTGAGAAAGTGGATTTTTCAGAAGCTTAAGCGATTGGGCATGTTGTCTGGCCTTGATTATGCTCCTCCATGTGAGATATCTTAACTAATCTTTACAATGTACAAATAGTAGTAAACATCTTACAATGAGCAACTACTTTGAGAATGGGATTTGTACATCTTATTTAGATCAAATGAGCAAGTTTGTATATTTAATAACATTTGCAGCCTTTTCTGTCAAACCCTTTTTTTGAGACAGTCATTTAGATGAATTTTGGGGAAAAAAATCATGAAATCTATTTTCAGAAAAATGGAAATTAGGTAATTCAGTAAGAATATAAATTAATATCAAATAGTTACAAACAATGTTAAAATTCTAATATAATTCTTGTGTTCCATGTATTAGTTAGGTTTTGTTAACCAGCGATTTTTTTGGGGCTCTTAAATACAGTTGGTAATTACTTGTTACCGTCAGTGTAAAAAATAACTTTGCCCTTGTAATTAAAAAAACCCTTAAAACCTGCCATAAGAGGCGCATTTCTTGGTGGCCGGTGTATAGGTGTTTTCCTAGAAATGCTTGTGCTCTGTTGTGGTGCAGCCGTGTCAAATTTTTTTAATTTTTAAGTAAGGGCAAAGATGTTTTTTTCTACCGATTGTAACAAGTAATTTCCAGTTGTCTATCCTATTTTTTCACTTCAAGTGTGTTTTAAAATTTATAGATTTGGCATATTTGTTTGGGAAGAACTGTAAGCAACATGATCCAGTTTATTTACAATCTCTCTTTATAAAATGCCTAAATCACAAATGCTCCTTTTGTTTTATTTTCTCTAAATGGTAATTAAATGTGATTTAATGCCAGATATTAAGCAAAAAAAATTTATGACAAATCTCATTCGACTGGAGTTAACGTGTAAGCAGAACAGGCAAAACATGATTTCTAAAGGCAAATGCGGGCATCATAAGTAAATGAAATTTGAGATACTAATGGAAGAAATAGATGATTTCAAGAACTAGAACAAGACAAATGAAGTTCATTCAAATAACAAAAAAGGACATTTAACAATGAGTCTGGTGAATGCTCATCAGGGTTACAGGATTTAAATATGAAACTTGTACATTTTGGTCATCATTCCAAACATTAGCAGCTTCTCCTTGATGGATGGAAAAAAAAAAGATAAGAGCCGAAATGTTATACAGGACGACGTGACTAGAAACGATCCTACGCAGTTGCAGGATCAGCTGGACCAGTTGCTCGAGGGCCACTTTTGTTCCCCATAACTACCATTGGTGGTGGGGAGAGCACACCTGCCCTCATAAGAATACGCCGAACTGTGTCTGAAGGCTGAGCACCCACAGATAACCAGTGCCTGCAGAAAATGGAAGAAAGGAACTAAGCAATTACCAAGCACAAATAAAACAATTGATTTAAACTTGGCAAAATTAGCCACCTCAACTTGCCAAGTTTTGTCGACTGCCCGCCTGATCTTTCGGTTGTTCCTATTAGCCCATGAACTTGGTAAAAGTGCACCATATTGCCGTTGAATGCCACATGTCAGCTTCTGGTAGGTTTGACTTTTTCAACTTTTGATTTCTCTCTTTCTAACCAGAAGCTGAAACTTGGCATTCAGGCGGCAATCTGGTGCACTTTTGCCAAGTTGAGGGGGCTCGCGGGTACAAAATAAAGTTGAAGGGGCGGTTGGTAAAACGTGCCAAGTTAGGCGGCCGAAGATGCATTATGCCTTAAAACTTCGAATGCCTTAACAGTCATCTAAGTTCTTTACAATTGGTGAACTTGGTTTCTTACTGTTCTCATTCTTCACATAACAACAAGCAAACAATAACAATAATTCAAATTGCATTTTGTATCAGCTGCTCCAGCAAAGATTAAGTGTGAAGTTGCTGCTCAAAATACCGGAAGAAAGGTTCCAGGTTTGGTTCAATTTACTGTCTTTGATTGAATGAAAGCTGGGAGGCCTTAAATCTTGATGTACTAATTACTAACCAACGAATTTCAGCATCTTGATTTCTGACTAACTATTATTAGTACTGTTATATATCCTTTTTTCTCAGAGTTTCACATCTCTGATTTACATATACAATACATACCACTGTCAAGAAAAAACTCTAGGTTAACAATATTAGTTTTCCCAGTTTCATTCCCTGATAAACAAAGGTTTCAAAATTGATACTAAGTGGCAAAAGGTCCAAAGTTTAGATTTAAGACTTAATGGAGAAATTAATCCCTATGGTTCAAAATGGTGCACGGTCAAGTTGTTACCCATGTAGAAAGAGTATCTTATATCTCAAATGTACTAACTTCTAAGTAAATACCAACGAGAACTACAACAACAAAACAACAACAACATTACCCCAATGCCTAACAAGGCTCCCGCATAAGTGGGGTAAGGGGGGGTCGGGTGTGCACAACCTTACCAAGGAATAAAAAATTTACCTGTAATAATCTACAGATTTTGCATTGGAATTCCTTAAATGTGATAAAACGAGCTAGAATTTCATCATCGGCAAATATAGCAGGCACAAATTGCAGCAAATGTAAACCTTATCTTTACATGTAATTTACCCACTAGAGTCAATTCATTACAAGTGCAAAGATGGATGAGAAAACAACACAACACACCTAAGAAAGTCAAATGAAGGCAAGTATTCACATTCCCATAACAAAGAGAAAACAAAAAAGCACTCCACATTAGTTCCAAATTCATGATAATGATAATAATATAATTACAAAACAGAATTACAGAAGAAAATACATACTGGACTAGGTCGAATTTGAGGCCAACATGCTTATTGTCCTCTTTGTCAGCTGTTCGAAGGAGGAACAAGGGAAATAAACAATCAGTTCACAGTTGAAATTTCTCAAAAAGAGATAAATCGAAAGGGGGAAAAAGAGGGGGGGACCTGCCAAAGGGTCATAGAAACCGAGGACTTGAAGATGCTTGCCATCTCTGGGGGACTTGCTATCGGCAGCGACAATCCTGTAAAAAGGCCGGTTCCTGCAGCCGCATCTCTCCAGGCGGATTTTCACTGCCATTCTCGCTTCAATTCACTATTGGGGTTTGTGGGTTAGGGGTTTATCTTCAATATATGAGGTGATGTGTTGTCTCCATGGACAATATTTGAATTCTGTGGATAGCAATTTGCCAGTACGGTGAGAGCCTGGCGTTTTCTGCTTATCACCAGATAAGGTAATTACAGCCCTTTTATTTTAGGCCCAGTTTGTCTCGCGATTTTTTCATAATTCATTATATTACGGTATAGTTTTAATTAAATATTTTTTAATTAGTTATATGGTTTTTTTTTAAGTATAGTTTTTTATTTAAATAATCATGAAAATAGAACCATCAATTTAGTGGTTCACTATGATTCTTTTTCTAAATAAATTAAAAAATTTAGAAAATCATACAATATCATACCATCTATCCAAAACAAGAACTTTTAAGAAACTATGCCATATCATACTGTACCATATCATACCATGCTTTAATGAACCATAAGCCAAACAAGGTATATGTCTATCCATTCTATTCACTTCACTTCAATACATTTTCTTTTTCTAACCTTTGTTTAGTAGATGGTTCATCGCAGTTTATTAAAGCATTGTACGGTATTATTATGTCCGTTTTTAATTTGTTAGGGGCCTAAAAATGAGATAAAAAAAATTAAGTTCTTTTTACAAGGAGGCATGATTTCTCTATTTTATGATATCAGAAAAATAAATATGAAAGGTAGTAAAATGATTTTCAATTTTAAAGGTTATAACAAAATAGTAATATTTTGAAGGATTTTTTAATTGAACTTATAGCATTTGATCAAATTTTATATGAGAAATATCATTTGATGTAGATTCAATTATTATTTACATTTCAAACTACAAATTAAGAAGTAAATAAATTTTATTTTAGGCCCCTTTCTACCGGGAGCCTTGGGCGGTCGCCCGAATTACCCTTGTCCAAGAACAGTCCTGGGTGTTATATAATATTAAAAAGTTTAGTTTAATTTGAAGAAAATCCATCAAATCTGTTGTTCTAATTTCATGATTCAAAATCATGCTATAAAACCGCAAGATACATATGTTTATAGAGGTGAGATTATTGTTGTTCACCGACATACTGTGAGATTGATTTAATTCAGTATACAAGTAGTATCATCTTTGCATTCTTCGATACAGTTGATGAAAAAAATACATAATTCGATCTGTTCTTATTCATTTTCCACCATGTCTAAATTAGAAAGATGTTGAAATAAAAAATACGAGAGCGTACTTACATAGAATCATGTACCTTATATATGATTTTTACGAAGCAATCATTACTTCACTCATTTTTACTATTAAATGAGTAATGTGAGGATTGATAACTTAGAGCAATGAAAATTTTGTATATGACTCCATTTAGTTGATGTTTTTTGTGATTCATTAAAATATAATATTATTTTTCAAAAAAATTTAAGTTCAATTTAATGAAAAATAATAACGAATTATTTATCCATGAAAAAAAACTATAAAAGAATCGTACTAAGAAAAAAACCCACAATAACAAACAAGGTATTAAGCTGAAATTATATTGAAAAAACTATAAAAAATGACCGCTAAGCCTAAAGCAAGTCCGATAATATTTTCCATTTTTTATTCCCTAAACTATATTTTACAAAATCTATTATATTTTTGTTTTAATTATTTTTCTCATATTAAATTTTCTAAAATAATAATATTTATTATTATTATATTAATTTACCTATATTATCCCACTAATAAAAACAAATGAAATTAAAATAATAAAAAGTAAAAATATATTAATACTATAATTATTTTTCGGAGATTATAAAAAAATAATTGAATTGACCTGTTCCCTTATTTATGTCGCATTTTAAAATTCTCTAAGATCGAAAATGATTGAACTTAATCCGACAAATATATTAGTAGCCATACGAAGTTAAGGTTTTATTTTTTTTAATTTTTAAAACCTAAACTAAACTTAAATTAAATAAATTAAATTTATTTTAATATAAATTTATAATTATAGATAATTTAAATTAAACTGAAATGAATCGCTACCACCCCAAAGTGAGCTCGACAAAAGGTTAGTTTAATTAAAATCCCCTGTTTCCCCTCTTTCTGCAAGCTTACACATCGCCCGTTTCGAGCGACAAATCAGGTACACTTTTACTATTCTCTTTGGTATTTTGCTTGACTGCTTTTGCTTATGTATGATTCTTGTTTACATGTGACTGCTAACTTTACGTTTCCCTGGAAATGCTTCTAATTGGGTTCTTTGGTTGTTCCTGGTTTCGCTCTTGAATGTTCCTACCTGCTGTTTCTTGCAATTCTGGATGTCGTCTCTGCTTGCTGTAGAGTAGCGTTTTTCAAAGTTTTTGGAGGCAATTTCATAGGGTAGGAATTGGATCAACAACTATGAAATGCTATTTTTAATCCTTCCATAGCTATTGGATCAACAAGATTCTTGCTCTTTCCTTTCTTTTTCACTTCTTTCCCCATGTATGTTGCATGGTTTAGGGCCAATTTGGCTAAGCTCTTTTTCAGCAGCTTTTTTTAAAAGCGTGGTTTTCAAGGTTTTCGTAGAAGATGCAGATTTTGTTTTGGAAAAAATAAATTAAACAGTTCCTTGTTAATTAGGATAATAGATCAAAATGTGTTGTTCAAAGCCAAAGCCGAAATATGTAGTTCTATCCAAAGTTTGTGGGAGCAACTTATTTTGACAGCAACTTAAGAAGCAATACCAAACTGGCCCATAATATGATTGACGTTATTTGTGGCTTTTCCCAACTTGTCTAGTTGCTTTTTGACCTTTTCATTAGAAGCTAAATTCATAGTTTTTACGGGTGCAAGGTGCATCGAGGCGCGAGAGGGTCAGGCGCACCGAGGCGTGAGGCCCAAGGCCAGGCGCACGCCTAAGGGACTTCAGGCGCATAAAAAAAAGTGCACTAAATATTAGTTGCTACCACAAACAAACCGTCATCTTTGCATTGAGGCCCGTTGAGGCGCTAAAGGGGCATCCGAGGCGCACAAAAGCGTGCCCGAGGCGAACAAGGCGCGCGCATGATGAACCTCGCCCCGCCTGATCAACTCAACCGAGCAATATGTATTTCTGCTGTTGAAGATGAATGTGTAGCTTTCATAAGATAATGGGACATATGAGATATTCACTTTTGTTTTTTGTGTTCTTAATTCCTTCAACCTTTTTGATGTATTTTATGCTTTCTTTGTGCTTAATATGCTTGTTCCTTATAAACCATTCTTACATCCGGCACTTATTTGGCTTATTTGTTTGGCAGTTGGCTCTTGTGTGGTGGATTTTAATATTTTCACTCTAGCATCTATTTTAACGTCCCTGAAAACCAGTATAAATGGAATTTGCTTTGCATCTGCATCGGCCATCCTTTAAAATTTTATGTGCCATAAAATATGTGAATCTTGGAATGAGATAATAGAAGATTTTATTTGAGCTCATTTTGCTTCCCGTGACTATTTTGATGATCAAGCTAGGAAAGCAGTGGCAGGATAATCGGAGAGGATTAGATTCTCATTTAGGTTATTTGTATGTCAGATGAATATTTACTTAAATTCCAGTTCTTTTGTTGTCCTTGTTAGTCCATATTTGCATACATGCTTGCTGTTTCACTTTCACATTTGGTTGCTAAATTATGTGCCTGTTTTAACATAGGATATCAACTTATAGCTAAGAATTTGGAGCTCATTCGAGGCCAAGATGCAAGTTATTCCCAGAGAAGGTGAAAATGCTTTGTCAGTCCCTGGTCCAAGGCCAATGGAGTGGTCTACTGTTCCATATACTGAGCCCCAAGGGCCTGGACCAATTGGAAAGCAGCGGACATCGAGTTTGGAATCACCTATCATGTTACTCGCTGGTCATCAAAGTGCCGTGTACACTATGAAGTTCAACCCGACCGGAAATATCATTGCATCTGGATCGCATGACAAAGAAATTTTCCTTTGGCATGTACATGGAGATTGCAAAAATTTCATGGTTTTAAAAGGACACAAAAATGCAGTCCTCGATCTTCACTGGACTACTGATGGGTCCCAAATAATATCAGCCAGTCCTGACAAAACTGTCCGGGCCTGGGATATCGAGACAGGGAAACAAATAAAGAAAATGGCAGAGCACTCGTCTTTCATTAACTCATGCTGCCCTTCACGAAGGGGGCCTCCACTTATTGTGAGTGGATCAGACGATGGAACAGCAAAGCTTTGGGATATGCGGCAGAGGGGCGCCATACAAACTTTTCCCGACAAATATCAAATCACAGCCGTCGGTTTCTCTGATGCATCGGATAAGATCTTCACAGGTGGCATAGACAACGATGTTAAGATATGGGACCTTCGTAAAGGCGAAGTAACAATGAAGCTCGAAGGGCATCAAGATATGATAACCGGTATGCAGTTGAGTCCTGACGGTTCGTATCTTCTTACAAATGGTATGGACTGTAAGCTCTGTATTTGGGATATGCGGCCCTATGCACCACAGAATCGGTGTGTTAAGATAATGGAAGGACATCAGCATAACTTTGAGAAGAATTTGTTGAAGTGTAGCTGGTCAACTGATGGAAGCAAGGTTACTGCTGGTAGTTCAGATCGTATGGTCTATATATGGGACACAACGTCTCGGCGTATTCTGTATAAACTTCCTGGCCATACTGGATCTGTCAATGAGTGTGTTTTTCACCCGAATGAGCCGATTATTGGATCTTGCAGCAGTGATAAGCAGATTTATCTTGGTGAGATCTAGTTGTTGTTCTTATCAGTTGTTTATTGGAGAAGTATTTCTCACTATAAAAAAAATCTGTTGAATAGATTGTATTCCTTTAGTGGTTACCTGATTTGACTATGTTATTTATTAATAGTGTTATGATTTGCTTATCTGAGATGCCAGGTAAGGTTTGTAATTTCTCTGGGATTGTTGTCATAACTGCTGGCAGGAAAGTTGCACTTACAAACTTTTAATAGAACAACATATTTTGACATTGAACAAAAGATTTTAACTGTTAATATTAATTAATTAGGAACTGCTTGCTATAAATTTTTAGAATTTTTTTGGGAGAACGGTTTGGAAAAACTTGAAAATTGAGCTTTCTGAAAAAGCAGCCTAGAAAATCAATCCTAAATTGATACATTGTGTAACTGACTAGGTTATTGTTGCTAAGCATGGCAAGTAGTAGTTATTTTGTTAGTTTATTCCTATTTATTTTTGACATAGTGTGGAAAATTTGAGATGATTCTATTTGTTTTCAATTTTATGGATAGAAGCTTATACTATGAACTGAACTTGGAAACATCAGTACTATTTTTCTTATTGATAATGAGACCATGTATTAATATCATCAAGATAATATAAGCCTAAAGCACAACACAAGTCTAAAGGATGAGAAAGATAAGAATTGGATTAAGCCAGAACCAAATCCACAAAAGGAAATATAAGTACCACATAGGGAACTAAAAGCTAACCCGAAAAGGGTAGAAGATAGAAAAGCAACAAAGCATAACAACTTAAAGTACTCTTCCCCAACAGCTTGACATTTGAACATCCAAAGTTGTATATCTGGACAAACAACACAATACACCCAGAAATTCTGGTCACCAAGTATTAGATCTAAAAAGATCGTTAGAAAATGGCGAAGATCTGAAGATCTACGCCCAAATAATTCACTCGGGCGAAGATGTACCGCTTCTGCACTAGGAGATGGTGAAAACAACAAGTAGATCTGAGTTATCTTGAGCCGATTTGTAAAGATCCGACCTTGAAAGCTAAAAAAATCAAGGTTGAAGGAAAAGAGGTAACCGGAGACCAAAATGTAAGAAAAAAACCGACATGAAAAATAAGATAAAGATAAGGGGTAAAAGAAGAAAGGTGTACTATTTTTCTTAATGTAACCTAGATTTGATGTTAAAAAATAGTTTTGGGTAATCATTATTTTGTTTTTTTTTATCACTCTTGTATGAAATTGTATACTATTACTTTTGATCAACATACAATGAAAAGAAAGGCTAATGATTATAGTGTAAAATAGTATAAAAAAATGATTATATTGTAAAAACACAATAATTGTAAATAATTAGTCATAAATAACTCTATCAAGAGTTGCCTTTTCATATTTACCACACCACTTATGACCTAACTGTAATAACATCCAACTACTGTCAATTTCTTGTTTTGATCTTTGAAGGGTTAACTGGCTCAAGGTAAATTTCAGTAATCATATTGACCTTTTTACTTGTTATGTTGAATCTAATCAACTGAATTCAGACTGTAGAAAAAGTAAAGAACCTCTCAAATCATGTATAATAACGGTCATTGTTCGATTAATAAAATAATAATTTCATGTTGAGCCCCTAAGTTAAGAGTCCGACTATATTAAGAGAAGGCCAAATAACAAAGTTAACACAATTCTCTTATCCATCTTATTACTGAAATATACCTAAAATACAGTTTCCATGAAAATCAACCATTTAATTAAAGATGATATAAGGATTTAAGGACAAAAAAATGTAAAGTAATAAAAAAAATATATATATATAAGGCATATAGTTGAATAATATATATTAATTAGGCATAACTTTAATCCGGATAGCTTGATTTGTGTCAGAAAACGGGTTTACTAAGCCCGTTTTCTTCTAAAAACGCCTGTAGCTGACATCTCGTCAGCTACAGTGACCGTCTGAAAACGGGCTTAGTAAGCCCGTTTTCAGACGGCACGGCAGTCGAGCCTCGACTGCCGCGTGAAGTAAAGAGACCGGTCTCACTTTCCATCCGCCCCTTTAATACTTTACACTCTAAAATTTATTTTCAGCTCCCATTCAATTTTTTTCTTTCAATCTCACATTCATTTCTCTAAAATTCTTCATTTTCATTTCAAAAAACTCAATCCACTTTCACTTTTAAACGACAAAATTTTGCTTCTAGAAAATAAATTCAAGGCAATAATGGTTGTTAAATTTATTTATAATTTTTTGTTCAATAAAGCAATAATATGTTAATTTATGAAACAAAAAATTTTAACTTAAACTAAGACTACAAATAAAACATGTTCATATTTTTTATTTTCACTAAAACTATAGCTAATTTCCTTTCTTTTATAAAAGTAAAAGTAAAATTAAAATCATACTAAATATAAAACTAAATTTAGACTAAGACTAAAACTAGAGCATTATTATGTTCATATTTGGGATTTCACTAAAACTAGTGCTAATTTCTTTTTTTTCTTACTCTAAAAATAAAACTACACCTAAAAGTATTCTAAAACTAAAACTAAAGTAAAATATGTCAATATATGAAATAAAAAATTTAACTTATACTAACACTAAAACTAAAGCAATATTAATATTTTCATATTTTAAATCTTATTTCTCTTTCCGATAAAAATAAAGATAGAATTAAAAGTAGAGCAAAAATATGTTCATATATGCATATAACTACAATTTTTACTGTAAGACTAAAATTTTTATAGTAAATTTAGAGGATTAGATTGCATACCTCTATTTTTTAAGTTGCTAAAATCCTGTAAAAAATTGAAAAAATTAATTATTATAAGTTTAACATTCTCATTTGTAGCATTAAATTTATTGAACAAAAAATTATAAACAAATTTAACAATCATTATTGCCTTGAATTTATCTTCTAGAAGCAAAATTTTGTAGTTTAGAAGTGAAAGTGGATTGAGTTTTTTGAAATGAAAATGAAGAATTTAGAAGAAATGAATGTGAGATTGAAAGAAAAAATTGAATGGGAGTTGAAAATAAATTTTACAGTGTAAAGTATTAAAGGGGTGGATGGAAAGTGAGACTGGTTGAAAAATCGGTCTCTTTGCTTCACGCGGCAGTTGAGGCTGCCTCGACTGCCTCGCCGTCTGCCCGTTTTCAGACGGTCGCTGTAGCTAACATCTCGTCAGCTACAGGGGTGTCAGAAAACGGGCTTAGTAAGCCCATTTTCAGACGAAAACGGAAGTCATCCGGATTAAAGTTGTGCCTGATTTATATATATTGTTAAACCGTATACCTTATATGTATTTTTTTTGTTACTTTGCATTTTTTTTTGTCTTAAATCCGATGATATAATATATAAACCCTATTATAATACTCAACCATTATACTGAAGAATGATAGTAGATACCCGTTGTCTCGTATAATTTACCGTCACAATCAGTATAAACCCCGTCTAAAATTAGCTGTACAAAATCAAATTGCAGACAGTAATTGTGCAATTAGGACATACAAGTGTTTGAAAAGAAAACTAGCCGTTTGAAAGTGCAGATCCAAAACACAAAATGATGACCAACTAGGCACTAGCCGTTACTATAAACCAACTATTACACAAGTAACGGTCATTTCACACCCAACCCCCTCATATAAAACACCTCCAGCACTTAACCCATCTCCCATCAACCCTAACCTCCTTCTCCAAGCCCTAGAAAACCCATAAAAATCAAAACTTTGAAACCCTGTAAAAAATGGGTGTCTTCCACAATCACAGCAAATCATGCCCAGCAGCCGAATCCCACAAAAGAACACACAAATGCTTCTTAATTTCCAACTACATTCTCCTAAGCGCAGCCTCTAGCTGCATTTTCCTCACTCTCTCTCTCCGATTATTCCCATCTCTCTGCGGCTTTTTCCTCATCCTGCTCCACATCTTCACCATCCTGGGCGCCGTCTCCGGCTGCTCCGTCGCGGCGGCGGAAACCTCTGGGAGGTGGTACGCGGCCCACATGGTGGCCACCTCCCTCACCGCGATTTTCCAGGGGTCTGTGGCGGTTCTGATGTTCACACAGTCGGCTGAGTTTTTGGGGTATTTGAATTCGTATGTTAGGGAGGAAGATGGTGAGGTGATTTTGAAATTGGGTGGGGGATTAGGGTTGTTGATATTTGGGATGGAATGGGTTGCTTTGACCCTGGCTTTTTTGCTGAGGTATTATGCTTTCGTTAATGGTAGTTCTTCTAATGGAGGGGATTACAAAAACTGGTCTGTGCAACCTGTTTGATTTGATTAGATTTGTTTTGTTTTGGTTTGGTTTTTTTTTTGCTCAATTTGTTCATTCTTTTTTCTGTTTGTTGTTTCCCTGAATTCAAATTCCATTTGTATTGTTCAAGTGCAAATTAAAGGCTAATTTGGCGTTGGTGCTTGAAATGCTTTCAAAATAAGTTGTTTTCATAAATTTTTAATAGTTTATCTATTTTATCTTTACACAACACATTTTGATCTTTTTATACTAATTAATTAGTAACTGTCTGATTAATTTTTTTTAAAATTAAATCTACAACTTTTAAAATAAGCTTGAAAATGAAACTTTTCATAAAAACAGCTGAAAAAACTACTTTAAATTTGAAAATGTTTCATAAAAAAAGATTGGGTTTGCAAATTTATTTCATAAAAAAAGGATTGGGTTTGCTATTATTGGAAAATGTTTGGAGAAATTATGAAAGAGATTTTGAATGACACCAATTGAGGAACAATTCTAACCATATATTTTCTATTTTTCATTCTAAATTCTATTTAACAAGAATTACTGTATTTTTATTTATTTTCTCTATTTTTTATTTCAAAAAAAAAAATATTTTATAATTATTATTATATTATTTCTTTAATATTATTTTTATTTTAATTAATTTATAAAATAATTAAAAATAAATAATAATTTAATATCTGTTCTCTCAAATAAGATTCCTTGTATTAGGGATATACCATATATAAAATGGTTGGATTCAACCATTCCATATATCCATTCCCGTTTGATTTGTAGCTAATGGTAAACTTCTAGTGCATTATATTTATAGTCTACCTATGTTTTGCACTAATACATTGCTACCTCCATAAGTTTTTCAAAATGATTTAAATCTCACTATGTTTTGTATTCATCCAACTAAAACCCCCTATGTTAAATTTACTTACTTTTCCATCCAAATAATCTTTATTTTGACAAAACTACTCTTATATTTCTTTTTTATCCATATACTTCTTCGGTACATTATCGTATAAACTTGTGTACTTTTGCTTCCTCTCTCTTTCATTTTCAGCCTTCTTTGTTCTTTTAATTTTATCCCTAATCATGTAATGATGATGATTTATCTACGACTAGCTTATTGATCGAATATGAAGAAAAGAGGTTTTCAAGGCTTCGTTTGGTACATATAAGTAAGGGCTTAATTTTCAATTCTCCAACTTTCTAATTTTTGAAGGGTGGAATGCCATTTTGTTGAAAGAAGAAATTAAAAATTTTTAAATGTTCACGAATAAATTTATATATAGAGTTGTTTTATTTATATTAGTTATTTATGTCTGAATGTATGTTTGTTAATCATGCTATTTCATATATTTTTTATTTATCTTAAACCACGTGTGAATTAATATAATTTTTTACATTTTGATTATGAATCAACACATATTTCATAAAACAGAGCAATAAAAGAAAGTTGTAAATAAAGAGATGAAAACAAGAAATACACATGTTCGTTGTAGTGAAAAGAAGCTAGACAAGCAAATAAAAAGAAAGGAATGGTAATTTTGTCAAAACAAATGCTATTTGAATGGAAAAATTGTAAAATTTAACAGAGAGATGTTTAGTTGGAAGATAGCAAAGCACAATAAGGTTTAAATTATATTGAAAAAATTTAAGAAGATAATACAGAAAGATTATAATTATTTATCCTCGTCGTATAGTCATAGTTGACTTGTTTTTCAAAGTAATTGATGTCAAATTTAATCTAACGATGAATTATGATTGTGTAACCATTAACTTTATTTTGAAAAAAAAAAGTTAGTATAGAACCTATAGTAAAATTTAGGTTGGCTTCAAATAATTTTTTCTTAAAATTTAACATGTTGGTAAGAGGATTAATGTATTAAATTATGTCTTAATAAGGGTTATTCTAACGAAATATTTAAAAAATAATGTCTCTAAAAAATGTCTAAATATTACGTCCTGCCATAAAAATCCTATATGCCGCAAAATGCCAACGATAAATCAACAAAACCTAACTAGATTCGTGAAATTGGGCGGTGTCCAACGAAATTGCTCTAAGACATTTTTTAAAACTCACGAAGATTTAAGGATAAAATGAAAGATCAAACTGAATTTCAAAGGAATGATAGGGAGTTTATTTATACATCTCAACTCAATATTTACATATATAATCTATTTATACATCTAGCTATAAAAGCTCTGTAACTAACTCTTAACTACTCAATAACTATCTAACAAAGGAAAACTACAACTAACTTTTTATCTCCGACATCAACTAGGGTGCCAGCTCATCGATCCGTTCGATTTAATTCAGTGGCTGCAACAACTGCAGCTAAGATGTCAACTCATCATTTCGCTTGCCTCGACTTTATTGGCTGCAACAACTCCAGCAATTTTTACAACAGTGGATAACAGCAACTGAATTAAGGGGTGATTGCATTTCCAATTGGCAAGAGCTACAACAAGGATAAAAGTGTAGTATTCACTGAATTTGGACACTTGAGAAGGGCCAAGAACAAAAGGCTCCACTTGTTTTGGTAAGATTTTTAATGAAATAAATATCGTATGTTCAAGGATTTGATCTGTCATTTCGAATTTTTCGGTAGCTAACATATACACCATCCATTTCCAAAAAATTGACTTTTTGAAATTATAATACACTTTTTGTCATATTTTTTTTAATTTATTCAAGTATTAATTATGAGAGAGATAATTGATTATGAGTAGTAATTAAGAAGAAAATTAATTTTTATATAAAATATAAAGGATAAATTAGTCATTTTAACAGTATAATAAATATTTTCATTGATTTTGATGACTTGATTAGAGTGTCAAACTTTTAAAAATGTAGAGATTGTATTTTTCATATAAGTGTAGGAGGATGACGCATGTTAAAATTAAATTAAATTGAATGAGCTGAAATTAGATAAATTGAAATGAATTAAATTAAACTGCACGTACTTTAATATAAATTTATAACTACATATAGCTGAATGATAATAAATTGAACTGAACTAAAGTAGTGTGGACTAAATTAAATTGAATTGCAGTTTCGAAAATAAGATTTAAGTTTGATAAAATTAGATGGGAAATATTGAGTAGAAATTTTTAAGGAAGCAAATTAAAATTGGGAATCCCTATGTATGTTAATATTGTTTTGTGAAAGGGAGTAATTAGGATTTTAATTATGGGTCAAAAAACCCATATATGTATATTATGATATTATTACTAACATCACTTATTTATGAACATGAGCAACAAATAATCAAGTTTACAAGATATTTTAATTCTTAGGTTGCTTTCTTTCATTTTCTATTATGTTTTAGGAAGTTTTGAAATTATAATTTGTGGGGGCATAAAAGGAAAAGATAGAGATATGCCAATTTCATTTTTCCACCTCATAATTCTTTTTTTTTAAAAAATTTCCACCTCATAATTCTAAACAAACAAGAAAATGACAATTTTTTTTATCTCCAAGTATTTCTTTCATCAGCAAAAATGGAGTGAAATCTATTTGTTGTTGGTAGTTTTCAATAGTCTTTACTCATATTTATCATTTTTTTATTTCCAAAAAAATCTAGGACAATAGTTCAATGTGTTAAGGGTCAGTTTGATATTGCTTTTCAGGCTGTTATTCTAATAAATTGCTCATACAAATTTTTAATAGAACTAATATTTTGATTTTAAACAATACATTTTGATCATTCATGTTAATGAATTAGAAACTGCATGATTTATTTTTTTAAATAAAATATTTTATTTATAAAAAAAGATTAAAAATAAAGCTTTTAAAATAAGCAGCTAGAGAAAGTAATCTCAAACTGATCCTTAATCAAATGCGTAAAAGTTGGAAGTAGTATTTAATTTTAAAATAGAAAAAAAGCATCTATTAAATTATTTCCAAACACTCACTGACCTAATTTAAGGTTCAATTCTAAATTAATAAATTCACTTTCATTTAAAAAGTTTACCATATATTTTTTATTTATAGAAAATATTGTTTACTTCTCAAATATTATGTACTCTGGTTTATTCTAATATCACAATTATTTCGTATTTTTACAACATTAAATCACCGATGATGATGAACAAAATAATAATTAATTTAAAAAAAAAAGTAAATGTTATTTCTATCCAAAAAATGAAAAATAAATGTGTAACAAGAGAAAAGTATCAGTTACTTTTTGTTGGAAGAAAAAGTCCTCACGAATAGAATTCTAATAAGTTTTTAATTATAACCATTTATTAAAATCTGTTATGAAATTATCTCAATAGATGCATAACAATAATTACAAGGTTATATAACAATATTATTTAAATATCTAATAAAATTTCCGCATAACATCTACGCAACTTATCTATCTAATTACAGATTTATTGTTTCGATAATAATTTTTTTTAAGTTATTTATTTAGTTTATTAGAGATTTGTTTTAATTATATTTAAATTTAATTTGAATTGTATATCTATTTGTGGTGGGTGAGTCTCTTAATAAAATTTTTTTACATTTATAAGATTTTAAACCTAAAATATTATTTAAGTGATTTAAGTTACTTATCATTTGAATCAACTCCATTAATTATTTCCATAATAATGATAAGGTAGAGAATTAGAAAAAAAACATGATATTATAAACTTTCTGTATACCGTTATTGGATATCAATTATTTAAATAAATAAATTATTATTATTATTATTATTATTATTATTATCTGTAATAATTTCCATTTTATCCCTGTTCTCACTCGATTCAAGACCACAGCAACAGAGAGCATCAGGACTCCAGGAAAATGGCGGCTTCTTCCTCTCTGCTCATGAATCCGTTGACTTCTCCATCCCTCAAAATTCAGCAACCGAAGCTGTCGTTCCAGTCATCCTTTCCGTCATCAGAGCCGCTTCTCAAACACTGCCTTCTCGTGGCTCCCTCAGCCAAACTCAATTGCAATAGCCATGGATTTAAGGCTTCTTCCGTCATCTGCAAAGCTGTTTCCGTTAAGCCACCGACCGGGGTCGAAGGCCTCAATATTGCCGACGATGTCACTCAGGTTTAATTGAACCCCTACTTTAGAAGTTTAGTGGATTTCTGATTTAGGTTTGGTCTTGTCCTTGACTATCTAATGATACTCCGTTATTTGGTTTTGTTACTCCCGATTACGAATCCATGTAGTGTCTTATTTGTTACTTCTTTAGGTTCTAGGTTATATTATCAAATAGTGGTCAGATTCAGTACTTTGCCGTATTTCATAGAGCTTGAGTGCATAAAGATCTGGATACATGACCACGATTACTGTTTTAGTCTACTGTATACAGCAGGGCAAAACCTGGCTGTGACTTTGTTGAATATCATCTGACTAATCCAATTCCAACTGAAACATGCCGATTTTCAGTATTTCATTGATGTGGTATTTGTTCTTTTTAACTTAATTGTTGGAAGAGACGCTGCTATTTATGCTGCTTGAGGAAAAAAAAGAAGCTATTCGATTGTTTGACATTATATAGTTTTGTTTGAAATGAACAAAGCGGTAGGTTGGTTGATGTTTTTGATCTATTTTTTCTTCATATAACAAAATGAGTGTTGATAGCTTTGTTGTAGCTACTCTTCATTACTCAACATTAAACAACAGTACAGTGTTGTTTATTTTTAATCACAGCTGACTGACCATTGTTGATAATTTGATGAGAGTTCGGAGATATATGGATGCATGTTCATTATGTCAGTTGTGAATATTGGATTTCCTAATTATAGTCACTTTCAGGATTTCATTACTTCTCTTGTTTCCTTTCTGTAACTGGCTTACTCTTTATCTGATAAAAGCACTTCAGTCATCTAGCGTTGTTCGTTTTTTTATTGTGATACTCTTTTATGATTAATAACTGATTGTTTTATGAACCAAAAATGAACTGCTGGTTGATTATTTGTTTTCTTGATTGCTTTGTAACACAGCTTATCGGGAAAACACCTATGGTCTACCTTAATAACATTGTGAAGGGTAGTGTCGTTGCTAACATTGCTGCAAAACTCGAGCTCATGGAACCTTGCTGCAGTGTCAAGGATAGGTGAGAATAATAGAACTGATTCTCTCTCTGTGTTTTATATGAACACCTTGTAGTATAGATTAAAATCCACATTCTGGCTCATCTCAAAACTTAGGACACTATGGTTGGTATTTACTGCTCAAATTTCTACCATACCTTATGCAGTAGAACTCTTTCTCTGAATTAGATTTCACTTTTCAGAAGCTGATGCTCATACTTTTGTAACTTTTACAATTCATGCTTGAAGTTGAAGCTACTATTGTTGGAGAATGTTGGGGGCATTCTCATTGGTATTTTTTATATTTGTTTTCAGGATAGGTTATAGTATGATTTCTGATGCTGAGAAAAAAGGAGTCATAACACCTGGAAAGGTAATATAATTCTTGTGTATCTGTTAGAGTTCGTATATGGTGCAGTTTTTATTGGTTGCTCATTCCTTCTATAATTTTGAACATTTGCATATTTGCTGAGTTTGAAACCATCTTGTTAATGAGTGCAGATTGCATTTGTTGACAAGTGAACACAACAATGACATTGAATTGAATTATTTCTGTTTGCTGTGAAGAAACCTGACGTAAGGGGATATCAAGACATATGCCTAAGACATTTATGTACTTTATTTTCAGTATCTATTGTTCTAGGATGTTGGCCTTGGCTAGAGCTTCATGGCGTCAGAGGATTCATATAGCTGACCCCACCTAGTGTGAGATTAAGGCTTGGTTGATGTTGTTGTATTGTGCTAGATTGTTGAGAATAGGTTTATCCTTTTTCCGATGTGTTGATTTGCATGCTTGATTGGTTTCATGAATGGCATGCTGGAAAGTGCTTTTGAATATGTCATGTTTGCATTATAGTTCTTTTAGTTTTCTACAAAAACAGCATCATGCGAATGGTTACAGGGACAATTTTGACTTTTGCATCATTATAGGATTGTATAGCTTTGATGGAGACTTTTCTTTGTCTTTAGAGTGTTCTTGTGGAACCTACAAGTGGAAACACGGGCATTGGCCTTGCCTTTATTGCTGCTTCAAAAGGATATAAACTCATTTTGACTATGCCAGCGTCAATGAGTATGGAAAGGAGGATTCTCTTAAAAGCATTTGGAGCTGATCTTGTATTAACTGATCCAGCTAAGGGCATGAAGGGAGCTGTTCAGAAAGCCGAAGAAATCTTGAAAAAAACACCTAATTCATATATGCTTCAACAATTTGATAATCCTGCAAATCCCAAGGTTTGTGATTTTTGTAACTTCTTGTTATGCCCCTAGGATCTGTTATGGAATTGCGTTATTTTCAGGTTATTTGCTTGAGGACTCATTTTTAAGAGAGAACTCTCTGATCTCTCTCGACTACTTTTCTGGAATTCTTGTTTTCTTTCTTTTTCATTAATTTATAATAAACAGGATTAAAAAGCAATTACTTCCTGAATAGGCATAGACTAAACTGACAGAAGCTGCCATTTCTCCTAAAACAAGCAATATACTGACTCATAACACAAATATTTGATAGGACAGCAAACAAACACCATAACAGTTCACAATAAAAGCAGTGATAATTACACAATAATTCTCCTCTATTTTGAGGTTCTAGCATTCTTAAAAATTTTGAATTCATCTCTATTTGATCAAACATTGTGTTTTTCTCGTTATGGTAGCCCACTTTAGTCTAACATGCAACCACCCTAAGAATGAGTCTGAGATCTGCTGAGACCATTAGGTCATATAACAATTTTATCGCAGTCGTTATCTTGGGTGAACTTTCCATGTTTTATTACATGAATTAATTTTATCTTCTGAACTCAAAATTTGTTTGTTGCCATTTAGGCTGGGTTTTGCTGGTTTTTTTCTTTTTCCCTGGCTATCTAGTTATTGAGTTCTTATAGTTTGAGTGATGTGGATGGATACGGATTTCCATGGTTCAGATTTGAATGCATCTTCAATTTTAGGTGCATTATTTGACAACTGGGCCTGAAATCTGGGAAGATACAAGAGGGAAGGTGGATATCTTTGTTGCAGGTATTGGAACTGGGGGGACCATATCTGGAGTTGGTCAGTACCTTAAAGAGCAGAATCCCAACATTAAGGTACCTATAGGTTGAAGATTTGTCAATCATATGACCACATATTATTCCAATTTGAGTTTACTAAAACTAATAATATGTATAACTAAGTGACAAAGTGTGTTCCTAATGTTATTCACCAAACTGATACCTGAATTTGTTCCAAGCAACAGTCTTAGCTTTATTCTTTCCATTTTCAAACATATCAGGTTATTGGTATAGAACCTGTAGAAAGCAACGTACTGTCGGGTGGAAAGCCAGGTAAGAATAAATATCCTTGTTATTCATGATTTTCATTGTGATGTATTGGCATGTTCTATTCCAGTTAGCAATTCTGAAATGTGTTTATGCTCCAATTGAAAATATAGGTCCTCACAAAATTCAAGGCATTGGAGCTGGTTTTATACCCAGGAATTTGCATCAAGATGTGGTTGATGAAATCATACAGGTCGACATCTTGTCATCTGTGTTCATATCGTTTTAGTCAACATGATAATGTGCCCTTGTTCATGTCATGTGAAGTAGGAAGCTGGCTGTCATTGGCCTCACAAGCAGCTTGAATCCAGTTACATTTTTGCTATTTTGAGTTGGATTTTTGTGGCATCATTATTTACATATATTAAGTTTCTCCCCCTCAAACATTATAAACCATCAATACTGCTTCTTTAAATTTCATTTCTTAAAAATATATTCTGCATGCGTGATTCTATTGAAGAATTTTTGTGGTCTTGCTGTTAAGCCTCCCCCTTAAATCGAATATGTCTAGGAAAATTGATCTCTCCAGGATATTGTATTCACTATTCAGATTATGCATAAATGTGTACAAGTTCTATTTACGATGTTACATGAAACTTTTTCTTTAGATAATTTAAGTCATATTTAGTTTGCTGTGCTGATCTTTTGTACGTAAAATTTCCTAGATTGAACTCTCATCTCTGGCTTATTTTTGGTTGAGAAGTAGTGAGACTAAGTTCTTACTTTATACAGCATTAAGAACAAAACATTATTATTATCATGCACATAACTATGTGTGTGGTTCTAGATGTCTGGTTCAAAGTGTTGCACTTTCTTGTTTAAGTATATGATGTTTTAGTTCTCATGTTTCGCTTTATTTGGCAGATATCTAGTGATGAAGCTATTGAAACTGCAAAGCAAGTAGCTCTTCAGGAAGGTTTACTGGTTAGTTTATTCAATACAACTTCTTACCATTATCATTGTGTTTGGAAAGCTCAATCTAACTGGAATCAAATTCAATTGCATTCATTTTTTCTTATTTTGTTGTTTGGATCCAAAAAGCATTGAAAGCAATCAATTCATCGAAGATCTTGAACAGATTATTTTGAAATTATTAGTATTGCTTGTATATGTTTTGGATAGCTTTTTATATGCATTTTAAAATATACTATTAACATTATTATCACATTTAAAGCTTATTAATTAATTCATATAAATAATATAAGAAGTGTAGTTGAAGTTGGAAAGTTAATTGTGTATTGAAATGAAGTACGAGTATACTATAAAAGACTAATAAATAACAGTTTGGAGGCCCCTAATATTTTGGGCCCTAGGCGATGGCCTAACTGGCCTCTACTTCACCGACCCTGATTCATCCAAGAATTGAATCTCTTGTAAATATGAGAATTGGAAAGCATGCCACTTTTGGCATGATTTGAAACAGTTCAATTGACTTGAGCTTTACACCCTGATACCCTTAATTCCTTCAATATGCTTTATTAGATTTTGAAAGCATTTTTTTAATGTTAAAGAAGCTGGAGTTTATAATGGACTAAAGCAAAATGACTCATTAAACTCTCTGAGCTTCTTTCATTGTGAAGTCACGGATAGTTGTTGCAACTCCACTTCAGGGTAAATTGGAAACAGCCTCCCCAATTGCAGGGGTAAGGCTGCGTACACCCAACCCCCACCTTACCCCGCTTGTGCGGGAGCCTTGTTAGGCATTGGAGTAATGTTGTTGTTGTTGTTGTCGTTAAAGAAGCTGGGGTTTCTACTTGTTGCGTATAATATTCATTAATAATTTACCAGGTTGGAATATCCTCTGGAGCAGCTGCAGCTGCTGCAATGAAAGTTGGCAAGAGACCAGAAAATGCAGGGAAGTTGATTGCAGTAAGTCTTCCAAACCCCTTCTAAGACTCTTTCGCATATTTAGCTATGAAGACAAACTAGCCAAATTTTTCCAAGCCATTTTTACTTTTTGTGGTGATCTAGTTAACCTCTATGGGCTTTCAGATACTTTTCTTTCTGACATACCAAAAATATCTGTTGTTTCTTTTTGTTTCAGGTTGTTTTCCCAAGCTTTGGCGAGCGATATCTGTCCTCCGTTCTTTTCCAGTCAATCCGAGAAGAATGTGAGAAAATGCAGCCTGAGCCATGAGCGTGGCACAGTCCAGTCTTCTAGTTTGTCAACAGAGTAGCAAAATTTTGCTCTTACTTTCCTCCTTTCGGCACCTATATTCATTCTTATTTTCCATGTGTTTGATTGATTTGGAAAAGGAAAAAAAAATCTTCCACCGCATTTTCTTATAGGGCTCGTTTGGTTCACGGAAATCCTATTCCGTGGAATAGAAATTGAAATGTATGGAAAGATGTCAAATATGACACATTATTTATCTAGAATCCTTCAACGCACGAAAAAACTATTCATCGTTTATGTACATCTTACGGAAAAGCTTTTCCTTTTTGAAACAAAGGAATAGCTTTTCCGTGTGATGTATATAAACTAGGCAAAACTTTTCCGTGCGTTGTTGAATTCTAGACATATATTCTTACCATATTTGACATCTTTCCATTCATTTCTATTTCTATTTCTATTCCACAGAATAGGTTTTCCGCGAACCAATCAACACCATAATGTCATATAATAATGGAACAACTGGATGCCCATATTGAAGATTAAATAAGGAGACAAGCTGTCTTTAAGTAGCTGTATGTTCTTAATTTCTCTGTTTTATTGTATTTTTCTGTATGACGATTGGCAACAGTGATAAGCCCAAGCAGAGCTCAAATAATTAACTCGCCCTTTCTTCAATTAACCCAAGTTTTGTATATATACTAAATCTACACAATACACAGTAAGACTCAATGTATAAGAAAAAGAAAAGTAACAGAAGATCAAGAACCTCGTAATAATTTTATTCTATGAGGATACCATTTCTTCTAGCAAATATTGAAGCTACTTTGCATCTTCATTAGTTAGTGATTGAATTGCGTGCTTTGGTTATAGTGAAAATGTTAAACAATGGTGATATAATTAAATCACTAAGGCTTAATGCATCTTCAGCTATTCGAATTTGTCCTAAATAACCTATTGTTTCCCTGAACTTTTAAAGTGATCCCGTAGCTTCCTTAACTTTTAAAAAGTGTACCACCTTGCTCTCTAAGTGCCACATGTTAGCTTCTGATACGTTTGACTTTTCAAATATGTCATTTTTCTGATTTTTTTCTCTCCAATCAGGATCCGACATGTGGCATTCAGGGAGGTAAGTGAAGTACTTTTTGAAAGTTGAGGGAGCTAAAGTTCAGGGGGGCAATAGGTTTTTAGGGACAAGTTCAATTAGCTGGAGATGCATTAGGCCACTCACTAATAGAAGTAGTCTATGATCGTGATTTGTTATGTAGTGGCATCGAACGTGTTAAACTGACTCATGGTTGCATTGTAGTACTAAATCTCTCACTTTGTTGGTTGTATGGTTCTTTCATAATTTTTTTATGGTTCAGAAAACCATGAAACTAGAACTACGGATTTGGTGGTTCATCATGGTTCTCCTTCAAATTAAACTAAAAATTTTAAAAAATCAAACCATATCATTTATTCAAATAAAAACTTTTAATAAACCATATCACACTATACCATACCATACTATTATATATCATACCATACTTTAATGAATTATGAGTTAACAAGGCCTAGAAGAGAAGATTAGTTAAAATTTGAGTCTTACTTGATAAATTGAAATGGAAGGGGCTAATTTGCAAGAAGAATCAAAGTTAGAGGGCCAAATGAGTAATTTCATCGCAACGAATTTTAAAAGATGAGAATGCCGATGGAATTCCCAAACCCTACTTCGGTTCACAATCACAGATTTTTAGGGAGATCGGCTTGTTCCATCAGGTAAGAGGAATGCTTTTCTGCTTTTGCTTTGAATGTGAATCACGATTCGTTGCATGGAATTTTCAGTAGTAAAATCCAATCGTGTTTGCTCTTTTTTTTGTGAAATCCAAGGAATTTCATACTGTTTAGGGCAGCCATGACTGTATTCTGATATTAGGGAAATTGCTTATTTTCACGATTGACTTTTTTTAGCTGCTCGGTTTTCCTTTCATAACTTGCTCTGTTTTTATGGTTGAATTGTTGGCTTCTGTTTTGTGGTAACTTTGGACTGTTGAGAAATTGAGATCTTGAACCAAAATATTTTTGAAATGCTTTAGTGATTCATAGACTTCCCTTTTTAATTTCACATTCTTTCCTCTTTGTATTGCTTGTATATGTGTTGGCTAGCTTCTTACGTGCAGTTTGAGCACCATAACTACATTTGAAAACAGAGTAGGTTATGTAGTTGCAAAAATCGTTGTACAATTCATTACAATCCAGAAATGAACTTTAATCATTGTGGAATTCATTAAAGGTCGATGAATGCTATCTTAGAGCTCGGAGAAATGAGCAATCTCAAGATTTAAGTTGTGTTGAATGGTTTAACTACTTCTGTTGAGTGATTAATATGCTTGTTTAGTCGTGATTGAATTATTTTTGCACTTGTTAATTTGATGTTTCGTTCTTGAGCATGTGTGTGTGTGTGAAACAGTTTTTTTATAGGTTTGAGTATTAAGTGGGTATTGCCTCTTGTCTTACATCCTTGATTCCGTAAAGAATTTCTCTTATGAAATGAGTGAATGCCATAATCTCCAGCATAGTTGTCAAGGTGCTAGGCGCCAGGGGGCCAAGCGCGCCTCAAGGCGAGGCCCAAAGCTAGGCGCAGAAAATTTGCGAAAGAATATTTTCTTGAAAAGTGAAGTTAAATGCAATAACAATACTAGAAAAAGAACTAAGAGAATTGTTAGATGTACATATGTATGTAAAATTTACATATTACATTAGGAATATCAGCCTTAATAGAAATTGAATTAGGAATGTCTAGCCTTGAATTATTGTCAAAACTCTTACAAATAGATGGACAACAAATATTAAAGTAAGTTCAAACCTTGAAAAATGGAAGTGTCTATGGGGCGCACGAGGTGCACACCAAAAGGGGCTTGCCCCTCCCCCGAGGTATGGCGAGGCGCTGGACCTGAGTCTTGGGTGAGGCGCGCTATGATCTGTAGGAAAAGAAAAATCTTCATATTTGGCTAGCTTTTAAAGATGATTTGAATTTTGAAGAGACGGGTTTCTATAATACAGACTGCCTTTAACATGAATACTATATCGGGTATTTTTAGGGGCAGTGCTAAGTCCGTTTAAGTTTTAATTTTGTGGCTACTTTTCAGCATCATTGTGAAAGCACTGTGGAATTAACCGAGTCAGTGGGTCGAAGATGACTGGAAGTTTTGCATATAGTAGCCTTGCGCCTAAAACGAAGAACCTAGTAGTTGCTGGTGGGCTGTCGGCTTTTGTTTTGGGGGTTTATTACTACTCCATGAAAGCTGTGGGAGGTACAGACGAGCTACAAGTTGCAATCGATAAGTTTGAAAGCGAGAAGAACAAACAAGATGCTTGATGCATCTTCTGCTGATGTTTGATACAGTGTTGTAAATGGAAACTACAATAAACTTTGGATCGAGCTTTGTTTTCGTCTTTGCAGATGTAATTTTTCGACAGTTGACCTTTATGGATAAGTGAACAAGAAATAAATGAGCTGAATTTTCCGAATAGCCGTCATATGGTTGCTGCATTAACTGGAATCGTTTCTGTTATATCCATAGATCAGGAGCATTATAAAATTACTGTCATTGGCACGTCGATTGGGAGCATTTTCCAATGAGAAGCAGGGCAATATGACAAAAAATAGACATGAATTACATCTGTATACAAAATCTTTACCTATTTGTATGCTTTCTCTTCAAGCAATAAAATACAGATGCTTTTAACGTTTCTGAGTACAAAAGTGGTGAAAGCTATTAGCAAAATAGGACTTCATAACTAAGGGTTGGTCCAAGTGGTAAGCGGCTTAATATTGCTTAAGCAAGGTCTTGAGTTCGAGTCCTATGAATGCATAACATCCTTATTGAGAGACTCACCCACCACAGCCTGGTGCGCGACGCGGGTCGGATCTAGACATAGTCGAAGCTCCGGTGAATCAGATAGGAAAAAAAAAAGGTAGTGAAATCATTCTGAAAGATTTAAAGATGTGAAAATTTTACATGGAGTAGGTATGTGGAATACTTGCTCCTATTTTCCTGTGTCTGATTATTTTTAATTAGTCTAAATTAAGAATAATATCAATAACTATGAATGATGTTGATTAGGAAGATTATTTACAATTAATTATATTTATATAGATTTATTTGTTTTCTTTTTTCATAGATATTCTACAGTATAAATACACATTAATGTAATTGATTATACATAACAGAAATGGCACATTTTTCATCATAATTCTATTTTTCATTGTCCGCTAACTGAAAATTGATACAAATGCCATCTATTGGGAGCAGGGTATCGGTACTTTAACGTGAGATTTAAATATTTAAAATTGTTTATTGTTGTGAATGTATTTTAAGTTCTCATTTGTGATAAAAAAAATCCTCGTAGAGATTATGGTAGCGTTTGGCTCGCGAAAATCCTATTCCGTGGAATAGAAATAGAAATGAATGAAAAGATGTCAAATATAACAGAGTATATATTTAGATTCCGTCAACGCATGAAAAAGTTTTTCTTCTAAATTTTTTTTTTCGTGTGTCGATAAATTCTATATAAATAATATATCATATTCGACATCTTTCCATACATTTATATTTCTATTTCTGTTAACTAGCTACCAAAGTACCCTTATTTATTCATTACTTAGTGGGTTTGGGCTTGTAAAATGAGCTCTACTTTCACAATATTTGTGTTTTTTATCAAAAACCTAATTTAGTTTCCTTCCCTACATTCATTTTCCTCCTGGATTCAAACTCTGCCTCCGCCTGAAAGCCCGTCAATGGAAGAGCAAACCCCGCCATCTGAAGCCATGCAATCGCTTTCAGTCAACCCTGAGTCCAATTCTACCCCTGCTTCCTCTTCTTCCACCGCGTCACAGTAAGTCAACTCTCATCTCTTATTCGATTCAATCGGTATCTGAGGCTGATGTTCTTGTTGGTTCTTGAAAGTCAGGATGACTCCAGAAGAGAGGTATCGAATTGTGAGGTCTGTTGGTGAAGAGTGTATACAAGAGGATGAACTTTTGAATCTTTTTACTAAGAAACTTCAACCTGTTTGCTACGACGGATTCGAGCCTTCTGGGCGAATGCACATCGCTCAGGTACACTTAGGGCTCACGGATTTCCTATTCCGTGGAATAGAACTAAAAATGAATCGTAAGATGTCAAATTTAGTAGAATATATGTCTAGTATACGTCGTCTCATGGAATAACAAGGAATAGCTATTCCATGTTATATACAGAAACTAAGAGAAGCTATTCTGTGTGTCGAAGACATATACTCTACTAAATTTAACATCTTTCCATTCATTTTTAATTCTATTCCATTCCACGTAACTGTAATTCCGCGAACCAAACTCCACCTTACTCTTTTTATTGTGATTCCGCTGCCAATGTTGAAATGAAAGAATTTGATTGCGATCCCTCTTTTTTCCGTTCACAGGGAGTAATGAAGGCAATAAATGTGAACAAAATGACAGCTGCTGGTTGCAAAGTGAAGATTTGGATTGCTGATTGGTTTGCTCAGCTTAACAACAAAATGGGGGGTGACTTGAAGAAGATTCAAACGGTTGGGCGCTATTTGATTGAGATATGGAAGGCAGTTGGTATGGATCTCGAGGGTGATAAAGTGGAATTCCTGTGGTCTTCTGAAGAAATCAACGCTAGGGCATCTGAATACTGGCCTCTTGTTATGGATATAGCTCGTAGGAACAAGCTTCCTAGGATAATGAGGTACCAGTGTAGTTTTGAAAATTTCCAACTTCTGAGAATTGTGGAATCATATGTAGCTGTAGCCTAAGAAAAATGATTGCACCACCCTTTTTATTACTTGTAGGTGTTGTCAGATAATGGGTCGTAGTGAGCAAGATGAGTTGACAGCAGCCCAAATTCTTTATCCTTGCATGCAGTGTGCGGATATATTTTTTCTCAAGGTACTTTTTTTTTATTCTGACTTCAATAATCTTACTGCTCAGCTGACAATGTGATAAATGTATTGGATACCTTGAGCAGTTCTAGTTTCCCCCTCTTATCATATATTTTGAAAGAAGCAGGTCAGCTGAAGTTTTGAGATTTCCTTGTAATCTGTTTCAATATATTAAACTAAACCACGATTAAGTAACACTTTCTTCATGAACAAAAAGAAACCAGACATGCATAGAAAACATTGTGCTGTCTGTATCAAGTTGGTTAGAGTTGGGCACCGGTTTATGAGTAAAGCATATATAATAGTTATAGTTACGTTTTATGAATTTTTATATCTCTAATATTTAGGTGAAGTTTTTATATTATTGCACCTTTTTTGGTTTTGGGCGTGCACTTTATTTGGGCTTAGGCGACAAGCGAGCCCACATCGCATTGAGTACGCCATGTGCCTTTGACTACTACGCTTGAGTGCATTCTAAGCTGCAATTCTGTTATAAGCAATCCACTACTTTGGATTTCAACTTCTTGTTTCCCCTTCTTTATGCTTGTAAAATGGTCTGAGTTCAGCTCAAATTTAGGTAAGAATTAGAGGGAGAATTATTTGCTACACTATAAATTATTGTCGCTGACTTTGCTGATTACTAAGTATGTGATACCATTAGTTATGTGCTTAATATGACCTGGATCAGTTATCAATTTGTCATTATTTGATTAAAAAATATGAAAAATGCCTTAGTGAGAGCATATATGAATTATCTGTATGTATTTGTGCATTCATATATTTTCTAAGCACCTCGTACTTTGCTTTTGGATACTGTTGTGTATGTTATGGAACATTATGAGTTTTATGGAATTTTGATGTATTGTTAATCTTTTTGATTGTTCGCGTTTAACAGGCTGACATCTGTCAGTTGGGCATGGATCAGCGGAAAGTGAATGTACTTGCTAGGGAGTACTGTGATGACATCAAGATGAAAAACAAACCCATTATTTTATCTCATCGTAATTGCAAAACTCCCTTATTGAACATATATGTCTATTGTTTTCCTTTTAATCCTAGATTTCTGACTCGAGCTTTTGTAAACGCAGACATGTTACCAGGTTTACAGCAAGGGCAAGAAAAGATGTCAAAAAGTGATCCATCGTCCTCTATCTATATGGAGGATGAAGAGGTTCGTTTTTCGTTTTGTACAATTTAAAATCACATGTCCAAAAATATCAGGCCTTCCTGATATGCATATTTCTTTTCAACTATTTAATTTTGAATATTGGTATTTTAGGCTGAAGTAAACGTGAAGATAAAAAAGGCATACTGTCCTCCAAATGTTGTTGAAGGAAACCCTTGTCTCGAGTATATAAAATTCATTATCTTCCCATGGTTTAATGAATTCAAAGTGGAGCGAAGCGAAGACAATGGTGGAGACAGGTATTTGTTTCAGTCTCATAATCTAGAATTTTGCTCGCAATCATTATCATGATGTATTTACATTCTTTTACAAAATAGGATCTTTACAAGTTTTGAAGAACTTGTGGCTGAATATGCAAGTGGTAATTTGCATCCTGCTGATCTGAAACCTGCCTTATCTAAAGCGCTGAACAAAATACTGCAGGTACGTCTATGTTGGATTGTAGCATAAAATTGACATAATTGATTCCAAGATTTATGTAAAGTTGAAAAGATGTATTATCTGATAAATATTAGCAGTTAAATAAACTGGGAACAGTTGCCTTGTTGGGAAAAGTTCTCTCTTTTCTAAAGTGCTATCGCCTCTGGTCCTTTGATTGGAACAAACCCTGTTATGTATACTCGTGTTTAGTTTATAACTCTCGTCGCCTTATCGTGGTTAGCATTTCCTCATTATGCACATGTAAATGGAATCTTCTTAGATGTTTCTTCCCAATTATAACTAATACCGAACTGTTTCAGAAGACAGAATGGAGATTTTAGCTTTTTCTTTGTGGTGTATTCATTATGCATATGTGTTTTCTTATGTTTATTGGCGTCCTCCTTCAACCATTAAATCATGCTCTTATTTTATTAGGCTTAATGCACCATTAGCTACCTGAACTTGTCCCCAGAAACCCGCTGCCTCCCTGAACTTTCAAAGTGACCCCGTAGCTCCCTCGACTAATAAAAAATTGCACCACTTTGCTCCATGAATGCCACATGTCAGCTTTTGTTGGTTTGACTTTTCGAAGATGTCATTTTTAAGATTTTTTCTCTCCAATCAAAAGCTAACACATGGCGTTTTGGGAGCAAAGTGGTGAACTTTTTGAAAGTTGAGAGAGCTACGAGGTCACTTTGAAAGTTCAGGGAGGCAACGGGTTTTGGGGGATGAGTTCGGGTAGCTAATAATACATTAAGCCTATTTTTTTTATTAACGGTATGTATTTTAAGTGTTATATGATATGTTGAGATTGCTTCCTCTTCACTTTTTAGTCATTTCATATGGTATGATTTTCAAGAATTAGTGGGCGATGAATCATTGACTTGCTCATATCTCTAATTCTGCAATGAGAAAGCTGGTTAAGTTGTATCTTTGGTGTATTTATAGCAGCCATAAAAATATTCATGTACCATACTGCTTAAAAGGAACAAAGCGAGTTTGTTATATGCTCTGCTATTGAATTAGTTGTGTTTTATCTTTTCTTTTTGGCTTAGATTTGGTGTAATCCTGTGACGATTTGTGTTTGCTTGCATTCTAATGCAATACTTTATAACTACTGCAGCCTGTACGTGATCATTTCAAAAATGATGCTAATGCTAAAGATCTGTTGAAAAGGGTTAAGGTATGTGGCTATGTGCTATGCTTTGTTACTTCGTCCAATTAAGATTTGATTGAGTTTAGATTGCAAATCGGTGTTTTTAATCTGGTCGATTTATGGTTATGCTTTTGCAAGGAGATCAGGCTTCTTTAGTAATTTGATTAGATTCGGAATGACTTAAGTCAGATTAAGGAAACAAGTCCAATACATTTTTAACTAGATCAGGTTATAAATATTGGAGGCATAATGCATCATTAGCTACCTGAACTTCTCCTCAAAAACCTGCTGCCTCCCTGAACTTTCAAAGTGACCCCGTAGCTCCCTCAACTTTCAAAAAGTGCACCACTTTGCTCCCCGAATACCACGTGTCAGCTCCAGGCTGGTTTGACTTTTCAAAAATGTGATTTTGAAGATTTTTAAACTCTCCAATCAGAAGCTAACACTTGGCGTCCAGGGAGGAAAGTGGTGCACTTTTGAAAGTTGAGAGAGCTACGGGGTCACTTTCAAAGTTCAAGGAGGCGGTAGGTTTTTGGAGACAAATTCAGGTAGCTACTGATGCATTAAGCCTATATTGAATTTAATAAAAGTAGAGTTAAATTCAAAATATGCTTGTTTTTTTGTATTTATATTTTACATACTACAACGGTTGTCTTAAGAACATGGTAAGATAGAACATCTGGGGTTACTTTTCAGAAGTTTTCCATGGATGCTCAACTAAAGAAGAGGCAATGGATATATAAGTTGATAAAGGCTTCTTTGTGTTGTGCAATGCAGGGTTATAGAATAACCAGATGATTTGGCTGAGCTGGTTCGTCTGTGTTATTCGGCTCGGGGTCTTAAGCCGCGAAGCTACAACGGTATTTAATTTTACAAAATTGAGCTGGAATTTAGCTTTTGATTTCACAGGTGAAAGCAGCTGTAAAACCAATTTGAAATACATTTCATTTCATTACTGTATTATTGTTGATGCAATCTAAAACTCAGTATTGTTAATGCACGTTTTACCTTTGGTAGGCTTATACGGATTGACTGTTTTCTCTTATGAATGATATGTGTGCACTTGTTAATTTAATGTTTTCTGAAGTCAATTTGTTTTAAGGCTGAAATTAATTGAATCGAACTGAACTGAACTTGTATGTACATCAGATAATTCAGCTGGGTACTTCTCTTATTGAGGCATACATGAATATTTGTTTTGTCAAAGTAAGTTAGAACTATAATTATATAAATCTCTTAAAAAATCAGTGCTCATGAAAAATAAATAAATAGGTAAATAAGCTAATGGCAATATTTTATATTTAAGGTTCCGTTTATTTGTAAGAAAATAATATGTAAAGAAAAATTTTATGTTAAGGGGAAGTATTTTACTGGAAAATAAAATATGATACAGGCTCTTGCATTAGGTTTTCCTTTTACACATTATTTTCAGGTTGGAAAAGTTAATTCCCACATCCTCAGTAAAAATTCTATAAATAGGAAAAGCTTCATCATTATTAATCCATGTCCTTCGTTTTTAAAAAAAAAAAGAATTACTTTGTTGAGCTTACAATAATAATAAAAGAAAATTTATTTCATCTTACTCGAATTTGTGATCATCAAGATCATAATTTTTATAAGCTCAACCACTAAACTAAATTTTTATCATGAGTCACGCGTGTTTACAATATATTATTTTTGTTTCCAAATTGTTATTTCTACTCAATTCCCCACATATGTTTGTTTTTTTCTTTGTTTACCTCACCAATTTCTTTCTTGCTTTCCACTTTTCATCTCGTACAAATGAGATGCTTTAAAAAAATCGATGCTTTTTTACATGGAGCCGAAAATATGAAACAATCTGCTTAAATAGATGGCATAAGAACACATGTCATCAATTGAGAGTAAGGTCTTCTAAATACTTGAGCTCCCATTATAATTATTTAATTAAATTTTTTAAAATTAAAAATTAATAAATTAGCTTTAATACAATCTAATAATTTCCCACGAAATGGGCACAAGTATAAGAAAAAAATTTCCACTCTCACCAACTGCTCGAATTAATTTATTAAATGCACGCTCCATTTTGAAAGGCTGAAACTAAATATTCGCACCAGGTGACATCCACTCAGAATCGAGCGTTATATTCACGCTCCCAATAGAGCGGGTGCAAAATTAAAAAAAACACTTCTTCAAAAATTCTAACGCCCTCGCGCAAAAACAACCAAACCCTAACTAAAACGGGCAAATAATACACTCTTTACAGTTTACATCATTTTCCCCATCACTGAAACAATTGTGAACCCTAATTCGCTTCAATTTCATAATTTATCCTCCCCATGGTTTCATTCTAGCTTTTTACAATAACCTCATTGTGACTTTGCTATGTCCGGCGATCGCCGGGATGCTCCTCCGGCAGCCGGAGACGGCAAGGGGAATGGAAATGGAAACGGAGTTGTGGCAGCTGGGGAGTCCGGGAAGCAAGGTGGTGGTCCGGTTCTGACGCCGAGCCAGAGGCTTAGGCTGAACCCTAACAAGGATCATAAGCCGGAGACCTATGAGGATCTGCAATTGGATTTTACTCCGTCTGTTTTTAGTTCTCTGGAGCGGTATTTGCCGCCGAATATGCTTGGTGTGAGCAGGGATGATAAGGTGAAGTTCATGAGGGAAATTCTGTTGAAGTACTTGCCTCATGGAGAGCGAACCAGAGTATGTTTCTCTATGATTTTTTTTAATTTCTGTTACAAATGAGGCTGCATTTCTTAATTCGAGTGGTAAAGGAGACTGAATTGCATTTTTGTTTGCTTTTTCCCCCTGAGAAGAGTGATAATTGGCTTCGATTACTTGAAAACGAGACTAGAAATTCAAAATTCTCTGTTGCTTGAAAAAATGGACTCCCAGAGGTTTCTTGCGTTCACTCAGCTTCAATACTACTCTGTGGTTCCGTGGAATTTTTTATCGGTTCATTATTTAAGATGATAGTAGCGAAAGATCTTAAGGTAGTTTATAGGCTTAAGTGCTTAATGATGGTTACTATATTCTCCACTTCCTTTGATTTTATTCATTCTACTGATCTGAAGATTAGTTGATTAGAATTTGAAATCAAGGATTTTAGCTCTTTAGTAAAATTTCTTTTATCATTTGTGGTTTGCATTTGCTGAAACTGTATTAAGTTGTGCTAGTTAATTTAACAAATTATATATAACAATAATTAATTGCTTTTGCCCCAATAGAGCGTCAAAATCTAATCAAGAAGCAGCGTTTTTTCCATCTTTTTTCCAATCAGTTGTTAGATGCTACTGTATTAATTATTGTAACATTTGGATTTATTCTCAATGATATTGGAGAATACCGATCCACAATGAGTTCATCATTATTTCCTTTTCTCTATGTAAATTCTCAGTTTATCATATGAAATTGTCAGTGTGGCTTTTTGTTCCCTGATCTGTGTCTTTCAGTTCCTTCTTAAGTCAATCAAAATTCAAGGGTTGGGTTTTTCGCTGCTTGCTAGTGACAATCTATGTTACTTAGAATAGAGAGGAAATTAATGAGATATTTCGTCGAGCTCAATTGTAGACAGTTGGCTTTCTGTCTTTTTTCAGGGAAAAATGGGCTCTAAGTATTTGTGTATAGGAAAAACTATTCAAGAGATGAACATCAAAGTTTTGGGGGCTGATGTACTTGTTGTTTCCATACAATTATGAAAATAGTCTTGCAAATTGTATTTGGTTTGGGTGTTTGATAGAATATTGTCTTATTTGGTCCTCTTATATAGTTTTGGGGTATCTAGATTAAATTACTTATTTTAAATTAAAATGATTATCTAAAAGAACAAATACATAGTTTTGTTGTAATAAATTAATTCATATTCTTGCAAGAATCGCATTCAGATAATTCATGTAGCTCGGAGCATTAAGATATTGGCGAATTTGACCATTGATGGCAAATTTATTGTACAATGCAATATTTGTAGATCACAGTTTTTCATTGAACTAAACAAAGGCTTTTTTAAAAAAGTTATTATCAGTTGGACATATTTAATTAGATTTTTAGAGGGATTAATTGGCAAGTAATGATATTCTACAACTTCAATTGAAACTATAATAGATGTATTTTTTGGATTATTATATTTATTTTTTTATAGATCTTCCCTTAATTTTTGCACACACATTGACAAATGGAAGAAATGGATGCTAATGTGGTATAATATTGAGTGTGTCATGTATTGTTTGTTCTTGATGCCGTTTATTAGGTTCAGAGACACAGGGAATACCGGCAGAAGATCATATCAAATTACCAGGTATAAGACATTAGATATTTTTGCTTTATTTGGCACGTGTAATTGCTTTTCTCTTTCTTGTACTTAATAGCTTATTTGATGACGCTAATCCTTTTTCCAGCTCTTTCAAAATGAGGATGAATATCTTGGTTGTTTTGGTAGATTTATGATCTTGGAGACTTTCCTATTTTATTTCTTGTGTATTGTAATTACAACTTGGATTCCCTGCACATGCCTCTTTTCTCATGAAAGCAAAAGACAATTTCATGAAAATGAAATCATGCTTGCACCTTTTTTTTCAGCTGATATATTGCATTTGATCTGTTGTGGATTTCCTATTGTTAATCTTTTGATTTATTTAATTTTGATGGTACATGCAACATATTGGTAACTGGTTCGGACAACATACTCAAACTAGTACAATTTTCCTGAACCTATTTCAGTTCGTCTGTTGAATTGTTTGGTTAGAAAAATTTACAGAAAAATTGATAATTTTATATACTGAAACCATGTAGGGATTGTTAAAGTGAGCATTTTTTAGGTAACCAAATTGAACTGGAACTCAACATAATTTAAACTAAACGATATAATTCATTGGTTTGGGTGTGTTACAAAGTCATATAATTAGTCTCTCGAAAGAGTGAAACTTGGAAGTTTTTATCTTCTTCAAATGTATTTTTCCACCAATTGATATCCACCTTATAGATGTACATATGAGTTTTGCAGCCTTTGCACAGGGAGTTGTATGCAATGCACCCTACAACCTTCTTTGTCCCTTCGTTCATAAAGGCAGTCGGTGATAACACAGAAGAAAGCTTTAGAAGTATAATGTCTGAACCTTCTCCGGGTGTATTTTCATTTGATATGCTTCAGCCTCACTTCTGTAACCTACTACTATCAGAGGTATTTGTCTACTTTTTTCACATTGTGGTGCTATTGCATTTTTTTACTATCTTGTTTTGATAGGTCAATAAACTAGAATATCCTATCTTCGTGCAGTCCATCAGTTATTGCATCAAATTTAAATTTAGACGTTGGTATGTATAACAAATTTGACCATAACAGTAAAACTGGAAAAACGAGATTTTTAGGCTTAGTCACCCATTTTCAATCTACTTGTGTGGTTAAAGTTTGGATAAGGTCATCACACTTCACTTTATTTAATATTTACACTGATTTTTTACGTTGTTTTTGTATGAGAATTAATGCCAGCACTTTGTAGGTTTTTAAGTTATTTTGGACTAATGATAAAGTAAGAAATTACTTAAAACCTGCTCTCTGTATTTGCAGAGTTTATTGTTATTATTTTACATTGGTGAAGCCACAGTTGACATTTTAATCCGGACAGCATAAGATTTTAATTAATACCCTTTTTGCTCGCCCTTTTCATTTTCACTCTCCATTGACCTCAATCATCTCCATTGGTGTTCCCCATTGAACTGCAAACAAATAATAAATGAAATGTCTTGGATAGTATTGATCAAATTAACAGATTTGAAACTGACAAGTGCACAGAGTTTTACTTGTTTTATAATTAGATCAACTGATGTCTAACTGTCTATGATTTATGTTTTCTCATGTTTATTTGATTTCCTAGGTTGAAAATTTTGAGAAGTGGGTTAATGATGCAAAATTTCGCATCATGCGGCCTAATACAATGAATAAGTATGGTGCTGTCCTTGATGACTTTGGTCTTGAAACCATGCTTGACAAGCTTATGGATGGTTTCATACGTCCTATTTCTAAAGGTGAGCACCTGTACTATTTACATTGTTTAGGTGGGTACGAAATGCGTATGGTTATTCATTTTATTTTCCTTCAATGCAGTTTTCTTCCCTGAAGTTGGTGGATCAACTTTGGATTCTCATCATGGTTTTGTTGTTGAATATGGTAAAGATAGGGATGTTGACTTGGGTGAGTTCTTTTTTCTTTCATTTTAGCTGAAAACTGTTATTTTTTTTCGTTCATCTTTTGGGGAAAAGTTGTTGCCTTTTCATCTCTGGTGTTTTTATAGCTTGTATGTTGTATGGATCAATTTGTGACATTGACATAGAAACCCAAAGCATGAGAATATTTGCATTTGTGATATGTGCCTAGGAACCCCACTGAATACATTGTGCGTGTCTTGAGAAATCCTTTGAAGCCATTCTGCTATAAATGTGAAGTCGTAGATTTGTGGTTATGTATGTGGCTATCTTATTTACTCCTCATCCTCAAAAACATAAAATTTGCACAAATATCAGTCCTTGCATTTTGAAACTTCAATGTATACTATAATTTAGAATTGTAATTTCTATTTTGATGCATGGGTTATCAGAATTTAAACGACTTTGATCTCTTACTAGCATACAATATTATGAAGAATAATACCAGGATGATTAGCTAATTCTGATATAACCTAGAGTGAATTAATTGTCTATGAGCTTAACTTTTATCCATATAAGATTTATATTTATATAGAAGATTTGATTTTCACGTTCGCCCCATTTTGTCATGCCCCGTTTGCCTGTTACCCCATTCATTAAAGCCAGTTGTTTTAGTAGCTAGGATGCCGTAAATAAAAATTCTAAAAGCCGACAGCTAGACTTGAAATTTTGCATGCAAGATATATTTTTTGTTATTTTGTAAGAAAGGAATTTCCACAAATACGATTCCTTAATCATAAGAATTTTAGCACTGTAACAGTGTAATTAGAGAAAGAGCAGTATTTAGTGATTATATGATAGTAAGTTCGCTAGGTATCTCTGCAGCATTAGTAGCATAATCTGCTGGCTTGTCTACCTACCTATATGAAGCAAGGAAATATATCTGAAGGATATGTTGGAATGAGTTACAAGGTATGCCTGGTTGGCTGGATTAAGGCGTCAGTGACATTTATCTTAGTGATTGAAGTCAGTGTCCTGGTCCTTAGTGATAATTGCAACTCAAAAGTTAATTGAAGCTTTTCGTGATATTTTGAGTTCAGTTTTGTAATGTTCTCTTCAATCATTGAAAGTGTGAATATTTTTCATGATGTATTTTCTACTTCCTGCACCTGGATTTCATACATCACAGTAAAAAGTGTTGCTGTGCCAAAACTATGGAAGAGTGTAAATATTTATATGTTGAAAGTTTGGTGGTACAAGCGTACTGCTTGTAAAATGTCTCCCCATTCTCTGCCAGCGTAAATTTATGATTTTGTTCATAGAATAGACATACTTGATAATTATTATTCTCTTACTCTACCAAACCATAGAATCTAACTATATAAATGATTTTACATGTGTAGGCTTTCATGTGGATGACTCTGAGGTAACTTTGAATGTTTGCTTGGGTAAGCAATTTTCTGGTGGAGAATTGTTCTTCCGGGGCATACGATGCGATAAACATGTAAATACTGGAAGTCAGCCTGAGGTATGTAGTCGTGTAGATGGAGCAATTCTCAAGTAGACATAGCTTATACTCAAGTACATTACAAGATTACCTCCTCTAAAAACAGATATGCTGCATTGCTGCTGTGTTTAGAACTATACGAGCAGTGACTTTAATATCAATTGTTAGTATTAGTGTGAGTTAAACGTCTTCTTTACTCTACTTGATAGAATGCACATGCTGTGTCTAATTTGTATAATTGGAAATTCTTTGTAATATGTAATTTTTGGAATGAAAGGTCAGATAATCTCTTACAAAATGCCTTACTACAAATGTGTATATGATGGTCTCATGACATACTTCCCCTTGAACTTTTTTAACCTTGTGTTATCAAGAATATGAACAAAGGAATTGTTGTTTCAAAATGCATTTTCTGGAAAAACTTGTTTAGTTCAGCCATCATAATAAAGTAGTGTTTTTCACTGTCGTTAGAGTCATTATTACTAGTGTGCCTATTGACTATCGGGTACAACTGCTAGTTTTAAAATATATTTATCCAGGGCCTTATTTTTTCTCATCAATAGCTTTTCCTTTTCATGCATGATTTGCATTATTGCTATTCAATATTTGTGAGTTATTTCACGTGACAGGAAATCTTTGATTATTCTCATGAACCTGGGAAAGCTGTGCTTCATCGTGGACGCCACAGGCATGGTGCTAGAGCCACAACATCTGGCCACAGGATCAATCTACTTCTTTGGTGTAGAAGGTATTTGTATATTTATGTTTGCCAGGCACTAAGGCCATATGCTTTATTGAACTTTTTGTGTTATTGTATTGCAAGAAATTATTTGTTCTCCGATTTCAAATTATGTTGTAAAGCCAGAATTGTGAATATTCAAACACAATTATTCTTGTTAAGCATCCATCAATTTGATTATTGCATTATCATTCCATGTCAAACTTGTAGTGCTTTGAAAGTTGCTTGCTAATCCTGGTCAATATTTGTGGAGAGTACTTGGTTTCACATTTGTGGAGGATTGTACTTTGTTTTTTACATATTTGATTTACATTGTGGAACTGCAATTCAGAGCCGCTTCCTTGTATCTTGTGGCCATATTATTTTTTTCTCTCAAAATTTTAATAAGCTTTTTCATTGTGGGTTTTTCATGAATATTCGATTTCAAAATCAAGGCTTTGTACATGAATTATTGTTGTTGATTTGCAGTTCAGTATTTAGAGAGATGAAGAAATATCAAAAGGAATTCTCTACTTGGTGTGGAGAGTGCATGCGTGAAAAGAAAGAAAGGCAACGGGCATCTATTGCTGTCACGAAATCGGTACGTTTTCACTTTAGTCCTCTTTCTTGTGTACTTGCTCTGGCTAGTTTAAGATGTTTTTATGAGCAAGAGCTTTTAACCTTGGATTAGTTCTTGGCACTTCACTTTGCCCCGATATTAATGTGTATCATAACAGTCATTTTTTTCATCCACTATCTATGAAGCACAGAAACTCCCGTGAAATGCCATTTCAGCTTTCGGAAAACGGAAACTCTCGGAAACCCCTACGAGAAGTTTCTGGGGCAGTTTCCGCAGTTAAAGAAAGTTGGAAACTCGTTTCTTCAAATTCCGAAAACCGTTTCCTAGAAATCCCTTCAACTCTATGACTCAATTGTGGTTCATTCCTAAACTAAACTTTTGATGCATTTATTGTGTAAGTCCATGTATATATATATATATATATATATATATATATATATATATATATATATTATTACGATTTTTCAAATTCTTTGTGACCTTAATGAGATGAATATGATTTGATAGGTGTCTATTTATAAATATTTACAGTGGAATTTTTTTATAACTAGTAAATATTTTTAAGTGTAGAATATTTTAGTATTTCATTATTTTATAAAAGAATGAATTTATATTCATGGAAATTTTATATTTTTTATATTTGTACATATGCCCCTATATTTTTATTATTTACACGTTTCCAACCATATATTTTTTAAAAATGGCGTTTTCCGTGTCTGTTTCCGTTCCCCTTTCCGTGCTACCTAGCCTGCTATAGTAGAAAATGAATTTAGGAGATGTGTGGAAATATGACCAAAGTATGAAAGCGTTAACCGGGATTCGTAGTTTAAAATTAAAGTTAAAAGGGAAAAATAAAAGAACATATTAATATATCTTGACGGGTCAATGGTCATTGTAATCTTGAAATGGTTAACCACTTATCAGCCATTTATTGTTGGGGCTAAATTAAGAAATTGCAAATGAGAGGTCTGTTGTTGACATTTGGGCTATAGAGGCCTTAACTTAAATTTTATAGTCTACAAGTTTTATTCTGCCTTGTGCAATGTTATGTTCTATAAAACAACACCACCATTATAGAAAGGTTGTTTCCAATTGACACTTGGAGTTGCAAGCAGCTACCCGCAACTTCACAATAAAAGGTCAGACATTTTAATGAGTTATTTTGCTTTAGTCCGTTATAATCTAAAGCCAAAGAACGATGAATCTTTGGCCCCATCGAAATAATAGAAAACGCAATGTTATGTTCTATATTACATTTAATTTTTTAACTGTGTACTGCAGACTAGAATAACTGAAATAGAAACATGCAAGTAAACTACTTAGTACTTGACTCTGCACATAATATTCCCATTGATCACCTGTATCACGAGCAGCCGTTTCCTTGATTTCGTTTTTGGGTTGTCATTGTTCCATCTCTCATCTTCCGTTGAATAACTGACACACATTGCTCTACTAATCTGCTAAAATTGATCAGTGAACTGATTTTTCTGTAGGAATTGCTGAAGAGAGACAGTGAACCCACAGGTTGAGGTAATTACAGAACGATGTTCGAGGGTGCTTGTAAAATTATGTAGCCCTAGACACTGCAATGACATACATAGCACTGGTAATTTAGCCGATCCAAGTTCGCGTTTTGACATCTTTTGAGCATCACATGTATGTGTAAATTGATTCACAGTTTTATTAGTAGCAGTAAGTCTTGTAGAAAGATTTAGCACTCTAGTTAGCATTATGCTTGGGGGTATTCAGCCATGCCAATCCACATTTGCATTGTCAATAATTTCTGTCCCTTGTAATTTCTGTCCTAGTCTTTATTGAAGTTCTTTTCTACTTGTTTTGAAAGTGAACGAAGGGCCTCATCCTCGAGTTGACCCCACCAGTGTTATAAAACCGTACCGTACCAGCTGGTTCAACTGGCAGCCATGGCTACGGTACGGTTTAACTTAAATATTATTTTTTAAAAAATGAGTATGCGACACTCGGAAGCGTTGCAAAAGACCCGTAAAGCAATGCAATGACTTAGATAGCGTTGCAAAATAACTAGTTGCAAAAGACTTGTATAATGTCTGGTAAAACAACTAATTGTATCGGTAATACCGCATACTAAAATCTTTACCGGTATGGTGTCTGGTACGGCTGTAATAACATTGGACCCCACATATGGTCCTTTTTCAGTGCAGTAATTGCTTCTGTTTTTTTTAAGTAATGACATTTGATTCAGTAAAAAATAGGTTATTATCTATGTAGCACGGAAACGGATACGGAAACTGGGAAACGTCATTTCTAAAAAATATAGGCTTGAAAATTGTGGGGAAACGAATACAGAAACGGATAGGAAGCGGAAACGGAAACGGTGAAATGGCATGTAATGTGCTATTATTTACAATTAACATACAAAACTAAATACACCCAGAAATCTTTTATCTTAAATAAACGTAGAATGAGGGTATTGTTGTTGAAACTTAATATAAAACATATAATTCGTCTGTAAATTTTCCTGTATTGATGTAATTTTCTTGATAGATATCCAACATTTTAGAAATTGAATTTCTAACTTTTCCATTTGAAAATAGAAGGTTAATGAACTCAATACTTTGAAGATTTTTTTTTTCAATTGTTTAAGAATGAATTCCAACAAAAATATTGCAATTATTTGGGGAAATGAATTAATTGAAAATCCAAAAGTGAGATTTGATCTGACTAGAAAGTAACCATGTAACTGCTACTTTGTAAGAAACATGTGACTATAGAAAGTGCACTAGAACAAAATTCTTGTTTGTGTGTGCTAATTGTTTCTCTACCTATATTTTAATTTGTAGTTGTCACCTCTGTTTTAAAACTCCCAGTCTAGCTCCGTTTAGTCTTGTCTAGGCGTTATTTTGAGGCTCGCCATCCGAATTTTTATTTCTCGGACGCTATCAGGCGTTGGACTGACATATTACCGCCTAGGCACCGTCTAGTCCGATTTTTTCCGTCTGGGCACCACCTAGCCCAATTTTCCCCCCAATTTTTAAGATATCTATAATATAAATATAGTTCAATTTTTTCAATTCAAAAAAGGTAGCACGGTTGGTATAACTAATGGACAATAAAATATTTTCACCATACAATTTTCATTTTAAATCTCAAACCGAGAAATAGTATGCTATAAATCACAAAAAAAATTAATGAGGATATTTATTTTAAGGAATTGATTTTAATGTTGATGTATTTTTACGTAAAAATTAACTAAGACTTATGTTTTTATATACTAAACTATGTTTTTTTAAAATATTATTGTATTATAATTTATTTTTTAGTTGAATTTATACTTTTATCTTTTAATAATTATAAAAAATAAAAATTTACAAATCCGCCTAGGCTCCATTCAAACTCCACCTAAATATTTAAAGCCTCAACCCTTCAACTATCATCTAAAACTTTTTAAAACAAAATACCTATAATATTATATATGAAATTAGACATTATAACACTACAACAATGTGAAAAATAGCCGCTTTTATTAAATAGCCGCTTTAATAGTTTTAAATTAAGAAAACGTCAATCATGTAAAAAAATCTATCAAACAAACAATAACAACTACAGTGATGAGTAAAAACTAAATTAGTACTCCATCAATTTTCTATTAAATGTTGTTTTAGGTAAATTTATCAATACTAAAATAATGTTATTAAGACAATAAAAGTATCATTATACTCTCATTTACAATATTACATTAATAATAATAAAATATAAAAAAATATTAATATTCAAATAATTACATTGAGTTCAAAAACAACACTCAATCAAAAAAATTGATTTGGCTAAGAAAACAACACTTAATAACAAAGGCTATTGAACCAAATAAGATTCTTATAATATTAATGTTGCTTTTTATGGAAAATATAATATTCACTTTGTCAAAAAAAATCAGTAATTATAGAAAATTCCTTTATTTTATATTTTATAATTACATTTTAATTCAAACAAACTTTCCATACAAAATTTATGAGAAGGAATAAAATCAATTAATAATTAAACCAATTAAAATATTAGGGTTTTGATTGTTAAATTGAAGGATTTAAGAAAACAAAATGCATAGTAATAAAAACGTATATATAAGGTATATAGTTTAATAATATATATAAATTAGGTATAATTTTAATTTGAATGGCTTTTTTTGATTAGAAAACTGGTTTAGTAAGCATGCTTTTGTCTGAAAAATGGGTTTATTAAGCTAATTTTCAGACATGCCTAGTAAGCCCGTTTTCAGATTGCGCGGCAGTCGAGGCAGCCTCGACTGCAACGTGAAGCAACCGGTCTCACCTTTTGAATATGAGGTGAATTTATTTCACCCATATTCCCAAATCCCCACCCACCCCTTTTAACACTTCCACTAAAATTTCATTCTATATTCAATTTTTTTCTTTCAGTCTACATGCATTTCAACTTCTTCATTTTCATTTCAAAAAATTCAATCCTCTCACTTTTAATCTACAAAATTTTACACTACAACTAAAGCATTAATATGTTCATATTTTTTATTTACACTAAAACTATAACTAATTTCCTTTCTTTTGTAAAAGTATAACTAAAACTAAAATCATACTAAATATAAAACTAAACTTAGACTAAGACTAGAGCATTATTATATTCATATTTTGAATTTCACTAAAACTAGTGCTAATTTCTTTTTTTCTTACACTAAAAATAAAACTACACCTAAAATCATACTAAAACTAAAACAAAATATGTAATTAAATGAAACAAAAAATTTAACTTATACTAACATTAAAACTAAAGCAATAATATGTTCATATTTTAAGTCTTATTTCTCTTTCTTGTAAAAATAAAAATATAATTTAAAGTTAAGTAAAAATATGTTTATATATGCATATAACTATAATTTAACTATAAGACTCAAATTTTCATAATAAATTAAGAGGATTAGATTGCATACCTCTGTTTTTAAGTTGTTTAAATCCCGTAGAAAATGAAAAAAAAAATTAACTACTATAAGTTCAAAAATATCATTTATAACATTAAATTCATTAAATAAAAAATTATAAACAAATTTAACAACTATTATTACCTTTAATTTATTTTCTAAAAGTAAAATTTTATAGATTAAGAGTGAGAGTGGATTGAATTTTTTAAAATGAGAATGAAAAAATTGAAATGTATGTGAGATTGAAAGAAAAAACTGAACTAGAGATATTACTAAAAGTGTTAAATGGATGGGTGGGGGGTTGAGGAATATAGGTGAAATAAATTCATCCATATTTAAAAAGTTGAGACCGGTTGCTTCATGCGGTAGTCGAGGCTGTCTTGACTGTCACGCCGTTTAAGCCCGTTTACAAACGGTCACTGTAGCTGACATATCATCAGGCGTATCTGAAAATTGACTTAATAAATCCATTTTTACTAAACTAATTTTCTAATGCGAATAAAGTTATCCGAATTAAAGCTATGAAAGATATATTATTAAACAATGTGTCCTGTATATATTTTTTTTGTTACTATGTATTTTTTTTTTTCTTAAATCCTTGAATCGAACTCGAGCTAGACAAAACCAGAGCGTTGCTCGAGTGAGATTGGATTAACAGTAACTTTGCACGAATCCATCATATCCACTACTACATCGAGCCCCTATTCAATACTCCTCGCCTCTTCTCTCTCCTCGCTGGTTTTTCTGCCTTCATCTGAATCCGCCTGGATTATCTTGTCCTCCGTCGCGATTTTCTCCATTCTGCGCCTATCTTCGTCGATCGACATCATCCTTGCCGGAAAAGTCCAATTTCTTATTACTTTCTAAGCGGCAAGCTTCTCATTCCCTCTAGTATCATGAACTATTAGATACTTTATTTCCTTTTTGTTTTGTTTTGTTGTTGTGTGCCTTTTGAGTTCGTATTGATGGGGTTTCATGGGGTACAATCAGTTTCGTTTTATTATATGGGGGTTTTCTGAGATTGGGAGTTTCGGAATTAGGGCTCGATGGAATTGGGAATTTTGGATCATCATCCTGGTTTTTCTGTTTTTGGCTTCATAAAAGGGGAATTTAGTTATAGGCATTTTTTTGTTTTGTCATGGAATTTTTATGTAAAATTTTCAATGGGAAAATTGCAGGAAATTGAGTGGTGGAAAAAGCCTCATGCTTTAGCTGTAGAGAGCAAACCGCAAACCAGAGTAAGTTCGGAAATTTTTGTTGGCATTTTCTCTTGTTTATTCAATTCAACTCTTTGATGATTGATTGTTTCTCGGCACATTTGAATTGAAGAGTTCCTTAGTACACTGTTATATATATCCCAGTTTTAGGTGAATAGCTTTCTAATATTGATATTTTGGTTATTTACAATATAACTGTTGGGAGTGGAGTGGCTCTAAAGTATAGCTGGAAAAAACAACTTTACTGATTTGATTGAACTTCAATAGTTATCAGAAAAATCATTGAATATTAGACTTTTTCAGCTAGCATGTTAATGATTTTAAAAGATTGTTCTTGTCAACTTTCTTTATATGTTTATATATCTTTGCTCTTACCTGCACTTTTCTCTTTTTGGCAATCTCAGTTTGCTGATTTTGGCTAGTTACAAATTGTTTTGGCTCTGCAGTTAAAAATTATCTTCGTTGTAATCCAAGCTTTCTGCTTTGAGTTCCCCAAATCAGGATAGAAGCTTGTGCGTTTAGGCTTTCCATTGCAGTAAGTGGTCATTTGTCATACTTTGTGACTGGATCTGGGAGCTATCACTAACTGGAGCATCTGAGCTACAAGGGGATTTCCTCGGTCTATTTAATTTGATTTCTTTTCTGTTCCCGATTTTGGATTTTCATTCTCTTAAGTTTGAGGTTGCATTGTAGTTCGCCAATTTATTGTAGTTATCATCGCCTAATGCTGTACAATCAACTATTATTTTCTGGTTCTTATTATTTTATTTTTGTTTGTTCTTTTTTTCAATTTTTGTTGAACGCTATCATCAATAAAAGTTCATGTGCGACATCCCCATATATTTAAAGAAAAAAAAAGGAGAGGAAAAAAGCATAAAAACAAAAAAATATTTAAATATTGTGACAAAAATTACTAATGGGGAGCCCAGGTTTAAGTACTAGAAATAATGGGCAGCAGCAACGTCGATTAGGGATTACAGAACCTATATCATTGGGTGGACCAACGGAGTATGATGTGTTGAAAACTCGGGAACTTGAGAAGGTTTTATTTTTGTTTTTTCACTTTTAATTCCGCCACTGTCAAATAGGTTCTCTATAAATGCTGAATTTCCTCTTGTTTGGACATTGTTTAGTGTTTGCAAGATGTTGGGCTGTATGAAAGCAGCGAGGAGGCTTTCATTAGAGAGGAAGTCCTTGGGAGTCTAGATCAGGTTGATACTTCATTTCTGCTCCTTTTTCATGGAGCAATAGCTCATGTTTTGTTATTTTCTTTTTTATGTTTCTGTTTTCAACAGGAACGGCATAGAGCTTTTGTTGTTGTATCTGTTCTTGTAAAGAAGTGTGTTCATGTTTATGAAATAAAATGGACAGATTGTGAAGCATTGGGTAAAAGTGATTAGCCGCACAAAAGGGTTGAATGATCAAGTAGTGGCAGAAGCAAATGCTAAAATTTTCACCTTTGGTTCTTATCGACTAGGGGTATGCTACTAATCTTATCTATCAACATGAAAATTGTTTTGGGGGTGGGGAGATTTCTGTGCTCTACTTTGAGCTAGTTGATTATATCTCTAAGCGTGAATCTTACATATTTATCTTGTATAATGCTGCTCATTATATTTTCTGGTTAAGTTGTCTTTATTGATACTTCTGTTTTTGTTTTCTCCTTCATGATAAGCCATATAATTGTCTGGCATGGTTGAGATTCTTTCAAATTTCATAATTGGTCATATCTCCGTTGATGGAAGAGGCTGTTGATGACATGTTTTAAATGCTGATGTCTTATCTGGGGGTCAGTTGTTTGATGTCCGTTCTTGTCTTCAACAACTTGTACCCTTCTTGTGCTGGTATTGGGTAACATGAAAATGGAATCATTTTTCAGCCTTTAAGTGGAGGCATCTGAACCATCATACATTTGTCTTTCAAAATTTGATTTGGAAGTAATGGACCAACCAGGAGGTTCTGGCTGGCTGGTGTTTATGTTTGTTGGCATTGATTTCATGCATAGTGGGTGAAATAAGCATGCTATTGTTTTACAAACCAGTAACTATGCTGTTTAAATTCAAAGAAAGAAAATGATAAGTAGCTTTAGAAGGACAAGGAAAGAAGAATGAAATCCTTAGTCAAGGAAAGAAGAATGAAATCCTTAGTCAAGGAAAGAATGAAATCCTTAGTTGAGTACTTGCTTAAGGTTTTGTGCTGTATTGCTATGGAAAATTGGTGCAATTCGTGCTGTAACTTGCGAGTCTGTTTATTTTCATCTTATTCTTTTTGTTTGCTTTCTCTTTTTGTATGCTTTTCTTCTGTTAATGAGATTGTTAATGAGTTTCTTAGATTGATCCAGTGTTCCAATGTTTGCATGACCAATCTCTGGTGGTTAGTATTTTTTTTGATTTGCATGAAAACATGTAGAGGAATATTTGCTGTAAATGTGCTGGAGTCAAATGCAGCAATTCTGCTTTTAAAATTTTCCCATGTGATTGTTCCAAACTTTTCTGTATCATGTTTATAGTGAATTTATGGGCATTTCGGTCTCAATATTGCAGTCCATGAAAAAAGATGTATGAATTTGCTGGATTGTCAGTATTTCTTCATATCTTGCATCAAAAGCCCATAATGATTGATAATAGGAACACATGCTTACCCAAATAATTGTTATTGTCAGACATATAATATTGTAACCCTGAAGATACGAGGGTGTTGGTGGTATCTTGCTGCCATATGAATATTCTGCTGGTTTAATTTCTTTTTGACTTTGTCTTTGTGTGAAATGTTTTGTATCTCTTTTCTTTCAGGTGCATGGCCCTGGGGCAGATATAGACACACTATGCGTGGGTCCACGGCATGCCACACGAGAAGTGCGATCAGCTCTTGTCAATTTGTGATGCAGCAAATTTGATTGTCAACAAATTTAACATTTCCTTCTATGTTGGTTGCAGGAAGATTTTTTCGGGGAGCTGTATAGAATGCTTTCGGCGATGCCTGAAGTGACAGAGTTGCATCCTGTGCCTGATGCACATGTTCCAGTGATGAAATTTAAGTTTAAGAGTGTGTCTATAGATCTTCTTTATGCAAAACTCTCCCTTTGGATCATTCCTGAAGTAAGCTGTTGTAACTCAGCATCTGCAAGTTGTATTCATTTTGCGCTAACAGCTGTTTTCTTTTCTTTATTGAATTCTTATTTCATTTGGTAAATGCCATTGGTCTGAACTAGGGATTGCAATGTGTACGACCCGTTACTGGCTGTTAGCCATAGCCATCCTTAGCTAGTTTTTAACATGAGTTTTTGTATTTGAGCACTTTGACTTTCTCTGTCTTTCTAACAGTCATATCTTTTTTTTATCTTGACATTATAGCTGATTGGGGACACTAACCATGATTTTTTGTTTTCTCATAAAGTACTTCGTTTCTTTCTGTGTTGGTCTTCCATGTATGTCTGTTTGTACATGCAAATATTTGGTGTTTGATTTTCCATTTTTTAAATTTACAAATTCTTTATGTTATCATAGATTTTGAATCTTGTTTTATCATATTTTGTTTATATTAATAGAAATTGATGTTTTATATGATAACTTGTTGCAGGACTTAGATATATCACAAGATTCAATACTAGTAAATGCGGATGAACAAACTGTACGTAGTCTTAACGGATGCAGAGTTACTGACCAGATTTTGCGTTTGGTTCCAAATATTCAGGTTATATACACTTCAATTTTTATGTACGTTACGCTTGTCTGATTGGCTTTCACTTTTGTCCCCTGCTCTGTTGCTGATCATTTTCTTTCATAAAATGTAGAATTTTCGGACAACATTACGATGCATGAGATATTGGGCTAAGAGGCGTGGGGTGTATTCAAATGTATGATTCTCTCTATTTTTTAATTTCTTAGTGATATAATTATAATTGCTTCTTCTTGTCTAACATATGTTTTTTCTCTCATTATGTCCAGGTTGCAGGTTTTCTCGGTGGTATAAATTGGGCATTACTTGTTGCTCGCATATGCCAACTTTATCCCAATGCACTTCCCAATATGTTAGTGTCTCGGTTCTTCAGGGTATATACTAAATGGCGATGGCCAAATCCAGTTATGCTTTGTGCTATTGAAGAAGGAACCCTTGGTCTTCAGGTTTGGGATCCTAGAAGATATCCTAAAGATAGGTTTCACTTGATGCCTATCATTACTCCTGCTTACCCATCCATGAATTCTAGCTATAATGTGTCGTCTAGCACTTTGCGCATAATGTTGGAAGAGTTCCAGAGGGGGAATGAGATTTGTGAGGTATGATTATGTTGTTCATTACACAACTTTCTTTTCCTTGAAAATCTGATATACAGATACAGCGTCGGTGCTTCTATGTTTACATTGTTTCTTTCTTCTTGCATACATACATTCACGAATGCCGACTTCTATATTCTTTCTAACTTTAATCTTATCTTAAAAATAAAAAATGAAGTATGATCTTAACTGTAATTTGTTTTGTACGGCTTTAAATTTCCAGAGGTCATGTGCTATTGTTCTGTCTTCACTATCAAGAATCATTTATAGCATAGTTAGTTACGTAGCTGATAGTTTTTTAGCTACTTTAATTGTGGCGAATGTCTTAGCCTAGTGGTTAAGACAGAAGTTGTGACCTCTAGAGGTTTCAGGTTTGAGTCACATTTTGGATGTGGTGGAGTTTTTTCTTTGTTTTTAATGTAAGCGCAATGCAATTTTTATTTTAAAAAGTATAGATGTAAAGAGAGTTTAGAGAAGTGTTTTCATTTTCGCAAAATATGTGAAAGCAGACAAATCATTTATTCACTTTGCTTCTCTTTTATCCTGATAAATGTGTTTCATACTTTCATGCATTTGTTCGCTTTATAGTTGACGTGGTTGGTGTCATCATCATTATCATCATCTTCCTCCTGCTAAGTTGATGGGATTTTTTGGGTTTTGCAGGCAATGGAAGCCTGCAAGGCGGATTGGGATACTCTTTTTGAGCCTTTTTCTTTCTTTGATGCGTACAAGCATTATTTGCAGATAGACATCACTGCAGAAAATGAAGATGATTGGATGAATTGGAAAGGTTGGGTTGAATCTCGTCTCCGTCAGCTTATTTTGAAGGTGAAGATCCATTTTCTTCCATCTTTACGCATTAGATGCTCATTTTTTCTGTTACATTAATACATGGCCAAATGCATCTTTACCCTCTAAACTTGGCCAAAATGGTCTGCTGCCCCCTGAACTTTTCAAAGTTCTCTTATCCCCTTGAACTTGGTGAAAGTACATCAGTTCGCCCCTGAATCACGTGTCAATTTCTGGTTGGTTTGACTTTTCAAAGATATCATTTTTCTGATTTTTTTTCTCTCCAATCAGAAGCGTTCAGGGAAATCTGTATGCATTTTTGCTAAGTTTAGAGAGATAAGAGAAACTTTGAAAAGTTCAGGGGGTAGTAGGCCATTTGGGCCAAGTTTAGGTGGGTAATGATGTATTTAGCCTTAATACATTGTATATTTGCAAACTCATTTGTGTTTTCTATCATGAAAATAGATTGAGAGGTACACTTATGACAAGCTTCAGTGTCATCCACATCCAGGAGAATTCATAGATAAATCAAGACACCTACACTGTTCTTATTTCATGGGCCTGCAGCGTAAGCTAGGGCTCCCTGCAAATGAAGGTGATCAATTCGATATTAGGATGACTGTTGATGAATTTAAACAAGCTGTCAACATGTATACTATGTGGAAACCCGGTATGACGATCTCTGTAACTCACGTAAAACGAAGGAACATACCGAGCTTTGTTTTTCCAGGCGGTGTTCGCCCTTCTCGTCCATCAAAGGCTACTTGGGATAGCAAACGGGTTTCAGCAGAAAAATCATCTGAATCTAAAGGAGTTTCAGATGGATCAGATGAACGAAAGAAAAGAAAGCGGGCAGATGATATTATTGAGAACAATGCGATATATTCCAAGTCCCCGACAGCTACTCCTGTAAGTGCAGAAGCTTCTGAAGGAAGTCCTTCGGTTGGTGGTATGTTGACAGGCAGTGTCATTGCTATGGACGTGAAAACCGAAAATAATCTAATTGATGGCTTTGTAACTCCAATAAACCTAGGAGGGAGTTGTGCTCGAAATGAAGAGCGTAATGGTGCTACTAGTGATGCACCATCTAAGGAAGCTGAGAAGCTAGCAATTGAGAAAATGATGGCTGGTCCATATGATAGCAATCAAGGATTATCGCAAGAACTCGATGAGCTAGAAGGTGACTTTGCATATAGGGATCGAGTCAAAGAAGAATCAATGGTTAATAAAGACAACAGTACTACTCTGGTGTCTCCCCCTGAAAATACAACAGTGACAAAATCAGCCGGTTCTGCAGTAGTATCTGTCAATGGAGTTGGTCCATCCACTTCGACATGCCCCAACGGCAGCCTGGACGAACTTGAGGTTTCTTCTGCTCTGTTTTATGATTTGAATAAATGTGAAGTGAATGGTGTTTTCTTTGTTCGTTTTTAATGTTGGTGTTGGTCTTTTGAAGGGCGGCGAGCTTGTTGCTCCATTGTCTAGCGGTTTCTCATTTCCTGCACCGGTGCCACAGCGGAAACCACTTATCAGGTACTTGGTTCTGAAAATTTTGTACTTTCTTTTGACCCTTTGTTGAATGATTTATTATGGATATGGTTATTTGTTTTCTTATGGTGTTTTTACTTCGATGTGATACAGGTTGAACTTCACTTCTCTAGGTAAAGCCAACAGCAAAAGCTCTTAGAGAGAGAGAGAGAGAGAGATGCTAAGTGTGAGTTGGAGCTTAAGCTAGTGGCAAGAAAATCCTAGTTTTACTGTATTGATACAGTAAATTAAGGGAAAATAAGAATGCCATCCTCCTTATGTAACATCACTCTATCTGTTGGTTCAATAAAATTTTGAATTTTCACATCTGTTTCTTCTTGGTAAAGGTGATTTAGATCATAATTATGAACATTTCCTACTTAACAGTATTCCATGTGTTTGACACCACAAGAATTAGTCAACTTTCATTATATTCTGCCTAGAGGCCAATGATTACAACTCCATACCCAACTGCTTACAACTTTCATCATATTGCACTCTCCGAAAAGAAAGAAATACCAATGCCTAATACGTCTAGACCTCCTCTAGTTGTCCTTAAAAACCTCTCAACCCCCAAACTTACAAAAGGTCCTCTTAATAGTCTAAATTTGTTAAAGTGGACTTTATAACCCCTGAACTTGTTGACTATATGATGTTCTTGGTGCTTGGAAATGTTTAAAACATTGCTTTTCACATTTTTAGCGTTAAAGAGTTGTTTGAAGAGTTTGGTGATGACTGTTCCTAAATGTTTCAGAAATAAAAATCAACGTCATGAAAACCGGATCTCTTCGTCTGGTTTTACCACAAATCGGCCATAACTACGGTACGGTTTAACTTAGAAACGGTTTTTAAAAAAAGGCTATGGCGACACTCATAATTGCGAAAGACCTATAAAGAGTCGCAATAGACTCAAAAAGTGTTGCAAAAGACCGGTAAAGAGGGTTGCAATAGCCACCGAAAATGCACATAAGCATTCAAAACCTTCGGACAACACGAAGAAGCGTTGCTAAAGACCCATAAAGCTTTGCAATAGCTACTAGAAACTCTAAATAATATATATTTTTCTAAAAATAAAAAACCGATAAACCTGTGAGTACGCGAATTGTACTGCATACCATTAACTTTAGGTCCGTTATTGATAACCAATGTTTTAAAACTCCCCGCCTAGGTGCTATTTTGGGACTCCCCGACAGACTTTTCATCCCTCGGGTACTATCAGGCGCTGGATCGACATATTGCCGCCTACGCACCGTCTAGTCCGATTTTTTTCGCCTAGGCACCGCCTAATCTGACTTTTTCCCTAATTTTTAAGATATCGATACTTATAATAATTATAGTTCAATTTTTTTTAATTCAAAAAAGGCAACACAATTGATAAAACTAATGTATAATAAAATATTTTCACCATGCAATTTCCATTTTGAATTTCAAACCGAAAAATAATACGATATAAACCAAAAAAATAAGTGAGGATATTTATTTTTAAAAAATTAATTTTCATATTAACGTATTTTTATATAAAAATTAACTAAAATTTATATTTTCATATGCTAAACTATATTTTTATAAAATATTATTATATTATAATTTATTTTTTATTAAATTTATACTTTTATTTATTAATAATTATAAAAAATAAAAAAATTTATAAAACCTCCTAAAATTGATTCAAACCCCATTTAATATTTAAAGTCCCGACAGTCCCGCGCTTTTTTAAGACCTGATCGATAACATTGATAAAAATTACGAAGAGCCTTTAAGTCAACGTTTTTGACCCAGTCAAACGATCATAATCCTGGAATTCTTGGGTTCTTCTTCAACTGCACCTTCTTAGCTCTATCCCTGAGGATACCTATTTCCCGCTTTTGCTTCATTCGTTTTCGCTCTTCGCCGTTTTTGTGGACGGGAATTTGTTATCTTCTCTCCAAACGGCAAGTTTGATTATTCCCTCTTGTCTCCTGATCATTTCGATATGTTCCTCTGTTCTTATGTGTGAATTTTGATTTCCTACTTCTATTCCGGGGTGTTAGCTTACATGAACGGGTGTTTTTATATTTCAATTGGGGTTTTCCGAGATTGGGATTTTACGAAATTGGTTGATGATCTTTAATTTTTCTGTTTTTGTATAGTAGCTTCTGGAAATTGTTTTTGCTTCAGTTCATAACTTCGTTTTCATTTTTCAAGTTCAATTACACTGTTGATTTTGGCAAATAATGGACCATACTGGCTTTTTGCAGTTACGGATCTCTTTGTTGAAGTTCAAGCGTTTTGCATCAGGAAAGCTACTGGTATGGGGCTTCTTCAAACATTGCAGTGAGCGGTCATTTGTCATACCTTATCGTCGAAGCTGCTAGTTGTTACTCACTGGAGCATCCACACTTGCAAGAGGAATACATTTGTCTGTTAAATTCAATGTTTTTCAATTTTCATTCCTGATTTTGAATTTTCATTTTCATAGGTTTTGACATTTCATTGTTGTTCAGCAAATAATTGCAGTTGTCTTCATTTAGTAATGTATAGTGAACAATAATATATTTCTTCCTATTATTATTTTTTGTTACTCAGTTTTTTTGAATTGTGTATCAATTAAATTTTTTGCCATTATATTAAAGAGAAAAGAATAGGAGAAAAAAAAACATTAAGAACTATGTCGTTACAAATTTGTGACAAAAATTAGTAATGGAGAGCCCGGGTTTAATGTCTACAAACAATGGGAAGCAGCAACAGTGTTTAGGATTGACAGAACCTATATCTCTGGGTGGACCATCAGAGTATGATGTGAAGAAAAGTTTGGAACTTGAAAAGGTCTTTTACTTTCTTTTGTTTGGATTTCACATTTGTTTTGTTGACATTCAACTTAGGCATCTTCAAATGCTTAATTCCAGTGTGTTTGAACATGTTCAGTGTTTGCAAAATGCGGGACTGTATGGAAGTAGCGAGGAGGCTGTGAAAAAGAAGGAAGTTCTTGAGAGACTAGACCAGGTTCATATTGTTTACAGAGAGCAATTTTGTTATTTTATCTTTTCCTGTAAAGATATTCAATAATTTGGAACAGATTGTGAAGCAATTGGTGAAAGTGATTTGCCGCAGAAATGGGTTGAATGTGCAGCTAGTGCAAGAAGCAAATGCTAAGATTTTCACTTTCGGTTCTTATCGACTAGGGGTATGCCACTAATCTTATCTTTTAACATGGAAAATTGTTTTGTGTCGGGTACGAATGCTTTCGATTCGGTACTATGAGCTACCTGATTTTATGGCAATATTGTTGTATTTGTTTTCTTTCAGGTGCATGGCCCTGGTGCAGATATCGACACTCTATGTGTGGGACCGAGCTATGCAACACGAGAAGTACGATAGGCTCTTTCCCAATTGTGAAGTAGCAAATTTTGATTTCGGTTTTGGTCCTCAACATATCTAACAATGCCTCGGATTGCAGGGAGATTTTTTTGGTGAGCTGCATACAACGCTTTTAGAGATGCCTGAAGTGACAGAGTTGCATCCTGTGCCTGATGCACATGTTCCAGTTATGGGGTTTAAGTTTAGTGGTGTTTCTATCGATCTTCTTTATGCAGAGCTCGCCCTTGGGGTCATCCCTGAAGTAAGTTGCTTTTTTTAAGAAACTGAAGTTGCCGGTATGAATTATCAGCTGACATTTCTGCCTGATTTTTCTTTACTAAATGTTACTTATTTAACTCGGTAAATGCCCGCGGACTGTATTAGGGTTCAGCGGGTAGGACACTCAACTAGACTTATTTAAAGGCTTAATGCATCAGTAGGTACCTGAACTTGTCCCAAAAAACCTGCTGCCTCCCTGAACTTTTAACGTGACCCCGCAGCTCCCTCAACTTTCGAAAAGTGCATCTTCTGATTGGAGAGAAAAAATCAGAAAAATTACATCTCTGAAAAGTCATACCAACCAGAAGTTGTCACGTGGCATTTAGGGAGCAAAGTGGTGCACTTTTTGGAAGTTGGGGGAGCTACAGGGTCACTTTGAAAGTTTGGGGAGGCAGTAGGTTTTTGGAGACAAGTTCAGGTACCTACTGATGCACAAATCCAATTATATTGGTTGTATTCTTCCCAGGTCTAAATGGCACTAACTGCATACTCTGTCCAATATTTATCTGTCCCAAGTAGAAACAAATAAATGTGCAGTTATCTATGTAATTTTTTGGTTTCTATAGATAGTGATATTTTTTAATACATAGGTCCTTTTTCTCTTCTTATTTCATATAATCGAATATATCAAAAGTTTGTTATTAATCTGAAAACTCCGTAATAGTTACATATATGGGTTAGGTAACAGGTTTTGGTGTATGAAATTCATGGCCTTCTCAAATCGTTTTTGGTTTTATTAACATGATAACTTGTCACAGGATTTAGATATATCACAAGACTCAGTACTACAAAATGCAGATGAACAAACTGTTCGCAGTCTTAATGGCTGCAGAGTCACTGATCAGATTTTGCACTTGGTCCCTAATATTCAGGTTCTGCACACTTAAAATATATGTACTTTTTGCCTTACACCTTTCGTTTTTCTTCTAAGGTCTCTAATTATTTGATTTCTTGAAGTGTAGAATTTCCGTACAACATTGCGATTCATAAGATTTTGGGCAAAGCAGCGTGGCGTGTATTCAAATGTATGATTCTCTGTGTCATTTAATGTTTTAATGGTGTATTTATCATTGCTTTTCTGTGGCTAAATTTTATGCTTTTCCAGGTGACAGGGTTTCTTGGTGGTATAAATTGGGCATTACTTGTTGCCCGCATATGCCAGCTTTATCCCAATGCACTTCCCAATATGTTAGTGTCTCGGTTCTTCAGGGTATATGCTCAATGGCGATGGCCAAATCCGGTTATGCTTTGTGCTTTCGAAGAAAGATCCCTTGGTCTTCAGGTTTGGGATCCTAGAAAATATCCTAAGGATAGGTTTCACTTGATGCCTATCATTACTCCTGCTTACCCATCCATGAATTCTAGCTATAATGTGTCGTCTAGCACTTTGCGCATAATTTTAGAAGAGTTCCAAAGGGGGAATGATATTTGTGAGGTATGATTATGTTGTTCATCAGATATTTTGCTTGTTCCTATGGAATTTGAATATCTTGACTTTGAATTGTTTCGTGTCAGCTTCGGATTTCCTGTGATTGTCGTATTACTATTTAGTATTAGCAAAATTAGTTACCTTGCTAATATATAACTGGAGTTCTTTTAGCTGCTTTTTGTTGCTACCTAATACCGAGGTAAAGAGAGCGAGGGTAAGTGTTTTTTTTGCCTAACACATTGAGTCGATGAGACCCCCCTATAGTTGTCCTTAAACGCCCATTTACCCTGAACTTTCAAAAGTTCCAATTATCCTCTTGAACTTGGAAAAAATGCACCAGTTGGGCCCCTGAAAGCAACGTTTCATCTCTTGGTTGATTTGACTTTTTAAAGATGTCATTTTCCTTATTTTTCTCTCTTCAACTAGAAGCCGACGTGTGGCAATCAGGGGTTGTTAGTGGCGCTTTAAACAAGTTCAGGGCTTACGTGGAACTTCTGGAAGTTTAGGGGGGAATATCGGCGTTTAGAGACAACTATAGGGAGTTCCCGATGTATTAGGCCTTATTTTCTCATATTCTTTCAAGTTTCGACGCAGAAGAGGGATTTGTTCCTCTGTGTGCTTTTCCTGTGTTTTCGTTAGTTTTGTTTCATACATTTCTTCACATTCTTGTTGATATTGTCGTTAGCAGAAATTCGATGGTTTTTGGGGTTTGCAGGAAATGGAGGCCAGCAATTCTAATTGGGAAACTCTGTTTGAGCCTTTTTCGTTCTTTGATGCATACAAGCATTATCTGCAGATAGACATCACTGCAGAAAATGAAGATGATTTTAGAAAGTGGAAAGGTTGGGTTAAATCTCGGTTTCGTCAGCTTACTTTGAAGGTGAAGATGACTTTTTCAGTTCTTAATCATTAGGCATTGTAATGTTGTATACTGAGAATATATTCCTGTTGTTTGTTTAATTATCTAGATTGAGATGCATACAATGAACAAGCTTCAATGTCATCCAAATTCGGGCGAATTTACAGATAAATCAAGACATCTCCACTGCTCTTATTTTATGGGTCTGAAGCACAAGCAAGGTCCTGGTGAAAATGAAGGTGGTCCTTTCGATATTAGGTTGGGTATCGAGGAATTTAGACACTCTATCAACAAGTATACCCTCTGGAAACATGGCATGGAGATCTCTGTAATATATGTGAAACGGAGGAATATACCCGGCTTTGTTTTTTCTGGTATTTCTTGTCCGTCAAAAGCTTCGCATGAAGGAAAGAAAAGAAAGCATATCGATATTGTTGGGAACAATGTTAAAAAGGCCAAGTCAAGTGCAGAAGGTTCTGAAGGGAGCCTTTCGGGTTGTAGCAGTTCGATAGGTCCAATTAAAGTAGGAAGGGTTTTTGCTCAAAATGAAGAGCGTAATCCATCACATGAAATTTCATTCGCACCATCCAATGCAGCTGAAAAGCTTGAAATTGATAAAATGACGTCTTGTCCTAATGATACCTACCATAAATTATTACAAGAACCGGATGAGCTGGAAGATGGTTTCAAATACAGGCATCACGTACCAGAGTCAGCGACTAATTGTGACGACTTTCCGTTGGAGTCTTTATCAGCAAATACAGTGGTCACAAAATCAGCGAATGCAGCGGTTCGCTCACCATCAATATCTCTCAGTGGAGCTGATCCATCCATTACTTCATATCCCAATGGCAGCCTAGAGGAACTTGAGGTTTTTCTATACCGTTGCTTTACGAGACTTGAATGCTATATTTTGGGTGGTTGCATAAATATTGCTTGTGTATATTGTCAAAGATTGTACCTTTTCGCATCTTTTGCAAATTTAGAGAAGTTAGAAACTTGAGAGTCTTTACGTTTTGGGGTCGAAGATGATTAGCGGTTTATTATCCGTAGAATTTACACTGCTGAGATGGATTAACATGTGCGAAAGGTGCACTGGCGTTTGCATATTCTGTAATTGCTAATCAATAGAGAATCAGGGTTGCCTTTCTGATTATCAGGTGCTTGAAGGTTGAGTGACCCTTGAGCACCAATTTGACCACTGAACGACACGTGTCAGCTTTTGGTTGAAGAGTCAAGAAAATGACATCTTTAAATAGTCAAACCAAACAAAAGCAGGCACATATCAGGGGCAAACTGATGCACGTTTCCAAGTTCCGGGCCTACAATTGGCAAAATCGCAGGCATGGGCTAAACATGCATTATGTCTTATTTCAGTGAAGCTGTTTGATTTTTCGAGTTTTATGGCTTGTTGGGATATTATTGTAATCTAGGTTGCGCCTCGAGTGTCCGACACGACACGGACACGGCAATTTGAAAACAATATGTATTTGAACACGGTTGGGGACACGGCAACTAAAATAAATTTTCAAACATATATACATATATAATAAAATCATTACCATTCATAGTCATTTGATCAATTAGAAAACAACCAAAAAAACAAATCGAAAATAGTTACTATGCCATGTCATGTGACTTTATTGCACATGTCAATACCTTTACCATTTATGTACAACGAATGTGCTTTAACTCTAGTGTATGACCCTTACTTTCTTGCCCACATTGTTGCATTTAAATGCCATATTACCCACCTCCACTAAGTTTTTCTATTTTTATCACATATTTCCCACAAATGAGATTCAGTAACTTCTATGTGGAGTGTCCGAGGTGCGTCCGTGGAGTGTCCATCCCACGTGAAGTGTCCATTTGAAATTTGGAGTATCGGACGCGTGTCCGAAGAGTGTCGGTGTCCGAAACACGCCATGTTTTGGAGTGTACATGCTTCATAGATTGTAATTGCAAAATTGTTGATGTTTGGGTGATTTTTTGATTTATCTTTGGTGTCCATTTGTGAAGGCTGCTGAGGCTGCACCATTGTCATCTGCTGCACCAGTGGCACAGAGAAAGCCACTTATCAGGTACTGTAATAGAACGTCTATATTAAAATTGTAGAAAACTGTGGATAATGGTGTTTTGATTATGTGTGTGGAAATGGTGATTTGTTACTGCCATGGGGATGCAGGTTCAACTTTACTTCTTTAGGTAAAGCCAACAGCAAATGATGGATCTTATCTTATTAAAGCTTTGTAATTACCCTAGGGTTTGAGAACTCAACATTAATTCGACTATAAATATATAAAAGCTTCAATTGTATAGTCTGAAGCATTCTAATTTCAATTGGGATTTGTGCGCCTAATTGTACCCTTTAAAAATAACTAATTTATGAAGAATGTAATACCAAAATTTCAGTAACTATCTAGTGTCAACAATTTGTTGTTACATATTTACATGTATACTCTTTATTTTTTAACAACAAGGTGTACCTCAGTTGGTAACGCAGACTGAGTTAGTTGGAGGGGAAAAGGGTTCGAATTTCACTAAAAATATTAATTAAAAAGGGTAAAGAGCTTTAACTGTTATTAAGTACCAAATAAGATTATCTCTACGAATATATTTGTAAATATAAAAAAAGTACTTATAAAATTTTTTTATTTTTAAATTGACACGGTGCACATTAGATAAGGTATGAAGATATATATATGAAAAGAAAAAAGAAATTGGTAATGTCGTCCATTTTGACACAAGATTGCATTATAACCGTCACATTTTAACTAGATTTATACACCCACCGTTTTAAAGAGCTTTAGGCGTCAATCGGGCGGTCAGAATTTTAAAGGGCTTAGATAGGGTCTGAGCGGAGATTAGGCGGGGCTTGACGGTAGCTTAGGTGGATTTGTATTTTTTTTAATTTTTTATTATTTATATATAAAATATAATTTCAATTAAAAAATAAATTATAAAATATTAAAAAAATTATTTAGAATAATTTTTAAAATTGAAAATGAAACTTTTATTGTAAAAATACTTTTATGTACTTTTATTTTACTACCTAAGCTATATTTTTAATAGATTAAAAATATCAAACTATAATTATCATAAATATTGATATCTTAAAAAATTGAATTGATCAATCGTTTAAGCGAAAAAAATTAAAATAAATAATATCTAAATAATAATAAATCAATTAAAAACTTAAAAAAGCATCATAAAAATGTAAAATGAGATAATAAACTCTAGTTTAAACATTTTTAAATCAGAGTATATACCATGACTGTCAATAAGTATTATTTTTCAGTAAAATTTACCTACTTTACTAATTAGACAGACACAAAAATACAAAGGAAAATTATAAATAGTGACAAGACCGTTGAGCCTTTGCGTTGATGACACTCAACTAGACTCCAATTTGCCCAATTACAATTCGTAAAATTCCATTGTCTTTGTCTGTTAAATTGACGAGCAGAATCCCAAATTAAAGCAGAGGGATTCATTGAAGAAGTAGAAGAAGATGGATGAAGAGGAAATTTTGGATTACGTTTTGGTTCCGATGGGGTTGCTGGTGATGGCTTTCTACCATTCCTGGCTTCTTTTCACCGTTCGCCGCCATCCTCGCCGTACTGTAATTGGTATCAATGCTGAATCCCGCCGTCAATGGGTCCTTGCTATCATGGCTGTAAGTTCCTTCCCCCCCTTTTTCTTTTGCTCTAAGCATAGCTAATTCTTACAATAACACCTTCACTTTTTGTAAACTTGCTGTATTTTGCCATATGCATGATCATAATTCATATCAAAAATTAGGGTTTTTACCTTAGTTAAGTTTCTTAAAAGTATTTCTATAAAATGTATCTTGCTTGAATGTTGTATTGATTTTCTGAATATTTTTGAGCTCTTGCTGGATTCTTGCAATTGCAATGGAACTCACCCGAGATTTTTGATTGAGTGATGAAATTAGTTTCAATAAAATTACCCTTTAGATCTAGACCTATACACAGCCGGGCTACCCATCAGGCCCGGCCCGAGCGGCCTCAGGCCGGACTTAGACACTCATTTTATTACAAAGCCCAGTCCAAGCCGTAAAGGCGCGAAGTTTCATGGGTCTAGCTTGGTTTTTATATAAATATTTAAGTCCGACCTGACGAACAAAAATTTTATTTATTTTATATTTTTAGTTACCGTTTCAGAGCCGAAACGGCATATAACTGGACTTGAAAATGCTTAGAAAGCCCGGCCCGAGCCTTAAGTTAGTAAATCATGGGCTTAGCCCTGGCTTGGTTTAATTTTTTAGTTAAAAGCCTGACCAAGGCCGGCCCAGCCCACCCCACAAACATGTCTACTTTACCCTTGTTAAAGATTTTTTAGTATCTTAGAATTGAGGTTTTTAACGGAGCAGGTACTCCGATATCCGACTCCCTGTAAAATTTCTTCTTAGAATTGACCTCTTTGAAATGAATTTGACAATGAGTTGGGAAATGACAGAATCCACTGTCAAATGGCGTCTTAGCAGTTCAAACAATACGCAACAACATAATGGCATCAACACTTTTAGCGACGACAGCTATAACTCTAAGCTCATTGATCAGTGTGTTTGTGAGCAGCACATCCAACAACTCTTCAGCTTCAAAACTAGTTTATGGGAACAAGACTCCAATCCTCTCTTCAGTTAAGTATTTCACTATCTTGCTGTGCTTCCTTGTCGCGTTTCTCTGCAACGTACAGTCGATTCGATACTACGCCCATGTGAGTTTCTTGGCTACTGTCCCAACATCCAAAGGGAAAAAGGACTGCATTGAGTATGTTACTAGGAACTTGAATAGAGGAAGTATTTTTTGGTCGCTTGGATTGCGAGCGTTTTATTTTTCCTTCCCGCTGTTTCTGTGGATTTTCGGGCCGATTCCTATGTTTGTGTGCTGCTGCGTCATGTCGTTTGTTTTGTATTTCTTGGACACAACTACTAGTTTTATGCAGCAGCTTCATGCTGATTCGTTTAAAGAGCAAATGGCTGCGAATGACGTGGACTCGCCCCAATCGTTGTAAATGCCTTTGGAAAGGTGCATGTTGATTTTCATTGTAAATGCTCAAAATGACTAAACTTGAGGTATTTGTGTACTAGTGAAATCCTCTTTATTAGAATGCATCAAACTTATTTGGGGACAAATTTGAACCTTATGGTTAGTTTAATGTTGTATATTTGCTTAAGGGTGGCAATTTTTGCAGTTCATTATGTAACATAAGTTACTCTTGCTGACTAGTAGCTGCAGCTTGAATATTCAGCCATGTATTATAAATATATGTTAGTATGATATTAATAATCTTTACTAGTTCATGTCTTACATAGTTTGTAAGCAACTACAAGACAAAAACATAATTTATCAGAAAAAAGAAGAAAATCATAATGGGTCACACTTGTTTAAAACTTGAAAGGTTGAATCAATAAAAGAAGATATGAAAAACCCTTCACTATGAGAGGCTAAAATGACATTTACGTGTCAAATGCATTCTATAATCACTTTTATTTTGGCCAAACTTAAAAGACGCCTAAAGTTGGTTCAAACCGACATTAATCAACTCTAACTTATAACCTTGATACTTTTTCCCTTAAAGTTGATAAATTCGTATAATATAACCCCCTGAGCCGAACTTATTCAGTCTCGATTTAGAGAGTGTAGTTTGAAAAGCCAAATTAATAAAGTTTTTACACTTGCCATTGTTTTTAGAAAAATTTCACAAAAATACCCACGATAGTTTCATTCAACTCCTTCTACTTAATTTCATTACAAAAACACCATCTTCTTCATTTCTTTTCAATTATCATTTTTCATTAGCAAAAATAGAATCCAATTCTCAACTTGGTAATGCCATTTCTCTTTACTATTGTTTCCCACACATTATTAGACCAGAATCCAATAACAATGGCGGATCCAAGCCTTTTCATGTTCCTTCTTTGCATCTCTTCAACAAATCACTTTCCTATCGTGATTACCAGAAACAAGCCATTCTCCTATTCAAATCCTTGATGCTAAAGTTCGCTTACTCTTCTCTGATTTTTTTTATTACTCCTTTTGGGTTCGATGCTTGGACTTTGACGTCCAGTTTATGCGCCAACTTGTGATCTTGATACATAGCAGATGACATTATCGGACAAAATTGAATACAAAATGCTCGAAATCCAACTAACTATATAAAATGAATCTTTATTAAATACTGTAAAACTGAATAACTAGTTAGAGAAATAAATTAATTCCCTATTTACCATATGACAATTTAGAAAACAGGGTTTTCAACTATGAGCAATAAAATCGGGGGAAGAACTATTAATAGATTTCGCATGTCCTACTGGATGATAATATGAACATAATATCAATAATTACAAAGGACATTGGTTTGAAAGTGAAGAGAGTACTACCCGATAGAGAGATAGGGGAAGAAGAAGATGAAGAGGTGAGAGGGAGTGGATGAAGAAGAAGAGAAAGAAGAGAATATTTTTTTTTTAATTTAATTTTTTTAATCAAAAATTATAACTCACTCTTTTAACAAGTTAAACTTCGCCACGTCAGTTGCCTCACCAACATTTTCGAATTATATTATATAAAAATGTCAATTTTAAAGAATAAAGTATTATATTATAAGTTGAGGCAGTAAGATTGATTTGTGCCAATTTTATGGGAGTCGATTTGGCCTTTATTTATTATAAGGTTTTATTATTTTATTTGGTGTTCATCAAATTTCATATTAGTAATTTAGTGATGATAAATGTTAAATTAATATTATTTAGATAAGTATATCATTTCTCTTTTGAATTTGATATAAAAAATTGGGTGTCCTCGAACTTACATATATTTTAGTTTCTCTCTTAATTTAATAAAAGTGAACCACTTAACCCCTCAAAATTTCAGGTGCCACACAACTACCAATTCAACTTGAAGGGGTTAAGTGGCTTAATGCCAACTCATGAGGGAGTTAAGTGGTTCAATTTTATCAATTTAAAAAAAAATAAAATAAATATAATTTTAAGGTGACATTCGATTTTTCTTATTAAATTTAAGGGATAAATGATATATTTAATTTATTATTAATGTAATTAGAGAAAAACAAATTAACATTTTGGCTTTAATATGAGAGTAAAATGACATTATTGTTGTGTAGGTTGTGCTTATTTTTTTTGTTTTAGAGAAAAAGCCAAAATCCACAACACAAACGTCAAATGTACAATTGTTTTGTAGTCAAAACAATCAAACTCACTCAGTTACGTACACTATCATTTTTGTATATTTTTTTATAAGAGTATTCATGATTCTTCCCTTGTATTTTACCTAAATCCCAATTTCTGTATATCTAAAATGAAAATAAATGAAAAATGAATTGAAAACTCGTTTTCTATACGTTTTCTATACGTAAAGATTGAGAAATTATCGACTCTCTCATCATAGAAATTGTGTTTCTTACATAAAAATTTCTCCATATTTATAAGCATAATGTAAAATTTACATTGTAAATTCAAAATTAATATTGAAGGAGACTCTTTATAGTAGATGTAATGAGCTGCAGAAAAATTATCAATTAGTTCAAACACAACAATTTTAACATTATCATCCTCGAATCAAAAGATTAACTCTCCTATTTATTTAATTTTATTAGATTATAAGAAATTTAAAATATATTTTTCTACTTTTCATATTATATTCGTGGTCTATAAATCATAATGTTAATTTATTAACTAAAATAATAAATTCTACAATGGACACGAACTATGCTGAAAAAGGACAGGGATACGAACTACGCGGCTTTATTATCCACTTTCATAGTCCACATTGAAAAACCAACATGCCATAGCATACGTGACGTGATTATCTACTTTCACTGAACTTTCCGTGGCCCCCACCATGGATTTAAATCCCTCGTCCTCTATTGGGTGTCACTCATTCATATAAATTATATATAAATAAAAAAAAAAAATAAATAAACATATAAAAAAAATGTGAAATATTAAATAATGATATAAAAAAAACCACATATAAGACAGCAGATTTTTTTCCCACCATTTTTATTTCATTTATCCATAATTTTGGGTTAGTAGTTTTAGGACTTTTAGCGAAATGTCCAATAAATAATTAACACTATTTGAATGAATGGAATCGTATTAATTAATCCTTGCTCTAAATTATGGCGGTTCTGCATTCCCCTTTATTTGCCTCCACCCTTCCTCCTTTGTCCCTCCACAACTCCGCCTCCAATGCTTCGCCGCCGATTAAACTCCGGTTAGCCAAAACCAAGCCTCAGCTCTGTACTGCCGATGAGCTGCATTACGTCCCTGTTTCTTCTTCTGATTGGAATCTCGCTCTCTGGCGCTACCTGCCTTCCTCATTGGTATTCCTTTTCCTCTTATGTTCAATTTCGTTTTCTCTTTTGGCTTCTGTACCTATTTTTTCTGTGTTTTCTAGAGTCAGCCGAAGAATCATCCATTGTTGTTATTGTCCGGTGTCGGCACCAATGCTATTGGATTCGATCTCTCCCCTGAGGTTTTGCTTTTATTTGTTCATCTATTGTTTTATTCCGTTATTGAATTTTTATTTTATGTAATAGATCTCTGTTTGTTCATTAGCAGTCCTCCTTAGCCCGATCCATGTCTGGCCATGGATACGATACCTGGATTCTTGAGCTTAGAGGAGCAGGATTGAGTGCATTGGAGATGGAAATTAACGAAGGTAACATCATCTTTTTTGTTTCCATAATTCTGTTTAGTTTCGGTAAGTAGTACAGTATAGCATAAAAAACTGAGATTTCTTCTGCAGAAACTTTAAGAATTGAAACAGTCTCCAAACCTAAGAAATCAGTATCCAAGCTGTCAGAATCACTTATCCATTTATCTCAAGGACTCTCTGGAATTTTTGAAGGTAATTTACCTTTTGATTCTTATATGACTGACTCTACTAGCCTTGAAATCGATAAGTTGAATGTTTCATTCAAAGCAGGGCAAAACTCTGTCATTGCGATCCAAATTAAGGATTTAACACGAAGATTTGTGAACATAATTGAAAAAGGTCAACAATCTGGGAAGCTACAGTTCTTCGACTTCCCAGACCGATTTTCTAATGCATTAGATGACTTCCTCAAACAACTTGAACTGTTATTGAAATGCAATTGGGATTTTGATCATTACCTGGAAGAGGATTTGCCTGCTGCGGTGAGGTGACAGTTCCTTGGTATTCATGAGTTCATGTACTGTCGTTTATTTGTATTAATTCCTTTCCTCATATTCGTTCCAAACTTCAGATTACTAGCAATAAGCCAATAATCATACCAGCTATTACAATCTTTTATTGCACACTCTCAGATGGAGTACATAAAGGCACAATCTAAACCAAAAGATGGAAAATTACTTGCAGTTGGGCACTCCATGGGGGGCATGTTGCTGTATTCTATGCTCTCAAGATGTGGTAAGTTGCCGTATCAACACTTTTATTGCACATTAAGCAGTGGAGTGGTGTACTAGCTTTTTTCTGGTGCACAGTTTGGTTATCGATTAGTGGTTTAGTCATTCTCCTCGATTGTGGGCATCTCTTCATTTCTATCTTGTTATTTAGTGCATAAGAGCATCCTGATAAGCATGCCCTTATTCGGGATTCTACTAATGATGGATCAACAATTGTCTGGGCTTCAATTTCAGTTAAAGATAGCTTCTTCTCGAAATGCGCATACCTCCAAGTAATGCAAATTATAATTGTAGGTTAGGTCCCTTAGAATTGTGATTCTTTGTAATACTTACCAGTTGGATGCCATTTTACGAATATAGCTTAATAACATTCACCTTCACTCATTCATATCAAAGGCACTTGGTTTAGAAGGGCTTGAGCTTGGCCATAAAAATGGCAGCACAAGTTTGACATAAAGTTGGATATTCCATGTGTGTCCCTGATATGTATTGTCAATTGTCGGGAGTACTAAAGAATGTAATTGTCTTTGGCAATGTCTCTTTAGGGCTTGCTTTCAGTTGGGTTTCCTATGTTTGGTTGTCAATTGTTTTTTATTATCATGTAACTGAAATTTAAATAATGTTTCTTCTTGTTTCTTAAAATGTGCTTTTCCTTTTAAGGCTTTGAAGGAAGAGATTCAGGGTTGTCATCAGTTGCCACTTTGGCTTCATCACTTGACTTCAGACCTTCAAAATCATTACTGAGGTTGCTCTTACCAATGGCAAGTGAACTGAAAAATTTTACTATCAATTCTAGATAATTTCTCTGTAAATAGAATTTTAATTCATAATTTTCACAGGCAGAACCTGTAAAGACACTCAATTTTCCTGTTATTCCATTTGGAACATTGGTGGCTTCTGCTCGTCCTTATAAATCTAATCCTCCTAATGTCTTACCTTGGCTGAGTTCCTTTATTTCTGCTCCAGGGATGATGCGTCCAAAATTGTTTGAAAAGCTTGTTGCAAAAAGCTTTTGTGAGTATGAATTTGAACTGTCTTCATAATAATTAATATATGCAAAAATTATTTGTATAGTTGCCAGCGAAATTCAAACCGAGTACTCTAATATTCTACATGTTCAAAAGTTGATAGGTCATTTGTAATTTAGTGGGAGGCATAGTGTATGTCGGTCCATAGGTTGGTTGCTAAGTCTTGTTTTTTATTCTAGTATTTAGTATTTACCTATTTTGTCGAGGGAGATAACTGTGATAAAAATTTGCTCAATTGCGCTTACATTATATAGAAAGAAAAATCCCCGGCCACCCTTGATGTGGTTTGAACCTGGGACCACTAAAGGCCACAGGTTCAATGTTAATCACTCGGCTAACACATTCACCACTTTAAAGAGAGCTTTAGTTGGAGTCAATAACCCTCATCTAATCACAATATCTTTTCCTCCAGTTCATGTACTTCATTATTTGCTAGCTAGAGTAATATCTTTGCACTGCCATAATCGTGTTTGTTGATCATCTAAGAACTAAGATACATGGATGAAGTATGTTTTTGTTATTAGCTCATGTCTCGAGATACAACGAGCCAATTTTTTAAGCCTTGTAGAAAATAATGATGTGCTACATGTCCTATTAATCTGATTATGACTCGCAGGCGCAATACCTGCTAAGTTAATCTTGCAGCTGAAAACAGTTTTTGATGATGGTGGATTAAGAAATCGAGACGGAACTTTCTCTTACAAAGAACATCTGGGGAAAAGCACTGTTCCTGTGTTGGCAATAGCTGCAGATCAAGATGTTATCTGTCCACCAGAAGCTGTATATGGTAGCTCACTGTTTCATTTCATATACATTGAATTGAACTAATAACTTTTCAAAGTAATTCTTATCGTTGTTTCTTTCTGGCTATAATGTTGTAAATGGAGCAGAAACTGTAAAGATGTTTCCTAAGCATTTGGTTACTTACAGAGTTTTCGGAGAGCCTAAGGGTCCACATTATGCTCACTATGATTTGGTGGGAAGTCATCTGGTATGATTTGATTTACCTTTTCATTTGCTATATTATTCTTTGGAAATTTTAGAAAACATAACGAAAAATGACATTGTTTTAATTAATAAGAGATGACTGTCGAGCAATGGTTTTTACATTTCAGGCACAACATCAAGTGCATCCATACATAATTGACTTCCTCAATCATCATGATGCATATGAGTAGTTTCAGCAGCGATTTCTCTAAACTTTTATCTGCATTTTACGATCAATTAATCTACCAAGGAAATAGAAAGCAATTTGATTGGAGAATCTCAAACTTCAAGCAAGGATTCTTTTCCAGATATCGGGATATTGAGGTGTTTGAGATAAGTAAACTTTCCCTTACCATATATATTTTTATATCTTTATCGTATATACCGTATAGAAAACACGTCTTCTGTAAAAGTATGTTGTGAAAAAATTATACTAGGCTTGTAATGAGTACTGAACTGATATTAATTGAAAGATGTATATGCAAATTGCTATGCTTCAAAATTAATAATATTTTTTATTTCTAAGATCCGGTTTTGCTTCATGTCTAATCATCTTATACTTCCCAAATTCTCAATTTGGAAAAAGTATATCAATTTGCTCTCCGAATGTCACTACCAATTCGGAGAGTGTACTACACTCAAATGAATAAGTTTAAAAAAACACAAGAATAATTTCAATTCAAAAAAAAATTTATTATTTCTAAAAATTCCATAAACTATAAAAAAAATCTCTAAAATCTTCAATCAAATGCTAGACTTTAGATATCACATGTTTGAGTCACATTCGGGTGGATGGTTTTACTTTTTATTTAATGCAAGCGCAATTGGGCAAATATATGTGCTATTGCCGGGACGGTTCAACAAGTAATCGCTGCAAAGGTAAGGTACTGCTTTTTTTCCGTTCTTCCTTTTTCATCCATCTATGAATATGTTTGCAAGAGAAATTTATATATTGATTTTAATTATGTTATTTGCAATTTATTTATCAGATGATAAATTGCTGCAATATTTTTTGTATTTGCTCCTGAAACTTCATAACAAAATCCTGGATTTTGCCAGGACTTCAACATAAGCCTCTTTTTGTACTTTGTGCTTTGGGCCATGAATGGGGATTGTGTTGGACATTTTCTCATGGTTTCAAATGGCGAAATTTTGGAAAATAAATATCAGTTTTATAGTTTCACGCTTATCAGGTCTGCATCTTTGAGGGACGTATTTCTAGACAAAAGAAATTTTTTTTCTTTACATTGACTATTAAGAAATTGGTAAGGAAGCAGCAGAAGAATCGCTTTCCAATCTCATTTAATTCCTTGAAAAACTGGTATTATAGCTTATAAGTATTCATAGATTTGTTTCTAGTATGTCTCATGTTCAGCCTAACATCTTTTACCACTTCTTTTTTCTATTATTGATCATCTCATCTCTAATTGAAAAGAATGATTGCCTATTGTTTCCAGTCTTCTCGTGTATACTCCTTGATCAGCCTTTTCTTTCTCTTGATCTTTGCTCCATCATCATATTGCCAAGAAGATCAAAATTACAGTGAGTGCGCAGAACCATTTAATTGTGGAAAACTCACCAATCTATCTTATCCTTTTTGGAGGGAGGGTCGTCCAGAAATATGCAGCTTTGAAGGTTTCAAACTCCAGTGCAGAGATGGTGATTTCCCTGTTATTAGCATTGAAGGTCAAGAATTCATTGTTAAAACTGTAAATCAATTCCAAAAGGAGATGGTTATTGTTCCTAGAATTTTGTGGGATAATACCTGTCCTGCTAGTAGTACTTTCAACTACACCACTCTCAATACTAATCTCTTCAGTTATACCCCAGATTTCAATATGATGTTATCAATCATAAGTCTGTTTTACAATTGTAGCAGCCTCGAAATCAGTGTTTCGCAAAAACAGGGATTTTCATGCCTAGTAAATGGCGAAGGACGTGATGCATTTTATGGATATGATGGGCTAGGGGGAGCATGGCGGCAAGAAACAAGCAAATGTACTTTTAAAGTGGAGGTTCCAGTTCTGAAAACGGCTCTTACAGAAAATGGACTATATGATTTGGGGGTAGTTTTAAAACAAGGGTTTAGTATCTCGTTCAAGTATAATGAAAGTTGTGATAGATGTAGGGAACCAAGAGGAATATGTGGCACCAATATATCTGATCCGGGTTTCACTTGTCCTTGCCCCGACTATTCCTATCCTGTTTCCTGTCCAATCCAAGCTGGTATTATCATCATCTTCCTCTTCTCTATTATTCAAATTCAAACATACTGCACTATGCTTCTCAGCAAACAGAAATTTCAATTTGCATATTTAGTGTCCTGCATTCAATATTGAAGATGCTAAACTGTAAACACAAATGAAGATGAGGGTGGTTTAATAAATTGTTCTCTGAAATTGTGAAAATAAATCCTCTTGATTTGCTTAAAACTATGGTCATGGCCATCGGTCTTGTTTGTAGTTTCCCATTCTTTTTTCCACACGATAGGGTCATACTTTTATTTTAGATTATTGACATCCAAATGTTATAGTAATAGATATTTTTTACATTCAACCCGCCAGCAGACTACTATCATGGAAGCTGCTTGGAATTTGCCTCCCTTCTCTTCTTTATAAGGTTCAAAACATCACATCACATCACATCACATCAAATTCATTTATATGCTACTTAATTTACCAAAAATCACTCTTTTCTATATTCTTTTGCTTTTTTTCTTCATACTAATGTTTTCAATTAAGTTATACTGAGAGTAATCTTAAATTGGACTGCACCTAATTGCAAAACTTGGGAGAGATGCAGTGGGAGAATATTGAATCTATCACTTTTTGCACTGATTATAATTTACAAGTCTAGCTCCAATTCTTTCAAAAATGTTAGATTCCAAACAAAAGTTAATTATCTTACAAATGTGTTAATACTAATTAACTCTTCAACTGTAGGCACCCACTCAATTTTGAAAAAGAAAATTATAGGTAATGATGCTCCCTCTCTCGCTTTACCTAATTAAATAATAATTTGTCAAGATATTATTATCATCTGACTTGGATAATTTTCCAGTTGCATTGGGAGTTGTTGGAACATTACTCATTTGTGGCTTCGTTGGTTTTGCCAAAAGAAAGTGGCACTTGCCACCAGGGAGAAAAAATAACGATTTTGAAGCATTTCTAGAAAAGCATGGACCACTAGCTGTAAAACGGTACAGCTATTCACAGGTGAAGAAAATGACCAATTCCTTCACAGAAAAGCTCGGCCAAGGAGGTTATGGAAGCGTTTACAAAGGAACGCTGTTGAACGGTCAACTTGTAGCAGTAAAAATCTTGAATGTATCGAGAGGGGGAGAAGAATTCCTAAATGAAGTTGCTGCAATTAGCAGAACTTCTCATGTCAACATCGTCACTCTATTAGGTTTCTGCATGGAGGGTCACGAAAGAGCTTTAATTTACGAGTTTATGCCTAGTGGTTCACTTGACAAGCTCATATGCCACAAAACTACTCTCAACACCGCTCAATTTCACCAAATCGCGATCAGAGTAGCTCAAGGGCTCGAGTATTTACACAGAGGATGCAACACAAGGATTGTACATTTTGATATAAAGCCTCACAACATTCTTTTAGATCAGAATCTTGTTCCAAAAATATCAGATTTTGGACTAGCCAAGTTATGCACAAGGAAAGAAAGTACATTTTCCATGTTAAGAGGCAAGAGGGACAATAGGGTATATAGCACCGGAAGTTTTCTGCAGAAGTTTTGGGCAAGTTTTTTCAAAATCCGACGTTTATAGTTTTGGAATGATGATATTAGAAATAATTGGAGCCAGAAAGACAGATAATCAACAAGTTGAAGGAAATAGCTCCAGTGATGTGTACTTCCCAAATTGTATATACAAGAGTCTCGAGAACACTGATGAAGATATTTCGAAAGAGGATGGTGATATTGCGAGGAAACTAAAATTAGTAGGGCTATGGTGCATTCAGACAAATCCATTGGAGAGACCAACAATGAGATAGAAATGCTACAAGGAAATATTCACACCATTGATATACCACCAAAGCCTTTCCTTACTTCTTCTCAATAATTTCCATTGTATTCTTCAACTACATCAACCGTTTGATTGCATCAACATCACCAGCAAAAGTATCACATGCCTTCATGGCCTAATGCATCGGGAACTCCCTGAACTTGTCCCTAATCGCCCCCTGTCCTCCTAAAATTTCAAAAATTACTCTCGCCCCCTGAAACTTGTCTAAAATTCCTCTTGCCATGGAACATGTCTAAATTGCACCTCATGACCCTTTCTAGTTGACGTGGAAGGTGAGTTTATTAATTTCAAACATTGCCAACTCACCTGCCACGTGAGCAGAAAGGGGTCATGAGATGCAATTTAGACAAGTTCACGGAGCATGAGGAATTTTAGACAAGTTTAGAACTAACTTTAGACAAGTTAAAGGGTGCGAGGGGCAATTAGGGATAACTTCAAGGGGGTGGTGATTTATTAAGCCTTGCGAGGGGCAAATAGGGATAACTTCAAGGGGGTGGTAATTTATTAAGCCTACTTTCATTTTGTAAACTAAACATTAGTGTATGTCATTATACCTATTGAATGCAACCATCTAAAATTGCTATTTGGAGATTAATAGTAGGCATTGATGCAACAAACAATAGTCCATGGTATAATCAAAAGTAACATAAATAGAGCCACAAAATTTAGAGAACATATCCAGAACAAGTAAATATGATTGATTTCCATCAAATTGTGGTAATATAATGTCAACCAACAAAAACCAATACAAAAAGGATAGACATTTGCAGATACTTAAAATTTTCACACCAATGAATGAATGTATATGATTATATATTGGTGAATCTATACAGCAGAGGTGCAATGAGAAGCTATTTTAGAACCTTATTGGCAACAAGGTATCGGAGAATTACCAGCCCTATCGACGAGCTGTAGGTTCCTTCTTACAAACAGGGCATGCATTTTTGTGTCGAAGCCATTGCTTTATGCATTCTATGTGGAATCCATGTCCGCACTCTAACTTACCCAGATCATCATCTACCTCGTAATCCTCCTGTATAAAAATGTGCAAGTGTACGAAACATAAGTATGAGAAGTAGTAATGAACAAAGAAAAAAAACATGTATAGAGATCTTAGGGTTAATATGGTAGTATAGTATATATATACTTGTGCGGAGTAAGAACAAATTTCATAAACCTAATGCATCGGGAACCCCTGAACTAATCCCTAATCGCCCCTCGCCCCCCTAAACTTGTCTGAAGTTCCTCTCGCCCCCTGAACTTGTTTAAACTGCACCTATTTTTTGCTGTCTTGGCAGGTGAGTATTATATTTTCAGCAGAAATGGGTCATGAGGTGCACTTCAGACAAGTTTAGGGGGGGCGAGAGGAACCTTAAACAAGTTCGGGGGGTGAGAGGAACTTTTGAAAGTACAGGGGGGGCGAGGGGCAATTAGGGACAACTTCAGGGGCTGGTGATGTATTAGGCCAATTTCACATATGACAGATCGATATATAGTCAGTAGTGACATTTTCTTAGACAATATATCTATTAAAGATAAAGAGGTGTAAAGCTCAGGCTAAATATTCCCATAAACCTATCAGGTCCTTTAAACATTAGAACACTAGAATAAAATCAGAATGATCAGTTGTTCAATAGGCAGGCAAACCTCTCATAAAATGCCTTAAAATAAAATAGAATTCTTGAGTTGAGTCTTAACTGACCTGACAAATACTGCACTTTTCATTCATATTTGAGAGCTTATGTTTCTTAACACAGCTGTCAATCTCATCTTCCTTCAACCCAGTACTCACAAAACCAATTCTTTCACCTAGTTCAAGCAGTTGCTGTGAGTAAAAATTCAAAAATTAGTCAACGATAATGAATTCACCAATGAAGAAAATAAGAAAACGAAAAATTTTAAATACGTGGCTTAGACATAGCATACCTCATATGACATGTGATCAATATCAAGTCTCCAGTCCCTAAATCTATCCATCCTTCCTCCCGTCATGAAACTATTATGAAGGATCATGAACTACAGTAAACCAAGACTTAAATTAGTGCTACATATAATGTACACAAAATCAAATAAAAGATTTAATCACAACAATGATAACAATAAAATCTAATAAATTATCCACATAAATGAAAATAAGAAGTATTTTCATAATACTTCTGCACAAGAAATAGCATAAATTCTTCAAGTGTCTTTTCACAGTGTAGCTCAATTGGTACACCTCTCAGTGTAGAGGTGGGAGATTCTGAGTTCAATAACTAGCCTCTTCAAAGTCCATAATTATAAAAAAAATTAAATATATTTAAGTATGTAACAAAGGCATGAACTGTTTGTGATCTCTTAATGCTGAAAAGTGTGACCAAATAGACTATTTGACCAAGTATATATTTATTTCTAAATATGAAATCTTTTGCCAAAAAATTCAAATTGAGTAAAGAACTCCAATGATGTATCTTAGCTCCAAAATTAAAAAGCAGCAACAAAAGGAACAAAGTACAGAGTTAAGTGAAAGCATGCACGGAAATGGCAATCAGCTGATTGCAAATGGGTCGGATTCCCCGAATTGGGATAAGAGTCTCCGGAGATGATAATATTCCTACCAACCCAAAAACTTCCTGAACCCGAAATAAGCAAACAAAGATGTATAATTTTTAATGTTTTTTATTTTGAGATGTAAAAATTGATATTATATGTGAAACTTATGTAAAATGATTTCAAAAGAATTGAAAACTTATGTAAAATGATTTCGAAAAGAATGTTTCCAAACAAAGGGTAAAGGGGACGGCACGGGATTGAAGAATGCAATTCCACCCACCCTAACATAATATCTGACATCTAGAGTGCAAGGGACACAGAATCTACAAAATGAGGCTATATGAAACGCCAATGGAAAAATTAAATACAGTAAAATAGTGAAATACCTCAGCAAGCCCATCAGGGGAAGGATGACGAACATGGCGATAAAACCTGCCTCCAAAAACTTCAGGTTCAGGGCGAGATGATAGAAAATCAGGCTCTGTTTCTAGAAATGAAAGAGTTTCTGATGGGTTTATTGTAGGCCGTCGCCCTAAACAAGAAGCACGCTGCCAAGATTTCCAAACCATAAAAACAATAAGATGCTTATAAAAAACCATAATCACATACAAAAAGTGCACAATTTGAAATAAGAAAACAAACTTCACTGTGATTGACTAGTGAGCCAGAAAACACCAAAACAATCCTCTGCAAACGCAACTAGTAGTAAAAAACAAGAAATCCAACAAAAGAAATACTAGAAGAAGTTTCATCCAATTCAATAACTTTAAGTGGTTGTGCTTCTCACAAACTCCGTATAGGGTAGAACTCCACTCAAGTGTATGTAGGATAGTGACCTATCAAAACCCAATATTTTATTGACTAAAACTCCAATAAAAGTAAAATTAGTGATAAATTTTAATTCCAGAGATATACCTATAGTAAAAACAAATAAATATATAAATAGTGTACATAATATATTTGGACGCTTAGGAAACCTAACTCTATTATAGTAAGACATTAATACGGTAAAAGATGCATTAATATCAGATATGGTGAGGAAAGCAATAAATAACCAACGCTTTTAATAATGCTAAGACCCCAAGCCAAACATCAACGTTTCATCTATCATAAATTTCTTCTCTGCAAGCACCAAAAAGGCAGCCAGTTAATCTACAAGATATAGCTCAGTTTGCAAGAAAGATCGTGTATTGGAGATTGACTCGGGCTCGACTATCACTATATACATTAGTAAAAAGGGGCGACGAGTTGTGACCAAGGCCTGAACGATACTGTGAGTTAGTTTGGCTAAGCTTTTTTCAGAAACTTTTTTGAAAAGCTTCATTTTCAAGCTTTTACTAGAAGCACCAACAAGGAGTAGCTCAGTTGGCAAAGCAGGCTGAGCAAGTTGAAGGAGAACAAAGTTTAAATCCCACTAAATACATTTGTTGGGAGTGGTGAGGAGCCTTAATTGTTACTAAGCCCCGAACAAGATTATCTCAATGAAGATACTTGTAAATATTACCAAAAAAAAGTTTTTCCTAAAAGCAGCAGATTTTATTTTGGAAAAAAAAATCAGACAATGCATATGAAGGATCAAAATATGTAGTTTGATTAAAAGTTTGTGAGTGAAACTTATTAAGACAGCAGCTTAAAAAACAATACCAAACCCACCCTATATTTACTAGGCTCAAACCAACAAGAAAAAAAAAATGGGCTGTGAAGAATCAAATACATCAAATCCTAGAGCAAAACAAATCCAAAACAATATAAAGGGAACAAATTTACTACCACTCCTAAACTTCCAAAACTTTTGAAATTTTTCCATAGCCATGGATAGATTGATAGCACCAAATAGCACAGCAAGAACACCAATAAATGACCATGACCATGACCAAATCAAACATAAAAGCAACAAGAAAGTAAACAATAAATCAAATACCTCCCTCTCCCTTTCCCTTGAATTGATTTTTTCAGCATCAATCTTCCCTCTATATCTCCTGCTGTTCACAACACAATCAACTGACCCTACTACATCATCAACAGGCAATCCAATTCCAGGCCCACACCACACATCCTGAATAACCATACAGCTTCCCGGATTCAAACCCCCGCTATTTTCCCCATTTCCGCTGCTATCACCCCCCTCCCCTACATCCTCACCGCAAATCCTCACATTATCCTTCTTCCTCTTCTGCTGCTGCGGACTCATCTTCTTCTTCACCTTCTTCCCCTCCCACTCCGCCGACGACCGAATCGCCGCCGGTACGGACACCTGCTTGGCCGCCCCGGCGGCGCATCCGAGCCCTCTGAATGCGCGGGTCTTCTTCTTGGTGGAAGAGTCAGTGGAAAATGGGGAGAGGAAGAGCGAGGAAATTGCGGATTTGGAAGAGCGAGAGATGTGTGGGGTTGGATCTGTTTCCGGTGAAAGGAGATGGTGTTCTTGTTGGTGAAATTGATTGCTTTGTCTTCTTAGATTGATTTGCTCTGCCATTGATGCTGGATTTTCTCCGAAAACTGGCATCGTAATGGAAAAAGCTTGAAATGGAACAGGAGGGATTTGGGGGAGAATGGAGGGAATAGTATTTAGTTGAAAAATGGCTCTCCGCCTGTGAATTTGGATAGTTTCTTTTTCTTATTATTATTATTATTATTATTATTATTATTCAGTACAACTCTAATGTCTAGCTCAATTAATTAAATAGATTAAGTATATTAAAAAAATAAGATTTAAATTTTATTAAATATATTTATTAGAAAAGGTGAGAAGCCTTTATTATTATTAAGCCATAAATAAAATTATTTCAATGAAAATATTTATAATTATTAAAAAAATTCATTAAAATTATACCAATAACGTTGATTTCACCGATGCTATAATATCATTTAAATAAATTCTTAAATTTAAATACTAGTAAATATAATAAATTTTTATTAAAAAATTTACCGACCTCAATCAGGTAGGTAATCTTAATAGAATTTTAAAATAGTAAAAATAAAACTATGATGTATAAAAGAGGTAATAGAAAAGAAAAATGAAGCAAAAGATTGGTTAGGTGGGCTATGGTTTGTCTCGTTGTGGGGGAGAGAGCAAATCATGCTTATACGCTAATTACTCCACTAATTACATATTTAACACCATTATTATGATAAGAACCCCATTAATGAATATAACTACCTTATAGTTTACTTGCACAACGAAGAAAATTTTCACTACAAAAAGATATTACTCTGTTTTATTTGAATTCGTAACGTGTAAGGTTTATAGGAGAAAATTCATATTTAATTTTTAAATAGCGATGATTAATTAAGATGAAGTGCTTATAATTAATTTATGCTTTTTAACTATTAAATCAAAATTTACATAAATAATTTAATGTTAATCTATAAAAATTAATGTAATAATAGAATGCATCCAAAAATAGATGTAATTTATGTTAAAAAGCATTCATGTGATATAAACATATTTTTAGTTTCCTTTTGGATTTTAGCACTTCTTATAAGTAGCCGGCTCCCGTCCATGATAGTTTAATTTAACGAGATTTTTAAAAAAATGTTTTACGTGCCGTTAAATTTTATTTTAGACTGTCTTTTAAAAAATTAATATAATTAAAAAGGAACAAAATTTTTAAGGTAATGTATAATTTATTATGTATATGTTTTTTTAGTAAATTTAATTCCACTTTTATACTGATAGATTATCAATTAATTGGTTGCTATGTTATATCAAGATCTATTTTAACTTAAATGCCCCTTATACATTTCTAAATACACCCAATATGTTAGTAGTAGATGGACTAGGAGCATAACATCTCACATCCATATAAGGAATTTTTTTATATTGTTTGACTTTCATAAAGGTTATTGTAATATATACACATCAAATATTTAATCTCTTTCAAGTAATTAGGTTTAGTACACCATCATTTTTTTTGGAAACTTATATATATATATATATATATATATATATATATATATATATATATATATATATATTGTTATAAACAGATGGAATAATACTGTCCGTTTTGGCGCCGTTCACGGTCAATCTCATGGCTTTAAAACTCGTCGTTAAAGTTTAGGGCCTTCAGGGCCCTGTTTATACATAAGCTTAGTGGATATACGGAGACTGATGTGAGATTTCAATCCTAACACACCCCCTCATCACGATCGTGATGATAACGTGTTGAAAATTGACTATATATGCAAGAAAATTATAACAATAATAAAGAAGGCAAAGAGAGAATTTAAAAGAAACTTTTATTACGTATATATGAGGTATATATCAAATAAAAAAATTAAATTCCTTATTTACAGATAAATTTAACGATACAAGTGATAAATAAGTAAGAAATATATTACATTAAATATTAATAACAGATAAAAAAATAAAAAATATATCCTATCAAATATCAATAAAGTAAATCCCATATTAATTATATAATAACCGACTGAATAATAAAAAAGCTGATACATCAATTATTTAAAAAATATCATCTTACAATTATTATTCTACAGGGAGGACCCATATATTTGAATTTTTCTTGGATTATATATCATATTTTATGCGTTTAGTTTTGATTCTAAGTTTCTTATAATTCCTAAAATTTAATGTATGGTTTAATAAAGAGTGTATATATTTCTTGTGTTATAGTAAATATTATCTTTATTGACAAAAAAAATATTATCTTTAATGGAAATTGTACAACAAATAATATGAAAAACTTAACAGAAAAACTATCATATATTTGAGAATAACATATACCTAAACCTATTTGTGGGATGAGTCGGGTCAGTTTTAGTCAAGCTTTTACTTAAAAATATTAACCCAAGTCCAGCTTAAACTCATGATGTAAAACTTTGAGGTTGGGCTAAACTCAGGCTGAACTTATTAGATACTTTCAAGTTTAGTCCATGACTCATAGATAATTTTCTCTTTTAATATTTTATAAACTAAATTAAACAAATTACAATTTATATACAAAACTATCTAAAATTTATATATAATTATATTTTCTTATAAAATTCTTTTATACATAGTTAAAAATTTAGTAGGATAAAATATGACAATCTGTAAAAACCTACTTCCTCCATTTCTAAAAGTTTATCACTCTAATCGAATCATCAAAATCATTGAAATATTTATTACACTATTAAAATGACTAATTTATCCTTTATATATTATAAAAAAAGTCTCTTTCTTTTTAATTACTACTCATAATCAATTATCTCCCTCCTAATTAATACAAGTTTAAATCATGAAAAATATAATAAAAAATGCATTAATATTTCAAAACGTCAAACTTTTAAAAATCCTCAAAAAAGGGTAAAACGTCAAACTTTTGGAAATGAATGGAGTATTAAATAAAATATAAAAATATAAAATAAATATAATTTGTGTTCGTCTAGCCGGGCTTGGGTAGTTATATAAAAATCAAGTCCGACCCACAGAACTTCGGGCTTTTGCAATGTAACATCCCGGGGTTGACCGACTGCTCCCGCAAACCAACACAAGTCTTTCCAGTAAGCTTTGTCCTCACTCGCTCACTTCCTAAAAATTGCTTCCCAGGAGGTCACTCATCCCGAGATTGCTCCAAGTCAAGCACACTTAATTTATGAGTTCTCCCGAGTAGGCTCCCGAAAAAAAGGTGCACCTTGTTAGTGTAGGTAGTACCAATCAAATCTCTTAAGTCTCTCTCAATTGTAATGTCTCATACCATTACAATCTCGAAATCCTTAACCGTTCTCAATTCTGTTGTCCCATTCGGTTCATTCATGTCCCCATCGGCATCCTTTATGACCGCTCTTTGCTCAGGTCTTCTACCTCGGCGCCACCCCTCTTAGGACCGAATCACTACATGCGAGGTTGAGCTGATATATATAATATAATGAATGTCCAAACTCGATCTATTTAAATGGACTCAGACCGGACCTAATAGATAGCCCGCTCAATGAAAAAGTCTACACATACCATACAAGAAGGTGCATTTACAAATGGAATGGTGAAAATGACAATAGTCATGGAGAATCATGTAATTAACAAGGAAAGAAGAGATGCTCATTGCAATTTCTTTTTTCTTTATTTGGTACAAAGCTTCCATTTAATCTTTTTTATATGTACTCATCCCCCCTTTGCTTTTCTTCTAATCAACAATGTCCATGGCATGACATCCCATTTTTTATTTTTCTAGTTGAATAATGACATTAATTAAAAATGATACTCTTATTGGCTAACACAATCATACCATATTATAAAACAACAAATTTTTCAATAATAAAATATTATGGTTGATTATAGATATTTTATTATATACTTCTTTTTGCATTTTATTTAACATCATGAGATCATCAATATTATTCTTCCACTTAAAAATAATGTTAAAATACTACTACTACTTATACCTGTTCGTAGGCCGGATTATTCATCTGGCCCGATGCAAGCTCGTTCAAATGGGTCGAGCTTGAACACTTGATTTATTACAAAGTCCGCCCTGAGCTCAAGCTCGCAAAAGCCCCAAGTTTTATGGGCTGGATTTGATTTTTATATAAATACTCGAGTCCGGTCCGACGAATAAAAAATATATTTATTTTATATTTTCATATTATATTTAATAGTTTATATAGATTTTTATATTTTGACTACTAAATTTTTAATTATATATAAAATATTTTTACTTAAAAATATAATTGTATGCAAAATTGTATAAATTTTATAATTTTTTTCAATTTAGTTTATAAAATATGAAAAGAAAAAAATTATTCATTGCCATGGGCCGGACTTAAAATGAGTTAGTAAGCCCAACTTAAGTCCGCCCGACCCAAAGTTTTAAATCATGGGCTTGTGTCGGGCTTGAATTATTATTTTTTATAAAAAACCAATAAACCCGACCCAAATACGATCCAATCCGTTCAATAAATAAATCTACTATTACTACTATGCTAGGAATTATTTGTTACGTATATCGAATCATGACAATTGCAAATTAATTATGTGATATCAAACGAATAGAAATTTAATTTAAAGGTATAGCGGTTAAATATTTTATAAAATTTTAAAATTATAATTTTTAAGTTTTATCAAGTTTATAGACTGATTGATATTTTTCTTTAGTGAAGAAAATTGTCGGATTAATAAATTAGTGATTGATTGACATGTTTTAACGACCCTATTTTCAGTCAATTTAAAAATATTTTATTTGCTTAATTAAAAAGCAAAAATTTTACTCCTCATTGGAGTCTAATCAAAATTAATCCTTAATATTTGACGCTAATCCAAACTAATCCTTAAAATTTGACACTAAAGCGTTTGGATTATTTCTTAATAGTGATGGGTCTTTATACTCCCTAGTGGAATTTTAAACAACAGACAAAAATATGTGGTCTACACATTATACACTCCTATATAGTTCTTGAACCACATTGTTTATGTAATATAAATTCCATACATCTTATCAAATTATTACCTATTGTTTTGGACCACACATCTATTTACATCATTAACATGAATCAATTCCGGAGGAATGATTGGTTTGAAGGTCAATATTTTAGAGATTATATGCTGATAATATCAACCCCATCCTATATTTTATTTGGGCTTATTTAGATTTGGGTTATGTCGGATCTAATCTCTAATTAGATTATCCAAACTCAACCCATGAGAGGTGGATATGGGCGGGCCTATCGGCGGGCTTGCGTCTAGGCCTATTGTCTATGTAATACTAAGGATCGATTTGACATTTCTATTTGAGTTGCTTTCAAAATAAGTTATTTTTACAAACTTTTAATAGAACTACAATTTTAGCTTTGAACAACACATTTTGATTTTTTATACTAATTACTTAGGAACTGTCTGATTTAAAATCAAATCTGAGCTTTTAAAAAAATTGAAAATAGAGCTTTTCTAAAAAACTATTGAAAAAGCTGAAAAAACTCACCCAAACTGGCCCTAACTCTTTATTGGGTTTTTCAATATTTTAAAAAGCGCTAGCCGCTAGTCGGACAACCGAGGCTTTAAAACGCCTAGGCGGGCCTTGGACGGGGCCTAATCAAAACCTAAGCGGAATTTAGGCAGATTTATATTTTTTAATTTTTTAATATATAAAAATATAAATTCAATTTAAAAATAAATTATAATAATAAAAAATATAATTTAAACCATATTTTAAAAATATTGTTCTAAAAAATCCCGCATAGACAGATGCGCAGACCGATTTTTAAAACAAAAAACCACCCTAAACTCCTCTAAGACCACCTAAATTAACAAATTACCTAGGACCATCTAACCATCTAAAATTATAACAGTATTATAAAAAATCATACGTAAACACCGATTAACCTGATTTTTAAAACACCTTGTTATCTTTAATATAAAGAAAGTTTGTCTTCATGTGTCCTTTTTAATACCTGAAAACCCATCAAAATTAAGTCAACATTAGTTGGAATGGTAAAACCTTAAAAAAGAAATTTGGGAAAAAGAAATGAATTAATGGGTGATTGGGTTGGTGTATCATTTATTGATGTATGAAGAAGAGAGTACATTGGAATTTTCTTAAAGCATTCAAAATCTCAATCAAATGCTAAACTTCCATAAAACAATGAAATTGCTGAAAATGATGACACAGTCCCATTTTCATCATCAATTATTATGAGAATCTTAATAATTTGGAAATTAATACATATACCAATAAGAAATTTGAAAGTGAGTTTTCATTTTGTCCTTTTTAATTGATCTCTTTTTTATTCATATTCATATTATTATTATTATTGTTTTCAATTTATAGGTAACAGACACTTGGCATTACACTACCCCTCCAGTTAGAAGCCTAATCACAAGATTTGAGCTAAGTACATGGATTAAAGTTGTGCACTCACTCGACTTACGCATAACATTTTAAATTAACTAAAAACTTCTCGATAACTAAAAATTTCATCAATTTCATTTATAATTTCCGTACTAACTGAATAATTATGAGTGACCCAAAACCATGCCTAAGAATATATACCAATATATACCTACCAACAAAAATGTTGGTGCCGACGTCACATTTTAAAGGAACTCCTTATTTCACATACTGTTATAAGTCGATATAAAGTATTGACGAGCCCCTTTTTTCTCCCATTAGATATTCTTCTTTGGCATTTCTTTTTTTTTATTCTTGATTATTTTCTTTTGATCGGTAATTTTTCTTGTGACTGATGGTTCATGTTCACGTCGACATGTCGCATTAATGTGTTTTCATAACGCATATGGAATATTGGACGAGATTAATCTCTCCATCTAATTTTTCAACACTAACCAATGTAATTTTAATTTGTAAAAATATGATCAAACTCAAAATTTGAAAAATAAGTTAAGTTCGGTTCAGGTTGATCCAAGAACATATGTTTAAAGGAGTGAAGCCCAGCCCAATATATTTAGGGCAGACCAACAATTAATGGGCCTGGGCTTCAAATGAACTAATCAAAAGGCATCTTCTTCCAATTCCCTGTAACAAATCCCAGAGCCTAAACCCTAGATAAATCGGCAGCCATGAAAGTAGCTTCATTGAGAAAACTCCCCTTCTATACTGCCACTCTTTCATCTCCCAAAACGAAATTTAATCTATATCCAGAGCAGCCAAGGTAATAATTGAAATTCAAAGCTCTGATTTTAGTTTCGATTGATGGCAAATGGTTATGTTTCAATGTTTTGAATCACCTTCATTTCTTCTATCTTAATTAAAAAGATGATGTGATTGCAGATCTAAAGAGGCGGATAGATAAGTTACATGAAGGGGATCAAAGTGTAATTCCATCAATCTTTGAGGCTATATGAAAGTGGAAACTGGCGTGAATTTTCCGATGACGATGACATATTGAAAGAAATCCGGCGAGATTCCGATTCCGATGATGGTAAAGGGGAGATGATTTATCATATCCAAAAGGTTAATTTATCAATTGCTATAATTTAGTCAATACATTCAATTTCTTTTTTGTTTCTGAACAATTGTGGTACTCATCTGGGATTTGATTTCCTCTTTTCAATATACTGCATTAGTTTTTAACTACCACTGAAGGAAGAACCTTTTCTGCCTATAAGTTATGGTTCTCTGTGAAACAAGAATATTCTAAGGTTCCAATTTGATAGAAAGGCAGAAAAAGAACTATCTTTTAGCTTTTCAGGAAGCTGTAAACAGAGCAACCATAGCCACCAAAATGATCATTTCCCCATTTTAATGCTTGAACCAATCATTCTGAATCTTGTAGAAGATAGATAGCAGCTATCAAATTTAGGCTCCCTTCTTATTCACCTTTTTAATGGAAGGCAGGTTAGGGGAAGAGAATAAATAGAATGGGGGGAAAGCAGAAGCAGCAGATTCCATTGAATTATTGTTCATCCTCTGTACTGAAGGAAGAAGAAACAAAATGTTCACATAAAGCGGTAGAGTTTGCTTGTAGCTCTTGTTTATTCTGTGTTTCTTGTCCTCTATGCATTGCTTGGTGCTGTATTAGGCTACCCTGCAAGATTGGATGGAAGGCTGCAAAGAATGCCAGAAATTGGAATTGTTGTGGATCCCAAAAGCAAGTATATGCATCGTATTCCTCGTTTTCAGATATAGAATTCGACGATTTAACGAGTAAAGCAGGTGCATCTTCGAGCAGCTCAATGTCCGCAAGCTGCGGCAGGAGAGTTCATAATCATAACAGACAGGTATTGGGAATCTGCAAGCATAAATTCTAAGTGGTCGATTTTGATTTCGATTTCGCCTTGAACTGTATGTCCATATCATGCTTCTCCAATTCTGGAGATGGTATCTTATGTGGATTTCTTGTGAAGATAGATGATAGCTGCAATTATGCATTGATAGTTGGTTGCTTGTTTTGTGAATGATCAAGTCAGTTTCGTGTTTAATTTGTTTTTGTTTTTGTAGGTTGTATTGTTTGTTGTATAGGGGCCCCATATGATATCACCTGTTTAATGAAGTATTAATTGATTAATTGTTTGTTGTTAGCCAGAGAAATGGTTATAATAATTGTAATTTGATTTTGTAATTTACGTGTTAGGGAAGCTTCATGGATCCAATAATTGAGGCCAGTAACATTACAGGCCAGATCACTGGTAGGGAAAATGCAAGCCACATTAACAATACCCTCTTTTTGGTTTGACGTTGATGGTTGGCTTTGGTTCATTAAAGTAACTTTTGTCTAGGAGAATTATGGAAAACCATCGAATTCGCGGTTAAAAAATTAGACTTTCATGATTTTGATAAGGTCAGATATATAATTTGCTTCCTGAATTTGTCACATAGACTAGATGACATTTTGAACTTTCAAATGTTTTAACTTGCTTTTGATCTTGACAAAAGTGTACCAGTTTGCCTCATCATTACAACATTTAAGTTTTCGATTGGAGAAAAAAGTCTGGGTAATGACATCTTTGAAAAGTAGAATCAATCAGAAGCTAACAAATGATATTGCTAGGGTAAATTGATGCACTTTTGCCGAGTTTATAGGGTAAGTCGAAAATTTCAAAGTTCATGGACTTTATGAGCCAAGTTCATGAGGTAAATAATGTATTAAGCTATTTGATGACCATGAAAAAAGCCATATCATGAAGGTGAAGTAGTAAATTATTAAATAAAAAAAAACTCAGTGATTATTTATACTTACCAAAGTAAACGAAATTCATGAAGGTGAAGTAGTTTCCAATTACTGATAATATGTATAGACCCACAATTGTCTGTTATCCAATAAAATTATATTAGGAGTGGAATTTAGTTTTTATATAACTAAAAAGATTAATAAATGATTTTATATATAACTTATTAAGCATACTCAGATATAACTAGATAGAGCTATGTATATATATTTCTGTCTCTCCCTTTACTGCAGTTCTGTTTTTGACAGCATATATCGTGCTCTATCAAAATTTCTATTCATTTCTATTTAAAATTTTCTATTTGAAATTTAAGTTAAGCAACTAACCAAAATGGAGAGTGCTGGATGTTTTCCACAAGCAATGTCAAGAAGCTTTGATGAAAACTTACTGAATCTCTCATGGAAGGTCGAAACGCTTCATCGAATCCGCGTTTATCGAATATAGTTTCGGAAATTTTCGGCCGACTCCTGAAAATCAATTTATTTATCATTCTTAAATCAAATATTACAATGAATGTAAGAACTAACAATAAAAAAAATTTCATCTCTTTTTATGTTTAATTTGGTGCAAAAAAGAACTAATATAACATTAACCAAAGTTGTATGTAATTAACAACATTTTTATTGCCATAGAATATATGGCAAATCAAACATTTGTTGATGTATATAGTTACACATATACAAAATAACTTTGAATTACTTAAAAAATGAGGTAATTTAACACCACGTACCAGTTAAAAAATTGAGCTCCAGAACACCAAATGAGGACAATCAGCATGGTGGTGATTGAAAAATGATAGAAAAGTGTTACGAAATTGTATTCAACCACTTCAAAAAGAAACCATATCATTGTTGTAGCAATCGTAATTGCAATCGACAATTTTTTGTTTCTCCATAATAATATGTCGGCAACTGCATAATGTTAAAAAATATTCGAATGACATATATATCCTTGAAATGTCTCTAATTAAATAGGAAGCTTATAAAATTAATGATGAACATATTGATCATAATAAGTTGGAGCAGTTGATTATATATGTTATATGTATGTATGTATAAATTGAGTTCTAATCTTGGTGAGAAAGTAAGCTTAAATAGAAACAAGGAATGGCTTTGTATTAGGTTTGGCTGTTGCATGCACAAAAGTAGTTGATTTTTATATAGTTCAATATGCAGATTATTGATTAATTCTCTTTTTCATGCGAAAGTATAATGAAAGAATACACTAAAAAAAGTAGTTTTTACGTTTAATACTTCATAATATTCTCTTTAAGATCTCTAACTAACCTGCAAGAATCAAAAGAGATTAGAATTTGAGGTGTTCTTTGGTGACTCTCTCATGTTAAGTCAATGATTTGAATAAAAAGGGTAGCGGGGTAGAGTAATGACAATAATATATCAATAAATCCGACTTAAAGGGCTTTGTATAGACATGATACGTGTATCTTGATTAGATGTTAATTAAGAATTGATGTTTAATTAATGTTATACTTCCTCTTTAGATATATATTTTTAATATATGAGATTTTTTCATCAGAATACATATTTTATCATATCTATGTGGCTCCGGTCCTTATTAAAAATGTTCTTAAATAAGCAGGGATTCTTAGAGCCCAAATAAAAGTCTATCACTGAGTTCGTGTGATGAGACATCATAACCGCTTGAGACGATCTTTACCTTTGATCAAGACCGGCTCGTTTTACTTTGTCTAAAGCAAAACGGTCTCAGCATGACACGCGTATGCTAATATTTACTGAGTTATCATTCTCTTTTTCCTTATTACGTGTATTTAACAATAATTTCTTACATTGGTGTCAAGATGCAAGCTTTCCTACTCGTACATGGTACCAAGAAGCAAATAAACACCGAAAACGACGTAGAAGCCGGGATTAATATAATCCCCAATTTCAATGAACAAATGGTCAACCGTACACTTCTCTGATCGAACTCCTTGTTTTCAGTATCATCTCCAATGGCACTCGTCTCTCTTCTTTTTCTCACAATCCAATCCAATTCAATTCAATTCCCCATTTCATTATCCGATGTTTTCAATTGCCCCTTTCAATATTCCCCCCCAATTATACCCACAACCTCCCAAGCCCCCAACTTGCAGCCGCAATGCCACCACATCAATGGCCATCGCTACCCCCAAAACCGCGCCCACTAGTTTTGGGTTCAGAGACCTGATGGAAACTTTGGTTGTCGATGTGGAGAGGGCGGAAAATAGGCCACTTAATGTGCCCTTGATTTCCCCTTTTACGATTGCCTCTTCTAGGGTGGATAAAGTGGAGAATGTGGCTATTAGGGTTGAACTCTGTAATGGGTGCGTTGGTTGGGGTGAGGCCCCGATATTGCCTCATGTTACTGCTTAGGATCATCCCTTAGCTATGTCTATGGCTGGGGAGGCTTGTGAATTGCTGGGGAACAGTCCGCCTATGGCGTTGGGATCGCTTTTGGACAAGATTGGTGCGCTTCTTCCTGGTCATGAATTTGCTTCTGTAAGTTTATTTCATTCTCCCTGTTGATTTTATCGCTGTTTTTGTTGAATGTTTGGATTTGAATATAATTTGTTTTGATCAGCAATTGTAATTTGTCTGTGTTGAGAACAGATTAGCCTTATAAGCTTTGATTGGCTGTAGTGAGAATAGGAAACCATATTCACAAAGTCTGTGGTGGAACTGGAAATAATTTGAGACCTGGTTTTGTTCTAATTTGTTGATATTGATGTCCAGTCTGATTTATTTGTAATTTAACTTGGTGAATTATATGATAGAGGCACTTATTGTGAAAGCATAATCATTTGAAGTACCTCTTTGCCTATTGACCATCTGAATTTGAAGTTTTGTTATTGTTAAATCCACCTTCACAGCTGGCTCTGCCTGAATAGACGCAATTGCTACTCACTCTTGGTTATCTGTCTAACAGTTTCATCCTCCAAACTTTTAAGTTCTAGACACTGCTCTTCAATCTAAAGCTTGTTTCTTTATCAGAAAATAACTAGGTATCTAATCATTGAAAGATTATCTTTTTTCCTTGAACCTTACTGTAGTTTGGGTTTCTGTTAGGAATCCAAGAAATTCTTGATTGTGGGTTTAGTTTGGATTATATTTGCATTTAGATTGTTTCCCCCTAACACTAGCTGCTATTTAAATTGAGATAAAAGGCTTACTCTTTTTATATTTCATATCACCTGAAACAGCACCCGAACCATTGTCACTATTGGTCTTATTTTATGTGTTATTCAATGTCCATCGGACCATTGTGTTTAGTGTCTGAAGATGTTGCTTCTATTTATGCAATGTTTAGAATGGTGATGGGAAGAGAGAGACAACGCAAATAAAGAAGTGTTGATAATTTGAAATAGTAATTGTCAATATGTGTCTCATGGGTTCTGTTTTCCTGTCAAAATTTTCATTCGAGGATGACTGATATACTGTTTTTTTTTCAATTTTATTTTCAATCAGAGAGTGACGGATAAGAAATTTGAAAGTCGTTTAGCATCTGGTTCAAATAATTTAGGTGCCCTTAAACTTTTTCATACATTTTCAAGGTCTTTGACTGAACATCTGATGCACATGTATATGATATGCTGCTATGCCAATTCAGTCAACCATGTTCTGATTGAAATGCTAGCCTGTTTTCTTGTATATCTTTAGTTGTATTAGAGAGGTATAGTTCCTGGTTTTAAATTTTTAGTGATTGTACACTTGTAGGTTAGGGCAGGAGTTGAGATGGCATTGATCGATGCTGCAGCTAATCGTGTTGGCATGCCTTTATGGAGGCTGTTTGGAGGTGTATCGAACACCATAACTACTGATATAACAGTTAAGCACCTTTGGTATTGAATCCTTTTGTGATTCATAGTAATTTTCGTCTCTAAAAAGTAGGCTGATCCACATTACACGTGCAGATTCCCATTGTATCTCCAGCTGAAGCTGCTGAATTGGCTTCAAAGTATCACACAGGGATTCAAAACTTTGAAGATTAAGGTTGGAAAGAACCTCGAGGCAGACATACAAGTCCTTAAAGCCATACGCGAAGCTTACCCAAATTGCTTATTTATCTTGGATGCTAATGAAGGATACAAACCCAATGAAGCCATTGAAGTTCTTCAAAAATTACACGGTAAGCCATGTACATTCAATGGATTACCTAGTTCAAGATAATTTAAGCATCTCTCTTAAAACAGCAGAGTGTTTCTCGATTTTACATGATCTGGTTTATTTTTCTTGATTCATCTATTGTGGTTCTTTCTTCCATATAAAGTGTCTTACTAAATGTATAAGGGAAAGTTTCTTGCTTTTACATTTATTTTCCTCTCTGATCCCTTCCCATGTCACAATTGTGTTTCAATTAGTTGATTTTTCTTTGCATAATACATAAGGACCCCCCTAAACTTGGCCCTAAACGCCCATTTGCTCCATGAACTTCCAATTGTTCCAAATAACCCTAGAACTTGTTTAAAGTGAACCTCCTAACCCCCGGATGCCACGTGTCAGCTTCTAGAAAAATCAGAAAAATAACATCTTTGAAAAGTCAAACCAACCAGAAGCTGACACACAACATTCATGGGAAAATGGGCCCATAGGGCCAAGATCAAGGGTCCTGATGTATTAGGCCAATTTTCTTCAGGAGAATTAGAGCTTTGGCTTGTGAAACTAACTTGAGTGAAATTCTCCTCTCAGAAATGCAGGTTACTCCTGTTCTATATGAACAACCAGTTCACAGAGATAATTGGGAAGGCCTTGGTTATGTTACTAGCATTGGAAAGGGAAGATACGGGGTCTCTGTAGCTGCTGATGAAAGCTGTAGAGGATTAAGTGATGTGAAGAAAATAGCAGAAGGAAAACTAGCAGATGTAATCAACATCAAGCTTGCCAAAGTTGGTGTTGTTGCTGCACTTGAAATCATTGAGGCAGCAAGGGCATTGGGGTTGGATCTTATGATTGGTGGTGTGGTTGAGACCAGGCTGGCCATGGGCTTCGCTGGTCACCTAGCTGCCCGTCTGGGCTGTTTCAAGTAAGTGTGAGAACTATGAACATTTTTATTGGCTTAATCCATTGGTGCCTACAGGGGTAAGGTTGCGTACACCCGACCCCCCCTACCCCGTTTGTGCGGGAGCCATTGGGGTAATGCTGTTGTTGTTGTTGTTGTTGTAATGCATTGGTGCCTCCTCCAACTTGTCCCCCCGAACTTTGAAATTCAAAATTTGCCCCTTTAATGCCACGTGTCAACTTTTGGTTGGTTTGACTTAAAAGATGTCATTTTTCTGTTTTTCTCTCTCCAATCAGAAGCTGACACATGACATTCAAGGGGCAAATTGGTGCATTTTGCTAAGTTGAGGGAGTTACTAGAACTTTATCAGAGTTCAGGGGGCAGTAGGTGGAATTGGACATGTTGGAGGAGCCAATGGTGTTAGTGGATAGCTGTTTGCAACTCCACTTCAAGGTCAATTGGAAACAACCTCTCTGTAATTACAGGGGTAAGGTTGCGTACACCCGACCCCCCCCTTACCCCGTTTGTGCGGGAGCCATTGGGGTAATGCTGTTGTTCTGTAATCGTGTTTGTGTGCTGTCCATTATATATGTGCTTCAAAAGTTATATATATTATGGTCCTTTTTTATTGCATCAGGTTCATAGACCTGGACACTCCCCTACTGCTGTCTGAAGATCCTGTTCTTGGAGGCTATGAAGGTACCCAAGTTTCCATTTCAAAATTGTAATAAGCTACCTCTGGGTCTCTGTGAATGCTGTCTTTTTCTACACTTAGCTTTCTTTTTTAGCGATTTTGTTAGTGTCGGGTGCTGTGTACGAGTTCACGAACGCCAGAGGGCATGCTGGTTTTCTTCATTGGGACAACATTAATGTATGGTCAGTATTTCTTTGTAACACAGTTTTTTTTATTCTGTTGATTTTTTTAAAAAATATATTTTTTTCCTTTTAAATGTCATCGATTCACCTTCAACTTATTTTTCTCTCTCCATATCCGATCATTTCTAGATTTGTTCATTCATGGTGATACAGTAATAACACAAAATCATCTGCAGAAATCAATGCACTTGTTGCCTAATGCCTAACATGCTTTTGGAATCATGAGGTGTACAAGAGCACAAGGATAGCAGTTGTGACCAAAGCCAGGTGTTAATAAGATTGGCCTGGCCTGCATTTTTTTAAAGGCTCGGCGTTCATAAGAACGCAACATTGAGGTCTATCATCTATGTAAGAATTGCTGGTGAGATTATAAAAAAAAACTTAGTTATTCCATCAAGTTGTTTTTCCATTATAATCATAATTTTAATCTTGGGAACACATTTATCTACTGTTAGTTTAACTCTATAAGCTATATTCAGTGTAGATCTTTGTTTCTGCTACAATTCCTGAGTTATAAACAGACCATCTTCTTAGCGGCAAAGGCTTGGTCAAGTGGTTTGAGCCTTGAATCTGTGATTCTAGAGGTCGCAGGCTCGAGTCCACACTCGGGCGGGGTGGGATAAGGTTTTTCTTTGTTATTATTGTAAGCCCGTACGAGACAACTTTTTTTTAAAAAAAATAGACCATCTTCTTGGTTATGCTGTGAAATCAGGTTGCTTTTCTATTCTTGCAATTGCATTGGACTTGGGCAAATGATGAATAAATGATCAATTGACCCTCAATGTGCGTAAAAAAATCATCACTGAGAGACTCATCAATCATAGTCAGGTGTGCGATTCAGGTCAAATTTGGATATAGTTTGAGCAAGTTTCGGTAAATCAGATGGGAAAAAAAAATTTATATCAAAATTAAGACAAAGTTAGGGCTACAGAATAATGCAGCGTGAACTGTAACAGTACAACATACGTCAATCCGTAAATGAATGTAATCATTGGACGGCTATTACCTTTAAATACCGCAAGTTTACGATGTTTTTCTGAAAAGTAATATTTTAAGTTTCGTCAAGATTTTTTAAAAAATTTAGAAATTAATAACAATCAGTTTCTAATTAATTAGCATTTAGAGTTAAAATCTTTTGTCCAATGTTAAAATATGTTGTCCGATTAAAAGTTTATAGGTGAAACTTTTCTTGAGAGCAATTCTGACAATAATTTCAAACAGGTCCTTAATAAGTTTTTGCTCTTTTAAACTAAATGAAAATGCACCGAACGAAAGTAAATTTGTAAGTGTTCAGAACTAAATAGAACTGTAGCTTAAAAGAACATATACCATGCAGTCTATTATTAATTAAACTCAATTTATTATATAAGAGATTTTTTCTCTTTCTATTAATTACAAAATATAAGATGCTTAAATGATGAAATTATTAGCAGCCGAAAGTTATAATATAAGATTAGTAGTGGCATGCATGGATTAATCAGTATTAGTGTCAAATTGAGGTGAATTAAAGAGAGGCTGAATGTGCTTTTAGTTTAGCATGCTAAGAATAAATGATTACAAATATAATTATGGCTGTCTTTGGATCACACTTTCACTTTCACTTTCACTTTGTACTTTCATATGATTTCTACACAAAACTATGCTAATGATTGCAAAAGGAATTAAAGTAAAATCTATCTACGCAGATTCATTTGTAAGTAAAGAATTAGTAGGGCCTGATAATTTTCAGGCCCTAGATAAAAATATTATTTGAACAAATATGTTAGAGCACTTTAATGAAAAAAATTGTGTAATATAAAAATGTCGGCTTGAATAATCGTATTAAAATGATAATTAATCATTACCAATTATTTATGAAAAATATGAAATTAAAAGGATCAAACAAGCAGAAAACATAAATACAGTTTTAATATATGCTATTATATTATGGGCTATTAGAATTAGAATATTTAATTAAAAAATTATATTAATGTATATTTTTATTTTTCTTATTAAAAATAATTAGAAAATTTAAAAATTCTGTATACTATGAATCCTATGCGGACAGCAGCTTTATGTTTAAAGCAAAAAGACACTCCACTTGCTATTTTTTTTTTCCAAAATTACTCAATATGATTGAGTATTAACTTATTAAGGATAATCATGATCAATAATAACCATGACAAGAAATTAAGTACATATTATTATTCAATGTAAAGTTGTAAACCCACACCTCGATACCTATAGATTTACTTAACAAGAAGCTTGGTCGAGATTTCAAACCAATCTAATGTCCCTGTATTTCTTATATTGTCGCCTAAGCACCGTCTAATCCGATTTTTTTTTACAATTTTTAAGATAACAATAATTATAGTAATTATAGTTTAAAATATTCTTACCGTATAATTCTCATTTTGAATCTTAAACAGAGAAATAGTAGGCTATAAACTACAAAAAAATTGTGAGAATATGCGTTTTTAAGGAATCGATTTCAGTGTTGATGTGTTTTTATGTAAGAATCGATTAAGACTTATGTTATCATATACTAAACTATGTTTTTGTAGTATATTATTACATTATAATTTATTTTTTAGTTGAATTTATACTTTTGTCTATTAATAAATATTAAAAAAATCACATATCCGCCAAGGCACCACCCAGACCCTGCCTAGGCGTTGGAAGCCCTGACCGTCCGACCAACGCCTGACGCTTTTTAAAACATTACATTTTACTGGTTTAATGATAATATAAAATTTACTTATTGCCAAACTATAATTAAAAAATAAATACCAATTAAATATAACTCAATTGATACATCACTTAATATAATGATGGAAGGTCGTAGGATCAATACCAATCATCATGAAAAAAAAGTGAGTGAAAGTAACTTAGCTTACTCAACCTCTTCCCTATACTTAGTAGGGTCCATCCTAAATTTTCTCCTTGCCTACTGAATTATACCTCGTAGATATCAGTTTATTAGTTTTTAACTTTTTATTAATAATTTTTTAGCAATTTATTAAATGTTATCTTCTTCCATAATTTTTTGCAATTTTTCAGCAATACACTATTGTGATAATTTTGTCCCTTATCTGAAATTAAAAAATTAGATAAAGATGACTGCATAATTGAATTGTATACTAGACATTATGATTTTAAATTTATATGCCTCTTTTAAATTTACATATTTAATTGACAAAATATGCATCATATAAAAGTGAGAGCCTACATCTTTTGAACTACTGGAGCATTATTGAATATATATATATGGTATTAGACATGCACACTAAATGGGGTGCGTCTGTAAAATTAAGCTCAATAATAATAATAATAATAATAATAATAATAATAATAATAATAATAATAATAAACTAGTCATTTTAGTTGAGTAATAAAATTTTGTATTGATTTGGATGAAAATTGTACATAGCCAAATTAAAAGCAACAAAGAGAACTAAAGAAAGTGGTTTAGGCCCTGTTTTATTGGACTACAATTCAATTAAGTTCAGTGCAAATAACTTCAGTTTAGTTCAGTCCAGAACACTTTATTCAGTTCAGTCCAGTCCATTGCAGTCTAGTTCAGTTCAGTTCAGTTGAGCTTTCAAAAGTTGAAAATACAGCTTCATCCTTCATTGTTTAATCATTTTTTCACCATCTCCCTTCTATAAATACCTTCAAAGCCAAACTCAACAAAACACAAGCAACCATCTTTTTCCCTCTTTCTTAAACAAACACATAAACACTTCTTTTATTCTCAAAACATGAAGGCATCCTATTTGGCAATATGCACACTATTTGTACTAGTTATAGCACAGGCGCCAGTAACAATGGCAGTAACATGCAGCCCAACAGAGCTAAGCTCCTGTGTGAGTGCAATCACATCATCTTCACCCCCATCTAAGCTGTGTTGCAGCAAGATCAAGGAACAAAAACCTTGCCTTTGCCAATATCTCAGCAACCAAAACCTTAAAAAGTTCATCAACACTCCTAATGCTAGGAAAGTTGCCACCACTTGTGGAACTCCCTTCCCCAAGTGTTAGATTTCATTCAGCTATAATGACCCTTTGGTTGATTTTCTCTAAACCTTGTTGAATTTTTCTGCCAGGATTCAACAAGAGTGGTTTAAGGTTTGTGTGTGGTATAATCATTGTGTAAATTGTTGGGTCACATTCTCTTGTGCCCAACTTTTGTTTCTTTGGTGTGGTTTATCATGTACTAGCTACTTGGGTTAATAAGTACTATCTGTAATGAGTTGGTTCTACTAGTTATAATGGCAATCCTATTATCTGTTGTTGAATTAAACTAGTTTTTCCACAAATTTGGTTATTGTTGTATGTTAACGCTTGGCCGAAATGGCTTGCTACCCCCTAAACTTTGTAAAATTTCTTTTAGCTTCTTGAGCTTGGTAAAAATGTATTAGTTTGCCTCATGATCGTGGGTGTTGGCGTCTAACTGGAAAGAAAAAAATCAGAAAAATGACACCTTGAAGAGCAAACCAACCAGAAATTAGCACGTGGCATTCAAAAGCAAACGGATGCACTTTTGTCAAGTCAGCGGACTAAAAGAAATTTTAAAAAGTTAAAAGGCGACCCGTGAATAAAAATGTATTTGGCCAAACAAAAATATTGATGAGTTTTATTACGGTGAAGAAAAAGGAATAAAAGGGCAAATTCTATCGAGAAATCAAGATAGTTCTGTTTAGAACCACCTTCATGCATAGTGTGCACAATCAGCAGCAATATAATTCAATAAACAACCAGCTAAGCCTTAAACCAAAGCTAGGTGGGGTCGGCTCAACAGCATAATTCAATAAAATGAAAAAATTTAGACTCCGTAAGAATTAATTTGAATGTACAAAAAAATGATATACTTACAAGATAAATAGAAGTAGAGCTCATTTATGTAGAAGGTTAGAAATTTGGTTCCAGCCAGTAAGCCAAGGTCTGTTATCTGTAGGCACTGCGAAATTCAGCTCAAACATCTCCTTTGACATGTTTCCTTTTTCACAGAAGCCAACCAGCATTGCCACAATCTCAGAACTCTCATGTACATGCCTTGCATCACTAGGATTTGTCCATAGTTTGTTCACAAACCGCAGCCTCCTCTGCTTCCCTTCAAGTGGAACATCCCATTTCATGTACAATGCCTCCCTCTCCTCCACACTTAAACGTGAACTTAATCTTTTTGCAAGGAACTCCCTTTCTCTTTTCAATGCCTTGATACTGTAAAACACAAAACCAGCATGAGGTAAACATCATCACAGCTTGATTCAACAAATTATTATGGCCAAATACATTTTTACCGGCCTTAAACTTGGCAAACCCAAAATGTCACGTGTCAATTTCTGGTTGGTTTGAATTTTCAAAGATTTCATTATTCTGATTTTCTCTCTTCAGTCAAAAGCTGACACGTTACGTTCAGAGGGTAAACTAATGCACTTTTGTCAAGTTCAGAGGACAGTAGACCATTTGGGCCAAGTGCATGAGGGTAAAGATGTATTTAGCCAATTATTGTTCATTGTAGATAGAAATTTCCTGGTCCTAGTAAGGTTATATGCTATGTAGAAAGAGGACCTTGATGATAGGGAAATTGTGGGCTCATCTCCAAAATGAGCTGGGGTAGCATTGCCGGTTTCAGTCAAGTGCTGTTGTAACCAAGTCAATCGCCGAAGCTCAACCTCCATATATATTTGATCTGCAGGATCCCCTTTGAATAACAAATAAAACTGTGTCCTATGAATGATGGATACATAGCAGACATCCCATAACTCAATGATCAGCTGCCTTTGCTCTCTAAAAGTTACTTGCCAGGGCACTTGGGGCTCTCCCGGGTCATTTATGTTCTCCTCATCTTCAATATTATAGCCAGCTGCTTCATTTGCTTCCAGCTCAAGTACCTATTGGAACGACAAACGCAATTGAAATGTGTAAACAGAATGAAACTATATAAGAAAGTTGCCACAAAATTAATACTATACCTGGCAAACAAGCAACTGCTTTTGATACTGCAGTTTAGCAACGCGTTCTTTTAGTTCTGTAACATATGCTCGTATGCTTCTTACGTTCTCCTCTGCTGCATTTTGAAACATCTTTTGCATTTTCTTCATATTAACAGAACTATTACGTCGATAAACTGGAGTGCCTTCTTTTGAAGAGACATCTCCATTTTCTTCATTCTTTGTCGGTGTTCCTTTTTCTGACTCTGGCTGAGTCCCAATTGACACGATATCATCATGCTCTGGTGCTCGGTTTTCGATATCGTTTTCCATGACTTGGTGAGAAGTTGATAGCGGAGAGCAAGGAGACCTTATAAAGTTTTGCATGTTGGCTCCATCACTTGATGCCAAAGGAAGTATCTTTTTCTTCTTTTTCTGTTGATTTTTAGCTTTTGAAATTGATTCACAGTGATCATTACTGGGAAGAGACATGATCAATTTGTCTATAGACTTCTGGACATTTTCCAACTGCTCTTCGAGATTTGCTATAGTGCTACCCTGTGAATGTAGTCTAGTTATCTCTTCCTTGAGGTTCGCGCTGACACTCTTATTAGGAGCTATAACATTGCCCATTTCTACATTTTTAGATGCCGGTTGAATGGTTTGCATTCCTTTTATTTCTGCTTGCAGTTTAGCAATTGTCTCAGCTGCATCTTGGTTACCTAATCTATGACAAGCAACTTCCTTCTGCAGTACTTCCAGAGCTCGATTAGCTTCTTCTCCAAGTTGCTCTTGAAGATGTTCAAGCTTACGAATTTCATGCATTAGAGTAAAAGGCGCAGTAGATGATTGCCTCATAGACTGCCTTAGCACAGTTTTTCTACGACTTGTATCCTTGCTCTCAAGTTTGGGAATCAATGCGTCAGAATAAGAGAGACACTTCTTCACCGAAAATCGTGGTGACTCCATGGTGCTAGAAACCTGCATTTCAATGACAAGTAAAAGAAAAAAGTGAGGCAGTTATTTGGCTGTTTTAGGAATAACAGGCAATCAAATAGGAATGATGAAAATATTAGGTACTCTATACCTGTTGATCCTCTTCAAGCTTTTTCCGCAATTCATCAACCTGAGATTGTGCCATATCTCTCTGACATCTCAGTTCTTCGATTTCCATCTCCATCTAAAAGCCAGATGATGAAATGAAAATATCACATACACTATATCAAACAAATAGAACTGGGTTGTTAATTTGTAATTATATGGAATGGTAGGTTACCTGCTGAATTTTTAAGTCCTTCTCCTTTGCAGGATCGGGAGTTCGCAGCTCTGCTTCCAGCCTGGCCACTTCCTTCTGTAGATGTTTCACCAGTTGTTTATCTGAAACAACCTAATGGAAGGGCAAAACTAAGATTTGAAATCTATTATTGAAGGCGGTAACTCGTATAAACAAGTCAAAATATGGAATATGTACCATGTTGACGTGGGCATTGTTAGTGACTTCCTTCGCTCTAGTGGCAAAAAAGAGAGTATTTCGAGATTGTTCAACATGGCTAAGTGCTGGACTTAAAGTACATATGATTGCAGTGCGTGCATTCCCACCAAGTGAGTGCTGAAGTATGCGAGTAAGCTTGGAATCCCGGTAGGGTATATGACCACTTCTTTTCCCACCACTGCAAACCAAGAAATAAAAGCATGAGTATATAGTAGTAAAGGAAATTTGATAAGAATGGCAAGAAATTTGGAACTCATTTGAAATGATTTGCAAGTAGCGGATAGGTAAAATAAGAATGATTTGAAAAGATATAAGTTGGATTATGTAGACTTTGACCTGAGCTTTCTTATAACAGTTGTTAACGTCATCAAACTAAGATTAATATGGCAGCCTTCCCTGAGCCTGACACCATCTACATTTGTCTGTGAAGCTCTTTCACTTCCAGCTAAGTCTACAAAATTCTGCAAAAAATGGATATATCATTTGATTTATAAATCATCACATATACAATTCAAAACATAAGGAAAAATGGTAAGACAAGCAAAGTTTACCAGGCTGGCAACAAAAGATCTCACGCAATCTGAATTTTCACGGAGCGTGCTTTCTATTGTCTGCATGCAGTTACAACCAAAAGACATATTAGCATTTTTCATAATTGCTTTCCAAGTCTATCTAAGAAGAAGAATGGTCCATGAATCTCACCAGCCTTATAATTTGATGTGACCTTGAGCTAGCATCATTAAGGGCAGTCTCACCAACTTGCCTTTGGGCTACAATACAGTTAGCAATATGTTAATCATGAGCTATTCGACTTGCATCAGCAGAATAAGCTGACCATGGCAAATAATAATCAAAAATAGGTTACCTTCACATATACTAATCAGATGCCTCAAATGTTGATCATTGCTTGCTGTTTCTTCTACCAGCTTCTCAACCACAGTTCCTTTCTGCAAGTGAAAATTCAAAATAAAAATCCAGCGACGAGTTCAAGAAAAGCACAAGATATCGATTTTCATGAGATTAATATTCTTACCTCTGGGTCATCCAGAAGCTTGAGATTTTTACCAGATTCTGAATTTAACAGGTCCCTGACATTTTCATTATAAATCTCTAATCCAGATATCTTAATTGTAAAATCTCTTTGTGGGGTCTGCAGTCAATACAGAAATAAAAGATGAATTAGAAACACCTAATTTTGAAATTCAAGTAACTTGTCTAAATGTTAAACACTTGTACAATCAATCTAATGCTTAATAAGAACTTGCTTATGAGAATACAATGAAAATGTCAGATTTCTACAAAAACTTACATTTATAATGTGGTTATAGATATCATTGACAGCTTTCTCAGTTATTCCTCTCATTGTATATGTCTTCCCACTGCTGGTTTGTCCATACGCAAATATCGTTGCTGCAGTACATGACCGAGTTAATTGTAATATTAATAAAGCGAAAAGATATGAACAACACCAAGATAAAGTATATGCTTACCATTTATGCCCATTAGGGCAGACAAAGCAACATTCTTCACACCATCCTCATACACAGATTCAGTTAAACTAGTGGGACCAAAAACTTTATCTGAAAAGAAGGAAACACAGAAAGAGCTTTATTTATGTCACCGCAAAAAGACAGAAGATAGAGTTGTGTAGCAATGCTTGCTGATTTACCAAATGTGAAAGGGGTAGTTGACTGAGGTGTGCGCTCCTGAGTTGAGGTCTTATATACAATGGTCTGATCATCAATACACTCCCATGCTACTTGGTCTTTGGCTAACTGCTCTTTTTTGTTTAGAGGTCTTAACCGTACAGTAACTACAATCTTCTCTTCCTTTGCTTTAGGACCACCAGGAGTTGTTGCTGTTGTCCTATCGATCTTAGAGGCCGGTGTTCCTGGGGTTTTGACTGTCACCATTTTCTTTATCAATATCACACTTCTCCTCTAATTGAATTCAGAACCACCAATTAATGTATGTATGCTTATGCCTCTCGGAATAGGCTATGGAATTAGTGTCTCGCCTCTTCTAGCTGTGGAAGTTACTGCAATATATGTATCTGCCAAAATTTAGTATCATCCACAGAAAGTCTCAGTCAGGGCCAGTAAACAACAATTTAATTTTCTGTACGAAAAATAGACCTAAAAAGATTCCATAACGTGCAAGGTGCTATTTTTGGGGAAACAGATAGCAAGTTAATACGTCAACATTCAGAAGCATAGCAATATCAGCTTGACTCCTATTTGTAAGATGCATTTGAACAAAAAGTTGAAATTGGAAGAAGAAAAATAGTTTGCACTTTTGTCTCTTCCCAAACACATTACATTAGTATCGAGACTGCTCGGAACTTTGTGTATGATCTGGTAGGAAAAGAAGATCATTGCACAAAATCCATATTCCTTACAGAGTATATCAACAAGAACTAAGGAAGGTTCCCGATTTCATCGCGCTTTCGAAATATATGTCCAATCAGCGATTAAAAAATGAACTAATGCATCATCCTTAAATCTCACCATAAAGGATTCAAAGCTACGAAAGGTAACAACATAATTTTCTTCATTTCATTGCACAAAATCCATATTCCTTATAGTGTATATCAACAAGAACTAAGGAAGGTTCCCGATTTCATCGCACTTTCGAAATATATGTCCAATCAGCGATTAAAAAATGAACTAATGCATCATCCTTAAATCTCACCATAAAGGATTCAAAGCTACGAAATGTAACAACATAATTTTCTTCATTTCATATTTCCCTAACTTGATAATCAATTTCCATGTATAAATGTAATTAAAACCTAGGGCAATTAAAATTCCGCTTATCATTATTGCTTTGAGGAAGAACATGACTAGATCCGTATTAACCATAATCTATTTAAACTGCAAAGCAAACTCAAAGTGGATGAAATAAGATGAACAAATCGAGGAAAAGAGAAAATCCTAGAATAACTTCTACAGTATTTATAAATTATAGTAACTTGCCGTTTATTAACTCTGAAATAAAATAATCATACAAGGAAAGAATATGAAATGGAAGTGTTGGCTTCCTTCAATTTGCAACCAAATCAAGCTCGAAGAAAAAGGAAATAAATCAAATACAAAAAGAAGAAATACTCACCGAAATCTCAAGCCGAGATCCCTCAGAAAACTCAAGCAGATCTGCAGGAACTTGAAAATTTGAGAGTCAGCCAGAAAGAGAAGGAGGGAGTCGAGGAAGAAGAAGAGTGATATGCTGTTTTCTTTATGAAACTGACGTTATGAAAGAGAGTGACCAATGGGATTTGAATTCAAGGGATTAACGGCTAGTTTCTTTTTGTTTTCTTGTTCATCTGGAATTTATATTTTTCTTTTTGTTCCCAATTCAGTATTTTTATTAACTGACAGTCTGGCATTTCCAGCTTACGTGGGGTAAATTATACAATGATTCGGTATTAAAACATTCTTCTTTTTAGGAGTGACCTGTATTTAGACTATCACTTTTTATTATTATATTTATTTTTTATACATATTATTTATGTAAAGCAAAAGATAATTTAATTCCGGACGTTCGTGTAATTTCCTTATAATCGATGAGGTGACCCGAAATAGTGGGGCAGGGCTTTAAAGTTTTGGAACAGATCTTCTTTCCCCAAATTGATTTTTGTTATTTCATAGTTATTTAAATATTTTAGGTAATAGAAAAAGGAGTTTTTTCATCAATTGTTTTGTTGAATTGTTTGTTTGAGGAACAAAATAAGAAGAAATAGAGGAATCAATTTCTCTTGCAAAGTCCTTCCTCCATTATTTTGGCCATTTTGTTTCGTTTTTAAATATGTTATCCTTAAAATAATGTCCCTTTTATGTTTTATTCAAATATTAATACGTATTTATTATTATTATTATTATTTATCCTTTCAGTTGATTTTTTATATAATTATGTTACATGTCAAATGATGAATAAAGGAATATAAAATGATACACCAATTTGTAGACAATAGATTTAAATCCGGACATCTTCTTTCTTTTTTTGGTAAAGTAAGCTCATAAGATTTTATCTTAAAATGGTTACTTTAGTTTCCGTATGAATATAATCTAGAGTATTGTGAATATTTTTTTATGAAATTACATAATTATAGAGTTTTTGTTGATTCTGGCTCTAGCTTCCATAGGATAGATTTTTTTTATGGAATTCCATAGGAAAGATTTCAACACTAAGTCTCATTTGGTTCGCGGAAATCTTATTCTGTAGAATAAAAATAGAAATGTATGGAAAGATGTCAAATATGATACATTATTTATCTAAAACCCGTCAATGCAAGGAAAAGCTTTTCCTTGTTTATATATATCTTACGGAAAAGCTATTCCGTTTTGAAATAAAGGAATAACTTTTCCATGAGATGTATATAAACAAGGAAAAACTTTTCCTTGCATTGACGATTCTAGACATATACTCTATGACATTTGACATCTTTCCATTCATTTCTATTTCTATTCTATGAAATAGGATTTCCTTGTTTATATACATCTCACGGAAAAGCTATTCCGTTTTGAAACAAAGGAATAACTTTTCCATGAGATATATATAAACAAGGAAAAGTTTTTCCTTGCATTGACGGATTCTAGACATATACTCTATGACATTTGACATCTTTCCATTCATTTTTATTTCTATTCTATGAAATAAGATTTCCGCGAACCACACACCATCTAACTTCTTACTAAGTAGACATAAGCCTACCAGATATTTAAATTTAGCTCGAATTTGGTCCGACTAATAACAATATTGATCATACATTACATTTTAATACTAGTTTAAGTTTAATGTCTGTTTAACTTTAGACTCCGTTGATTTGATTGTATAATTTAATAATTGCATTAATTTTTGTCAATTAATTGGATTAATTGGTTGAAATTTAGAGCATCTTTAGTAGATAGTGGATTCCACGATTTTATGACATGTGAAATAGAAGTTTACATTGATTATATGTCAATTATTTTAAAAATAGACAATGTCTGTAAAAAGAGTCACATTATATTATCTATTTTATCTAAAATCGTGTAATTAAATAATAAAAAAAAGACTCAATTACAAGCTTGTTTCAGTGTTAAAGATTAAATATTAATTAATTTGATGAGTTTGTAGTCTATTTGATTGTTTACTTATAGAAGATCAAATAGACAATATATAATATTTATTATGTCACATCATACAAGAAAAGGAAAATGGATAAGGTAGTGTAGAATAATTTTTTAATCAATTATCTATTATTGCCTATATGGAAAGACTATTGTTAGAATGAAGTATCTATTAAAGATGCCTTTAGAGCATGTTTAGTAGATAGTCCATTCTACCAATTGTCTTCACATAGACATAAATAGACAATCGACTTCAAAATGACTCGACACTAAATCTTCTATTTATTCTTTCCAATGTGAAATAACACAATCTAATAGAAGCTTACATAATTAATTTTATATTATTTTATCAATGAAAGGGACTATTTAGTCAATTATTTATTTTTTTTGTTATTATTTTATTTTAAAATTTTTTAATAGAAAATCAAATAAATAATTTAGTATAATTAATTTTTAAAATATTTTATCTATTTTATCACATTATCAATAAAATCTTCTATTTTATATAGAACATAATTTTAAAATCTACTATCTCTTAAGATGTCCTCGAATGTTTTTCTTCTTTAACTATTTTTATTCAATTACTTAAGTTATTAATCATTACACGTGAAGAATATGCAATTAAATTTCCTATACTATTTATTAGAGGTCGTGATTCAATTTGGGTACAAAAATAATTTTCAATTTACTCAATCTTTTTTATTATATTCTAGTACTACAAAACAATTTAATACATTTGAAAAATGAAGTAGAAAAAAAAATTATTGATGAGATTCGTCCACCATTTCCTCCTACCCCGTTTATTCATCTATCTACCTCCTCAACTTCTACGGCGGCGATTCGTTTGCTCCGCCGTTGAAATCCCCGGAGCACGACTGCGGAAATGGATTTTAGATTAAGCATCCGTTTCGGAGCTCAGAAAACGCAGCGGATAGGATGCTGTGGATGTCCACAGTTTGGTCTTTCATGTTACAAGAACGATCCTGTGTTGAATATCGGTAATGTAGATTTCTAACTGAATGCCATCGATTACGCACATTTAACAATTACGCTTGTCGATAAGGATGTGGCCGGAAATCAATGTCCTAGAGCTCGGCTCGGACTAATATTAGTTTAGGCAACTGTCCACTTGATTACACAGATCTGAATGTGAATATCAGCTTTTACTTTAATTGCTCCTCATATCCTTTTTCTTCATATGCAACCATCGGAATTAGTTGTTTAGCATCTGATAATCTTCAGTATCGTGATGGAGGACGATACCGATACGAAAGACGTAACTGGTGGTAACGGTGATGAGGGCGACGGATATCATCGGAAATAGATTGGTTGATTTCAGAGTTCGCTGCTGCTATGAACAGAGGATTTGAGCTTGATTTAAGGAATGCGGAAAGTGTGAGCGGACAAACGGATTCTGCGGCCAGGATGGTTCAGTAAGCAATTGCTGCATAGGTACTACTTAGTTTCCTTTTGCATCCATCCGTTTACCTATGAATGTGTCTGCTAGAAACTTTAATTTACTGATTTTGGCTATGTTATTAAAATTTATTTATTAGAAGATAATTGATGCAGTGGCACTAGTAGTATTAGCTTTTGAAACTCCATAGCAGGATCCTCTAAGTTGCATGCCATCTTTAGCACAAAGAATTAGGATTGTGGTTATTGCCGGGGTAGAGCAATCAATTGAGCGAGCGTTTAGGGGGAAATTTAAAAGCTAGATTGAGAATGGCTGGCAAGACATTGGAAGGAAAAGTAAGGTATTTAATGTAGGCTAAATGCTTCACACCGGACTAGTCCAAGACAGATATAATTTTGCAATCTCGATCCTGGACCACCATGCTAGAGCCTCGCATATATTGTGTTAGGCCTGTGTTACTAAATTGTAATTTGGGGTTTAGTTTCTCAGGTTCAGTGCCAGTGCAGTGCCCTTACTGCCTTCTAATAATCAATGGGCTGGGTTCACGGGCCCAATTCCAACTATTACTGAACAATTTGTATTCCCTTATATTATTACATCAATGGTTTTGACTTTTGAGAACATTTCTAAATTATTAACAATTTCTTTTGAATAACTGATTTCTGAAGTGATTGAATTCTTTCATTTATTTCCTTCCAAACAATAGATCTAATAAAAATATAAATAACATTTCATTAAGTTTGACTTAACGTTTCAATAGATCTAATTCTGAACATGAAAACTTCAACTGAAGTTTTTAACTGACAAAACGACCTCTGTGTTCTAATTACTCAAAAAGCTATAATTCTTTTGTACTTATGACTCTGTTAGGATAATCTAATGCTAAAAACAACTCCAACTGTTAATTTCTTCGTGGACTCTGTAATCTTAAACATTCTTATACGCAATCCTACCACACTTTACTTAGGAATTAGGACTAAGCATGTGTTCTCAAGTCAACCTTCAATTTAGCAAAAGCAAAGCAGAACATCAAAGCAAATATTAAGTACTCTACTCTTTTATATGTGAGAATATGGTTTAAACCATTTATCTTCATTATACAGCTATTCCTAGCTAATTAATTTCAATTACACATGCCCAGAAATTTTCGAAATGAAATGTGCTTCATTCCAATGATCAAATCTTCTCCCGTTTTCTCCTCATTGACCATCATCCTCCTTGCAATGCTTCCCTTACCTGGCAATGCTCATAGTGATCACAAGCCATATTACAACTGTGCACCTTTCAAGTGTGGAAACATAAAAAATATTAGATACCCATTTTGGAGACATGGCCAGCCTGAGTACTGTGGCCAGCCCGGCTTCAGGATTGATTGTGAGAAAGAAACAGCCGCAATAGACATCATGAATATGGAATATCATGTCATTGAAATCAATCACGACAGTCAAATCCTACGGATAGCAAGGATAGATTTAACCAATAGGAGATGCCCAGCTCAATACTTCAATTCCACCTTGAATTTCAGTCTTTTCAATTACACTTCCAGTGACGAAAATGCCACGCTATTCTACAATTGCCATCTGTCAGAAGATCATGAAACGGCAAATAGATTCACATGTTTCATGAACAATATCCAGCAGGAGGCTTATTTTGTTTCACCCTTAAAGTCGGTAAATGAATTTGAACTGGGTTGCAATGCTAGTGTTGTGATTCCTATCATAGCATATTCCAGTGGGGACAGCTATGATCATGGTAGCCGCGGTGAAGTAGGCACGGGTATCAACGTCTAAGCCCACAGTAAACATATGATGAGCCCAAACAAGAAATCCAAGAACACCTATACTGACCATGGCATAAACCATGCCTAGATACCCGAAAACCGGTTTTCCCGAAAAAGTCGAAACGATGTGACTTATGATACCGGATCCAGGCAGAATTAGAATGTAAACTTCAGTTGAGCGATTTTTGCAATCAGAATTGGACGTCATTCAGGTTTTGAATGAAGGATTTGAGGTAAGGTGGATTTTAGATCAAGAGAAATGTAGAAATAGTACCTGGACAGGAGGGAGATGCGGATATAACTGGACTGTGAATCAATTCCGTTGTTTCAGTCCATCAGGTTCTGCAAATTTTTCTTCTGATACCGGCGAAATTAGTTCAGGTGTATACACCTTTTATCTTATATTATCTAGCTTGCTGCCGATTGAGTTCTTAGGGACTAGGAGGAAACTTTTAGAACCTGATGTTCCCTTGTTTTGAATTTCTAATTGGCTAAGTTCAGTACAAATTTATTGGAATAGCCGGACTAACACTGCTTGTTCAACAAATTTGTCGTGCTTTTATTTCGTATGGCGTGAATTGCCACCCCTTTGTTATGCAATTGCCATATTTTTTAACAGTATGGTAACCTTTGTGAGGCTCAACTCTGTTGCAGTTTGCTGGAAATGTCTGGAGTTTTCAAATGAGCTAAGCTTTTGTATATGAATGAATGAATGAGAAGAAATTTCTCATATTGAACAAGTCTTGGACGCGTAGCTGTTCAATTCTAGACTCATGAAAAAGGTCTCCCCAAAATTTTGGTTTCACATTCACTTGTGTGGAACTGGATTGTTTAGTTTAAGAAAAATATCTGGATTGTAGAAAATTATTAGATGAAATTTGCAAATATCAAATGGGCTCACCTCTTTTGGTACTTTGTGCTTTGGGCCCTGAATGAGTTTATGTAGGATATTTCCCCGTAGTTTCAATAGTCAAATTTTGGAAAAGTAAAATCAGTTTTACTGAGGACATTATCTTGTTATGAAGTCTTCGTCAAATGGTGTGTCCATCTTTCAGGGACGTATTTCTTGTCAAAATAAAAAAAAATAATCCTTTTGATTACATCAAATAGAAATTAGTGAGGAAGCAGCAGAAGAGTCGCTTTCCAATCCCTTAATTTCTTTTTTAAGAACTGGTACTAATATTATAAGTATTGAAAGATTTTTTAAATATATCCCAGGTTCAGCATAACATCTTTTACCACTTCTTTGTTCTTGTTTATAATTTATCATCTCATCTCTTATTGAATAGAATGATTGCCTATTGTTTCCGGTCTTCTCGTATATACTCCTTTATCAGCCTTTTCTTTTTCTTAACCGTTGCTCCATCATCATATTGTAAAGAAGATGAACAATACAGTGAGTGCGCAAAACCATTTAATTGTGGATTTATCAGGGATCTATCTTATCCTTTTTGGGGGGAGGGTCGTCCAGAAATATGCGGTCTTGAAGGTTTCAAACTCCAGTGCAGAGATGGTGATTTCCCTGTTATAACCATCGAAGGTCAAGAATTCATTGTTAAAACTATAAATCAATTCCAAAAGGAGATGGTTATTGTTCCTAGAATTTTGTGGGATAGTACATGCCCTGTTAGTAGTACTTCCAACAGCATCACTCTAAATACTTATCTCTTCGGTTATGCACCAAACTTCAATATGATGTTTTCAAACATAAGCCTGTTTTACAATTGTAGCAACCTCGAAATCAGTGTTTCGCGAAAACAGAGATTTTCATGCTCTGTAAATGGCGAACAACGTGATGCATTGTATGGATATGATGGGCTAGGGGGAGGCTGGCGGCAAGAAAGAAGCAAATGTTCAATTACAGTGAAGGTTCCAGTTCTGACATCGGCTCTTGGAGAAAATGGACTATATGATTTTTGGGAAGTTTTAAAAGGAGGCTTTAGTATCTGGTACAGATATAATGAAATTTGTGATAGATGTAGGGAATCAAGAGGGATATGTGGCACCAATTTAACTAATCCGGATTTCAATTGTCTTTGCCCTGACAATTCCTATCCTGTTTCATGTCCAATGGTTCCAATCCAAGCAGGTATTATCATCTTCTTTTGCTATATTATTCAACCTTAAACAAGCAGAAATTGCAATTTTCATGTTTTAATTAGATTACAGAGCATTTAAAACTGGATAAATTCTCCCGCATCCTGCCAGTTAGATAAATATTCCTGGTCTGGCTAATGCAAATCTAATTCCAATGCTTATAGGAATTTTAGTAGGGTTCAAAAGTCATCCACTCACATCACATCAGATTCATTTATATCTACTTATATGCTTTCCTTATTTCTTGCATATTATGATGATTGTGTATATATAATTTTCTTAACCTGAATAACTAAATTCTGTGAAACAACTGTGTGGATGAAAAAAAGCTTCCTACAAGAATGGACATAATAAGTTGTAATCTTGGTGCATAAAGGCTGTGGCAAGGTCCTAATATAAAGTTTTTAAACTACCCTTTTTCGCTTACCTGGTGTTTAAATGTGGCTATCCAACTTCGTATTACTTGTTTCTCTGATGACTACCCAGTTCTTACTCTGCCCTATGATGATTATCTCATTAAAGGTATATTTTACACAAACCAATCCTTTCAAATAGCCAGTTCTTCACTCTATGAGGAGATCGCATGCCCTGTTCCTCTAAATAATTTGACACTTGATCGGACTCCATTCAATATTAGTCCTAGTTCTTTCAATTTTTACTTCTATAATTGTACATTAATAGTGATTTTGATGGTTATCTATTGTCAATGAATTATATATCTTCATGTTATCCATATTTCCAGCTGAAACTTTCAGAATTGTTGAATTTTCTTTCACAAATTCATTTCTTCTGGCAATAGTACAAGTTACATTTTGTTTTTTCAATTGAAACATTCAAGACAATGAATGATAGAATTTCTGTACCATTTCAATTTCTGAGCATGCAAGTATTTAGCTCTTTCACAAATATAAAGAATTTCAATATTCTCAATTCTATGATCGTGCTGCTAATACTAAATTACGAACTCTTGTTTGCATATTTATGTTTTGTAGGCAGTACCAACAAAGTACATGTGAAAGTAATAATAGGTAAGATGCTTTTCCCATCATTTTGTCTTCATTTTTGTGCCTTAGTGAGAAGGGTACTTACTACCTTGGCTCTGTTCTTCAACCAGGTGTCTCTACTTCTGTTGGAACTGTAGCCATAATGGCCATTCTCTTCTTCGTCTATCAGCGTCGCAAGAAAAATCCATTCGCCCCATCTTCTCTCGTTTCCCAAACCAACACTTCCGACTTTTCTTCAGAATACAATAGGGAAGGAGGAGGTAGCACGTACGGAGTCAAGCTCTTCACCTATCAACAACTTGAACAAGCAACCAACAATTTCGATTCCAAGAACGAACTTGGAGAAGGCGGCTTTGGCACTGTGTATTATGGTAAGAACAAACATTAGTTATACACATTTGGGCTAAATGCATATGCAACTTTCACCTTGAACTTTTAAAAGTTTCAATTAGCCTCTTGAACTTGGTAAAAGTGCACTGGTTTGCTTTTAGTGCCACGTGTCAGCTTCTGATTGGCTTGAATTTTCAAAGATGTCGTTTACCTTATTTTTCTCTCCAACCAAAATCTAACATTGTGGCATTGAAGGGGCAAACTGATGCACTTTTGCCAAGTGAAAGGAGGTAGCTAGAGCAAATAAGAGTTCCTGATGGTATCCGGCGAAAGTTGTCAATTGCCGAGTTTAAGGAGATAGCTAGAGCAAATAACTGTTCCGGGTGTTATCCGACGAAAGTTGTCAGGGGTTGATGCATTTGGTCATTCATTTGGGATTTTTAATCTTGAGCCATGTTTAATTAAATTCCTAATACATCAGGACCCTAACTAGGCTCTAAACGCTCATTTGCTCCATAAATTTTCAATTGTTCCAAATAAGCCCTGGACTTGTTTTAAGTGCACCTCCCAACCCCCTAAATGTCACCTATCAGCTTCTAGTTGGAGAGCAAAATAAGAAAAATGACATATTTGAAAAGTCATTTCAACCAGAAGCAGACACGTGGCATTCAGTGCGGTAATTTTAAACATTTGAAAATTCAAGGGGCAAATGAGCGTTTAAGGCCAATTAAAAGAAATGATGTACTGAAGGTTCTCTTGTAATCTAGGAAAAATTCAAGACGGGCGTAGCGTTGCTGTCAAACGCTTATACGAAAACAACTACAAGCGAGTCGAGCAGTTCATGAACGAGGTTGATCTCCTAACTCACATGCGCCACCCAAATCTGGTCTCGTTATATGGGTGCACCTCTCGCCACAGCCGCGAACTCCTGCTAGTATACGAGTACATTCCTAATGGTACAGTTGCCGATCATCTCCACGGAGAAAAAGCAAAGCCAGGCGCACTTCCATGGCATACTCGAATGAACATTGCAGTCGAGACTGCTTCTGCCTTAGCCTATCTCCATGCCTCCGAAATTATCCACCGCGATGTGAAGACAAACAACATTCTTCTCGATAATAACTTCAGAGTAAAAGTCGCGGATTTTGGACTGTCTCGCATTTTTCCACTCCATGTCACACATGTGTCGACCGTTCCACAAGGAACTCCGGGTTACGTGGACCCCGAGTATCACGAGTGCTATCAACTGACGGTTAAGAGCGATGTTTATAGTTTTGGGGTTGTGTTGATTGAGCTTATATCGTCTATGCCTGCTGTCGATATCACTAGACATAGGCATGAGATTAATTTGTCAAACATGGCAATTAACAAGATCCAAAGCAATGCTTTGAATGAACTTGTGGACAGTGGTCTCGGGTTTGATTCAGATAATGATGTGAGGAGAACGATAACTGCAGTGGCAGAATTGGCATTTCAATGTCTGCAGAGTGCAAAGGAACATAGACCGACAATGGACGAAGTACTGGAGACTCTGAAGCTCATAAAAGATAACTACTTGGCAAAAAGACAGGAAATGGTTACTACATCAGATGATGTGAGTTTGTTGAAAAGCGGTCTGCCGCCCAGTTCACCCGATACTGTCATGATTCAGTGGTCTAGCCGATCTACGACGCCTAGTATCAGCGGCTAAGTTATGTCTATACTGCATAATTTGTGAATGTATATATGGCTTGAGAGTTGAAATGGGTGTGTTCTAAAGTGGGTATTTTAGGAGTTACTGAACTTATTCTTTGACTGATTTTTTCCTTTGTATATTTTATTATTTTTAATGCAACAGGGTCTGTAGAATAGTGAAATATTTGTCAATTTATAACTAGTAAGATCACGATCACTAAACCAAAATTGCATGGGTTAGTGATCTTACTAATTTAATTGTTAAAAGTTTTGCTTTATTTCGTAGCATTTGCAAATGTAACCTCTTTTGTCTCATCCGTTGGCATGTGAAAGCTATATTCATTTGCCCTTGACTTGACACGAAAAATCAGATATCACCCTCTGATCTCTCAAAAGTTCCAACTAGTCCTTTGAACTTGGCAGAAGTGCACTAATTTGCCCCTTCGTTGTCACATGTCAGCTTTTGAATGGAGAATCAAAAATCAAAAAAATGGCATCTTTAAAAAGTCAAACCAACCAGAAGTTGACAGGTTGCATTGAGGGAAATCTTGTGCACTTTTACTAAGTACGAGGGACTAATTAGAACTTTTGAAAGTTTAAGGTGACATCCGATTTTTAGTGACAAATTTAGGAGGGATCCCCGCTTTTGGCCTAAACAAATTAATATCAACATTTTTAATTAATTTATTTAAATTAATTTGTGAATCTTATAATATAAATTGAGTTCTTTTGAAAACAAACAGGGTATGCGTATCAGATCTCCCTTTAAAACTATATATAAACCCAATATTTTAAAAAGCACTAGTCCGGGCGGTCAGAGCTTCAAAATGTCTGGACGGGGCTTAAGCGGGAGCTAGGCAGATTTGTTTTATTATTTTTAAATATTTATTTTATATATATACTAATATAAACTCAACTAAAAAGTAAATTATAGTAATATAAAATATAAAAAAAATATAATTTTGACCATGTTTTAAAAATTACTAAATGGCATAGAACATATTGTTTCTTGCTTTGAGACTCAAAATGACATCTTATAGTGGGAACACTTTAATGTACCTTAGTTTTACCAACTAAACTACTTTTTGCCTGTAAACTATGATTATTATAAATAATGGTACCATAAAAAAAATTAACTTAGGCGTCGCCTAGGCAGAAAAAATCGGACTAGGTTGTGCCTAGGCAACAATAAATCAGCCAAGCGCCTGATTGCGCCATATGAATGAAAAGTCGGGCAACAAACCCTAAAATAACACCTAGATGGGGCCTAATCGAAATTAAGCGGGAATTTTTAAAACAGTGTATAAACCAAAAGAAGTTAGCTTCAGTTATACATATAAAGTGAGCTTTTTAAACATTAACTAGGCATTGGGCTCCAATTAATTTCAGTTAAAAACAACATTTGGGCAGCGAAACCTCTTGATTCCTATGTACAATTCATTTGCTACATATACCAAACTAACTTATTTAACCATCCTGGAATCGACTGCTGCCGATGTAGTTGCACGACCTAGGGGTCAAGTCGTCATCGACCCCACCAACATCCGACGAGGACCCTCCACCCGAGACACTATAAGGGATTCCCGGGCTACCCGCTACACCATTTTGCCAATTGATCATGTATCCCATTTGTGCGCTATTAACACTTGTGCTCCCCATCTCGATATATGCATGATCACTTGTATACCCTATTTGCTCTCGAATCGTGCCCCGATTCAACTCATTCGGGTACTCATCAACTCGTTTCCCTATTCAATTAGTAACACATTATACATATCATTTACTTGATTAATCAAGTATATATATACATAGAGAGAGAGAGAGTGTGTGTGTGTTTGTTTATGTATATATATAATACAAAGTACAAACCTTGTCCTTGAGTGAGCAAACCAATATCACTTGAAATTCCAACAACCTCTTCTAAAGAGCTCCAATTTGCATATGCTTGTCTCACCAAGCCTTCAATATATCCCTAATCACCCAAAATTATTCAACATTAGTATAACTAAGTATATTTACCAGCAAGGTGCAGCTCAGTTGGCAATGCAAGCTAAATAAGTTGAAGGAGAACAATGTTCGAATCCTGCTAAATACACTCACTGTCACATTAATTAAATTAGATATACTTACCCTATTAATATGGGTTGGGAGATCTGTAGTAGAGTAAGTTTGGCCATTAATGGTTGCATTGACCACTTGGCATATGGGATTAACTGTGACACTGCAATTCTGTGCTTGCATAATGTAATGTTTATTCCCCATGGCACATGTTCTTGCATGTTTTATTGTCACTTCCCACATTCTCTCTGACATTCCTGGCCCTAATATCTGTTCATTAAATTAACAATTAATGATCACTTTCAAGAATTAATGGTTTAATACATATCCGGGTACCCGAACTTGTCTCAAAAAAGATTTACTGTCCCCCTAACTTTAAAAGTGACCTCGCACCTCCCCCAACTTTCAAAAAGTGCACTACTTTACTCCTTGGACGCCACGTGCCAGCTTTTGATTGGAGAGAGAAAATCAGAAAAATGACATATTTGGAAATCAAACCAACCACAAGGTAACACGTGGCATTCAAAGAGCAGAGCCGTGCGCTTTCTTAAAGTTGAGGGAGCTACGAGGTCACTCTGAAGGTTTAAGGGGGCGGAAAGTTTTTCGGGACAAGTTTAGGTAGCTGGAGGTGCATTAAGCAGCAGTTAATTGAAATATTGTTATACATTTTTTTGAGATGGGAAGTTACTGTCATACCCTTCTGAGCTTATGTGGATCAACAATGGATAACTTTAAGAAGTCTTGAACAGAGTTAATGTTATGAGAAGAGAGCTTCTTGTGGAAAGCTCCATCTTTGCCAATCTTTTCCAGGCGCCATACTTCATCATCCAGCATTGGTGGGTGATGCTTTTTGTACACTGCAAATATTAATTTGCATATACAGAAAATAAATTAATAATCACATATTAATTACCGTCTGGAATTATCGCCAGAGCTGCTGTAACGAAAAATTTAACTTATAAACTTTTAATAGAACAACATATTTTGATATTGGACAAAGGATTTTGACTCTTAATGCTAATTAATTAAGAATTGTTTGCTATTAATTTCTAGAACTTTTCGGGGCAACAGATTGGATTAGCTTAAAAATATAGATCTTCGAAAAAGCAGTTTGGAAAAACAACCAAAACTAGCGTATATGCTTTGAATTTTGATTGAGATAGTCTAACACATATGATCACACAGAGAGCAGAATCAGTCAATCTAAGAATTCATTTCAATTAATTGCTGCATAGTTGTACCAATAACAATCAAAGACCAAATCATGATGCAATTATGAATTTTGTACTGACTTTTAATTGCAAGATAAAGCTGAAAAAGGGTAACATTGACCCAGCATAGAACGGCTTAGGGAAGAGCAAAAAATCTAAAGAATCGAACCGAATTTAAAAATTGAATCGAACTGAACTTAACCGGATCGGACCTAATTTATTAGGTTTGGTATTTCGTTCTAATATTTTTCTTATTTGGTATTCGGTTCGGTTCTCGGTTCTTAGGAAAAAAAACTAAAAAAACCGAGAACCAAACCTAATTAGGATAATATATAAATATATGAAAAAAATGTAGGGAATTTCATACTAGAAGCCTAACTAATAGTGAACATTAGCGTTTTTTATTTATATTTTTCAAGTATTAATATTATAAGTATTATATGAAAGAAAACATAGAGAATTCCGTATTAAAATTCAACAAATGGGGAACATTGGAATGTTATTATTAAGTTTGATTGATTTTTATTGTTTGTTATATTTTATAAAATACAAATAAATTCATTAATTGAATCTTGATTGAATTAGTTTTTTTTACCATATTTTACTATCAATATATTAATTTTGAGTTTAGCAAGTTATCAAATTTCATAATAAGTAATTCAAATAATAATTACATCTTTGACATGAAAGAAAATTTTGGTTCTATACTAAATCAAACCAAACTTAGGTTCGGTCCGGACCAAACCGAATTTAATTAGGTTCGGTATTAGGTTCCTAATTTTCTTGTTGTTCGGTTTTCAGTTTATTAAGTTCGGTTCAGTTCTTGGACCGAACCGACCAATGCTCTCCCCTCCTTCTTAATATATATAATTATGGATCAAAGACACATTCAGAATCTATTTAAGATATTTTCTGGTCAAATTGCATTGGTGTGATTTGAGGTTCTAGATATGAAACTCTTATAATTAGTTGTTTTGCTTATAAAAAGCCCCACATTAATTTAATGAAAACTGAAATTATTTGAAAGCAACCTAACACTGAAGTGAAATTAAAAAAAAAAGTGACAGAAATTGTTGAGGAATTAAATTTAATAAAATACTAGTATTACTTAATTAATTTTTTTTATTTATATGATTATTATAACCCAACAATTAATTATTGAACAGGTAAGAGCAAATGAATAAGCCAAGCGCAAGTGTGTGTGTATAGATTCTCCAACTACTTTTAATTTAATTATACTCCTAACTATGATTAGATTTAGTCAAAAAAACATATAAATATACAAGTTTTTTTTAATATAGTACAAATTATTTGACTCAGGACTTGAACATAATTAGATAGATTATCCAGTTCACTTAAGTAGTCATCCATATTTTGGAAATATTCAACAATATTAGAGCTAATTAATTAGTTTATCACCCAATCCCTACAATTAAAGACATAATTAAGAAGTTTATAAAAAAAGAGATAATTAAAAATATAAAATGCATACAATGAGTTATTATTATATGCTGATAATTGAGTAAAAGAAAATTGAATTATATATTATGTTGCAGATTTTAATTTTATTTAATAGATGTCAGTATGTCACGATTCAATAATAATAATTAATTAAACAGTTTAGATATTAAATAAAATCAAATGCCTATTACCATTTATAGCAATTTATATATGAAATGATATATATAATCCTATATTTCATGTGTAAGTTGTGTATACATATGTGCACAACAATATATATATATATATATTTACTATATTATAAGGTTATTGATGTAGTGAATTTAAGCAAAATAATACTATAACTCATGTAACATGAAACCTAGTAATTTGAAAAGTACGGTACTGATTAGAAGATAAAGATGAAGAAACTTACATTCACCACGATGATCCTTAACCACAAAAGCATCGGTGATGGCTTCACGAATCCGAAGAGCTTGAGCTTGAGCTTGAGAGCCGGTAGGAAGAACTCTTGCACCAATTCGGAATTTCCTACCCCTGATCCAGCTAGAGTTATCGGTGAACTCAATTTCACCAATGGATGCAATTCCATCCCTTAACGTGACTGTCAAGCAATCTCCAGCCAGTAAAGGTCGTTTTCCAGTTCGCTCCTTCAATATGTTACCATCAAATTCTTCACTTGTCCAATTATTCTCATCACATGCAGGAAAATCTCCGTCAAGAACAACAATTTCGACTTTGATTGGATGAGGAAGAGATGTTCGAACCATTTGACTGTTGTCCATTCTTTCTACAAGAAGGATTTGAAGGGAATCGCCTTCCGAATCAACAATTTTACTCCCCGTGAAAATAGGAAGCGTAAGATTTCTCCTAAACATTAGTTGTAAAGTCGATGGAGATGGAGATGAAGCTGCTTGAATTAGAAGTGAAGGAGATCGACTAAAGGTGCGCGCCGAAAACCTTTGTAAAGTACCCTCCACTTCTTCATTCACCTAATATAAATCAAAGCAAACCATTATTGATATCACAAACACTAAGTTGTAAATAAAAAAACTCATGAAATAATATATTATTCTTGGATTAGGGTTTCTATATATAGTAAGGTCTAAATAAACATGTATAGAGTAATCTAATGAGAAAACAATGAAGATAATGAAAGATCAATGAATGGTTTTTGTATGAATTTTATTAAAATCATAGATAGCTACTAGCTAGGGTTAAGATGTAATAAATTTCTTAATTTGTATTTTAATGATCAAGAGATTATTAGATTAATTAGCTTACCACTCTTCTAATCATTGGCTCTAAGGCCTTGCAGAAATTCTGTAAGGAATTCACCATTATTGCTTCTCCAATCACTCTGTCAAAATCAAATAAAAAACTTAATCAAAATCTATTTTTCATATAGTATTTTCAATTTTCAAAGAAAGAACATCTATATTAATATCCAAACTGAAATTGGGTTGTTATATATTTTTTGGCCTAATGAATCTGAAATTGCCTACAAAAAACCGGTTGCCTCCCTGAACTTACAAAGTGATCTCGTAGTGTCCTCGACTTTCAAAAACTGCACCACTTTCCTCCCTGAATGCCATTTGTCAGCTCCTGGTTGGTTTGACTTTTCAAACATATAATTTTTAAGATTTTCTCTCTCCAATCAGAGGCTGACGCGTGGCGTTCACGGAGCAAAGTGATGCATTTTTTAAAAGTCGAGGGAGCTACAGAAAGCGGGTTTTTAGAGACAAATTCAGGTAGCTACTGATTCATTGAGCCTGTATTTTTTATCCAAGAAAGGATGGAAATAGAGGAGATCGAGAAGAAGATGAAATTAAGAGAGACATACGAGGATAAAGAAGGTCTAGTTCTGATTCGTTTTTCAGTTGGCTGAACTTGTGATTGCTCATCATCTTCAATAAACCTTTTTGCTGCCATTTTTAAATATCAAAAAACCAGACACCAGTACTAAATCTCAGCATAAATTAAGAAGATGATATTGATGGGTTTGTGTATATATAGCATATGAAAATATGGGATTTTCTTTTTGTCTGAATATAGTAATAAAAAGGGTAAATATATGCGAAGTTTGGCAAAAAGAAAAAGGACTTTGTAATAAAAAAAAATAATAAAAAAGAAGGTTCTTGGAATGATAACAGAAAGTACTTGGTAATTATGGATTTATGACGTATAGACTTTGACGTCAACTCTTTTTTTTTATATTTTAATTAACTTATCGTAATCACACCAAATTCCATTGTCCGATTTTTTTTATACGAAATTGGATATTTAATATTTTTTTATTAGATATTTAACACATATACAGTTTATATATTATAATAATAAAAATTACATATATGTCAAGCATCTAATGAAAGGGGTATTAAATACCCGTCCTATATAAGTGTTGCGTGGAACCGTGGTTGGACACGTTTCAATATAGTCAAGGGTTTTACTATGTTTCTTAGAAACACTCAAATTAGCTTTATTTTCACTATTGTATCCCTAATGTAAGAAGAATTAAAGCATCTCATTTGATAAATTCATGGCTATAAGGTCAAGGTCACGTTGTTTTAAACTTCTAAGTAGTTATATTGGGTAGAACTAAATGGTACTGAAACGACTTGAGTGGTACTAGAACTGAAAATATTAAAACTGAATAATGTTGAAACTGAAACTGAAAAATAATTAATAATATGAATATTATTATTTTAAAATATTAATATGTATCAATAAATATAATTAACAATACTTTAAATAATATTATACATTATAATAAAATTTATTATATTATTACATGTAATAATAATTAAATTTACCATTATAAATTATTATTATATATTATTTTATTGCAATTATTTTTATAAATATTATTTTAATTATTATCGATATTTATAAAATATTATTATTTTTATTTATTTATTTTTCCTACATAATTATTTATCGTAAAAATAATAATTAATATTTTAAAAATATCATTATTAGTTGCTTTTTCTTTATGATTTTTTGTGATTACTAATATTAATTAATAAGATTGATATAACGTATAAATAGAATTAAATTGAAATTGAAATGATATCATTAATATTTATTACTTTTATTATTTATTATTTATAAACATTAATATTAATTAATAATATTTATATAATGTATAAATTAAGACTTAATACACTGAATTTTGAATACAGAAACTGAACCGCATTGAAATGAACTGAATGATACTTAACTGAACTGAACATAAAATAAGTTGAAAAAAATAAAGTCTAATTTATGTATTTACATTCTTTTATATCTTATTGAAATTGGATTAGATAAAGGTTTTATTTGTTTGGTTCCTTTCTTTTGTAATATTATTATATATAACATAATGACAAGTTTAATAGCATATATATTATTATATATGCTACAATATATCTTGAATATTAATAATATATTATTTTCATACTATATTTTATTGTGAACTAAAATAATGTAGTTCAATACAACTTTTTAGTTACGGTTTAGTTTTGGCCAAAATTAGTTTTAAAGCGTTGAACTGGTTGGATGTAGCTGTCGATTAGAATTATTTTACTAACCACTTGGTGTTGAGGGGTGAAAATGCTACATATCGACCCGAAGAAAGGAGAGTGCAATATATAAGCACGAACACAATCACAATAGCCTTTTGGAGTGAAATACAAGAGCAAATTCATGAGATTTTGAGTCTCAAAGTGGCCAATATCACTATAAGGATACGTGGTGGGTTACACAAACCGTAATTACAGTTGGTTTGATTTGATTTGGTTTTAATAATATTAATTAATTGCTTGTGACAAGAAACAAAGAAATATAGAAGAAATTAAGGTTGAGAATATAAGTTTTATTTTATATTATCTAAGGGATTAATTATCCACCAAGAAACCATTAAATTGTATATTGTGATGGGTGGGTGGAGTAAAGAAATTACTTGTGAAAATGAAGTTGTCTAAAATTATAATATCATCATTTAGTACTCTTGTTTGTCACACGCATAAGCCTTGATAATGAAATTAGAAATCAAAAATACAATACTAAATTTATACCTCATTTGCTAATTCATAGTTAGTAGTTATTGGATAACTTGGTAACATTTTTAATTAGACTTTTTATTTTTCTAAAAATATTGAACGTTGTAGAAACATTAATTAACTTTCACATTTTATTTGCCAAAAACAATTAGCTTTTACTTTTCATTAATAAATATACTTTTACATTTCACAAATAGTTTTTTTTTTAATTTACCTCATCCAGCTTACAATAATAACAAAGAAAATCCCCATCTCACGCCCTTTCCGTATGTGGTTGGCCGTACATTTCATAAAATGTTATTTTAAATTAAATATTAGGAAATTGTCAGATATGGCCCTTCCTAGTAAAGTAATTTCAGTTCAAGTTTAACTTAATTACCTAAAGCTCCTGACATATTTTTTAATAACCTTTATATGCCCTCCATATCTTTCATACGTTCTTCATAACTTTTCCACACTCTTGCAGTCTCCATATTTATATTAGGTTTGTAACAGATTTCTAACAAATATATAGCAGCTTTGTAACAGACATGTATTAGACTTGTATTAGGCTTGTAACATATACATAATAGTCTTGTAACAGATTGATGACTGATAAATAATGTCAAACACTTCAATAACAGTCCAATGTAAATCAAAACTAATGAAAAGCTACTATTTTATTCATCAAACACTAGTAATAGATATATGACAGCCATGTAACAGACTTTGTAACAGGTTTGTAGTAGCATTGTAACATATAAAAGTCATAATCTGTTGGAAAACGGGGATTACTTGGATATTTCTGAAGTCGCGAAAACCCTGTCAGATTGAAATTTATTTGGCCGGTTTACCAAATTTTCAATCGGATAAAATCAGAAAGAGAATCAAGAACAAGAATTTTGTTTGCAGTGAAATTTCAACCGAATTTTCCTGTATCTGGCCAATATCGTTTTGGAGAACTATATAGCCAAAACGTCAACAGACATGCTGTTTGGGGTAGCAGTCATGTCCAAAAGACATGTTTCTTCCAAGATTCAGTTGTGTCCAACAGACACACTGTTTTGGACAAAAATTCATTTTCTGATGAATTTTTCCAAAGGATGCGTGGGTTCAGGGATAAACCCGGGGCGCTGCCCCAGGACCCTGCCAGGGTCTGCCGCCCCTCGGACCCTGCCTAGGGGTGCTGCCCCTAGACCCCTCTAGGGGCTGCCGCCCCTTGGACCCCGCACCCGGGGGCGCTGCCCCCGGTCCCCCTAAATCGTAAACAGAACCCGAACAAGTGTGCACTCCGCACTCTCCATACTTGTTCAGTGAAATGTCACGATCGCATTGGTCAAACTAGTTGATCCAATTACACTAAAAAATTAACAATCCTCCCCCATTTTAGTGTAATCCTTAATTAACTAAACAAAATCACAAGAACACAACAAGCTTATGCATAAATGAAATATCGTGACGATTGAATTCCATCTTAGTATATTACACATTCCAAATATTCGAATGCCAAGGTGTCACTATGGATTGAACCTTAGTTATTAATTATGAATAAATGAAGATAATATACACATAAGTCAAAATTCTAAAAGTTCTAACTTGATACTATCTTTTACTAGCCTTGTGTCCTTATCCTTCATAAGCATATCAAAGCCAAGTCCAAGCTTCTTGAAGCAGCTAAACTTCATGCTCACATAGGTAGCTCTTTTACTCTTGCACCTGCATATGCAATTTTTCAAAAGAACTATTAAGAAGATAAACTTCAACCTCCTTTATTTTGCAGGTCTGAACACATACCTTGGGATGATGTTACTAATGTGTTCCAATCTCCAAATGTTAAGCTTTCCACATTGAATTCTACATCTAATGTCATATTAGATGGGAATTGGGTATCTTAACATGAGAGATTTTAGATGGACTTTAATCCCATCCCCATAGCCGACTTGTGCACAAGATCTCTTCTTAACCCTTTAGTTAAATGATTGGCTAAATTTTGCTCAGTTTTTACAAACTCTAGTGATATGACACCTTGCATGATGCATTCCCGAATCATGCTATGTCTAACACTTAAATGTCTAGACCTGCCCTTATATACTTGTCTGTAAGCATTGGCCAAGGCAGCTTCACTATCACACCTAATAGATATAGGTGATATTGGTTTAGGCCATAATGGAATATCATAAACGAGATCTCTCAGCCATTCAGCTTCTTTACCAGCTGCTGCTAATGCAACAAATTCAGATTCCATTGTTGAATCAGCGATACAAGTCTGTTTCTTTGACACCCAAGAGATAGTGCCTCCCCCAAGAAGGAATACCCATCCACTTGTGGAAGAACTATCTTCTTCATTGGATATATGACTTGCATCTGAATAACCCTCAAAAACTGAAGGAAATCCAGTATAGGTTAAACCATAATCCTTGGTTCCTTTTAAGTACTTGAATACTCGGCTTAAAGCTTGCCAATGATGTGAACTAGGATTACTAGTATACCTACTAAGTTTTCCAACAGCAAGGCTATATCTGGCGTAGTGCTAATCATGGCATACATAAGACTGCCAATGGCTCTCGAGTATTCAAGTTGAGATACTGCAATACCTTTATTAGCCAGAAGCTTAACACAAGGATCTAAGGGAGTGCTAGCTGGAGAACAATCCTTGAAATTGAATTTATTCAAAATCTTCTCAATATAATGAGATTGGGAGATTGAAATAACATTATTCTTCCGCTCAATTCATATACCAAGAATCACCTCAGCCTCCCCCAAATCCTTTATTTTAAAACTAGATGACAAGAATTTCTTCGTTTCATTAACATGATTTTGGTCAGTACCAAAAATTAACATGTCATCCACGTATAAGAAAATCATAACTCCTTTACCAGAAAGATCAAACTTGCTATATACACATTTGTCTGCTTGATTGATATGAAAACCATTAGACAAAACCACATCATCAAATTTTTGATTCCAAGCTTTCGATGCTTGTTTCAATCCATATAAGGATTTCTTCAACTTACATACCTTATTTTCATAACCTGACACAATAAACCCTTTCGGTTGTTTCATATAGATTTCCTTATCTAATTTACCATTTAGGAATGCAGTTTTAACATCCATTTGATGAATTACAAGGTTGTGTATAGCTGTCAGGGCTATCAACAATCTAATAGTAGAGGTCCTCGCAACAGGAGCATAAGTATCTAAGAAGTCAATTCCTTCTTTTTGCCTAAGGCCTTGGATAACCAATCTGGCTTTATACTTTTCTATGGTACCATCCACTCTCATTTTCCTTTTAAAGATCCACCTATTTCCTAGTGGTTTACATCCGGGTGGTAAATCAGCCAATTCCCATGTATTATTGTGCATGATAGAGTCCATCTCATCCTGGATTGCTTCTTTCCAGAATGCAACATCTCTTGAAGCCATAGCTTCATTAAACGTTTTTGGATCCTCTTTAACAATAAAATAATATTTATACTGATTCTCAACCTCTTCCCTCGATCCTTTAACTAAATATAGATGAAAGTCATCTCCAAAAGATTTAGCTTTTCTAACTCTAGTACTTTTCCTAGATGGTCCAGGCAAGGAAACATTTCCACTAGATAAACTTTCAGAATGAATAGGGTTCTCACTACACGAATTCTGAATCATGTCTCTTGGTCTAGATATAGATGTAAATCTATCTTCATCAAAAATAGCATCTCTTGACTCTACAACCGAGTTTACAAATACATAGTCATTAGATTCTATTACATAGAACCTATATGCATGAGAATGCTCTGCATATCGAATAAAGATACAATCTATACCTCTTTCACCCAAGTTTCATCTTTTCGATTCAGTGATTCTTACCACTGCTCTACAACCCCAAACTCTTAGAAAACTCAACTTTGGTGGCTTTTTAAACCAACATTCATAAGGGTAATTTTATTCCTTTTATTAGGAATTCTATTTAATAAATAACATGTTGTTAGCATAGCCTCACCCCAAAATCCTTCACTCAAACCTGAATAGGACAACAAAGAATTAACCCTTTCTTTCAAGGTTCTATTCTTCCTTTCCGCTACACCATTTTGTTGTGGTGTATAGGGAGCTGTGGTTTGATGTATTATTCCAGTAGATTGAAAATATACTGGATCACAATACTCACTTCCCTATCAGTGCGCAAACTTTTAATGAAATTGCTTTTATGTAACTCTACCTCTTGTTTATAGATTTTAAATTTATCAAGAGCCTCATCCTTTGAATGCAACAGATAAACATAACAATATCTGGATGCATCATCAATAAAAGTAATAACGTACTTTTTATTTCCTATTGAAGGCGTAGAGTGAAAATCGCACAAGTCACTATATATTAAATCCAATACATTAGTCACTCGGTTAACATTCTTGAAAGGTTTTCCGGTTATCTTTGTCAACATACTAGTTTTACATTTCTCACGGTTTAAATCAATGGCGGGTATAAGACTCATTTTAGACATATCTTTTAATCTTTTATAATGTACATGTCCTAGTCTAGCATGCCATAATTCTGATTTATTCAAATTTTTACTATCACTAGAGGAAAGCACAAAAGAAGATTGATCACTAAAAGAAACTTTAATATTTAACATAAACATACCATTACATAAATATCCAAATCCTACAAAAGTACCATGTTTCGACAAGATATACTTGTCACTTTCATACACTTGTTTGTACCCACAGTTATTTAATACAACACCAGACAACAGATTCTTTCGAATCCCAGGAACATACAATACATTACTTAAACAAATACATTTTTCAGAAGTAAAGATAATATCTACTTTTCCAAGTCCTTTGATTGGTTCAGTCGCAACATTTCCCATCTTTAATATAGATCCATCTTCGATTGGTTGAAAATCTTTGAACCAACGAAGATCCTTACAAACATGACTTATTGCACCCTAATCAATCCACCAAGCAACATCATCATCCTGCACATAAAATGCTTCAGATATTAAAGACACATAATTCTGATTAGAATTACAATTTTGCATTAAAATCTGACCTTGTTGCTTTTCAGGATCCTTAGATCCACTCGAACTAGAATTGTTCTTCCCTTTACCAAATCGGCAATCCTTCTTGAAATGACCAGGTTTGCCACACTTCCAACATGCCACTTTGGGCTTCTTGTTAGAGAACTTATTGTTGTTTCCTTTAAACTTGCATTTACTGCCTTTGTCACTGTTTGGATTCTTAGAAAATCTACCTTCTTCAACCATATTTACAGAAATAGTGCCAACTTGGTTCTTGCTCTTAGGATTATTCTCAATCTCTTGAGCCCTTAAGGATTCTTCGATCCTAAGATGACTGCCAAGTTGAACCAGAGTCAACTCTTCTTTATTATGTTTCAATGTATGCTTGAAATCTCTCTAAGATGGTGGCAGTTTGTCAATGATACTAGAAACAGAAATGGATTCATCCATCTTCATATCATGTTGAACAAATTGTCCTAGAATCCTTAACAATTCATTATCTTGTTCCATGACAGGTCTAGTATCAACCATCCTGTAATTGATGAAATTACTGACCAGAAACTTCTTGCTAGAAGCATCCTCTTCCATATACTTTGATTCCAGAGAATCCCATAGTTCTTTTACAGATTCAACGTTTTAATATATATAGAATAGGGAATCAGACATACCATTTAGAATGTGCCCACGACAGATGTAATCATCATTCTCCCATTTGCAGCGCTTCCTTGTTTGTTCCACAGTTTCATTCTCTATGATTTCTGGCATGGGAGAACTCAGAACATAAACCACTTTTAGTGTTGTCAACAGGAAATGCATCTTTTTCTGCCATCTTAAAAAATCCTGACCCTCAAACTTATTCAGTTTTGCAAATTTACTGGACATCTCCTTAACAGTTTCAGCATTCGACATCTTCAAAAAAAATAAATTTCAATCTCTATTGGAAAACGGGGATTACTTGGATATTTCTGAAGTCGCGAAAACGCTGTCAGATTGAAATTTATTTGGCCGATTTACCAAATTTTCAATCGGATAAAATCAGAAAGAGAATCAAGAACAAGAATTTTGTTTGCAGTAAAATTTCAACCGAATTTTCCTGTATCTGGCCAATATCGTTTTGGTGAAATATATAGCCAAAATGTTAACAGACATGCTGTTTGGGGTAGCAGTCATGTCCAAAAGACATGTTTCTTTCGAGATTCAGTTGTGTCCAACAGACACACTGTTTCGGATAAAAATTCATTTTCTGATGAATTTTTCCAAAGGATGCGTGGGTTCAGGGATAAACCCGGGGCGCTGCCCCAGGACTCTGTCAGGGGCTACCGCCCCTCGGACCCTGCCTAGGGGCGCTGCCCCTAGATCCCGCACCCGAGGGCGCTGCCCCCGGACCCCCCAAATCGTAAACAGAACCCGAACAAGTATGCACTCCGTACTCTCCATACTTGTTCGGTGAAATGTCACGATCGCATTGGTCAAACTAGTTGATCCAATTACACTAAAATATTAATAATATCTTCATGCTAAACACTTCACTAGTAATTCTATATAATTCAATATTGTTATATTCATGTTATATATTCATCAAACACTTGTTTTTGACTTGTAGCAGATATATAATAGATATATAGTAGGTCTGTATTAAATATGCAACAGAAAGAAACACTTCATTCATATTTCCTACCTGATACAATATTGTTACAAGTTTGTTATATCATCACCAAACACTTGTATTAGACTTGTAGCAGATATATAACATATATGTAACAGATATGTAGTAGGTCTGTATTATATGCGTAACATGCAAATCAGTTTGCCAAATATTGTCTACATTGAATCCAATGATCATCAGTCCATGATCCCTCTAGATGAAGCAAAACAAGAGTGGTGCTCATCTTTGAATTCCAAAATTCGATTCAAAATCTGGATCGCAATAGAGCAAAGATATCGCAAATGAATAACAAATTTGAATAAGAAATCAAATCTGAAATTGAGAACGCAGAACACAGATGAAATAGAAAAGCAAAATAAATTCGAGACTGGAACTTCGAAATCAGGATCGCAATGGAGAGAAAAAATACTGTAGAGATTGAATAAGAAATCCTTGATTTGAAATATAAATAAATCGAGAACGAAGAAAGCAAACAGCTGAATGAAATCGAAAAGGAACAATAGAATCGAGATTGACGGACGGAAAACCAATATTCAATAGGAAACGAGAGAGAATTGAAAAGAAAAGAACAAAAAAATTTCAGAATAAGAGAATTGATATGCATCAAATGGGTTTCATATAGAACGTATTTAGGTTATCAAAAGTTCAAAAAATTACAAATCAGTTGGACACATTTTTGTGAGGCAAAAAGGTAATTAGTTTTACAATATTAAACAGTTAAGTGTTTTACCCTTAAATATTTCATAATAATTTATAATTATTCACTCATCCAATAATAAAAAAAATATAGAATAATAATTGGTTTATAATATTATATATATAGAATATGTTGGGACAAGATTATATTTTAAAACCCTCGAGTTGTATATATTTAATTCTTTATGTTGTTAATATTTAAAAAGGTATGTGCAAACCTTGTTTTAAACCCCGAAAAAATCACTTAAAAATATTACGATTTAAGTTAGTCGGTGTTACAGAAGATAAATTACTCTTAAAAATTATATGTCACTTTGTTTGCAGGAGCTCCACTTTTTTTTCTTGTCATCTTTATTATTTTCTAGCTTTCAATTGTACACATTATATGGATGTATTGCAAAAATACTACTAGAGTTATTAATATTTGTAATTTATATTTATACCATTTTATTTATTTGCTCCTTGGGGTGACTTTTCTTTTTTTGTGCACTTTAGTGTTATCTAGATTTAAATAACATGGATTATTATTCTGGAACAATAATATAATAAAATAGAAAAATATACTCATAACATACAGATTATAACAGACGTGACATAGATAGAAACAAAAAAAAATTTATTTTGTCAACTAAACCACCCCAAAGTAATAGGGTTTGTATGTTTTTATTAGGGTAAATTCATCTTTACCTTCTAAATTTGACATAAAAAGTTTATTGCCCCATGAACTTTTAAACATTCTGCCACCGTAACTTGGCAAAAGTGTAACAGTTTGCCCATGAATACCATGTGTCATGTTCTGATTGGTTTGATTTTTCAAACACATTTTTTTTCCAACCAAAAACTGACAAGTGGCATTTATGGAGTAAAATAATTCACTTTTACTATATTTATGAGGTAAACTAATACATTTATATCAAATTTAAAGGACTAAAAATTTTTTTAAAAATTTAAAAAATAATAAACTTTTTATGCTAAATTTAATAAATAAGAATGCATTGGAACTTTTATTATAATAAAAGTAGCCGGTGACAAGTAAAGCCATCACTTTACAATTTAAGGTTATTACATAAATCCTCAATTCAGTACTACTTTTAATTCTTGATTATCCTGAAAAAAAAAAAATCAATTCCCAACTTTAAAATTATATTGACTTGACGTTTAGAAGGATCCTCCAGCCTTCTGGGAAACTTGTGACCTCCTTCATGCATGGCTTTGTGCAAAAAGGCAGCTTCTAGCACACATGTATTTATAGATTCATTTAGGGTTAATGCATCGATAGGTACCTAAACTTATTTCTAAAAACTTACTGTCTTCTTAAACTTTTAAAGTGACCTTGTAGCTCCTTCAGCTTTCAAAAAGTGCGCCAATTTGCTCCCCCCGAATGCCACGTGTTAGCTTCTGATTGGTTTGACTTTTCCAAGATGTCATTGTTCTGATTTTTTTTCTCCAATCAAAAGTTGACACATGACGTTCATGGAGCAAAATGATGCACTTTTTGAAAGTTGAGGAAGTTGCGTGATCATTTTAAAAAGGGTTAACTTCAAAAAAGTACATTGTGGTTTCACTCATTTGCAAAAGGGGGTCTGAAGAATTTTTTTTATAAAACGGGGTCTGTGGTTTCAAAAAATTTATAAATAAAGGATCTTCAATATTAAATTATGTCACAAAAACGGGTAATCTTGTTCATTTTTATCTAAAGTTTTGTAGAATGGTTATTAAATATACAATGCACATCGGTAAAAAATTTTAAAATTTTTTGAATAGTGCAAATATTTCTTTTAATTAAATTATGATAACAAACTTTAAAAAATCATAAAAAAAAATATCCGAAAATTACTCAAATCATGTCGTATATTTTTTAAATAATATGGTTAAATTATTAGAATGTTGAATTGTAAAACATAGTCAATGTAACACCACTATTCCGAACCCATAGGCCCCTTTTTGTAAATTTTTTGAAACCACAGACCCCATTTTGCAAAAAAAAATTCCTCAGACCCCTTTTTGCAAATGAGTGATACCACAAGGTACTTTTTTTAAGTTAACCCTTTTAAAAATTCAGGGAGACAATAAATTTTTTAGAATAACCTACTTAATATATCAACAATATATGAGAGACCAAAGCTCTACAAATTTGAGCTCACCAATACAAATGTCAAATTTTTGTTAAAAATCTTTTTTGAGGTCAAAAAGTTCGACCAGTTATATAACTTCTCCACGTAACAGTGAAAACTTGTTATTTCTTTGTAAAATACTCAACTTTTTCAAGTGCTATAAAAGGCAAAAATAATAATTCTAGTTTTACCCAAATAAAATTCCAGTAATATATCTTTTCATTAATACTCTGTGTTTGATAGTTGATGGATACTATGGCGGTCAAGATATTTGATTAACTTACAAGTAGCTAATGGCACCTGCGTTGCACATACTAATGTATAAAAGATAAAATCAGAATTATCATGAAAATGTTAATCATTGTTTATCAATCAACATATGGCTAATCAACCTCCAGTACAAAATTTAGGGTTTTATGTTAATTTACAAGACCAAAATTGCACTCCGGACGAACGGGAGCCGAATCAAGCTTACACACCGATAAAAACCAATGTTATTGAAACTGGACTGGATATCGAGCCGGTGAAGGGAGCGGTCACGGTTTTAGTGGTTCAACCGTGGTTCAATCGAATTCAATCGTAGTTTTAAACCCTGAAAAAATTGCTTTAAAATAGTACGATTTAAGTTAGTCGGTGTTACAGAAGATAAATTACTCGTAAAAATTATACATCACTTTGTTTGGAGGAGCTCCACTTGTTTTTCTTGTCATCTTTATTATTTTCTAGCTTTCAAGTCCAATGCAGTGGAGCAAGAGTGTTTATTTTATAGATTGTACACATTATATGGATGTATTGCAAAAATACTACTAGAGTTATTAATATTTATGATTTATATTTATATCATTTTATTTATTTGCTCCTTGGGGTTACTTTTCTTTTTTTTTGCAATTTAGGCCCTATTTTTTTCAACTTATTTTTTGTTCAGTTCAGTTTAGTTCAGTACCAATTAGTTCAGTTCAGTTCAGTACAGTTTAGTTTAGTTCAGTTCAGTTTCAGTATTCAGTATTCAGCATTCAAAATTCAATATTAAGTTTTAGTTTATGCATTATATCAATATCATTAATGTATATTATTATTCATAAATATTAAAAGCAATGAATATTAATAATAATATCATTTCAATTTCTATTTATACATTATATAAATATTATTAATTAATACCAACAACCATAAATAATAATAAAGAAAAAAAAATTAATATAATATTTTTAATATTATCAATTATTATTTCTACGATAAATAATATTGTAAAAAAATAAATAAATAAAAGTAATAATATTTTATAAATATTAATAATAATTAAAATAATAAGGTAATATTCATAACAATAATTATAATAAAATATAATAATAATAATAATATATAATGGTATATTTAATTATTATTATATGTAATAATTAATAAATTTTATTAGAATGTATAATATTATTTAAAGTGATTAATTATTATGTATTTTAATATTTTTAAAATATTATTTATATTATTGATTATAATTCAGTTTCAGTATTTTCAGTTTCAGTATTGTTCAATTTCAATATTTTCAGTTTCAGTATCATTCATTTCAGTTTCAATACAGTTCAGTTCAGTTCAGTACCATTCAATTCAGTTCAATATCAATTAATTCAGTTCAATTTAATAGCAACTATTTATCAGTTAAAAAGAACACGACCTTAGTGTTATCTAGATTTAAATAACATGGATTATTATTCTGGAACAATAATATAATAAAATAGAAAAATATACTCATAACATATAAATTATAACAGACGTGACATAGATAGAAACAAAAAAAATAAATATATTTTGTTAACTAAAACACCCAAAAGTAATTGGTTTGAAATGTTTTTATTAGGCAAAATACATTTTTAACCCTTTAAATTTGACATAAAAAGTCTAACGTCTTTTAAACTTTTAAAAGGTTCTTTCAGCCCCTGAACTTGATATAAATGCATCAGTCTGCCCTCTTAATTTGGCAAAAGTGTAACAGTTTGTCCATGAATGTCATGTTTCATATTGGTTTGAATTTTCAAACATATTTTTTTCATTTTCCAATCAAAAGCTGACAAGTGGCATTCATGGGAAAATGATTCACTTTTGTCAAGCTCATGGAACAAACTGATATATTTATGCCAAATTTATAAGGCTAAAAGAATCTTTTAAAAGTTCAGAGGCAGTAAATTTTTTATGCCAAATTTAAAGTGCGTCTGATCTTTTTATTATAATAAATCAAAATCCCAAGGATACATAGTTGTTGAGTCTTGATTTTTCTCTTTAATTAAGTAGCCGGTGACAAGTAAAGCCATCAATTTACAATTTCAGGTTGTTACACTGATCCTCAATTCTGTACTACTTTTAATTCTTGAAATCTTGAAAAAATCAATTCCCAACTTTAAATTATATTGACTTGACCTTTAGAAGGATCCTCCAACCTTCTGGGAAACTTGTGACCTCCTTCATGCATAGCTTCTTACTGTGCAAAAAGGCAGCTTCTAGCACACATGTAATAGAGCATTTACAAATGGCCAAACGCATCTATTGCCCCTCAAACTTGGCACGTTTTGTTACATGTCACCCCCAACTTTTAAGTGAATCACTTTATCCCCCTAAAGTTGGCAAAATTGATACAGTTTGCTCCCTCAGTGCCACGTTTCAGTTTCTAGTTGGTTTGACTTTTCGAAGATGTCATTTTTTATATTTTTCTCCCTCCAATCAGAAGTTGACACGTGGCATTAAGAGGGCAAACTGTATCAGTTTTGCCAACTTTAGAGGGTAAAGTGATTCACTTGAAAGTTAAGGGTGGCATGTGACAAAACGTGCCAAATTTAGGGGGCAATGGATGTGTTAATCCTTTACAGATTCTTTAATGTGGAAAAAGATCCTCGAATGTATTTGAGTATATCTGTTAATGTAGATCGAAGCGTTACAAATTTGAGCTCATAGATACAGATGTCAAATTTTTATTGAAAATCTTTTTAGAGGTAGAAGAATTCAATGACAACTCGTTACTCCTTCCCTATGCAAATACTCAGTTTTTAAGATAGCAATTAACTAAACGAGGTGATTTACTGATTTACCCTTTTATTAATACTCCACTCTGTTTTCAAGGTACATGAACAAAAGCAAAAGGCATTTCCAATAAATGTAGGGAGCATTGCCATCAGTGGCACAATAAGATTTATATACCAACCAACCAACTAAACCTTAAATATCTCACGCTACCAATATAAGATTTATAACCAAAAAAAACTTAGTAATATATCTTTTTATAAATACAGTATTTTTTTAATAAATATAAATACTGTATTTGATACTGACTGTTTTAGGTGGTCCAGATATTTTATTGACTCACAAGTAGCTAATGGCACCTGCAATGCACATACTAATGTATAAAAGATAAAATCAGAATTATCATGAAAATGCTAATCATTGTTTATCAATCAAGTATATGGCTAAGCAATCTCTGTAAAAAAATTTAGGGTTTTATGTTAATTTACAAGGCCAAAATTGCACTCACGAACAGGAGCTGCCGAATCAAGCTTACACACTAATAAAAACCAACATTATCGAAACAGTGAAGGGAACAGTCACGGTTTTAGTGATTCAACCCCAGTTTAGTCGTTCAACCACAGTTTTTCTAGTTGAACCGGCCGGTTCGGTCCTGTTTTAATGACATTGATAAAAACTAAGTTTCCAATGGAATCGCAACGGCTACACTTGTCTGTGCTGCTCCCTTCATCTTCTTATTCGATGCATCGCTAGCTTTATTCGATTTTCGTTTCTTCTTGGACTGAGTCTTTGCTTTCAACACTTGAGGGGTTTGTTCTTCTTGTCTTTCGGTGTTTTCCGCTATGAGCAAGTCCTCATTCTTAGCATTAGTGGATAAATTTGATTTTGGTATTTGAATATTTGGGTCAATAACAGACATTCCAGTGAGAGTATAGTCCACCAAAAATGTGCTTCGTACGAGTCGATCTATCCTACTGAAATGCCTCTGGGAATACGGGATTAGACCTTCTAGAAGTTCCCCAATGCCTTTTATCTGTAAAACAATAACGCAAAGGTCTGCTCAGCACTATATCTAGGCAACATGAAATTAGCAACCAGCTCCTCCAAGTTGGCACTTTCTGCCCGAACTTGAAAAGTGTCACCGTATGAACTTGGCAAAAATGCCCCAGTTTGCCCCATGAATGCCATGTGCCAGCTTTTGATTGGAGAGAGGGAAATCAGAAAAATGGCATCTTTGAAAAGTCAAACCGACCAAAAGCTGACATGTGGCATTAAGGAGGCAAACCGGTGCACCTTTGAAAGATGAGGGAGCAGCGGGGATATTTTCAGTTTTCAGGGGCCAGTGGGTGAAATGTGCCAACTTGGAGGAGCTGATAGAGTATTTAGCCAATAAAAACACAAAAGCTTTGCAGAATCACCTCGAGAATCTCGGTAGGAGGAAGGATGTTGAAAACGCAAAACAGCACATGTTGTGCAACATGACAAAGCTTTGGCTTTGTATTCCATTCGCGTACATACTCAAAAAGTAGGCGAATTTCCTCCTTGCCAAGTGCACCGAGAGCTTTCTCTACGTGATTGTCGCCTCCTCCCTTCCTGCAATATTTCAATACTAGAGTAAGATGCTAGACAGTGTGGGATTAAAAGTTAAAAAAATATATATGCTTAGATAACCTGAAAATTTCTGAAAATAACTCAAATAGTTTATGAGGTCTGCGAAGTTCAAATGCGATTTGAATCGCTTTAGTGTACTCCGCATCTAAGACAGCGTTCTCTAATTCTTGACCTTTCAAAACCCCTTCCTCCTACAAAATGACCAATTTGGACATATGCAGCATTTCGTTATCAATACATAAAAAAACCATGAGTAGGTTTATACTTGCCACACTGGCTTGTTTGGGATTGTTGTCAGAGTTGTTGTCACGAAAAGTTCCACTTAAAGTTTTTTAATAAAACAAAATATTTTGACATTGGACAAAAGATTTTGACTCGTAATACTAATTAATTAGGAACTGCTTGCTATTGATTTCCATAACTTTTTGGGTCAACAGCTTGGAAAAGCTTGAAAATGGAACTTTTCAGAAAAGCAGCCTCGGAAAGCAATCCCAAACTAACCCCTAGCAAATGAAAAACAACACTACCATATAAGAGAATTATAGATTTTTACCTCTTTGCGGAAAGCTTCCTCTATATCAGCAGCAGTCGAATCATACCAAAGATTGACAAGTGCATCACCACCACCAGTTGCAAACATTTCCGTCTTTTTTCCTACAGCCAAGGCCCAGACCTGCATCCAAAAAATAAAAAACTTTTTCATAACATAAATGCCCAAAAACATATGAAGTGATTATTAGAGCATAAGAACAAGCAAATTTCTCATGGGGAAGTTTAAAATGAAAATGATGAATCACCTTGTCCTCGTGTTTATCGAATGTGGCAATGCATTCATTTGTTTTGACGGTCCATAGCTTAACCAAACCATCAGCTCCTACAAACAAATACGAATAGAACTTAACTTACTAACATGGAACAAGTCATCGGACTTTAGCAATGTTAAGTAAGCATCATTACCACATGAAACAAATTGGGTGCCACGAGTAAGAAACGATGCTCTCAATACACTTGATGTGTGCCCTTCAAACGTTTTCAAGCATGACCCATCGGCTATAGCCCATATCTTAATTGTTTGATCCCCGGAAGCAGTAATGACGCATTGATCAACTGGTGAGAACTCTACGGACCAAATTCCTCTTTTGTGACCTTTAAGTGTAACAACAGATACTAGACCTGGAAGCCTCCACACACGAGCAGTTCGGTCCTGAAAAAAAATAACATGTTGTCAGTAGACCAGAAGAAATTGAAGTGTTCAAACAATGAGAACGCGTTTGTGTTGTACTTGCCTGAGAACCACTACAAACTAAACTGTCATTGGGTGCAACTGCAAGAGAGTTTATATCTTTATCATGAGCTGCTACGACTGCTTTTGCTTTCAAATTAACAGGCTGGTCCACATCATCTGATACACCATCCAGACTCCACACCTTGATGGTTCGATCACTGCAAAAGGATTAGACACGTTATAAAATTATTATTTTACAGTTGTTTGTTGTCCCTTGAAAACAGCTATATGCATAAACGATGTACACTATAATTATATTATGTAAGCAATAACCCACCTACTGCCACTAACAAAGAAATTCTTCGACTTTTTGGAAAATGCAACAGCTCCAACACCTTCCATGTGGCCCGTGCCAACACCGATACACTTCCTGCTATCTGCGTTCCACAATCTCACCTATGCAGAGAACAAGATCAGAATATCATAAGTTCACATAAAACAAGAGATTAAATTTAACAATTGATTGCATAAAAAAAGATCAAATTAACCATATTTACGAATAACATGAGATATGAATTTTATAGTACAAATCAAAGGGCACATCCAAAGAGAAAACTAGAAGGATAAGACGTACAGTATTGTCCTTACTTCCCGTAACTACAAGTGTTGTTCCAGATTCTGACATGCATGTGTCAAGGCAGAGAACAATTTCGGAATGCCCCGACAATACAGAGGAGCACGACATAGATTCCACGTCATAAACTCGAACCTACATTTTGAATAAAACAACACATATTAGGAACCACAATTAAAAGTTGACAGCAAGCAAGCACAAATAAAAGCGGTTTAATCTTCGAACCAGTATGCATGATGTGTCAAATGTCATGAGAAAAACCATAATTATCCTTGCATAGATACATGGACAGAGCAAATTGGAAAATACTATCAGGGTAGTGTAAAAAAAACTTTAGTCTCTGGGTAATTATTTTTTACCAATTGATAATTTTACAGTTTTTGAGCTTCAACATTTTATAAGCATTGATAATTTTGGTCCCCAGCAATTATATATGGTTTTACTCGTTACTGGAGAAGAAAATGATATCAGGATACAGTAAAAAGAATTAGCATAATATATGTATCTATAACCTTTAGTCTCGCTGCCTGAAAGTTGTTTAACTCCATGGATTTAATGTAAATTTGTTAATTTCTATATCTTGCTGAGAAACTAATTTTCATCAAATCATAATTTCACATTCAAGCTTCGAGGAAGAGGAGCTTTTAAGCACTCGTGACTTTACTCCAGAGCATCCAATTATATATGATCTTACATCGTTAAAATAATAAGAAAATTCAATAGATAATTAAGATTCACATTTCAAAGAATAATTATCTATATGATAGTATTACAGTATTTCTGCAAAAAATCTATAAAAAGAGAACAACTACGAAAATTTTATATAGAAATAAAGACTAACTACTTCCAAATATAGTACCAAAACCTTTTTTATTCTTTTCAGCAACAAATAAAAATCTGAGTAATTTGGTAAAAGAAATTTTCCATATTACCTGTTCAAGGTTTGTAGCTACAGCAAGAAACTTTTCCTCCTCGCCCAAAAACTTCATATCCAGAATCTCCTCATTGTAACCAACAAGCCTTTTGCTGAGTTCCAAATTGAACCCCTCTTCAGGGTGTCCCATGGGCAAATAGAATATAAATTGTTGATCGGCAGTCGCACAAACCATTCCTTGATCTAAAGGAAGCATGACAACAGCTGTGAAGCCTCTTTTTGCGTCCTCTGAATCAGCGGTCATAGTAACATCAGAGCACTTTTGCTCATAAACACAAACTGCTCTGTCAATGTAGAATAATAAGACTAAATTTTTGTAGTGCTCATTCAAATATAGGGATGACCAATAATAATATTTTCAAAAGAATCTTTATATTATACCGTTCAGCATTCCATATTCTAACAACCCCACGTTCACCGACTGTCACAAAATAAATTGCTGATGATCCACTTTTGTCCTTCCTGATCAGCTTACTGTATGAACCAAGAATGGAAGAAAATTTTGTCGCTGAATTTATCACGCACAGAGATTCCAGCACCTCGTAAGTTGGAATTGTAGTCTTGAAGACATAATCATGAAGGCTCCACAAGTTCACCACCTAAAACCATAGAACATCAGTGTCGGGCTAACAACTCATAAAGGCCGACTATCTCATTTACTAGCATGCAAACTGCAACTAGAACAAAGTTTCAAACTTAAATATTTCTATCCCCACTTGGCCAAATCTGCACACCCAGCTCCATTCACATAAAGTGATAGTGATTTAAGAACATATACCACTAATATTAGGGTCCCACACAATAAGAAAAGAACATTAAATTTCACATTTTGTTCTATTTGGCAATTGTTACCTTATCTCTTCCCGCAGTGAGTAATGTCCATCCATCTTCTGAAACTGCCAAAGAGGTCACAGTTGAAAAATGCTTTTCCAATGTTGCCACGCACTTCTTGGCTACAAGATCCCAGGCCCTTACAGTGGCATCATCACTTCCAGAGAAAAGCTGTTAATATGAAAATAAAATAGTTCACTGGTTAGCAGTTAAAAGTTTCATTAAACTGTCTTCACTTCTTATATTGTGAAGTAACAGATAGCTGTTGCAACTCCACTTAAGGTCAATTGGAAACAACCTCTCTGTAATTACAGGGGTAAGGTTGTGTAAACCGGACTCCCCTTACCCCGCTTGTGCGGGAGCCTTGTTAGGCATTGGGGTAATGTTGTTGTTGTTGTTGTTGTTAGCAGTTAAAAGTCTCCCGATTGAAATAACTTTTTAAATGTGGCAATATGCCTATATAAACAAAATCAGAAACATTAAGCAAATTCCTATTGTATTCATTCGATGATGAAATGGCACAGAGCACAATCATCCACACGGAAACTCAATGGCATGTTCTAAACCTTAAATATATATATATATAGATAGATAGATCTCTTTTCCAGGAGATCATCACTTGTAAATCAGTATTAAATGATCTGCAAAAACAGTACTTGCATTGCATTGCATTTTGATATACGATTTCAGGTAGATATAAAAGAATACGGGAATCTAAGTCTGCGAACCAATTTTTACAAAAGATGTCCATGATAGATTGTGAATGGATTTTTAAGATGATTAACAAATAACAATTGAGTATCTATGAAATTCCAATGACATAATCTACAATCTACAAATAAGCATACTAGTAAGCTTAAAGGCATTGCAAAGCAGAAATGCAACTTGTAAAACATAGAATACTATGAAGCATAATAATTTGTAACTATATATAAGCTTACAAAATTACCAGCATTTTATTTGTATCTGGATGGAACATAATACTTGTCACTACTGCTTTATGGCCTTTAAAGAAATGGGTGCAAAAGCCACCATCAACATCCCACACAAGGACTTTCCTATCAGCTCCTGCAGTTGCAAGCAAACCTCCAGATGCATGGCAAGACATGCCCATCACAGGACCATCATGACCCTGCTCAGTATACATGTATATGTCCACAGATTAGTTCGTCTTTTCAATCACACGCTACTTGTCATACTTCATAACATAGTTGTTAAAGGCGCGCCTCACGCAAGCCTCAGGGTCTTGGGCCTTGCCATACCTTAGGCGAGGTAGCGTACCTCAGGCGAGCGCCTCGTGCGCCTCGTGCGCGCCTCAGAGACACTTTTATTTTTTAAGCTTTTAACTTACTTTGATATGTGTTGTCCATCTATTTTTAAGAGCTTTAACAACAATTCGAGGCTAGATAAGGCTATATATTCCTAATGCAATATGTAAATTTCACATACATATGTACATCTAACAATTCTCTTAGTTCTTTTTCTAGTATTGTTATTGCATTTAACTTCATTTTTCAAGAAAATATTGTTTGCAAATTTTCTGCCCCTAGCGTACCTCACGCGCGCGCGCCTCGCCTTAAGTTGCGCCTAGCGCCTTGACAACTATGCGTTATAAGTTGCACATATCATGAGATGACAGGCCATGAAAAAAAAAGATGCAAAAAAACAGAAACTCCGATTTTACATTCAGGCAACCGCTAAAGAGCAAATATTATCAATTTTCAGCAGGATATGAAAACTGACCTTCCATGACCTCACACACTTCAAAGTGGACAAATCCCAAACCCTGATTTGTCTACTGTGGCCAGCTAAAAACAGCAACTTATCGTCGGGGCTGAGTGTTAATGCTGTAACAGCTTCTGTATCGCCTTCAATGGTTGCCCTTACAGATGAGTTGGCCGAATCAACAATCTTTACAGTGTCGCCACAAGCACAAGCAATGAATGAGCCATCTGATGCCACTGCAAATGGCCCCCCACTATAGAACTGCTGTAGGGATGGAACACATCGATAATTCTTCTTCATCTGTACAGACGCCATGAATACGAGAGTGGTTTTCTATCCAGAAATTCTGTGTACCTGCAATTACAAAATAAAAGCAATTGCTTTTTGAAAAATCCTTGCAAAAGAACAAAACTCACGATTTTGATGAAGATACCTGAAGAAATTGAAAATCTGAAACGGAACCTTGGAGCCTAGAACTATGAAAATAGGACAGAATTCAGGTACACAGAAGCAGGATGCTAGGGTTTAGATGACATTGGCTTCCACTCAGAAACAGGATGCTAGGGTTTAAGAGTTGTAGCAACACTACAAAAGAAAAGAGAAAAGATAAATGCAATTTGGTCCCTGGTTTTATTCGAATTTTTGCAGATGGCACTTTTTTATGAAATATGGCACTTTTTAGTATTTAAACACGTTCTATTTTTTAAAAATAAATTTTTAAAAAAAACCTCACGATTTCAATTATTTATAAAATAAAATTTGATGAATTTTTTTTATGAAATAAAATTTATAGTTTTAAAAAAAGTTATAAATAAAAGATTTTTAATATTAAATTATATTATAAAAATAAATAATTTTATTCGTTTTCATCTGAATTTTTGTGGGATTGTCATTAAAAAATAATACACATCGGTAAAATTATTTTAATTTTTTTAAATAGTATAAATTTTTTTATTAAATTATAGTAACAAACTTTAAAAAATTATAAAAAATTAAAAAATTTTAAAAATTACTCAAATCATAACTTATAATTTTTAAATAGTAAGGTTCAATTATTAAAATGTTGAATTGTTTAAAATATTCAATGTAACACTACTATTCTGTAGGGGTAAGCAAATGTCGATTTGGTCCAAAATTCAAATCGAACCGACCCGAACCGAAATCTAAATTAGTTAAAATATAAGAACCGAATTCAGTTCGATTTACACTGAATTGAATATAATTCAGTTCGGATTCGATTCGGTTCGATTATAACCGAATTGGTCAAACTCTATAATTTATAAAATAATTTGTAATTTATTTTTTATTTTAGAGTCATATAAAAGAGATTTACAATAATTTTATCTTAATAAGTGTTAATTTTAATAGTAATTAAACTTTACAAATTTATATTTATTTAAATATAAAATTGATGCATAAAAGATATTAATTCAATTAGTATGACATGCATATAATGAATTATTGAATGAGTCGTATTTTTATAGTTGTAAAGTAAAACAATTCTTTTCAAAATTAGGATTACTTAAGTAAAATCTCATATTTGTTATTATTATTTACTAATTAGTGCATTGTATATCTTCAATATGATTAGGATATTAGATATAATATGAATATATGTTAAAATATAATATTTATTAATGTATTCGGTTCGGTTCAGTTTTATTTCGGTTTTGGTTGTGAAAACCGAAACCGAACCGAAATAAATTTGATTAAGTTCAGTTCAGTTCGGTTATTTTTATTCGGTTTTAGTTTGGGTTTCGGTTCTGGTTCGAATCTGCACACCCTTACTATTCTGAATCCATATGCCTCATTTTACAAATTTTTTGAAACCACATAACTCATTTTATAAAATAAAAATCCTCAAACCTCACTTAATAAGTGACTGAAATCACATTATACTTTTTTTTTTTAAATTTACTCTATTTTTTATATTAGCTTTAAACTTTGACATTTTTACCATATCTGTCAATTATACGTGGGACAGCTACAAATTTATAGTTAATTTCATGTGTCCATTGCTAATTAACATATTAAGGTCATGGATAATGCTCTCGAAAAAGTGCAATTGTGTACTCCATTGAAAAAAAGTTATCAACACAACAATTTGTGAAATTGATAAAAGCTAAAATTTATTTTCTTATATGAAACTTTATTTATACGAGTTTGTGAATTTCGAAGCTAAGTAACTACATCATCTCGATTTCTTGAATAATTAGGCTGCTCGAAAACGATGTATTATGTGATCAAAAGTTTAACCAGTTATTGGAGGCGGACCAAGAATTAACGATTAAGGGGGGTTGGACTAACGGTTTGAAATAAAGACGTACAACAATTACATCATTCACTCCCAACCAACACAATCGTATCTATTTTTTGACTACATAATGCACGTGAAATAGATTAGTAGTTAGATATCGGGGGCTCGGACCCTTAGAGCCTTGGTTGTAGGTCCGCCCCTCGAATTCAATATTATTAGAAAAAGATCCTTTAGTGAATTTTTTACAAATGTTAAAGTACTCGTGTTGATACCTTTTCTAACCAGAGAATGTTTGTATATTCAAATATATTTGTTCCAAGTTATCTTCGTTTGAAGTTATCTCGTAAAAAGAGGAATGGGGATTCATATGAGATATATATAAATTCGGAACAGCTATTTCATACGTCGACAGATTCTAGACATATACTCTATTAAATTTAATATCTTTTCAATTCATTTTTAATTATATTTCACGGAATAAGAATTTTGCGAATCAAACATCACCTAAAAGTTTAGCTAAATACGACTGACATTGTAACCAAGAAGGCATTTTTTCTTTGTAATTTGATAATCTTTACCGAGCTTACTTAACAAAACTCTATCCCTTAACACTGCCATTATTATCATCGCGGACAACAACTTACCTCCGCTATTAAATCTCCTCCAATTATACAATTGGCCATATATACCTTAGGCCTGTTCAAATAGCTCGTGGTCTGTCCAACCTATCAAGACCCGATGTTTATGGATCAAGCTTGAATGAACATATTTTCTCTAGGGGCATTTGCCTAACTTAACCATATATTTCCTACAGGAGCATTTGTCTAACTTACCCTTCAATTTAAGCCCGACCCCGCCTCAGCTTGCAAATACCAAAAAACACTATAGGTTCGGTGGATTTCCTTTAAAAACCTATGCCCGGCCTTGCCCGTCCAATTATATATATTTATGAAATCATTACCATTACATACAACCAAATCTAGACGGGATATTCTATGATTACTTGACATAACTCTTACTTTGGATGATATTTTGATCTAATAATAAAAAAGAAGAAAAGTAGTGTTTACTTGTAAAAAATAAATACGTCATATCTAGACATTCTTTATACTTTTGATAAAAGAACAACATATTTATTTTCTCACGACTTATTTTGAAATAATATATTCTCTTATCTATCTATGGCATCAAATAATATAAAATCAATACAAAACATATTTTATTTTTAATAAATTGAAAAAACAAAATTATTCATTTATTTTCAAGTTATATTTAATATTTGTAATAAAAAGAAAAAAAATTAATACTCAATCAGTGATAGATCAAACCAGGTTTAAGAATGGAGTTATTTATAAATAAACATATGATCAGTCCAAACCCGTATATTATTAACGCGAAATAGGTTAGATTAGGATAAAGAAAATTTTCTAGCAACTGGACCGGTTAAACCGGCCCTCTGAACAATCCACTTCTTATCATTGTGCAATCTATATATTATATATCCAAGTTCAATAGAGAATCCAAGGTAAACTTAATTTTATAAAACAGAATCTTATATTACATATCTATGTAAAAAAAATCGTTCTAACTATTTCCTTTTCATTAATAATATTGCACTTTTTGCAAAAAAAAAATATTGTTAAATACACTATTATAAATACCAATACTAAAAAGCACACTATTTGATTCAATTTTATTTAGGATATAAAAATCGAATAAATACATTTTTATTGTCATTACTCATAAAATTAGTTTTTTTACAGTTTAGTTAGATTCAATTTATTCCATTGAAAAGACCCTAGCATACCTTTTGATTAGTTCTGTTTGCTCGGGCCGGGTTATCCATTAGATTCGATCCGAGCCTATTTAAATGGTCCAAATTCGGACATTTATTTTATTATCGGTCATAGCCTAAGCCCACAAAAATTCAGAGTTCTACGAGCTGAGGCTTGATTTTATATAAATACCTAAGTCAGATTATATTTGTTTTATATTTTTATATAATAATTAATAAATTTTAAATTATAAATAAAAAATTTTACTAGATAATATAATTGAATGCAAAATTTTATAAAAATTGTAAACTTTTTCCAATTTATTGTATAAATTATTAAAAGGAAAAAATTATTTATAAGACATAGATCGAACTTAAAAGTACTTGAGTTCTAAATGATGATGAATTTGAGTTGGATTAGGTTAATTTATTTAGTTAAAAGCTCGATCAAATCCAACACAAACCCGACCCCGAAAGATGGAAATGTTTACTATTGATATTTTGGCAAATATTTCAAAAATAGTGACAAAGATGTCCGCTCATTAAGCTGGAGTGGACTGGATCCGCGTCTTCTTCTCGTAGTTGAGTGTGTTGTTACTAAAGGGGAGAGTATCTGAATTTCTGAATCCCTAATTCGTTGATCTCTGCTTCTCTCTATGTAAGTTTGAATCGATTCACATGTTTATGTTTCGATTTATCGTCTCAATTGCTGTATTTTTGTCTAAATTTTCCGTGTGAAGGACGAAAAAGAGTATGGCTTTGAGCATTGAAGAATCCAATTTGGTTCACGCGTTACTGACCTCCGAGCAACGGTCAATTGATGAAATCGTGTCGGAGTTCAGCTCAAAGATTGGCCGCTCCCGCAGCTTTGCTGTCTGCAATTCTCTCCTGTTCCTCTTAGAGGCAAGTACCGCTCGTTTTTGTCTGTTTTTGTTTTATCCCCAATTTGTTTTTTCCGTTTTGTGTATGTGTTAAAAAATAGGGTCATTGATTACCTGTGGTAATGTTTGAGTTGATTAGGGTTTTAGTTAGGGGATTGAGACTGGATAGTATTGTTTCTTGGATTTAGGGTTTACTTAATTCTGAACTGCGTTTTGTTGGGAATTTAGCTGCCGTTTGCTGACAGATTGCATCTGTATCATTCTGAGTTTCAATTGTTGTTTAAGCAAATATGCCTGCTTACTGGAGAAGTCCCCTAAGTTAACCTGTGTAATGTAATTCTGATTTGACAAATTCACAGCAGTTTTGGCTAGAGGTTTTATGCTGTTCTTGCTGTTTCCTTCATTCTTATCAACCTTTAATGAGAGACTAGAATAAGATATTTTGCAATATCTACAAGACACAAGTTTGAACAAAGTGTAACTAACTATCAATTTCACTATGAAGCCTGAAGAAAGAAATTGGCTTTTCATTATCTTTTGGCCTGGACTACACCACCTCCCCTGGGTACGGTGAGGCGTTGGGCCACATGCCTTTCATTAGGCGCTCCTTGAGCAACTATAGTGATTGTAATTTTTTTTACTTAGATACCTTTTTGGCCATGTTCTAAACCTCAAATGCCCTATGGTGTCTGGCCTATTGAAATCACCTATATGGTGCCCGATGTATTCAATTTTTGCCTGATTCTGTCATATCAATTTTAGTAAGACAACTTAACGATTATGGAGGGTCAACAATTCTATGCATGATCAATAAAATATATTCATGTTCCAAATGATGCTATAGGTATTTCACGTTTTTTATGTTGTTAGGTGGGCACTTGATGTACTAAAATTAAATAGGTCAAGCACCAAATTGGCTAATGTTGAACACGCCAGGTACCAAATAGGCGAAAAGTGAATACATAATGAATCAAATAGGCAATTTCAATAGGTCATACACCAAAAGGGCATTTGAGGTATAGAACAGGACCCGAAAAGGTATTTAAGTCATTCTGTTTCTCTTGTATATACACTTCTTTATTTTTCCTTTGCTTAGTTTTCTTTTATCATCTTGTATATGCATATTGTTGTCGTGATTATTACATTTTTAGTCATTTACAGGGTTATGCTTCATCTTCTTGATAGTTGTTATTAGGCATCAACTCTTACTTCATTGCATTGTGCAGATCATCTACTAATGTTTAGTTATGTAACTGCAGGATAAAAAATTGCTAAAGTCTCCTGAACGTCTTGTTGCATTTGTTATTCTTCACCAAGCTTATTCATCCCAACCATCTTCTGCAAATCCATTCATATCCTATATTGTAAATGTAAGTAGTTCGTTATTTACAGAAGAAGGCATGCCTTTAAGTTGATGAACAGTGGTACATCATTATTACTAACTTAGATGTTGAAATCTGTTACATCTTTCTGTTGTTTATGACGCATGTGATACTATTGCAGTGGAGCTTCTGATCGTAGCGGCTTATAAAATTTTTCTTAAATAAGTTTATCTGAACTATTTATTGTCTCATCATTGAAAACTTATTTTTAATAGGCTTTACATGTTTCCATGAACAGTATCTGAGATATTGTTGTTGTTCTATTAAATAAATAAGGAAGAAAGCTAAAATAACGAGTGATAAGGAATGTAGAAAAAATTTAGATTGATATACTTCTATAAGAATCATATTAGTTTTTGCATATATTATGATAACGTTAAAGTGTATTTAACCACCCCTCATATCGAACAACAAGAACAAAGAATTATGAAATTGAAATTCTCTAATAAACAATAAATTTAAAATTTAAAACTAGCTAAATTTTGCTAATAACCTTGTTGCCTTGAATCAGTTTGTCGGTTTCCAATTTGATACTTCATTTTGTGAATGTTTGAGACTGTGATTTATAAATTTGGAAGGCACCATATTTTAAAATACTGTGATTATCAATTGATTAGAATTATTTTCTTTTTGGATCCTTATTGCCTTTCATCTTTATGCTAATGAATCTTCTATATGAATTAAATCATCTCCTCTCTGTGCCTTTATGCCAACGACATTGTGTGTTCTTGTGCTGTTACCCATGAGATGTTCAGGCAGCATGTGATGATCAAGCTGAAAAATGTGAGAGGGCATTTATCCTGCAGTTATTAGCTTCTGGAAGCTCCAACGTTGGCAGAGAGGTTTTTGTTATTCCTTTAAACCTCCAAATATTAAACGGTTTTGTAGTTTTCCTTCTTTTGCAAGATTGTTATGACTGGGTTGTACGTATAAATTTATTTTATTTTCTGTTTTAATTTGGTATCCTGGCATGCTGATAAAAAATTTCTAATCTACGGGTCATAGCTTGGCTTTTGCTTATGACAGATGGACAAGCTGCTAGATTTCTGTAGTTTTTTCACATCAAGTTGTACAGAATTGTTTTTATGATGATTGATGAGATTTTTTTTGGTGGATTGGCTTAATTCTCAACTCTTAAGAGTTCTTACTCTTTTCAGCAGTTAATGTGGTGCATCTGGATAACTCCTTTTAAGTCAGTTATACACAATTACACAGAATACTAGAATTGAAAATTATAATTTGAATTTTGCTAAGACTTCGATGGTCGTCATTTTTTTGAGTCTGATTCTCTGGTTATTGAAAATAAGATACCATAGAGTTGGTGTTGTTATAACCTGGCTTTCCTTGACTGTCTTGCTATTCTAACCTCTATTACAGCTTTGACTTTTACTTTCAAATGTATCTTGTTTCCAAAGATGGGCTCTTAATGTATGACATTCCTTTTCAGTTTCTTAAGTTGTCTGCCGCAAATTACATCGAAGCTTTTGATCCTTCGGCTCATGTAAGTGGTGCATATTTTGTTTCAGTTATATGTATATAATATGGGCCTTTTTATGACCGGATGTATTATATATGTAGTTCCTATCTGCTCCTGTTACTATGTTAGGAATTTCTCCGGAAAGTATATCGTGGATTATTACCTTGCTTTCCCTATGTATTTTTTCTTTCCTGAACTTGACAAATTTATGCTCTTGCTATCAGGTTTTCCCACAACGCGAGCAATTGCAGCAGCAATATTGTGATAAAGTCCATTCAGAAACATATGGTTCCTTATTTAAAAATGCTGCTGTGAAAAATGTGGTGCCGGATCCTGAAGTACCTCGCAATTGTGATGCAAATTCACCTGAGTATGTCATTGATAGATCAGGGAGTCAGAAAAAGATACTTTTGCCTTTTGCATTGTACTTATCTTTCGCATCTGTCTATTTATTTTTATGCTTACACTAGTCATGATTGCTTTTCAGGTTTGATTTGCAACATGGGGCCAAACCCAAACTTGGATCTGGAGATAGAGATGAGACTCTCACTGGGTTGTTAGTGCACTTATCATTGGAGGGTATAGGCCCCCAGTGGATTAGGCCTCGTCCTCCTATCTTGCCTGTTCAGGATGGCGAGGTAATAACTATTTGAGTGTATGGTTAAAGATGCTATTCTTAACTTGATTTTGCTATCTTTACTTACACTTCTCGAGCATTGTTCAGTTAGTGTGGCTCAACCCTGACAACAATCACGAGCTGGTGTGGGATCATGGTATGTGTGCAGATACTAGCAGGGGTGCAGCTGTCAGGGACTTGATCTCTAAAGCCTTGAAGGGAGCTCTAGCACCTGCACAACAAGAGGTTTGTATGAATTTATTCTTATTTTCATTCTCCTTTCTATTCTGTCTTTTGTTTATAAAGAGACCTCAAATAAACTACAGGTTCTGGCTATTTACTGGTTTAAGAAAGATTTTGGAAAATTTGAAAGAATTTGTGTTAGGATATGATGGTATCAGTGTTTATTTGTTTCATCTTTGACAAATTTGTTTCTTTGCTGTATGATCCATGGTTTTGTACATGCTAACAAGTACCTACTTCCTTGACTGTCTTGTACGCATTGTTGTGCACAAATTATGTGCATTCATGTTGCTCGTCTTTAACTGTTATTGTGTATGTTTATTGTTGTAGTGCATTTTCAAGTTAGTGATACAGTTGCGGCATTTGGTTTTGAGTTTCATAGATCTGCTCATTGTGTCTGTATTTTAGTTATAAGCATTTTTGTGCTTGTAATCTGTTTGTTCTTTTTTTTGTGCGTTCTTTGCTCGGTATGGACGAAAATTTGGCTTTTGATAGAGCTTCATGGCGTCAGAAGATCCATATAGCCGACCCCACCTAGCGTGGGATTTAAGGCTTGGTTGGTTGGTTGTATGCTATGTTGCATGGAAACCTTGATTTTGAAGATTCACGTTTTGGTTTCTGAATTTCTCAGAAACTAAAACTATATTTTTCAGTTCAGGTCACATTTTTTAATTAAGAAAATTAAAAACTTATTTCAGAGAGTTTGGGAACTCTTTTCTAGAGGGAGAAAACAAACTAATTTCTTGTTCAATTCATCTTGTGGCTACAACATTACATTAAATCCCCTTTTTTTTAATATCTACTGCGTTGACCTCTTATAATGTTAAAATTTTCTATAATGAAACCTGTTCAAAAGAAAATGCAAATGGACCCCATATCTTTGTTATTTACATGTTTTCCCCAGGTTTTAGTTTCCTATATGTTATGCAAATCGTTTTATTGTGTCCATTTCCATGCAACACAGGCTTATGTGATAGAATGTTTTACGTTTTAACTTAACTGTTCAATTATTTTAATTGTATTTTCTTGAGGCCTTGTGGTGTTCTGAATTTCAATCAAGGCCTCCTAGTAACTTCAAATGCATTGAAGAAATCATTCCAAGTTTGTCCTTTAACTTGTCCAGCAAGTCCTGGTGGAGTTCGCAAATGATCCGAAGTTAGTTTATCACTGTGGGCTGACGCCAAGGAGATTACCTGTATGTGAATTGATACTCCCTCTTTTAGTTGATATTTATAGATTCGGCTGCCCTGAAATTTATTTATCTTATTTTTTTTATCAGGAATTGGTGGAGAACAATCCCCTCATTGCAGTTGAAGTTCTTACTAAGTTGATAAATTCTCCTGAAATTGCCGAGTACGCCTTTTGAGATTGGATGTCGCTCTTTCTCCCTTCTCTCTCTCTCTCTCCCAAACTTGATGGAACTAATACTAGTTTTCTGTTTGGTTTCAATGTGTTGTTGTACAGCTATTTTACAGTACTCGTCAGTATGGACATGAGTCTTCATTCAATGGAAGTGGTAAACAGACTTACAACAGCAGTTGAACTTCCAAAGGAATTTGTACGCATGTATATAACAAATTGCATATCATCCTGTGAAAACATTAAGGTAATTTACTACCTAGTTCTGTAAGACTTGTCTGATCAAATGAAATACCTTGGTCCAATCAATAGTTGTTATATACTTGTTCCTTCTGTGTTTACCTATTTAGCATGCATTTTTTGTTGGATGGATAGTAATCTGAAAGTTGTATTATATCTGTTGGACAATGGACATCATACTAATATAATAATGTGGATCTTATTCTCTCTTATTTTGCAGGATAAGTATATGCAGAACAGGCTTGTGAGACTTGTTTGCGTTTTCCTGCAGAGTTTGATCCGGAATAGAATTATCGATGGTAAATATAACCTTTCTTGAGTTTGCCATACAATATATTTATATCTGTACAATAATAACTAAAACAATATAATCTTCCCGCTTTCTCTTTTGGTGAAACATTTGGGATATTGTAATCAAATAATAAAACAACTCAATATTGGAAATAAATTACTTTTGGAATAACGGTATAGATTTATGCCCTGTTCTTTTCAACTTTTGAAAGCTGATGGACTGAACTGAACTGAGCTTAAACTGTAAATTTATAACTACGCATAGCTGAACTGAACTGAATTGAATTGAACTGTAGTCCAAGAGAACAGGGCCTTACTTCTGAAAAGAGTCGAGGTTATCAGATAGCTAAAGTCTTGTATTGGAGAATGACGATATTTTTAACTTTGCAGTGAAGGATCTCTTCATTGAAGTTCAAGCCTTCTGCATCGAGTTTTCTCGCATTAGGGAAGCTGCTGGTTTATTCAGGCTACTCAAAACACTGGAGTAAGTGTTCATTTCAATTCTTCTACACAAGGCAGTTATTTTTCTGTTCTGGTTCGAGTCGGTTACTTAAAGTTTGTCACTTTCGTAGATGAGGAGTCATGGTAGAGGAAACTATAGCGTGATTGTACGAGGTTTGACTGCCCTTACAGCGTCTGAAGAGATGTCGTTAGCGCGGTATCCGTTTAGGTACAAGCTTTAGATCTTGAATTTGAACAAGTGTAGCCATCTGCTTAATATTAAATTATATTGTGTGTTCTTATCTTCTCAATACGATATTTTTCCCTTTTCATTTGGTCTGTAAGAACCAATGTCACATCCTCCAAATTTGTTTACTATTATAAGGGCCTGGCTGGTTAAAACAACAATAAACACTTCATAATTTGTTTGTGATGTGTTTTAACTTATATTTTAACTTTTTAAGTTTTCCCAGCATTTCACTAAAAGTGTAGCTTTTTTAACTAGTTTATGAGAACATAAAATTTGACTTTTAAGTAAAAGATAAATATAGATCTCGTTTAATTTCATAAAACAAGTATTTATTCTCTACTTATTTAGTTATTTAGGGCCTCTTTGATATTGTTTTTTCAATTGATGTCTCTTTAAAGTTTCTCTCACTAACTTTTTATAAAACAACAGATTTTGACTGTGCCAACTTTAAAGATACACTCGCAATGAAAAACACTACCTATTTTCGTTTTTAGCCAATAAAAGAACACTACAAATTACATAATGATATTATTTCACAAAAACCAAAGAATAAATGAATACTCCTAAGATAATCAATATGGCCAATAGACCTAAAATTGCATAATTTTTGGAGAAAATTTAAGCAGCCTATACAAAGTATCAGGCGTGAATTTTCTAGCAAACAAGAAGCATATATTATTCTTCTTCCCGTTATAGTCACATTGCCTCTTATTTCTCAGCCACTTCAGCAAATCCATTGTTACTTCTGTTCTTAAGTACCTCTTCGGATGAGGTCCGACCCTCGACCAGTCAACCCAAGTCAACGTTCTATTCGAATTTTTGCTCCCAAATTTTATATTCACATACGTCGGCAAATAATGCTCGTCGCTATAACACGATGGCCTGCAAAATCTCTGGAACACCGGGAAGTATTTCCGGTCAGCCACCACCTCAACAGCGAGCCCGCGATCCATCTCGAACCACTGTGAGCCCTTTCGCCATTGTTGGAGCTGGATTGTGGGCCTCATTCGTGGGTTGTATCGGCCTCGGCCCACTGGGCTTGGCAGGTCATAGACCTCTACATGGGATTTTTTTGAGCCCATTAAGTAATGGTAGATAGTGGTGAAGTTAAAGAGAGGAATGCAAGATTCTGAAAGAAGAACAAAACGTTGGTTCGATATGTCTAGTAATGCATTTGCTAATAGCCGACGTTCGGCTTCAACCATCGACACTTGTCCCCATTCTACTTCCTGCATTCGTAGTGTCAAAATATTATAATCACATCGAATTTTCTATCGAAATGTTGACCAATTTACTACTACACGTAAGAATTTTTCAATTTGCATTTATGTCAGTTGCACAAAAAGTAACATTAACGTGAATTTTTGCGATTAGAATAAAAAAATGAGTGTTTTATCACTTGGGATCTAACTGAATTGATTCGAGGCGATACCATTATGCCCTCGATCGAACTATTAATCGAAAAAATGTCATGAAACTTTTCTTTTGGAATGTGTTTAGAATCTTTTTTTTTTTTGACTCAATACTCATGCATGAAAGAAAGGAATTAATGTGAAAAAGTTGGAAGTTAGGCATGGAAGATTTTAGTTTCTTTCGAGTTGAAACTTGGAAGTAGAATATCTTTTTCTTTGATTGGTTGGAAAGGACTAGTATCAAAGTCATGCATCAAATTGAGAATTTTCTTAAATTTTTTTATTTGTCGATATTTTTTTTCATCGTCGAATAAAATTTATTAAAATTCAGTTACCAGCAAATCAGATATACAACGTTAAACAATAATAGCTAACCCAGACCGATACTAAAAATAATATATATCCATTTTGAGAGATAATCAAAGATGATAATACTATGTTATTTAACTTTACAAGTATACATATACGTATACCTCTAAATTATTATATATATATATATATATATATATATATATATATATATATATATATATATATATATATATATATATATATATATATATATATATATATCCAAATTCTATAATCAAACTTTCAAATGTGACATTTTATCCTATAAAGTTGGCAAAACTGATACAATTTTTTCCCTCAATATCACGTATCAGCTTCTGGCTGGAGAGAAAAAAATTAGAAAAACGGCATCTTTGAAAAGTCAAACCAACCAAAAGTTGACGCGTGACATTGAAGGGACATACTGTATTAGTTTTGCCAACTTCGGGGAAGCAAAGTGTCACAATTTAAAGTTGAGAGTGACCAAGGACGATTAAAACCAACTTCAGGGGACTCTGTATGTATTAGGCCTATGATTTATAGATATTTGTATGCTGTAATATTCCATCCTAACAAGAATTCTAATACACATCAAATCAAATATTATGCAAAGTTGTAACAATATTTTATAATTTGTTCATACATTTCAAATAATATAACTAGAAAAAAAAACCAAGTAATTAAATTAACTAGTAAAAGTAAAATAACAAACATAATATCCAACATTAGTATGAGGATCTCCTTTGATTTTAGAATCCCAGCTAAAATTTGCTAGCTATTTAAACATACCTTATATACATTTTTATATGTATAAAAATTCCAACTTTGAGTAGTTGTAGTTACTAATTAAATAATACTCTCTCCGTATATTTTTACTTATCTTCTTATAATTTTCACGCTTCTTAATAAATAAATTAATTAAAGATATGAAAATACTAGTTTACCCTTGTAGTTTAATTAATGCTTTAACTTTTTAATCAAAAGTAATTAATACATTAGGGATAGAGTTGGGATATTAGTGAAAAAGATACCCAAAAATATAAGTGACAAGTATTTTGGGAAACACTTTTTGACCTAGAATGCCTATTTTAAAAAGATGAAGGGAGAATAGTTCTACTGAATAGTTGGCATTTTTCTTATATTGCTTGTTTCTTTTTTTATTAATGAACCCTAATTAGTTTATTTAAGCTAATTAGCTAATATTTATAAAATCTCACTAAATAGTATATACTTCTTTCCATAAATTTGTTTTTTTTAATATTTTCATATAATACAACATTATAACTCACTAATAGACCTTAAATATTTTTAAGTGTACGCAGTTCTGCACGATTCTATTTCAGTATATTTAAGTGATAATTCTAAGTTCTAACCGATAACTTAACATGCAACTATTGCACGTGTCGGTTCTGTTTAAATCAATACTATATACTATACAGAGCGTGACTGCAATACAGACGAAAACGATAACAAAGAGGAAAAAAGAAAGAAAAACTAACCTTGCTTGGTATTCTCCTGCCAGAAAACACAGAATTGGAAGGAAAACTTCCATTAAAAGAAGGCTTGGAATGAACATAAATAGAAAACAATCCCTCATGGCCTTTAAAGAACAAATCCCAAAGAGGAGCCAATGGCAAATCACCTTTAGTCAAGAACATAAATGCAACCTTCGGTACATACTTAAATGGAAATTCCCCAACACGAGGAACCATTGAAGCTCTCCACGAAAGCTCTTTGTCTTCCATATCGTGCCACGCCTCTCGCGGTGCCAAAAACCAGTTCAGCCCCTCTCGAGCTTTCGTTATATTTTTCGAGACTAAAACTATAGGAGGCGATGGCAATGGAGGCGGCGGTAATGGAGGGGAAACGAGAGAAAACGAGGAATTGGAAAGAGGGTTTTGAAAGGAAAATTGATAGAGTTGAAATAAATTAAAGGAAAAATGATTGAAATAAGAACTAAGAGTGACACCAAATACTATACCAAACACAAACACAAGAAAAATAGAGATTATGTTATGAAAAATAATTTTTTGAGGGGTTTTGAATGGACGATTTTGATGATTTTCTGTGTTCTTCATTGTTTTTTGAGACATTATGGAGATTTTTTTTTTTGGAAAAATATATTAATTTTTTTGAAGAATGAATTGAATTGAGGTAACGTATACTTGGGAGTGGTATTTAAGGGGAAATTGAAGTGAATTATTATTATTATTAAAAAAAGGTTAAGGGTCTAAAACGGATGATTAAAGGGTTAATTGAGGTTAATTATAATTATAATTAAACATACATTGTGAAAAACTAATCAGGGTTGGTTCAAGTGGTAAGCGACTTAGTACCGTTTAAGTAAGGTCTCGTGTTCGAGTCCTTGTGAATGCAGAAAATCCTTATTGGGTGACTCATACACCACAGTCAGGTGCTCTACCAGGATCGGATCTGACGTACTCACAAAGCTCTGATAAACCGGATGGGCATAAAAAAAAACATACATTGTGAAAAGATTCTTCAAATGGCAATGACAGCACTCTATGAATCAAATATGCATGTATCACAGCTTTATATATATATAAGTTGATTTTATACTTACTCTATAAGCCTTTTTTATACTAATTTACTACTAAATTTTATAGCTGTAGCTGTTATCATTTTTTCTTTTTATGTCGTATTATTGTATAATTGTTGTTTTAATTATATTTATTATTCATTTTTTTTTCAGAAAAAGAAACTCAATTGAATTTAGTTTGTCGAAGTAAATTAACTACTAATGTAATTGTGTATTACTTGTTTCGATACCGGACATCTCAAAGCTATATATACTTTTACGTTTTCGTCTGTCTAACAGGGAGAGAAATGTTGAATTTTAAACTATAGACCCCGTTTGAATAGCCATTTCATTATTGGTAGATAAAAAAATCTATTATTATTTTTGATGAAATTAGGAGTATCTATATTGTTATAGCTGACTAATTAGTAACTATGAACCCAGACAAAAATTAATAAATAAATACCCAAATAATTAGTTAACACTAAATTTTCTCCCTTTTTAATATACAAAATTAGCTTGAGAAACTTATATGTAATTGTAAGAGTAGTGTAACTATCTAAATCTTGGGCTTTATTGACTGGGCCGAATAGCTTTGCGGGTTAGGATAAGCCCATTAAGGTATCGCCATATATTCCCAAAAACAAACACTAAATAAAGTTGTTGATACTTGATAGTATTAAAAACTAGAATTTTCTAGTTAAAATTTGGTTAATGCTATATTAACACCCAAGTATTAATAATTCATGACACCTTGATCAATCTCTACCATTCATTTAATTGGATAAAAAGGAGATGAAGGGTGGAAATGGTGTGAGTGTTAATGAGTGTCAATACTTGGGTGTTAGTATAGCATTACCCTATATATATATATATATATATATATATATATATATATATATATATATATATATATATATATATATATATATATATAGGGTAATGCTATACTAACACCCAAGTATTGACACTTCGTGACACCCGATCAATCTTTACCATTTATTTAATTAGATGAAAAGGAGATGAAGGGTGGAGATGATTTTGGTGTTAATGAGTGTCAACTCTTGGGTGTTAGTATAGCATTACCCTATATATACATACATACATACATATATATATACATATACACACATGCGCGCGAGAATTGACACTAACACCCAAGAGTTGACACTCATTAACACCCAGACCATCTTCACCATTCATCTCATTTTCATCTAATTAAATGAATGATAAAGATTGATCGGGTGTTATGGAGTGCCAATACTTAAATGTTAACACAACATTATATATATATATATATGTTAATGTGAAAAGTTTCAAAGCCATAACAAAAAATACAACCTTCTTCTCCGTTAGTAACTTCACCTAAAATTCCTCAAAATTATTGTTTTGCAGCTATTGATAATGGTAATAATTGTATGCTTTTTCAATAATCCTTTTCGTAGTCATTCATTCCAATGTGTTCAATTTCTCGGCTTGATTACAACCCTATTGTTTAGTTTCTACCTCTTTCCCTTTGGTTTTTTTTCTTACTAGACTTATTTTACCTTCGCTGGACCTGCCTTACATGATGCTATTGGAATACAGTTGACGTTCATAGATTTGGCGATGAGTACAATATTATGTTGTATTTTAAGGAGATGTTAGACTTCTTTAATCATTGGAGTTTCTTCCATGTTCAATTTAGATTTTAGGGCTGGTTTTAAAAAAATACCACGTGGTTTCACTCATTTATAAAACAGGGTTTGAGAAATTTTGTTTTGTAAAACGGGGTCTGTAGTTTCAAAAAATTTGCAAATAAAGAATCCTCAATATCAAATTATATCACAAAGATGGATAATTTTATTTATTTTTATTTAAATTTTTACAGAATTGTTAATAAATATACAATATAAAAAATTTTAAAATTTTTTAAATAGTGCATATATTTTTTTAATTAAATTATGATACCAAACTTTAAAAAATCATAAAAAATAAAAAATCTCTGAAAATTACTCAAATCATGACGTATAATTTTTAAATAATAAGGTTAAATTATTAAAATGTTGAATTATTAAAAATATTCAATGTAACACCACTATTCTGAATCTATAGGCCCCTTTTTGTAAAATTTTTGAAACCACAGACTCCATTTTACAAAAAAATTCCTCAGACATCTTTTTATAAATGAGTGAAACCACAAGATACTTTTTTCAGTTTACCCCAGATTTTATTTGTTTATTCTCCTACTACTATTTTATTATATTACATTCTCCTATTTATATTTATATTTATATTTATAATTTATAATTATTTTTCTAGTACGAATAACCTTACTGGCTAATAAATCAGTTGAAAAAATCGACTTGTAAATTGTAATCTCTTGAGAAAAGAGAAAGATTGACCAATTTTTTTTGCTAACAAACTAAATTGCATTATTGATTAATTTTTTAAATTTTATTTTACGTTACCCCGAATTTACTGAAACCGGTCAACACAAAAAATACGCACGAAAGAACAACATTTTTCAGTACAAAATCCTAAATTTACTCCAATTGGTTAAAAATTGGGAAGAAGACATAAGACTTTATAAAGTGTTAACTTGTCGCCTTGTCCGATTACGGAACTTGAATCGTTGATGCATGGATATAAGTATATGCGCAACAACTTTCTCTTTCACTAATTATAGAAAACGCTAATTTTAACGGATATTTACATTTATAAGTTAGAATGTAAAGAAAACATTAAAGAGATAAAAAACGCGTCGTTAGAAATTCTCTTACGGACAATTTTTATTTATCTTTGTTTTGATATTCATTTGTTAAAAGAGAGAAATTAGAAAACAAAATTTATGTATAGGATTCAAATCCGCCCGTGTTATTTGTGTGTTCCCTTTCACGTCTCTTATTTAAATTTTATCATTTATTATTTTTTATTTAATTAATTTTTTATTTTTAATTATTCTTTTTTATATTTCTTTTTTTCTCTCTTACGTGTCTGACACATAAAAAAATCTAAATAAAAAACATAAAAAAAGACGTATAAATGAAGACAGCTAATTTGAATCATGGTGTGTATTCTTCACACAAGGAAAAGTTGTTTCTCTTATTAATCTCTTTTTTCACACTTAACTTTTTTTTGTTTGTAAAAAGGATGTAGACTTTTTAAATAAAAGGAACTTCATTGTATTCAAAATATGTTGTAAAGGTTTTATTCTCACTATGTAAGGTTTTATAATCCAAGGGTGTGTTTGAAATCTTTATTTTTAAGGAAATTTAATTGAATTTAATTCATTTTATATAAAAAATTTATCTTCTCACTTGAAAATATTATTTTTTAGAATATTTAATTTATTTAAAATTATTTTACATACTAAATTCAAAAAATTTACACATAAATACATATATTCTATATAAAATGAGTTCACTTGAATTAAATTCTTTCAAAAATATTGATTCCAAATAAGAGGTTAAAAACTGTAGATAAACAACATGAACGAGTATAGATAGTTAACCATTGTTTATAATTCACAATATCTTTTACTTATCTATTTATTTATATATATATATATATATATATATATATATATATAGGCCTAATATATTAAGAACCCCCTGAATTTGTTTCTAAATATCTATTTGCCCGTTAAACTTTTAAAAGTTTCAAATAACCTCCTGAACTTGTAAAAAAATTTCAAATAACCCCTTGAACTTGCAAAAAGTGAACCAATTTACCACTTTAATGCCACGTGTTGGTTTCTGATTGAAGAGAGAAAATGACATATTTGAAAAGTTAAACCAACCAAAATTTGACATGTGGCATTTAGGGGGCAAATGAGTTCACTTTTTACAAGTTCACGAGGTTATTTGAAACTTGTTTGCAAGTTCAGTGGGTTATTTAAAACTTTTGAAAGTTCAGGAGGTAAATGAGTTTTTAGAGACAAGTTCAGAGGGTGTTAATGTATTCAACGATATAACATTTCAAAAACTTAGAAAATCTTAGACACAAATGTTGAATCAAATCCGTTTATTGTAATTATATGTCATCTGCAATCTATCCTCCGAACTTCTCGCATATAAAAGAGATTTGCAAAATTATTTGCTATTTCTCTAACTAGTTTTATACTCCGATTTTACATTATATATATATAAAATTTAAAAAACTTGAAATTTTTTTGACACGTGTTACATGTTGAATCAACTCCGATCAATTATTGTAATTATATATCAACCGCAATCTATCCTAATATAAAAAGAATAAAAGAAATCCAAATTTTCTCACTCTCCCTCCATTTTTATCCGAACACCAACCGAACTCGATTGCGAAAATACACATGCTAATCGAATTTAGGCATAAAATCATTAATAATTTACCCTAAATGCTTTAACTAGAGTCGGCCAGGAAGGTTTTCACTTAAAATAAGACAAAACAATTGAAAGTACGTTATAATATGATTTTGTTCATACTACTTTTTAAATGGTAAGGTGACACGTGGCTATGCCAGGTGCGCAGGGGGCTAAAAACAGGGTCCCACCTGAGTTTCAATTTGACCCCAATCAACAGTCTACTTGTTCTAACTTCTGAAGAACACACAGATTCAGTCATTCAACCATTTCAAGAACTTTGATTTCTGTAATCATCTTCGTTCAATCCTTTTTTTTCTTCATCAGTTTTGTATATATGTTACTGTGCTTTACTGCTTTTACAAAATTGATTTGATTTTGTTGATTTCAGATTCCTAAATTGTTCATGGTCATCAAGATTCTCCCTTATCAATCAGACCCAGAAGATTTCATTTATGATTTTCTTTCAAACAAAGTTTTTTTTGATGATTTCCTAGCGATTTGAGATCAAATCGGTGCGGCATTTCGTTTTTTTGTGTTCAAGTTTCAATTTTTACGATCCTTCTTGATCAATCAGGACTGTTGTTAACTTGTTATTGACAATTTAGGGGTTTAGGGTTTTAGGGTTTTGAATTTTTCTGGTGATCTTTGATTCTTCTGTTTTCGCCTTTCCAGGCAACCAATTGATATAATCACCACTGTTTGGCCGGAATCCGACAATGGAGAAGAGGAACACGAGGAAGACCAGGATTTCATATCGCGATCCTGATGCTACAGAATCTTCAAGTGATGAAGAGATAGAGATCCTCAATTTGATTTCTGGAGGTAAGAAAATTGTGAAAGAAATCAATCTCAATCTCAAAGATAAAGCTAACGAGAAGAGAACAAGTTCGCCGTCGAAGCACAGAGGAGTTCGCCGAAGGCCGTCGGGGAGGTATTCGGCGGAGATTCAACATCCAATCAGTAAGAAAAAAGTATGGATCGGCACTTTCGATACTGAACAAGAAGCAGCTGCTGCTTATAAGGAAAAAGAGCAGGAATTTAAGAAGCTTAAAGTAGAATTGAAGCGCAATGTAGTAGAAGAAGAAGAGGGATCGGTTCTTGATTTATGGTATCCGCCACCACTTTCGCCGTCAGCTACTCGAGAATTGCGGCAATTCGAGTATGAATTTTGCGAAGCAGAAATTAAAATTCAGCCTGGAATTGGGATTTCAATTGAAGAAGACAAGGCGTTGAGGGAGTTTTATGTGGTGAAAAATGTGGAAGGGGAAGGTTTTGGGGACGAAGAAGAAGAGGGGGTGGTTTTTCCTGTTTTTAGTGTCGAGGAATTAGTGACGCGGTCTTTTTGGGACGAATATTTGTCTTTTGGGGACGAATTTGGGGAATTTTTTGAAGGGGATTGTTATATGGATGGAAGCTGCAAATTTTTTGAGTACGGATTTGATGATGTAATGTGTTTTTCTAGTATTGAAACTGTCGTTGACCAATTTAGTTGAGCCTAATTTTGGAGTTCGTAGTCCTATTTTATTAGTTTTTTTTATTTTTTAATTTAAATTATTAATATATTTTATATAATTTTTTCTCTAATTTGTCCTTGTATTAACTATAAGAGAGGTTACCTATTGTTAAAATTATAAGTGAGTAATTAAGAAGAAAGAGAATTTAATACAGGATAAATTAGACATCTTGATTGTGTAATAAATTTTTATTAATTTTAATAATTTAGTTAAATGGACAATATTTTATAAATAAAGGGAGTAATATTTGGGGGTGCTGTAATTAGTATTTAGTACATGTTTGTCAAACTGAAGTTGGATTCTTGAACATGTTATGATGTTGACGGATGTGTTGTCTTTAAACCTTGTACAAGTGAAAAAGAATGTTTGTTATGTTCTTCTTAATTTGTTTATCTTTTAGTTCTTTGTTTTGGTAGAATTTATTGGACAGAATTTGTGCAGATTATTGAAAAAAATTGGGTCTAAAGAGAGAAAATCAAGGTATAATAACAATTGTAAATCATTACAAAACCTCCACACGGAGTAATACCATATCTGACAACTTTAAGATGGCTTCCAATGATTTAAAACTGGATCGGATCGAATCGGACCCGACGGTGCAACTGAAAAGACCGAGAATCAATATTGAATCAGGTCTGATTGATAGATTATTGTGGTTTGATAAAAACCGGCTATAACTGAGTGTAATTGAAAAAAATTTAATAAACCAATTAAAATCAAATTTTTATAAAATTTATATAAATCTAATCTTAAGATATTATTTAATTGACATAAATGTTTTCATTCTTATGAAAATTAATAACATTTATTTGTTACTTTTGATTTTGACTTTACGTGTTGCTAAATTGGTAGAAAAAAATTTATCTTAAATCATTTGTATGTTCTTGTGAGAAGAGATAAAATTATCATTAACATTTACCAGAAAAAATATATATTGTTTTAAATGTACTATAATAATAACATTTTAATGATTAACGTTTACAATTTTTATTTTCTTTCGTAAAAATTTATAATTTTTTTTAAATTAATTAATTAGGCTTGCAATAATAACAAAGAAAAATTTCATCTTATCCCATTCGAATGTAGATTTGAAACCTAGTCTAAGATATTTACCACACAAAAACTTATAGTTGATGTTGCATGAATTTATGTTTTGTATATATTTATTTTATTTTAAGTACTTATTTACAAAATCTAATAACTAGTTAAACAACATCAGTAAAACGGTGAACCACTTACTTCACAGTTTGATATCCCGGCCGGTTTGTTAACATCATTGGCTTCAATAAATCTGTACGAACTTAACACCAAAGACCACCAAATATTTTTGTCGAATTGAAACAGATTTTACCAGAATATCACTGTAATCTCATTTTTTCTTTCTAGTTCATAAAATTTATGTGCATGATTAAAAAGTTTAGATTCGTATTTTCAAATTTAGAATTAATTTCTTTTTTACCCTGTAAAACGCGTCCCAAGCCGAAATATCACAAGTACCACCGCGCCCGGGCGACCGCAAGGAAAACTATAACCAAAATCCTTTTTATCTAGCATTAACTTCGAACCACGTGCATCTAAAGCACCTTTTACTAGGATCAACGCGGTTGTATGTAAACCTAGTGTTTTATTTCTGGATTTGATACTGCATTGTTATTGCATTTAGGGTGAAAACTTTGATCTGTCTTGTTTGGTAAGCCTGTTACTATTATTCTTAATCATTTCTAATGAGTCCAGGTTTGAATTTCCTTCATTTTTACAGCACAAAAAGCTCTGCCAGTGTATAGGATGTTGATGTGGTTTATCAATGGATCAACGGTTGGAATTTTTCATACAAATTTTCTTAGCTTACCACGTTATTTGCTGATGGAGATCTCTTCAGATTCATGAAATTAGTAGTTTAATTGCTATAATTATATGTTAATTAAAATTAGAGAATATGAGAGCTCAAATGTTAATTGTTTGTTTTTGTTATGGGCTATTATGGCTTATTTTATTTTTCAAAAGCAGATCAGTTTCAAAAAGCCCAATTACAATGGCGCAATTATTGGTGATAGACTATAACTAAGAGCATTAATACTATTCGATAATGATGTGATACGAAGTTAATATTAATAATATAATAATAATTTTAAAAATAGATAATATTTAAAAAAGGAATTATATTAGATTGTGTATTTTATTTAGAATTGTGTAATTAAATAATAAAAAATATTTAATTACAAGCTTGTTTCAATGTTAAATATTAAAATATTAATTAAATTGATGAGTTGGTAGTCCATTTGATTGTCTACATGTAGAAGATCAAATAGACAATGTCCAATATTTACTGTGTCATATCATATAGGAAAGAGAAAATAGACAAGATAGTTTAGAACACTTTTTAATCCATTGTCTATTTTTGCCTATATGGCAAGACTATTGTTGCAATGGATTATCTACTAAAGATGCTCTAAAAGGCCCTATTCTTTTCAACTTATAAGTAGCAGTATTGAACTGAATTAAACTTATTTCAGTATAAATTTATATATATATGGTACTCCCTCCATCTAGAAATTATTGTCTATTTAGTCATTTTATTAGTTCTCTTTTTAATTGTCAATTTAGATTATCAATGCATTTTACATAATTTTTTCTCTAATTTGCCCTTGTAGAGATTATGTATTTTTAAAATTATAAATAAGTAATTTAGATTATCACGCATATTAAGTTGACTAGATTAAAATCAATTGTTACTAGTTCAAATTCAAAGTCATCTCTCATTTTTTTAACAAGTTTACCGAGTATTTTATACAATTTTTTTTAGTAACACGTTATTATTGTTATAATTATAATTATATATTTTTAGGGGACTGTCACATGGTACTTTGCAGTTTATCTCTTTTATTTTTCAAGTTACCTCTTAAGCATTTATGATTCTCTCTTTAACAATTGTGCCACGTATTAAAAATTGAATGTGAGATATGAAAGGAGATACCGAATTGCGATATCAGAAACACAAACAAGGCTTAAAGGCTCATCAACCCAATTTACTTGGGGCCAGTTTGAAATATCTTTTTCGAACTGTTTATTTTGAAAGCTCCATTTTTAAGCTTTTCCTATAAGCAACAGATTTGATTTTGGTAAAAATAAGTCAGACAGTTTCTAATTAATTAATATAAATGACAAAAATGTGTTGTTTAAAGCTAAAATACGTAGTCATATTCAAAATTTATGAAATAACTTATTTTAACAGCAACTTAATAAATAAATCATTCTACACCCTAGAGAGGCATGGGAGAGCACTTAATGTGCTCCTGAATTTGAGGGACACGTACGCAAACTGTTCCCATATTTTTTAGGTAAAATTGTCATTTAAAGGGATTGAACCAGCTCATCGTTCTCCTGTCAAAATGTTATAATAACACTCATTCTAAAGTGTACTCAACTTAACTAAAAAACATCACTAGTCTCGATTTCCATCATTCTCAATCCACCCGACCTTAATAAGCATCATAGTGGCTTCGCTGGATACCCGACCAACACCTCTAATTATTCTCAGTTGCAAGTTTATTCCTGTTGCCATATTATACCAGGGCAGTATGCATACCAATTCCTAGTTATTGGATATAGAATTGGATTCCATATTAATTTGTAGCTAAGCTAGCTAGTATTATCCTGAATTTTTTTTTGAATCGGATCAGATAATGTCTGTTTTGTGCACACATAAAAGGGTAAAACAACCACAACCTTTTATATATCAAATTAGCGTTGGCCAAGGACACATTGGATCCTCATCACTTTATTTATCCAGGGCAGCTTTTGAGAAGAGAGGCGACCGCACATGATCCAGTTATGATAATAATTAAAATTCTTAACTATAACATTTCATACTTTATGTGTTCAATAATAACTTAGTTTGTCTTTTTTTCTTTCTCCCAAATTAATTAATTTATTAAAAATAAGTTAAATATTCAATCTAATTCATTTTTAAAATTTAAGCAACATTATTTACTCAACTACTTATAAAGAGGATCTGAATCTCTTATCTCACCCATAGCCCCCTAATAAAGTAGCAACCGGCCTGCATTTATCTAGTGGGTTCTATGTAATTCAACGACCACCTAATTTTGTGACAAAAATGGTTCATTGAGTAGGAATGCATTGTCTACTCCATCACAAATGCATCTCACATAAAGAAAAGGAAAAAAAGAACACTTTGTTTGTAAATGGTCAAACATGGGAAATTTCTATCAAATTCATATGAATTAACATATGAATAAAGTTTCATTAAGATAACATGTAAATAAAATGGCCATGATCTCTTCATAATGTTGCTTATGATATTTTGAAAGTCCTAAATGTTGTTAAGAATATAAAAAATGATTTTCTATTACTAATCATATTAGCATTATACTAATATGATTAATAATATTTTCGATTCATCGGAAATAGTATTACTTAATTTTATTTATAAATATAACTAATATTGTGTTATTTTTCGTTATCTATTTACATATTTATTTCAGTTTGAATCAAACACACCTAATATCCTTTCATATTGCTATTTTTAATCAATAGTAATGCATATGTGCTTTTACTGATCAATATAGTACATTTTAAATAAGTTTGCATGAGATTCAATTCATTGTAAATTTATTTTGAATTTTTATTATTATTATATTGAATATATAGAATTAAATTCTAGAAATATGTTTTTTCTATAATTGAAATTGTAATATTATTTTGACAATAGTTTGTAACAAAATACTTAATAAACTTGACTTTATGAGCCTGCCTCCGTATTTGAATTGGATAAAGAAGAAGACTGATCTTCAATATTTTTTTTTAAATAAGTGTTATTTTTAACCATTTCTTACATACTAATATTATATTAAATAAGATAATAAAAATATTATTATACCTTCTTTTTAATTTTTTTTATAATAAATAAAATAAAAAAAAGAAAGAAACGAATAAAAATACATTTTAATCTATAAAGTGAAATTAATTTAAACGATCCAAAAGGCACCCAAGGAAGTAATAATCATAAAAAGACTTTTGTTGATATGGACGATTGTGAATATCCAAATTGGATATTGTACTGAATTTGGTTGTGAAGGAACGAGGTGGTCACGTGCCATCTAATTCGTGGCACGTGTCACCCATTTTTTGTCTTGTGCCTCGTACACTTTAATTTCTTCCTATCAAACTCTACCGTAAATATGCCTAAACTTATTATAATTATATAAGTGAACATGAAATTATTAAAGCATTTGCGCATATGGTCAAGAAATAGCATATGGTCCCTGTCGGTAGCATTGCATCATTAATTGTATATCAAGACTATGGCAGCAAAACGACATCCACCACTTTAATTTGATTTTAAAAAACGGGTAATACTATATTAACACCCAATTATTGACACTCAATGACACCCGATCAATCTCTACTATTTATCTAATTAGATGAAAAGGAGATGAAGGATGGAGATAATCAAAATATTAATGAGTATCAACTCTTAAATGTTAATATAGCATTATGAGGTACACATTTTCTCATTATTTCATCTAATGTTTATACTAATATTCAACACCCCAATTGCCAATTTAATATTCTTCCAGCTAATTAATTCTACCCACAATTAATGAAATGACCATTCTATAGTATAAAAATAAATGAGAAAACGTGAATGTAATACTATATATTTGTCTTCGATTTATTTAAATTTAGTTTATTTAATACAAGTAAAAATTACACTAAATTCATTTATGTTTAGCTAATTTTATCTATTGTAAAGTATAGGTTTTAGCCTAACTTACAGAAATTTATACTAAATATGCATGAAAATAAAGTTAAATATATTTTTCCTAGGACTTAAATTCTCTAAAGTTGTTATATAGATCTTACAAATCATTAAAATTAAATTTAAATTTTTAAAAATTAATAATTAATTAAAATTAACTAAAATATATAACTTTATAAACACGTAATTTTAGAAAATTTAAATCCCATGTAATATTAATATTAGTTTGAAAGGAAAAGTAAAGTTTAAATTATTTGTTGAATTTTTGTGGTAGATATGACATACATCACTAAAATATAATTTGTTAATTATGTATAATGGTTGAATTATTAATCAAACAACCAAATAATAGTGCAAAATAAATCTATAAACTCCAACGGCTGCTGCTTGTCATATTGCCACGTGGCAACTATTTAGATGAGTTTTTTTATACAGATTTCAGCATTCTGACGTAGAAAAGTGTTACTCCATATATCAATCGATATATGTCCTACTATATCTACCTTTTTTATATAATGAAACATATATCAATTAATGTATAGAGTAACACTTTTTTATCCTAAAATGGCGGAAATAATATAAAAATTTCCCTGTCAAGATCTATAAAAGGACTACTTACAAGATCCCCAGTTTGCAACCAAACGAGAATACAACAAAAAAAAAAAAATCCTCCGTCGTCTTCTTCCTCCTCTTCACGCAATCAAATTCTAATTATTTCTTTCAATAATTACTCATTTTGTTTCATAGATAAATTAAAATCTACGCTCTCCGTCAAAGTTGAACGTCGGTGAACAGTTGTAGACGGAGATATGGCTACGCCGTTGCCGGAATTGCAGCGAGGAGAAGGTGCCGTACTGTCGAAATCCTCCGAGAAAGTTGATTCCAACGGATGTACGGAAGTAAACAAGCAAACGTCGCCGGTTTTGATGTTTCTTTACTTCCATAAGGCTATTCGCAATGAGCTCCATGCGCTTCATACATTAGCTATGGCTTTTGCCGTTGGCCAGACGGTCGACGTTACGTCTCTTTTTGAACGGTATCGTTTTCTCAGGCTGATTTACGAACACCATTCCAGTGCAGAAGACGAGGTACTTTTGATTCTTTTCATACTTCTTTTCGTATCTTTTTTTTACTTTTGCTTCCTGCAACATTTTGGAATGTATTGAGTTTTTTTGCTTCAATTCCTTAGTATTTGCAGATGTAGGTATAAATTGTCCTTTTCATTTTCGAATTGATTGTTAGACTCACTAATTTTCATATATTATGTATTTTCTGACAGTCGACTCTGGATGATGATTTTGGTTAGTCTGCTGATTATGTTTGCTTTTAATTTGGAAATTTGTTTTACATCTTACATTTACTGATTAGTTGCGTTGCTTGATCTTGTGTTTCTTGTATTTTCTATCTTACTTGAAGATGACGATTAGCTGCTACATTCTCCGCTATTTTCATGTCCATCTGATCATCCGAATCCATAAATACAATCGAATCCGCTGTAGTAAAAGTATGCTTCATTGCACTATGCATTTTGTTCCGTACATTGATATGCAATTCCGTTGTACTTCTTTATGATATAGAGTGTGTGACTTAGTTTTCATTGCACATACCTGTTACTTGACTTGAGTATTTTCGAATTAATGATGTTAGGTTAAGTGCGTGTTTGAGACCTGCACCATTCATTTTTTAGTTTTTACGAAGACTGCTTCATTTCCATCTAGACCGTCTGATATCCTGCTATAAATAAAGCGCACATGAAAACTTGATATTTTGTACTGCAGGTTATTTTTGCAGCACTTGACATACGTGTCAAGAATGTGGCACATACATACTCACTAGAACATGAGGGAGAAAGTAGTCTTTTCGATCTTTTATCTGAGCTACTTAATTCTTATACGCAAAATGATGAAAGTTTCCCAAGGAAATTAGCATCTTGCACGGAAGCCCTTCAGACATCACTGATTCAGCATTTGGCAAAGGAAGAGGAGCAGGTAAGCCTTGATTGAGTTCTTTATGTACCTTATCCTGGCATTCATGAGGTTAGTTGGTAAATACTTTCGTTAACCCTCTTAACTCTTTAAAATGAGGATGCAATGTCCCATGGGCTCACATAATGCTTTCATTTTCTGTCCTTTGAACTCTACTGTTGGTGAATATGCATGTTTTAGAGTACCATTAAGTTAGCATTAGGGCCTTATTCATTTTTGGTAAACTTATTTATAGCAAAAACTGCGATATTGAACAGATAATGTTGGTACTTTTTTTTCCCAGATAGCTAATTTGATGTGGAATGATTTTTTTTTAAATGTTAATCAATCTACCAATCATTAAATTCCACGCTGGGTGGGATCGGCTATATATATTTTCCAACGCCATGAAGCTCTATCAAAAGCTAAATGTTTATCAATGTCTAGCAAACGCATACACGCATATCTTTCAAAATAGTTTCCCTCTTAAGTATCTTAGGTTTGTTTGCCTCTCCCTCTACACTTACTTTATGTTCTTAAGCTCTCAAAATTTCTAAGTGGAGCTTCTGTTGGTCTCCGTAATACATATCCATACTACCTTAGTCATCCTTTTCTCAATTTATCCTCAATATGTGCCACAACCACACAAGTCTTTTGGCAGATGCACTCCTTTCCAATATGATCCATTCTTGTATGACCATTCATCCACCTAAGTATCCTCATTTCAGCCACACTTATCCGCAGCATATTCAACTAAATAATTCAGTTGTTTTTCATTTGAAATGGCAGATCATTCCACTGCTTATAGAGAAGTTCTCTCTTGAAGAACAGGCAAGTCTAGTTTGGCAATTTTTATGCAGTATTCCCGTCAACATGGTGTCGGTACTTCTGCAATGGTTAGCTTCTTCAATTTCACTGAGTGAACGTCTGGATATGCACACATGCTTAAGCAAAATAATACCTGAAGAGAAGATTCTTCAACAAGTAAGGCTTCCCTTCTTGTTCTGCAATTTGTTTCTGGTGGATTTTTCTGAATGCCCATAGCTGTGGCTGAAAGACTGTTCCTGGTGTAGATTGTTTTCTCTTGGATGGAAGGAAGATATGGTGCAAATAAAGCAGACAGCTGTTTTATTAATGCTCAAGGTTTATCCTCTGTAAGTTCTGCTAGCTCAATTAGTTGTGGATTGGATAACATGACATGCACTTGTGAGCAGTACAAAATTGGGAAAAGGAAATGGTTGGGGTCAAGCAATGATGCTTCAGATGTAGGAACTCACCCGATAAATGAAATATTGCTTTGGCATAATGCTATAAAAAGGGAATTAAATGAGTTGGCTGAGGAAGCTAGGAAGATAAAACTTTCTGGAGATTTTAGTAATTTATCAGCCTTTGATGACCGGTTGCACTTCATTGCAGAAGTCTGTATATTCCATAGGTAATATGCTTCAATGGTTCCAAGTTTTTTCCATTTGCACTTAACATGCGCGCATTAGATAATCAAATAAAGGCGTTGGGTTCTCAATAACTTGAGTACCTTATTGTAGATTGAAATAATGTTTCTTTGCTTTTAAATAGTGTTGAAGTGATGATGAAAGATATTGTTATTCTTTTGTGTATAGTTTCCATAATTTATTGTTTGTTTGTTTTTTCTGAATACTGTTCTCTATTGGTGTAGGAAAAATAATAATTTGGGTTTACGTAGTGGCTAATTGCAGCAATAATTCAAGGAAATACTTTTCTATTTCTCTCAAAAAAAATTATCGGAAAAAGGCAATATTAACGATAATCCAGCTATTCGAATTTACAGTGTATGAAGCATCCTCTAGTTTACTCTAATTTTAAGCATTTGTTTTGTTCTGCCTACAGTATTGCTGAGGACAAGGTCATATTTCCTGCAGTAGATGGAGAATTGTCTTTCTGTCAAGAACATGCTGAAGAAGAAATCCAATTTAATGAGTTGCGGGGTCTGATTGAAAATATTCAGAGGTCTGGTGCAAATTCTAATTCAGCTACTGAGTTTTATGCAAAGTTATGCTCTCATGCTGATCAAATAATAGAAACTACACAACGGCACTTCTATAATGAGGAAGTTCAGGTGAGTCTTTTCATTGACGTGTTAAGTTCTAGGGATGCCTGGTAGTCCTTAATTTGTGAGGATGTTCCTTTTTTCTCTTAGTACTGTAGTAGTTGTAACTCAGGGATGAGCCATATATGGGGGTTAGTGAATGTGGTTAGTGAATTTGATAATGCCTGGGCATGGGTATTTTCAGCGAAGTTGTTACAAACTTTACTTAATCTGGTCTTATTTCAAATTTGAATCTGGTAAAAGAAAACTGTACAGAATTACAGATTTCTCAAACAAGTTTACTAGTTGTCGCATAAATTTGATATTTCGGTTATTGAAGATCAAATGCTAAGTCTGTCCGTTACACATCTAGGTTCTGCCACTAGCCCAAAAGCACTTCAGCATCAAAAGGCAGCAGGAACTTCTATACCAAAGCTTGTGTGTTATGCCCCTGAAATTGATTGAGCGTGTCTTGCCATGGTTAGTGGCGTCACTAACTGAAGATGAAGCCCATAATTTTCTCAAAAACATGCAGTCAGCAGGTGTTCTTTATCCACCTATTGTATAGCTATTTTTATATGAGATATTTCCTATTTATTGAAGTCACCTTACAGTGCATCTTATTAAATTTGTGGTCATTTCATTCAGCTCCTTCAGCAGATGCTGCCCTGGTAGCACTTTTTACTGGGTGGGCTTGCAAGAGTCGTAATCAGAGTGCATGTTTGTCAGGTGCATTTGGTTGCTGCCCTGCTAAAAAATTCAATGATATTGAAGAACATATAATCCCATCATGTTCCTATTGTACACATTGCTCTAAGGATAGCGCCGAATCAGTTAATGGAGATGATATCAAAAGGCCTGTCAAAAGAAACTCTTCAGAGTTATGCAAAAATAATGCTGCTCTTATTACCTCAAAGTCATTAAGGTCCCCTGGATCATCTTTTTCTGATAGGACTTGTTGCGTCCCCGGATTAGGAGTAAGCAACAATAATTTAGGATTAAATTCTATATATACAGCCAAGTCTTTGCGGTCCTTGTCTCCCAATGCTCCATCTCTTAGCTCCAGCCTTTTTGTTTGGGAAGTAGATAATAGCCCCTCTGATAGTGGGAGTACAGAACGGCCAATTGACACAATATTCAAGTTTCATAAAGCCATACGGAAAGACTTGGAGTATCTGGACGTTGAATCTGTGAAGCTAAACAATTGTGATGATACTTTCCTACAGCAATTTATTGGAAGATTCCGTCTGTTATGGGGCTTACACAGAGCTCATAGTAATGCTGAAGATGATATTGTTTTCCCTGCCTTGGAATCCAAAGAGGCACTTCATAATGTGAGTCATTCATACACACTTGACCATAAGCAGGAAGAAAAATTATTTGAAGATATTTCATGTGTCCTTGCTGAGCTTTCACATCTTCATACAAGTGGACAAAGAGCCTACATGATGAAGGATTTTCAAGGATCTGACATGGAGGTTTCTATTGCTGATGAAAATAATTGTAATGGAAAGTATGGTGAACTAGCAACAAAGCTGCAAGGGATGTGCAAATCTATAAGGGTTACTCTTGATCACCATATTTTTAGAGAAGAACTTGAGCTGTGGCCCTTATTTGGAAAACATTTTTCAGTTCAGGAGCAGGACAAAATAGTTGGCCGCATAATTGGCACTACTGGTGCTGAAGTTTTGCAATCTATGTTACCTTGGGTAACTTCTGCTCTTACTGAGGATGAGCAAAACAAAATGATGGACACTTTTAAGCAGGCTACCAAGAATACAATGTTCAATGAATGGCTTGATGAGTGCTGGAAAGGACCGACAAAATCATCTATGCAGATTGATCCATCAGAAACGAGTACTTCTAGAGAAGGTTTCTTGCATAGTTTTAGAACTGTAATGAAGTTTCATGCAGTTTTGAATAGTTTGATCCCTGTATCTTCTAATTATTCGACTTCATCTGTTGCAGGCAAAGAGTTGCAAGAGAGTTTGGACCAGAGTGATCAAATGTTTAAGCCTGGTTGGAAAGATATATTCCGGATGAATCAAAATGAGCTGGAGTCTGAGATTAGAAAGGTTTACAGGGATTCAACTCTTGATCCAAGGAGGAAAGCATATCTTGTTCAAAACCTCTTGACCAGGTTAGAAGTGTTGATTTAGTTTGACTGTTCAAAAACTTTATATAATTATATGCTGAATAATTTTTTTACTTTCTTGATTAAGTGTCTAACCTTTGTGCATCTTTGATCTCCAGAAAATCAATTCAGTTATATAACTATATTCACTTTAAGTTTAATCATTAATGCTGGGGCAAATCATTTTAGCAGCATAATTTCTATGTTGCCTCTTAACTCGTCTGAATCAAACATAATTGATTTTGTTTAAAACGAAACTAAAAGAGAAGAAATAGGAAAATTAACTTCGTGAAGGAAAAAATGTGAAAAGTGCTAAATCGATACTTTTGCCAACAATGATGAGAGTTGGGAGGAGTAACAGATTTCACCCACCCACCCACACACACACACACATATATGTATATTCATTTCAAGATTCCCTCTACCACTTCCTCTCATATTACCTCCTAAAGCCTAAAAAGGATTATTGAACTTGCATCATTTCATTATGGTTATAAAGTATTTGGTGTTTGGTCATAATCGTTTACCTTATGTGGACAATTTACTTGCATAGTTTACAATAAAGATTATTATTATGTCGTTTATTTAAATCCTAATCTAACCTACAAGTGAAAACATGTTGTTCCAGCCGTTGGATAGCTGCTCAGCAAAAATCACCGCAAGCAATGCCAGGTGAAACTTCTGATAGCAATGATGAAACCGAATGCTCACCATCGTATCGAGATCCGGAAAAACAAGTATTTGGGTGTGAACATTACAAGCGAAACTGTAAACTTCGAGCTGCTTGCTGTGGCAAACTGTTCACTTGTAGATTTTGCCATGACAAAGTGAGCGATCATTCTATGGAGAGGTAATCATGGATGTTACTGAGTATGCTTCCTTTTTTGACTAAAGCTTCTAGATGGTTGATGTTTTGAGTGACTGCAGAAAAGCAACGTCAGAAATGATGTGCATGCGTTGTCTGAAGGTTCAGGCAGTTGGACCAATCTGCACAACACCTTCCTGCAATGGCCTTTCCATGGCAAAGTATTATTGCAATATATGCAAGTTTTTTGATGATGAAAGGTACAAAATTTCTAGTAAATTTTAATGACAAATTATAAAACTCGGTCACTTTTTATAGTTATATTCTTCTCATTTAGAAAAATGAAACAGAATCATGGGAAAACTGAATCTACCATGTTTGACAAGTGGTTTGTGCTCATGCTGAAAATACACAACACAATTCTTGGGCTTTATTTTGTCTATGCTTTTCTCTGTCTGAATTACACCGAACAATATAATGAATAGCCTTGCTAGTAAAAAATTTTGTGTTGTTCTTAACATTAATGCACGATTTCCTAAAAATTCGACATCCTTATAGCTTCTCCAAAATGTTCAAGTTTTGTTGTTGATTGACATTGATTTAAGCAAGTTTTTATCACTTTACTCTTTAGTGTCAACAAGCTACCCCACCTAGTGTGGGACTAACGCTTGGTTGATTGATTGACTGATATTGATAGTGTTAACAAGCTAATTTTTTTTGTTTTGACAAACAATGAGAGCACTCTAAATTGCTTTGTAATTTGTAAAATTCTATTCTTGCTACAATTGCTTGCAGAGTACAGGTATTGTGCTGACTTTCATTAATGTTTTTGCCATTTCAGGACAGTGTATCACTGCCCCTTTTGCAATTTATGCCGTGTTGGGAAGGGACTTGGTATCGATTACTTTCATTGCATGACATGTAACTGTTGCTTGGGAATTAAGTTAGTGAACCATAAGTGCCTAGAGAAAGGTCTGGAAACAAATTGTCCTATTTGTTGTGATTTTTTGTTTACATCAAGTGCAACAGTGAGAGCATTGCCTTGTGGCCATTACATGCATTCAGCTTGCTTTCAGGTATTTTTTTTCTTCCGATTGGAATGTTTCATTTTCTTTTATATTTTCTCTGATTTATATAAGAAAGCTTGCGACTTTAATCCTTTATATTCTCTAATGCAGGCGTACACTTGCAGTCACTACACCTGTCCAATATGCAGCAAATCTTTAGGAGATATGGCTGTAAGAAATACTTTTCTCGCTATTCATTGGTAGAAGTTTCTTTTATATGTTACTATAGTAGATATAAATGCCTTTTTTCTTAAATTATCGGTACTTTTTAAATTTTAATGGGTTAATTGATCTTAAAGATGTTGATATTGTCATATATTTGCACATAATTTTTTACCACAAGCATTTTTACATGGAGGAAGAGTAGGGTAGAGAATTCTTAGCGTTAGGATTTTTTTTTTTTTTTGCCCCTGGAAATTGTTTTTTCTTTTTATTTTCCTTTTCGACTTGAACAATGTTTGATGGTTTTAAAGTATCAAAGAACGAACTATATTCTGAAACATATAATTTTATATCCGAAAAGATAGAGCCGCTCAGACAACTATGTTGTGAACAGGATTCAACTAATAGACAGAACAATGAAATTTTTTGTTTCACAAAAATGATTAATTTCTTCCCTTCAATCCTATTATTGTTTGATTTGCATTACATAGTAGTGGCTAATTACATTATCAGCTTCTAGTCGTTTGGCGTGGTGCTGTTGTTTTGTTTGTGATTCACATGCTGATAATAGATGAAGCATAAGAGCCTGTTCTTACTATTGATGTAGGTTTACTTTGGCATGCTTGATGCATTGCTGGCTGCCGAGGAGCTTCCAGAAGAATACAGGGACCGTTACCAGGTAAAACCTTTTTTCTCTAATTTTTTAGTCCTTGACATGTTTGGATTATTTTGTAACCCATTTGGTAACAATGCAGGATATACTTTGTAATGATTGTGATAGAAAGGGCAATGCACGGTTCCACTGGTTATATCACAAATGTGGATTCTGTGGATCTTACAATACCCGGGTGATCAAAAGCGAGACGGAAAAACCCGATGCATCCAATTCATAGTAGCCAGAGGTTGAAGGTATATATACATTAGCCCCTGTATATATTTACTAGTCAATTTGCTCAATTTTTTCCCTTGGTTTGAGTTCTGCTAAACTTGTTCGGTCATTTTGCTGCGATGCATAGATTCTTTTTCTTCTCTATGTCAATTACTATCCAGTTCTTCAAATTTTGATTTTACTCGTGTAAAACCTTGATTACAATTTACTCTTTTAGTTGTTTGTAATTTTTGTATAATGGTTAATGAGAATTACTGGGTGTATATGATAGTAATAAAAGTAAAACAAAATACACTGATACATCATTCTCCATAGGGATGTAAACAAACTGAGCCGAGCTCGAACACCGACTGTTCAAGCTCTGTTCATTTAAATTTTAACGAACACGAATCGAGCTCGAGCTTGGCCAAACCGAGCCCGAGCCGAGCTCGACCGAGCTCGAGCTGAGCTTCGAGTCTATCTCAAGCTTTGAGCTCAGCTTATAAAAAAGATAGAATCCGTAAGATGAAGAATCAGAGAAGAAAGATCTAAACACCACAAATGATTTTCATTGTACTAAGAAGAGGAAAAGAAGTGTTGTATTGGCGGCTGCGTTTTTTTAAGAGGAAAATGAGATTAGAGTTTTACTGAGCATATAGCGATTGATGAATATATATAGTAGGGAGTGACTTGGATTCGAATTGTCTTTGTTAGGCTTTATATCCATCTTTTCTCTTTTTTTATCTATATTTTATATATCACTGTTATACATATTTTTCCTTTACTATTTATGTTATATTTTTATATTTTTCTTTGTATATTTTTATATTTATTTAACACATACTAATTTATACTTATTCATAGTCTATCTGTTTCATAAATATAATGTATAAAGTTTTCAAAATATGCTAACGAGCCTGTTCACGAGCCTAATAAAGAACCTGTTGGCGAACTAGTTCGCAAGTCTCTTATTGAGCATACTCACGAACTTTCGAGCCGAGTATCCCCTTGTTCAAGCTTGGTTCATTTACGATAACGAGCCTAAAATTTTATTCACGAACAAGTTTATTTATTAGCGAACCGAGCTTGAACGAGCTTTGACCTTCACGAGTAGTTAAAGCTTGTTTACAGCCCTATCCATAAACTTATCACTGTTATTATCTGGACTAAGTTGGGCTTATATTAAACAATGTTACCCATCTTAGCCCGAATTAATGGAGTCTGGTTCAGGTCGGCCAATTAAGGGCTTAATATCAATTTTGAAGCCCATTTGATTAAAATAATTATATGATCTAGTATGGATTTTAAACGCATGTTATGTAAGGTGACATAAGGAAAATGTATTATTTTTCTTCGGTTTAGGTCATGTCATAGAAAGAGAGATTATTCTATTAATAAGGTGTAACTCAGTTAGTAAAGTAGGTTGAGTAAGTTAGAGGTAAATAAGATTTAAATCTCACTAAATACATTTGTTGAAAGGGGTGAGGAAACTTAACTATTAATAAGTTCTGAATATTATTATATTAATGAAGATATTTATAATTATTAAAAAAAATAGAAAGAGATATTCTACCGTTAAAACCAGTTAGCAGGATTAATTCATCTTAAAAGGAATTATATTTAAATCTTCTTATTTCCATTTGTGAATGTATAAGTATTAGAATTGAACTTCAAAGTTTTCTTACAGAAGCAGCCAGCTTTGTGAATTGAATTATAATGCAAAGGCAAAAAATTTCCTTATTGTTAATACATTATTTTTTGCAGTAACTCCACTTTTTATTTTCTTTTTTTTTAAAGTTTTTTTTACCTAATTGGGTTTAAAATAATGATAAAGAAAAATCACACTCCATCACACACATATATGGACTCGAACACGTGATCTACGATCATAATTTTAAGACTCAACCACTAAGCTAAGTTTTGTCACCCTCCAATTTTTATTCTCTTAATATGACATGATTTTGTCTATGTTTTGAAACATTAAAATCTGAACTATTTTTAAACTATAATTGAACTTCGGGTTAAAATATAAAATTGAATTTCAGTTCTCTATATTTAAGTTGTAGTTATATTTCCTTAATTATTCATGTAAAAATCTAAAATTAACTGTTTCAGTTTGCTACTTGATTTAGATTTTTAATGAATGAATTAATTAATAATGTATAATTAAACTATTCACTAAAACATTCATTATATATCATTACTTTTCTCTAAATTCTGAAAAAAAAAATTCATTCGAAATAATACCATAAATATGAAAGTTACTTCTTAGTAATTTAGTGCAACATTTAATGATAAAAATGAATTTAAGATAACTAATATGATTGGTAACTAAACTCCAAGAATAAAATATACTTCATGTTATAAATGGGAAATTAATATTAAGACTAGCTCTTGACGTGTGTATCGATGAAGTTCAAATTACTATAATAGTTAAGAACACATTATACAACAGACCTCCATAGAAATTTCAGGTCATAACTTATGATAGACTTTATAAATAAATAACAATTAATCACATTATTAAGGTTTATGAAACTTTGAACATGTCTGAGAATATTAATAATTTTCAATTTTCAATTATGTAAAAAAAATAAAAAGAAAGAAAAGAAAATAGAAACAAAAAGAAGTGTACACGGAAGGAAATTTGTACGAGTCTCAGTATTTTAAGGTGGAAAAGTGCCGTTTCATATATTAATTAATACATGTTCCATTATGTAGGAAAAAGTGCATATAATGGAACATATGTAAATTGATATATGAAGCGGCGCTTTTCTACGTTAGAATGTCGGGATCCTGTAAAAGAACTGTTACGTGGAAATAGCAACAATTGGCTTGGAAAGAGCTAACCACCTAAACTCAACCCGAACGTTAAAACCGCCTGCCCCTCTCTCTCTATATATGAAATTTCCCGGCGATTCTCACCCCAAATTCCAAATCTCCTTCAAATTCTCTGAAAATTTTTCCCAATTTCCTTACAAATCCTAGTTTATTCAACAGATCAATCAAAGAGAAAACTCACATATCATGATTAACAACAGATAACCAACACAGAATCTCTATGGCGATGCAAGACAGGTCAAAATCACTCCATAACTTCTCTTTACCTTGCTTAAAATGGGGCCACCGGAGAGTTCTCAGATGCGTCAAACTCACTTCCGATCATCACCGTAATCGGTCCAATGGTGTCGAATCCAACTCTGCTGCCCAAAAGAATCACAAATCTGCCGCTGTTCAGCGAAATCCGGCTTCTGATCTTAGATTCAATGGCGGTGCTAAGCGGTTCAAGGTTTCTCCTCTTATGGAAGAAGACAAAGCCGGTGAAATCGACGATTCTTCTCGGCCTTGGAACATGAGGACCAGAAGAGCAGCGTTTAAGGCGCCACTACAGGTAGAAGACAAGAGGAACGCCGATTCTCCTGCTCAAGTTTCTGTGATTGAATCGCCGTCGTCGGTGAAGAAGCAGAGTGTAGAGCCCGTCAGGCTTTCCGTTCCGTTGTCGAAACGAGAAATTGAGCAGGATTTCATATTGATGGCTAAAATTAGACCTCCAAGGAGACCTAAAAAGAGACCTCGAATTGTGCAGAAGTATTTGGATGTAAGGAATTTTCTGTTTTGCTCTTCTTATTTGATGTTCGATATTCAAATTTATTTCTATTTAGGGATTCGGTAGTTCAATCCATCAGATTCAAATTCGCACAGATAAAAGTTCTTCTAATTTTCTTCTTGTTAATAGCAATTTGAATTTGATTTATACTTCTTTGATATGTTCGATTCTAATTTTGATGCAGTCGATCTTTCCCGGATTGTGGCTAACAGAAGTTACAGCGGATGCATACAAGGTTCCTGAAGTTCCCGAGTCATGAGAGGTGATGATCAGCATTGCCATTATTGATTCCTTTATGCTTTTTTCTTTCTCCAATTTTCAAATCATTGTGTTTGTTCGTTGCTTTTGCTTCCAGTTTCCAGGGGGATTTTGAATTGAATTTTGACAATTAAATGCTTGTTCTTCAGGGGCAGATATAAAAGTGTAGCAATTTTTCTGGCGAATTTCTTTGTTCTGCTTTTCCTAGCACTGGTGCATTTGACCTCAATTAATGGTAACACTGCACCATCTTTGTAAATTCAAAATTCAATCAAATAAAGTTTGAATTGCCTGTTGTTTTCCTTAAGTTTTGTTCTTTCAGATGTGTTGCCATTGCCTCGTTCCTACTTTACATGAAAAACTGCTGCTAATTAATTCCATGTATAGATGAAGTTCATACATGTAGTTTACATTTCTAACAGTATATTGTGCTATTTCTTGACTTGAAATATCACATATCTGAATTTTGCGTGTCGTCCATTTTTTCACATTATGATGCTGCTATTTAAAGGATCAATCGCACGCTCTACGGCTAGATAGTGGATTTATACAGAAGTTGATTGATATCTGATTTAGATCGTGCAGTTTGAGCTTCCAATAATATTCGCTTCTGTGTTAATGTTGGTAAATTAGATACTTAAGAAGTTGTTATATGTGCTTTAATTTTCTTGGCATAATTGTTTATTAGTAGAAAGTTTTTAAATTATCTTGAAAAGGTGACTCGTGATCTCTACTTACATTGCAAAAGCTATTAATTATACAGAGTTAGCAAATAATATGAAGCTACTTATTTTGCATCTCAAAAGATAAATAATGCTTCTGTTGCCTCGACTCGATCGAAAAATTGTTTAAGCTATCTCATATTCAAGGTACCAGCACTCTCTTACATGTTGTTAGTAATTTCGCTCAGCAGATAATGTCAAATTTTAATTAGTTTTGGCTTGCTGTATCAAGCTTAAGATAGAGGAATTTGTTTTACAGCCCTACTTTAGTTTAACTTATCCATGTCATCCTGGTTCACCATTGAATTATAGATGTTTGTGTGCATATGCAGTTGCCAATTTTCTGAATACTTATAAGTTTCTTGATCATTTTCCTATCTTAATAGCACAGTGGTTTTACCCCCCTTTCAGTATGTCGGGTAGTCCCTTTAGCTTTACGCTTCTCGTAATTCAAATTCCTATCGACTAGGATCAATATTGCCTTTTGGAAGAAATTTGATAACTTCACACAAACAGTGTGAGGAAAGGTTAGCTTTTGTCGCTCAGTTCGCAAGTCAGATGTATGGGAAATAAGTATATTTGAGACTTCATGTGGTTGTTGACAGTTGGATTGGCATAATGAAGATTGGTTTCTTGATGGCTTTGAGTTTAAGACTTGGTAAGATTTTTCTGTTTTTAAAGTTCGATGAACCATATGGAAGTATCACTTTTTTTATTTAAAATTATCTAGTGAGAGGGAAAAGGCAAGCGGAGGTTTTACATTCCACCGCTATTAAAAATCCTCCCCTAGGCTAGTATTATTAAAGAAAAGAAAAAATACAGAAAAATAAAATAGAGTCAAACAACCATGCGGTATAAAACAAAAAGCTATCTACGAAGGAGAAAACTTTTGTGGAGGTTTGCGCTCCCGTTTAGTAAGCTCCTTGTGCTCTCGTTTAACAAGCTTCTTGCGCTCTTGTCTAGCATGTTCCTTAGCGGCGGCCGATACCCTTTGTTTCCTTGGGAATATATCGTCTCCCTCATAAATCTCATGCCTAAAACTGTGATCACAGGAAGATGACGAAAAACCTTGCCTAACAGGTGTCAACTGTCTGTCCTTGTTCTTCATTCTAGCCTCTTCACGTTTTGCAGAGTCTGCCCACGCGGGACACCTCCCTTAGGTTGTGAATAATCTGATCCAAAGTCCTCTTGTTCAACCTCATCCGAAGCATCATCAGAGACGTCAGTAAAATGGCCATCAATCTGCTTGTGAACTTCAAATCCCTTATTTCCGAAATCCGCATCTAAGTTAGCTACCTCAAAAGTATTAATTTAATCATTCTCTTTAGCATCCAATTCAGAATTAGCCAACTCTTGAGTCGCCATATGGAAGTATCATTGCTACTTTTAAATTTGCCTGGATCCAAATTTGGCATTGCCCCTTTATAAGTTTCTTGATAGCATGGTATTTTCGTAAATTGAATTTAGGTCCATGGGCTTGCATTTTGTAATCAATTATTGATATTTTTGTATCTAAGTTTATGCATGGAGAGAAGCCTGCCCTTTGATGATATAAGGATTCTTATTTTTTTCATTTGTACAGACCGACTCATGGTAAAGTGATACCATCCAATCCAATATTCAACTTCAAAACCATTGCCTAAACTAATATACTTGAAGTAGTTTATTTTCTTAGATAAGCTCCAAACAAGATTATTTTATTGAAGGTACGTATAAATATTAAAAAAATTATTATATATGGAGGTTGCAAACTACACATAATCCCTGAATATGACCAAAATATACTATGAGAAAATTGTATCACCGGCCATTGTAGCACGTGTGTCGCCCACGGCATAAGGGGCATGATGAGTTGACGTCATTCTCACCTTCCTCCGGCTTATCACCGGCAGTATGCTCAGGGTTTCAAACTCAACAGTGGCAACTAAACACGAGGGTTGCGCTCGTTGCGGGACTTAACCCAACACCTTACGGCACGAGCTAACGACAGCCATGCACCACCTGTGCCCGCGTTCCCCGAAGGCACCCCTCTCTTTCAAGAGGATTCGAGGCATGTCAAGACCTGGTAAGGTTCTTCGCTTTGCATCGAATTAAACCACATGCTCCACCGCTTGTGCGGGCCCCCGTCAATTCCTTTGAGTTCCATTCTTGCGAACGTACTCCCCAGGCGGGATACTTAACGCGTTAGCTACAGCACTGCACAGGTTGATACGCACAGCGCCCAGTATCCATCGTTTACGGCTAGGACTACTGGGGTATCTAATCCCATACGCTCCCCTAGCTTTCGCCTGTTAATGGATTTTTTTTGTTGTATTTGAATCAGCTTGATGATGACCGGTAAATTTTCAGTTTTTGAATTGATTTATCAGTATCTAAAATCACTATCGTTATAGATTGTTCTATTCTTCTACATGTTTACATGTCATGCCATAAAGTTAACAAACTGCACATAAATATTAAATGCACTCAATGCTATAATTCTTCAAATAATTTATTCTTTCGTTAAAAATGAAATGGTATATTGAACAGTACATTAATGGTTGACATTCTACAGAATTTCTGGACTTGGAGAGTGTTGGGCTTGATGGGTGAGCGAACATATAAGTGAGACCAAGCCCATCTAACACAAAATCAATTGACTTGTGTTAAGGTCCAATCTGCTTAGCTTATATATCACTCATCATTTTATTATATTTTCAATATAGAATATAACCTCACATCTCCGCCGGACACTTTTAATGGATTTACTCATTAATTTTTTTAGGATTGAGATTTTTCAAGATTTTGTTGGTTGGAAAGTTATTTCTCGCAAAGAAAAGAGGTTGTTTTTAGGCTTTAACAATCCACATAATCCAAGTCATTATCTCAATCCAATTTTTGGAAATTTTACATTAGCAACCATACAAGTAGACCGGCTTGATTTAATGGGTGAATCTTGAAGCTGTAATTTTAGAGGTTACAGGTTTGAATTCACACTTAAATGAGGTGAAGTAAGGCAAACTTAAAAAAATATATAAGTAGACCATGTTGCCACGTGAGAGATATTTTAAAAAAAAGTGGCCCATCGATCGAATGAATACAATGCAAGCTACTCCACAATTAAGAAAAGTTGAAGATATTTCAGTCTCAATCACCACAAAGGAAAATAATTAGTCATATCATCATATGTACATTAACAGTTTAATAATAAAAACAAAAGACCCCAAAAAGGAAAGTTGCCCCTGAATAAGGAAAAGAGTGCCGTCTCCTCCCCCCCTCTCTCTCTCTCTCTCTCAAAAGATAAACTGAAAAGACTTTCCATGAAACTAAGAAGGATACCTGTTTCCATGTCTCATTTTCTTCTTACATTTATTTCTTCACTATGTAGCACGGAAAACATTTTTGATAATCGAAAACGTAACAAAATAAAATAACGTGATTTTAGGAATTCGAGTAGAAAATGTTTTCGTACTTTATAGTTTCTTGCATTTGTTCTTTTTTCGCTGGCAAAATTAGGCACTGGACCAAAAATTTAGATAATTTTTCGATTTTTGATGCCTGAAATTGGATCAATACCCTACCTGAACCCCTGCCACCATTCTTCTACCCTCCTCGTCCTTCATAAAAACCCTTTAGAGCTTATCTGGTTTGCGGAGTGCATATTCCGTGAAATGGTATAAAAACGAACGGAAATGTATTAAATATGATAGAGTACTCGTCTATGATCTGTTATCGAGCTATTCATAGTTATTGTATATCTCATGGAATAGCTATTCCTATTTAAAATAAGGAAACGACTATTCCATCATATTTATAGGATTGAGATTCTCTGAAGTTCAAACTATCTAAAGTTGTACGTTTCAGTTAATCTCAACCATCCATTGAGTTTTAATGGTCCATATTAAGTTTCAGTGATTTCTAGGATCCACAGTGCAATAAAATCTTTGACCATTAAAATTCAATGGATGGTTGAGATTGACTGAAATGTACAACTCTAGAGAATTTAAACTTTAGAGAATTCAAATCCATATTTACAATAACTAACTATTCCATTAAATAATGCATTCTAGATAAATAATGTATCACATTTGACACCTTACCATAAATTCATATTCTATTTTACCGAAAAGGAATTCCGCGAACAAACGCGGAATTAATATAATGTTTAGAACTTAGTTAAGGTTGTAAATACACTAAATTAAGTCTCCATGCACAACTACAAACAGTTTGCAGAGCAATTAGACTTAACAAGATCATCTTTTATTCTTATCCTTTCCATTGCGCAAAAAGGAGCCCAAACCAAAAAGACTAGCGGCTCCCTTACCAATATAAGGAGGAGGAACATTCAAAACAGGACTCATCATCTTACCGCCATTTCCATTAGATCCGCCATAGAATTTCTTCAATGGCGGCTTCTGCGGAATCGAATACACATAATTACTACTATACGGACCTCCTACTTTCTTACCTGGTTGTTGCTTCTGCTTGTTCAAATCCCTGCAAGCCGCCGTTGCTCTCTGTTTGGGCGCCGATCCGGTTGAATTGGATCTTGATAGAAGCGGCAAAGAGCAAATCAACGACTTCTTGAGATCGCAATTGAGGCTGCTGCTCCTCTTAAACCCCCAAAACGACCTCTTCTCCTCCAATTCCGCGTTCAGAATCCGATCCTCTATAACGGAGTTCTCGTAATTAAAAGGCAAGGGAGGGAGAGGGAGCGAAACGTTTCGGAGAGGGTCGTGATTTGAAGGCGAGGTTAGGGGGAGTTGGACCGAAGGGAGGATCATGCCGTCGGAGAAAAGCTCGTCGGCGGAGGAGGATTGGCGGTCGGAGGCGGTGGTGCAGACGGTGAACTCGAAATCGGAGGTGGAATCGAGGAGGTTCCGATCTCTTCGGACGTCGTTTTGGATGAGTGAATCTTGTTCTTCGTCTTGTTGGATGAGATCGCTGGAGAAGGAAATTCGAGGGCTGGTTTCAGAGCACATGGTGAAAATTTGAAAAACGAAAAACGAGATTCAAATATTCAAATATGGTTGGACCAATGGCCGCCAGCAAGTATTTATAAAGGAAATTACAGGTAGAATAGGACAGGAAGAGTGAGGAGTGATTCTGGAAAACGGAGGAAACGAGAGGAAGAAGAATGTTATTCTCTGAAATGAAGCAGACAATTGCAGGGGGAAGTTGCCTGCTAAACAGTCAGTCATACATTTAACATTAATATATACCAGAGGCCTGTATTTTTGGGTTTTTACCACGAGATGGTTCCGGATGAATTTTAATTATGAATAACAACTTTAAGTCATGTTCATATCTAAATTAATCCTTAATTATTAGAAAGACTGATCCTAAAATTTAAAGTTACTTAATATACATCTTAAAATTTGATCACTTGTGACTACTGCCTCTTAAATTTGATGTTCCCTGACTTTTTTTAAGGAAAGTTAATAAAGATGACAGTTAATTTTAAATATTAGTGCGAGGGTTACGGTTATTTTTCTTTTTATCAATTAAAAGTTACTTTTAATAAAAAATAAAATTATTGTAAAATAAGTTAAGATAAAGAGAGAGCGTTGAAATGGATATGGTTAGAAATAATATAAATACTATGATTTATCTTATCAAATAACTTAAGTTTTTGGATAAGATGATTTTATTATATGGTATTAAAGGATTATAGATCTAAAGGTTGAGGGTTCAAATTTTGGCGGCTCCATTTATCGAATTAAATTACAATGAGTTAGAGTAGTGTGATTTGGTTCGAACCTTGTGAATGTAGACAATCTTTTTAGTGAACGAGTCATAATTAATTTCTCCTATTTTTTTATTTTTATGAAGAAATAAATTCTATTTTTTCTCCTATTTAATACTGTGACGAATAATCAAATTATCACTGTATTTATTCATTTTTCTACTTCTTCTAAGTGCAGGATAACCCCAGGGGATTGCGGGTTTTTTTCTATCAATTGGGGCCCTCCCTTCACCTCCCCCATGGGGATGGTCTACGGGGTTCATAACCAATCCTCTTACTACAAGACGTTTACCTAGACAATATTTAGACCCGGCTCTACCCAAACTTTTCTGTTTCACCCCAGTATTCTCTACTTGTCCGACTGTTACTAAGCAGTTTTTGAATATTAAACGAACCTCTCCAGAGGATAATTTTAATGTGGCCGATTTACCCTATTTTGCAATCAGTTCCGCTACAGCACCTGCAGCTCTGAGAGACTCACCCACCATAATGTGTAACCCGAGTCGGACCTGGATATAGTCAAAGTAAAGTTGCGGTGAATAAAATTGGAAAGAAAAGAGTAAAAAAAAAGAATCCGTAAAGGATTTGAATTCTCTAAAATTCAATCTCTCTAAAATTATACATTTCAGTCAATCTCAACCATCCATTTAATTTTAATAGTCCAGATTTTATTTCACTGTGAACCTTACAAACCACTAAAATTGAATCTGGACCATTAAAACTCAATGAATGGGTATAATTGATTAAAATGTACAACTTTAAAAAATTTAAACTTTAGAGAATCCAAATCCGTAAACCACTCAACCAAAATTTCAGGAATGTTTAGAATATTCAAACCTGTAAATAAATGGGTAGGTTATCAAATTTGATTTGAACATATTCGTAGATGAAAGCATTTCAACGGTTCCAAATTTCAAATCTCATGAGTAAGTGTTTGATTGTATGCCGAACATTAGTCTGGATTACCGTATACTTTTGGGTAAGTCATTGTTTGATTTATGATTCTTCATGGTGGATTTGGATTGGAAGTTCATATTCTTTAAAGTTACACATTTCAGTTAATCTCAGTCATTCATTGAGTTTTAATAGTTTGTAGAGTCCACAATACAATAAGATTGAAATTGACTGAAATATATAACTTTAAAAAATTTAAACTTCAGAGAATTCAAATCCTTCCTAATTATTAAAGTAGAGTATGATATGAATTTTTTTATAAATTTATATTTTAATAAAATGTACGGTTAAATAATCTACACTCTCATAGTTCCTAGAATCATAAAATAACTATACTATTAAAAAGATTACATGACTAATCAGGCTTTTTTTTTATTGTTCGTCTGGTTCATCGGAATTTTATTTTGACTACGTCTAGATTTAACCTGAGATATGTATCTGGCTTTAGTAGGTGGATCTCTCAATAAAAATTTTCTACATTCACTAAAACTTAAACTCAAAAATTTATTTAAATAATATCAAATCATTTACTACTTAAATCCACCTTATCGATATTTTAATTTCATAGCATAACATAAAAAAAAAATAAGGCAAAAGCAATCGTATGAAAAAGTTTAGAGAATCCTCTCACCATATAATTGACTATTTGGCTGCCACTAACCACTGAAAGCATCATTTTTTTAATTTATTTTGCAACAATTATTGTTTTCCCTTAATCTCGTTTATTTTTGTTTCTTAGCAGCTAAATTATTTGAAAAAAGCTTTGCCCTTTTGTCTCTTTTGAACAAATATATTTGGCCTTTTCATTTAAGTTAATTAACTTTTGTTTAAAAAAATTAATACATTATTAACATCTAAAAATTAATATTTTCTGACACTTAAGTAATCTCTGTCATTTATTTAATTAAATAAAAAAGAGATAAAGAATAAAGATAATTTGAGTATTATTAAATATCAATTTTTAGGTATTAATATAACATTACGTTTATAAAAAATCTAGTAGTCTTATTCATCCAATAATTAAATTCTTTGGTGGGTGAGCAATATTATTAATTTATTATTATATTAGAAGATATTTGGCTTTTTAAAAACACGAAGACATGTTTATATTAAGCAAACAAAGATGTGCTTACCTCTAAGCAAAATAGAATACTAAAATTTTTAACACTGTTCAAATAAAGTAAGTTACATTATGTATAAATTATTTTAAATAAATAAAAAATTACAGAATATGTCTATGTTATTAACCTTCAAATAATAACAATGTTCAGAGACTAAGTAAATTTGACTCAGGATCAGCCTAGAAGCCATTAAGGCAGTACATAATCTAATATTTTAAAGGAGTTATGCTCTAACCATCTTCTTTATTTTTTATTCTCTATAATACATTTCTCTAAAATTAATAATATTTTATTATTATTATATTAATTCTTTTACATCATTTTTATTCTAATTAATAAATAAAATAATTAAAATAAAAATAAAATTAAATAATAATATAATATTTATCCTTTAAAATAGAATTTCCAATATATAAAAAACCTTATTTTAAAAATATACCGTCAATCATTCTCTATACCCCGTTCATATTTTAAAAATTTCCCTAAAATAAAAAATAGTTAGATTTCCCCAAAAATCAAAGGTAGAGCAGTTGCTTTGGAAATGGCTCATATCATATATATTAGCATTTGGTAGGGATTTGCCATATCATAAGGACACTATTTTGTATCTTTCTTGGAAAAAAAAAACCAACTGATTTTCCACCTCCACTTATTTTACTTTCAATTTGGTTAAATATATATAATAGAAGCAATTTAGACATATGAGTTCATTATCTTTGCTAATTATTGTAAAGCTACCTAATTTTTAACTCATGAAAAATAAAATAATATTAGCTGAATTGAACTGAATTTATATTAGCGTAAATTTAAACTACGTATAGCTGAATTGAACTGAACTGAATCGAATCGAATCGAATCGAATCGAATTGAATTGAATTTTAGTCCAAGAGTACATGACCTAGTAATAAAATAAATCAAATTGTGATAGGTCAAGGGTATTAAATTATCTTTTTTTTAAATTATGCAGATACGCTTATTTTATTACTACTCCCTCCATCTAAAAATTACTGTCTCTTTAGTCATTTTATTAGTTCTCTTTTTAATTGTCAATTTAGATTAGCAATGCATTTTATACAATTTTTTCTCTAATTTGTACTTGTATCAACTATGAGAGAGATTATGTATTGTTAAAATTATAAGTGAGTAATTAAAAAAAAATAATTTAATAAAAAATAAATTAATTATTTTAGATGTGTAATAAATTTTTTATTAATTTTAATAAATAATATTTTATAGATAGTGAAAAGTACTATTTTAGTTTCAATTAGTACTATTTATCACGAACATTTATCACAAGGCGGTGAATTATTGATAGCTCTATTATAATCAGTGATGAAGTATTTATTACTAGTCTTTCTTTTAATAATTATAATTATTTTCACTGAAATAATTTTATTTGGAGCTTAATAATAATTAAGGCTTTTGATCTCTCTCAATAAATACATTTAATGAAATTTAAACCTTATTCTCCTCCAACTTATTCAACCTGCTTAATCAATTGAGCTACACCTTGTTATTATTTATTATTAGTACTTAGATACACATATGAATGATTAATTAGGGTACGAATCATACGTTCATTGATTATTATTATTGACAAAAATGTCCAACTAACTCGAAATCTTAGTATCAATCCCTTTTACTATTAGTTTTTCCAATTTAGGAATCTCCACTTATTAAGTTATCATCAATCTGAGTTTAAAAATAAGTGTCATTATTATTTCATCTTTCAATAAATTTAGTCTATTGGTATTAGTGAATCAATTGCGTGTTTTAGCTCTAAATATTTTGGCCTCACTAAATTTAGAAATTTAATGTACTATCCATTTCTACAAAATTGTGGTAGTTTTAACAAACCATTAGCTTTACCTATAAAACCAAAATTTTACGTTATGTATTACACCTTTTGTGATTTCTCATTATTCGACTTTACTAGAAGCGTGAGCTGTTGGGAACTGACAGTTAAATTGAACATGTATAAGAGGCATGACGGAAATTTAAAATTTTGTCCCTGTCCCGAGAACTCCTATTAGTTGCATATAAATTAAATAAAGCCTTAACTAAATAATTCTCTACCTAGATTAGCATGCTAAAGGACTAGGCATATCATAATTCTAAATTATATCCTAGCATATTTATTTTATACTAAGCATGTTATAACTCTAAGTTATAACCTAAGCATAAAATAAACTAAGCATACAAAAATAACCTAAGCATAATTATTAAGTCTAAAAATACTTAAAGAAAAAGACTTAATAATTAAAAGAGAAAGAAAAAGAACTTACCAGTTGAAGCGTGCTTTTGCAGGACCTGCTTGCACAAGCCTCCAGTCGTAGGATAGCCTCTATCAGTATCCACACGAACCCCACCAACCAAAACCTCCCCAGGAGGAAGAACTAAGAAACCTTGAGTAGTTGCTAGACCACTCTAGAAGCCTCACCCAAAAATATAAACTAGCGGTGCCCGAATAAATTCAGGCTCCACAAAAATAACTTACTCAAGTACCCGAGAGATTAATTATCTCGCTTAGGATTTATGCTTTGAGCTTGGTACAATTTAAAAGAAAAAGAAATAGCCTATATATAGGCTTGGGGAAGAAAAATGTTCCCCTCGATCTCATTAATTAACATATATATATATATATATGTTAATTTACACGCCGCCACTTTTCATGGGCTGCATTTGCAGCCCATGAATAAGGGTTACGCATTTTTCGATAACCGAATTTTATATAAAATATTTTATACTTTTCGGTTCTAACTTATCAATGTAAAATTTTTTATAAATCCTTTCAAATAAATTTTTATTTTTGACTCTAATAAATTAGTTACCAGTCAAAATAAATAATTTGGTCCAACCAAAATTGATCTAATCAATTATAATTTATTTATGACTCTAATTAATTAGTTATCGGTCAAAATAAATTCCTTGGTCTATCCAAAATTGATCTAATCAATTTTAACCAATTAAACAATAATCCAATTATTATTCATGTTATATTTTTGTAATAGAATAAATCTATTAGTTCTTTACTTAGTCCGATGAAGGTCCAATGTGTGTGACCTTATAGGATCCCGAAGTATTGAGCTGTTAAGGCTTAACCAACCCTTGTTCTAATGGAACCATTGGCTCGATGCTCTAGACCGTGAATAGAACTCGATTACCTTGAACGACTGTAGTACGCCTCTAGCAAGGATCTACCATCCCCCATTACTTGGAACGTCATTTGTGCTTATGACTTAATCCCGGTTAATGCAATAGTTATCCAGTGCGATAAATTCCTTCCATTCTTTAATATTAGTACCATCTGGTTTATTGGGTTCGGTTAAAGTGTTAACCCACTAATAGCAAGGTTGCTCCAAGCTATCCCAGTTATTTACTTGTTACCGAAGTATATTGCCTTTTACCATAGTGTGTTTGACTAGAAACCATTTTTATCAAACACATACTCTGATCAAAGGTTTATGGCAATCATCACTTCAACAAGTGGCCAGGTACAACTCCTTAATATATATGGAGCGATGGATTCTTTCCGACTACTCAGCCTACCAACGTGCTGTCATCACTATACCCGTAATCACCCGTAGCACCCTAAATTAATGACCTAAAGTATAGCAATAGTACCACACAAGGCAACTAGCATATCAAGTATGAGGACATTCGCAAAGCTTATTGCATGAAGATAAACACTAACACACTGATATTTATACCAAGTGTTTATCTTGATGTGGTCTCCAATATATCTCCCAGATATATCCATGTGTCAAGCTTAAGGCACCACCTTCAGTCCTTAGGAGATTGACTGCTTGGACCCTTTCCAAGAAAGTTGACCACATGCTAGTCTTTCCGTTTCATCAATATCCTTTCTTGATGAAACTATGACTAGGGATGGTTTAGACATAATCATAATTTCACATGAAGCAGGTTCCACCAAATATAGTCCAACTATAATTTCTCTGACTTCATGCTATGATATGTCAAGGACTTTTGTATACATACATCAATGAATATATTTTAACCAGCTATAATATATATGTATAGAAACACATTGATATAAACAAAAGAACAAATGCCTTTATTGATTAAATAAATTATTCATACTATTACATAATTAAGATATATCGCCCTAATTGCCTTAAGGGCATACATCATTTCCAACATGAACATATGTGCAGTGTTTTAAAAAGCGCTAGGCGTTAATCGAGTGATCAAGGCTCTAAAGGGATTAGGCGGGGCTTGAGCGGGGACTAGACGAGGCCTGGTGGTGGCGTAGGCGGATTTGTATTTTTTTAATTTTTTATTATTTATACATAAAAATATAATTTCAACTAAAAAAAATTATAAAATATTTTAAAAAATAATTTAGAACATGTATTAAAATTAGAAATGAGACTTTTATCATGTAACACTTTTATGTACTTTCATCTTTTTAACGAAGCTTTTTTTAGTAGGTTAAATATTGCAAACTACAATTGTTATAGATTTCGATATCTTAAAAAATTGAATTCAGGCGTCGTCTAGGCAGAAAAAAGGGAAAAGGCGGTGCCTAGGCTACAATAAATCGGTTAGGAGTCTAAAAGCGCCATGGGAATGTAAAGTCGACCGACAAACTCTAAAATAAGGGCCTAGGTAAATCCTAAGCAGGACAAAATGACAATTTTTAAAACAGAGAATATGTGTAGCCAAACTCCGAAATAAATTATTTCAATGAAGATAATTATCCTTTCCGGAAAAAACTAGGGTTAAGTACAAAAATAAATTACATGATTTGAACCTTACAAACTGTAACTTGTGTTTTACAGTTCTTAACAAATGAATTACGAGATTTATTATTTTGAATTAAAAGTAATCAACCATCTAAGATATTAGTTAAAAATTTTCTTCTTCTTTGAAAGTTTTCATGTTGCTTGGTTAAAATACAGAAGATCTTGACGGTGAAATTTAAAAATTTTAAACAAACTTTTATATTTATGATCTTGACGGTGGTAATTAAAGTGTTTTAAAATTTTCTGTCTAGCTTTGTTTAGGTCTTATCTAGACGTTATTTTGGGGCTCATCGCTCGACTTTTCATTCTTCGGACGCTATTAGGTGTTGGGCCGACATATTGCCGCCGAGTCCGATTTTTTCCGCCTAGGTACCACCTAGTCTGATTTTCTTCAATTTTTAAGATACCGATACTTATAACAATTATAGATCAATTTTTTCAATTAAAATAAGGTAGCAAGTTTGATAAAACTAATATATAACAAAATATTCTCACCATATAATTTTCATTTTGAATCTCAAACTGAGAAATAGTACGCTATAAACTAAAAAAAAATTAGTGATGATATTTATTTTTAAAGAATTAATTTTAATGTTAATGTATTTTTATGTAAAAATTAGCTAAAACTTATACTTTCATATGCTAAACTGCATTTTTATAAAATATTATTATATTATAATTTATTTTTTAATTAAATTTATATCTTTATTTATTAATAATTATAAAAAATAAAAAAATTTATAAATTTATCTACCTAAGCCCCATCCAAATATTTGAAATCCTAAGGACTCTACTAATATCCAACTCTTTTTAAAACCTTGGCATATACTGTGGATATAACAGTTCCATGAAGAGACAAATTTTGGATCATTAAATATGGTTTTGAATCAAATTTACAAACCAACTACTCCTTTTAAAATCGGTCCACTCTTTAAAATTAACTTTTACTAGATATTTAAGTGATACTTATATGTTATTTATATAGCATTAATACAACACCATTAGTTCAGAATATTAGCGTGATCATTAATTGAATTTGATATAATTGATACATCAACGGTAGATAAAAATAATCAAAAATTAATCCTTAACTTCTTCAAAATTTCATTCTAAAAAAAAAAATTACCATATTCATTTCAACTGAAAAATCATTTTATAATCATGACATTAAACACACACAAATACAATTTAGTTTCAAACTTATTTTCTGGCCGTTTTCTTAATAGAAGATTTCAACCTCTATATAAAATAATTGGACGGTTGATTATTTTGAATTAGTAGTAATCAATTGTCTAAGATATTTATTAAAAAAATACTTCTTAATACAGAAGATCTTGACGGTGAAATTGAAATTTTTTTTAAAAACATTTATATTTATGTATGCATCAGAAACTATAGAGTAAAATTCATACTATCTCTGCCACAAATTTTTTTGAAAACATCTATAGACAAATTTTGGATCATTAAATATGATCATGAAGTCAATTAACAAACCAACTACTCCTTTTAAAACTGGTCCACTTTTTCAAACTAACTTTTATTACATATTTAACTTATGTTTATACGCTGCTGCCTCCCTCTACAAATTATTATTTCTTTAGCTATTTTATTAGTTCTCTTTTTAATTATTAATTTAGATTATAAATACATTTTATACAATTTTTTCTTTAATTTGCCCTTGTATTAACTATAAGAGAGATTATGTATTGTTAAAATTATACGTGAGTAATTAAAAAGAAAGAAAATTTAGTAAATGATAAACTAGTCATATTAGTTGTGTAATAAAATTTTTTATGAAAAAATACTATGGTTTTGAATGCTTCCATGCCTAGTAGTCTTTATTCAAAAGCAATGCTGATTAAGAGACCTTTCTTTTTGGGTTGCTTTATTATGATATTTATTGACTAACACCAAGTCCCGCCTTAATATTTGGGATTCAACGTAAAATAATATTTAAAGGAATAAAATGTCCCTTAATAAAAATATATTATAATAAATACTTTTATTTTTTAAAAAATAAGAATTAAATTCTTAATCTTTTATAAGTTTAATAAGTGCTCTATCATTTAAGCGATCGATTTTTTATGTTTATATTTATCTTTTTAATAATAATAATTAAAACTTTAAACGAAAATATATATTTTTAGCCCCTTTTAATTATAGACTCTAGACAATCGCATTTCTCCACCATCCATCAGAGCCGGATCTGTCTAAGACTTAGAAGCAAATTTGTTTATTTAGAAGGTTAAAGTCAAAAGAACAAAGAATTGTTGTCTTAAATATAATTTTAATAGAAAAACAAATTCATTGACCAATCTTATGCTCCATTCTCGAGGTTACAGCTCCGATAATGAAATTCAAAGTTATAATATTATAAGTGTCATATAATCTATATATTCTGTATGATTATTTATGATATATAAGTACCAAAAAATAGAATTTTCGCCAATTATATTGTGAGCTGTCTAGTATAAGTCAATTATGTTATCACATTATAAATTGTCACCACTGATCAAAATGATAAGAAGGGAAGATACAAAGTCGCATACATTTCTGTAATAAAATTTTATAGCATACCCAATCTACCAATTCATTTCATAATTGTCACTAAAATCATTGCCAAAATTTTCAGTACCTTGCCCTCCATCATTTAATAGTGTATTGAAAACTACGTTTGAAATATACTACAATTTGTAATTTTATTACTCCGTCCGGTTACGAAAATTAGTCGCTTTAGAGAAATTCACAGATTTTAAGAAGCAGTTAATAGAGGGTATAAAATTACTTGTTTACCCTTAAATTAGCATTAATTGAGTAATATGCGTATTGGGATTGAGCTACAATTAATAAGGGTATAATAGGGAGACAAGAGTATAAGCTTACATTAAAAATAGAGAATGATAAGTAAAAGGAATAAAGATAAAGTGTGTAGAATGACTTGTACCCGTGAGCCCCTTAACTTGGTAAAAGTACAATTAGAAGCTCCCTCAACTAGGCAAAAGTGCATCCGTGAGTCCCTGAACGCAATTGAGGAGAACAAAGAGGATATATGGGGCATTAAACAATTTGTCAATCATAAAATTAGAAAAATGAAAGAGCAAATTTTCAAATTTAAATAAAATGTTAAGGGCAAAATAAAACAATATCCTTAATTTTTTCTCTACAAATCCAAAATTTCTAAATTGCAGACTCCGCTAACAATCATTAACATGTATTTACAACTAAAATTTCATGGATTTGATAATTTAAAGAAATTATATAATTTTTTTAGTAGAATTTAAAGAAATTGGGTAAAAAATGTTTGAATTTTTATGAATTTGATTAATGTACATGATAATGATCATGGTTATGTAAATTGAAAAATTTACAAAAGAAATTATAGCATTTGCTTGATTTTTATGGACTTTTTATATTTTATGGGATTTTTTTGAAAGATTTTAAAGTTTTGGAGTTGACTGAAATTATTTCATGAACTTGTTTGAATTTTTTGCATAAGTGTAGTACATCCTCTCAAGTAAGAGTGGTTTAATTAAGTACACTCTTGCCAAGTTGAGAGGTCTCCGAGATGTACTTCTACTAAAGTGAGGGGTCTCGTAGATCCAAGTTAAAGTTAAGGAGGACAGTTAGTAAAACGTGACAGGTTTAGATGGCCAGGCCCGGCCTTGAGGGGTGGGAGACGGGTGCGACCACTTAGGACCCATCGTCGGAATGGTCCTAAACATATTTTTTCGCTTAACGATTTAGTTATTACTAATTAAAAGATAAAAGTAGACAATAAATAATGTTATAACAATTGGTTAAATAAGTACTCCCTCCATCTTTTTAAAATAGGCATTCTAGCCACCTTTTCAAAAAAATTTTACTTGTCATTCTCAAATATTTAGGCACTTTTTGAATTATTTTTCTAATTAGACCCACATTTGTAATATTATCATTAATTGCAATGGCGTGGAAAACTAAACATTAATTAGAAGGTAAAATAATATTTTTTCCGGGTTAATTAATTGATTCCTTAAAAAATGTGAAATGTATCAGAAGACAAGTAAAAAAAGATGAAGGGAGTATTAAAATTATCAGATGGCAAGAGTTTGGTTCTTACATTTCATAAAAAAGTAAGTATTTTTTACATTATTTTTTTTATTGAGGACCTCATCTAACTACTTTTAATATTAATTTACCTAAAGTTCTATTTTGCCTTCTTTTGATGGTATATGGTTGGATTTGGATTCTCTAATTTTGCCTTCTTTTGATGGTATATGGTTGGATTTGGATTCTCTAAAGTTCAAACTCTCGAAAGTATACATTTCAGTGAATCTCAACTATTCACTGAGTTCTAATGATCCAAATTCAATTTTAATGAATTATAAAATTTACAGTGCAATTAAATCTGAACTATTAAAACTTAATAAATAATTAAAATTAATTAAAATATATAATTTTATACGATTTAAACTTTAAAAAATCTAAATTGTTTATGATCGCATACATTACAAGGAAATAACAATAAAATACTAATAATAATACAGCCATTTGTTTTTATGGCCCATCCAATAGCAGTTTTCTGGTGGATGTTGCAGTGAACTCTATTGAGAGTAAGTAACATCACTTTCCCACATGGAAACCCATCTCTATGGGGACCCCTCACCATAATCAATCTTCTGCTTATAATCACACCACACAATCAATCATATTCTAATTTCACCACCTACACTACATGTAATAGATCTGGATAAATCATTTAAACAGGATTAGGGCCTTCTCGCAATTTTATTACACACTTAATACATCACCAGCTATTTGAAGTTATCCTAAAAAACTCGTTGTCTTTTTAAATTTTTAAAGAGACCTTCTAGTTGCCTCAACTTTTAAAAAGTGCACCACTTTACTTCAGACCGCCACATGTTAGCTATTAATTGGAGAAGAAAATCTTTAAAAATGACATTCGAAAAGTCAAACCAACTGAAGCTGACACGTGACATTCTGGAGCAAAGTGGTGCACTTTTTGATAGTTGAGGAAGCTACGGTATCACTTTGAAAATTCAGGAAGATAGCGGGTTTTTAGAGACAAGTTAGGTAGCTAATGATGCATTAAGCTTTTATTATATAATATCTCTTCCTACGTCGTACCATCACAACCCAAGCCATCTCTCACCCTGTTTCATACCAATATGGCTTTTAAGAGAAATTAATGCCACAAAAGGAAAAATTGTGACAACAGAAGGAGATTATGTTGGAGGTGAAAGGGCAATCTTTGAATAGCACATGGAGCTTTAATCATCTACAAAGGTATAGTTTAGCCTAGAGGTGCTTAATGGGCAGGCTCGATCAGGCTTGTGCCAGGTCTGGTCGGAGTAGGCAAAAATATTACTTTGTCTAGGCTCAACCCAATCCACATAAATATTATACGGGCTCAGGCTTACATTGAAATATGTGTCCAAGTCGGACCCATTAAAGTCAGGGCTGAGCGGGTCAGACAGGCCATAGGTCACTTGAACAGGTCTAGTTTAGCCAAAGAAAAGAAGACAAGGAGACCTGTTCATGTGGTTAGTTACTGAAGTTAGGAGACAAAAAAAAATTGTAATAATTTTATTAGGTGTGGAGTATTGTTTTTTCTTGACAAAAAAGTTTTACTTACTTGCCCAAAGCAAAAGAAAGGAGTGAAGTATTTGCCAAGTCTTCTTTTGGAAACCAGAAAAGAGAGGACCAATTCCATATAGACTGAGTGGTACAATGGAGAAAGCATAAATTAACCCATTCCAAAAGCTATCTCCACCGACCCAACTTGATATCTCATTACAGATTCTTACTGCTTTTTTCACCTTTGAAATGTCAATTTGCTGCTTTTTTTTAGTTAGATACGTCTTTATCCGCCGGGACTAGTGCCCCCTAAACTTTTCAAAGTCTCTATTAGTAACTTCGAACTGGACAAAAGTGCATCAGTTCACCCTGTTAACATCTCGTGTCAACTTCTGATTAAAAAGACAAAAAAAAGAAAAATGACATTCATGAAAAGTCAAACCAACCAGAAACCGACGCGTGATATTCAGGGAGATAACTCATAACTGGACCACCCACCCATTATGGCTGAGCACGCAGCAAGCTAAAGATGTATTTGGACTTTCTTTTTTTCTTTACATCACTAGCTTGATTTTTCTTCATGATTCCTGAAATCCCTTCTCATCCTAAAGAAAAGTGCCTTCCTGCTTTTATCTTCCTGCAAAAGGACAAAACGCTGTGCTGGCACAAATTATGCATTACATTATACAAAGAATGCCCGTTCTTGACAGTCCCACACCAGGTGGTGACTCACTTTGAGAGTGAATTAAGTCCAACATCAACCACCACCATAACTTAATCAGGTCGGCTAAGGGTAACTAAGTCCAATCATCTTAAATACACGTTTACAGATTCGGTTTGTGACATACCCTTATTTACACACGCAAATTTTTACAACTAAAGAACCAAAACATACCAATGAACGGGGTTTTCATATGAACAGCTGATTTGCCAATGTAGTTAGGAAGGACAAAACAGGGTTATCGAAGGTCGATAACATCAAATTTTAGGTTGGGATTCATACGGACATCTGTACAAGTGGCATAAATGGGTCCATGAAATCCACGGAGTTGACAATGTGTTATCTTATTACTGATATCCCGCCAGGGTTCGTCAATCGAAAAATGCCGTGCTTTCTGTCCAGAGAACAAGAGGCACTATTCAGTATGATTGAGTTTCGTGTATATGTGAGTGAAGAATCAATATGGCAGCAGTTGTAACCTAGGTTGCACGGACACGCCTCGAGTGTCCGACACGACACGGACACGGACACGCGGACACGGCAATTTGAAAAAAATTATGCATTTGGATACGGCTGGGACACGACAACTAAAATAAATTGTCAAATATATGTATATATTCATAGATGATAAAATCTATATCATCCATAGTCGTTTGATCAATTACAAAACAGCCAGAAAACATGTTTCGTGACTTTATTGCACGTGCCAATACCTTTACCAGCTATGCGCAACAAATGTGCTTTAACTCTAGTGTATGACCCTTACTTTCTTGCCCACACTGTTGCATCTAAATGCCGTATTACCCACCCCCACTAAGTTTTTCTATTTTTGTGTCGCATATTTCCACAAAGAAGATTCATTAACTTCTACGTGGAGTGTCCGAGGTGCGTCCGCGGAGTGTCCATCCTACGTGGAGTGTCGGACGCGAGTCCGACGAGTGTCGGTGTCCGACACGGGTACACGCCAGGTTTTGGAGTGCCCATGCTTCATAGGTTGTAACCTTGAAGTATCTCTTGGTGCCATGACAATGGCGACAGCTTCTGGCGACATTATCTGAAGAAAAAACAAACATGTGAGCATAACCAGAACGGGTCGTTTCTCGTCAAAATAGAAAAACTAATGGAGAGCACTCGAAAAGATTTGAGATAGTTGCAGCGCTTACAAATCCGTCAACAATCTAGAACGAAACTGGACTGAAAAGTTCAATAAAATTGTCAATACTCGAAATACAGTTTATATACGAATATAGTTTACAATGTTACTTCCTGTTAAACAGTTTCATCTTGTGGCTAACAAGAAAACACAGGCTTTAGGATGGATATACATATATTGACCTCTAATCCTCAATTGACAGCCAAAAAAATAAAGCAACACGTAGCAGCAATGAGCCTAAATCAATGATAGAAACAATAAGTCACCTGATATGGATAATGGGTGTGAACGTCAACTGATGACATGAAACAGGATTGTGTAGGATGTGTCTGGCATCATCAATACAAATAAAGTCAGCCAGAAGATAAAGACCATCACTTATGAAAAATTAAGAAACATCCAATATAGATCCCTTAATTAAGTATATTAGGCTCTAAACAAGATCCATGGACACAAAGATCATGAACCAACAACTAGAATCTGTTTCTTAGTTAATATCGCTGCTACCAGGAACCATTACAGAAGTTTTATTTCATTGGATGCTCAAATGATATCCACCACCCACAAAATCAATCTAAATATAGCATGTACCTCTAGTCCTTATCACTGTTACTAGGGCTGTAAACGAGCCGAACTACTCGTGAACTACTCGGCGCTAGGCTCGGTCAAAGCTCGTTCGAGCTCGGTTCGTTAATAAATGAGTTTGTTCGTGAACAAAATTTCAGGCTCGTTATCGTAAACGAACCAAGCTTGAACAAGGAGATACGCGGCTCGAAAGCTCGTGAACATGCTCGATAAGAGGCTCGCGAACTATTTCGCCAACAGGCTCGTTAACATATTTGAAAAGTTTATACATTATATTTATGAAATAGATAGATTATGAATAAATATAAAATAGTGTATATTTAAAATGGATATAAAAATGTACAAAGAAAAATATAAAAATATAAGATAAAGCGTAAGGGAAAAATATGTATACAGTGATATATATAAAATATAGATAAAAAAAGAGAAAAGATGGATATAAAGCCTAACAAATGCAATTCGGATCCAATCCAATCCCTACTATATATATATATTCATCAATCTCAATATGCTCAGTAAAACTCTAATTTCATTTTCCTCTGAAAAACCGCTGCCGCCAATACAACACTCTTCCTCTTCCTCTTCTTTGTACAGCGAAAATCATTTGTTGTGTTTAGATCCTTCATCTCTGATTCTTCATCTTACAGATTCTATCTTTTTTATAAGCTGATCTCTCAATTTAAACGAAGCTCGAGATAGGCTTGAAGCTCGGCTCGAGCTCGATTCGTGTTCGTTAAAATTTAAATGAACAGAACTTGAACAGTCAGTGTTCGAGCCCGGCTCGGTTCGTTTACAGCCCTAACTGTTACCAACCTAGATTTGGTTTTTTTTTTCATCATCTCTAATAGATCCTAGTTAATTGCTTAGTCCCCACTTCATCGGAATTAAAGCAAGATTAAAACGCACAAGGTTTTCCAGGCACATTTCTGAATTTGCATCGTGCTAGAAATTAAGTATTATGCATAACCTGAAATTTTCAGATTCTAAATAGCTCTCTGGTGCTTAGTTCCAATTTTTTTTTTACACCCAATTCCAGATGGTGATTACACTTTGGACAAACCCGAAAAAAACAGCGGTGACTAAATAAAATAGCTTTCAGCTTTCTTGACTTGTTAGTTGTTAGGCATAGCAAGTAAGCAAAAAGAAGGAAAGGCAAAATTAGACAAGGGTATTTAATCATCAAAGAAGTATATTTCTCACATGTATCCACCCAAGAGGGAATAGAGAGCGCTTGTCCTGAATTTCAAATATTTCCTCTTCATTTGTAACCCGACAATGATAAGGGATACAAGTTTTACCTAGAATCTGTTGCGGGGCAAACCCATATCCCACGTGGAAAGATTTGGAGAAACTTAAGCAATATATAAGTGTTTAAAATAGCTCCATTAGTAATGAGGCCTTTTGGGAAGGAGCCCAAAAACAAAACTGTGAGGGCTTGGCTCAAAGCGGACAATATCACACTAATGTGATGTTCGGGTGCCGCACGGTGGGTCCAACAACTGGTATCAGAGCCCAAGGTTCGAGGCTGGCAAGCAGAATGATGGACTGCTCAGTCAGTAGTTCTCCGAATTATGACCAAGACCGTGTGACTCTTGCGAATTGGAGATCTGCAGTTGATGCCTTGTGTCGAAAGTCTTCCTGGCCTGGTTGTTCAGGCGGCGTGTCCGACAAAGTGGCTGCGGCGGTACAAGATGGTTGGCAGATAAGTGAGTTTCGCTGGAGGGAAGGTCAAGAGTTGTGTGATCTTTGGTTTGGGGAGAGATTGTTGGGGGCAAACCCATATCCCACGTGGAAAGATTTGGAGAAACTTAAGCAGTATATAAGTGTTCACAATAACTCCATCAGTAATGAGGCTTTTTTGGGAAGGAGCCCAAAAACAAAACCGTGAGGGCTTGGCCCAAAGCGGACAATATCATACTAATGTGGTGTCCGGGTGCGGCACGGTGGGTCCAAGAACAGAACATGAAACATGCTATCAATGCATAGAGAAGTGCTATACTGAATTGGATGTAGATTCCTGCTTTGGGATAATAAGAGCTGTGATATAGAACTTTCTGTTTTTCTACAAAAATCAGGAAATCAAAATTTAGACAGTGAAGATGAACAGAAATTTTAGATTATCAAGACTTACAAGTGAACCAGCAAGGATACCACAAGTTTCAAAATCCCTGTCAGTATTTGACTTTGCTAGCTTCATAAAATTCTCCATCACTGTGGTTGACTGCAGAAAGAATTTTATTTTCAGATTAACAGGCAACAGGTTCGTAACCTTAGATCTGTGGAGGCTTACACTGTCCCTTGCCGAAACACAGTATTTTTTTTATCAGTTATCAATGAAACAATAAAAGGACACCCACAATGGAAAAATGGATTCCAATTATAAAACAATTAGAACATAAAGAAAATAATAAGCGACTTGCATTATCCGAAGGATTCATTTTTTTAGAGATAAATCCACAAAGGCTTTAATAGGTTTGTAGTTGATAAGCTTACAATGCAGTTGCAGGGGAGATTCCGAGCGAATGAAATCATTCGGAGAGGAAATGTCCATTCTATGTTCTGATTCAGCAACATGGGCCGACATGGCAGGTATCAAATCATGTACTTCTGCTAGTAGTGCTGGAGGAGAAGGCTGTCTAATTAGATCTACAGGGGTTTCTATAGCTTCAAAAGAAATCATGGAGGCAAGTTCTTCAGCACTGGTCCTCTTACTATCTTCACTCTCACTGAGGACTGGTTCTAAGCTTGACTTTTTAGTATCTGTGCTAGTGCTATCTGATTTTACTGCAAGTCCCCTTTCTGTGGACTGCTGCAGATTATGAGGTCCAGAAATGCTAGAGTTATTTTTCACTATAACTCCATCATCTGTAGATTGTTGCAGGCTGTAAACTACAGAGATTATACATCCTTATTTTCCATTGAAATAAAGTGAAGGAAATATAAATTTTCGTAAGGATCAAATCCCATGCTTTTACAACCTCCAAATCATATCCAGCACACGTATTCTCACGTCGAAAACCTTAAAAGCATGATATACAAATCTACGATATTCTTCTCTCCTCGAACGATGTCAGCCTGCAATATAGCAAAAACAGCAGATAGAAAATGCCCAGAAAGAAAATGTACAGAGACCAATGCATATCATCACCAGAAGAAGTGAAAAAGGTCAATTGAATCAGTACCAGATTTTCAATAACGAGAGCCAAAGTAAATAACAAGAGCAACAACTAAAAGTTTTAGTGTCTGAAGCCAAAGTAAATACCAAATACCGAATCTCAAACTGTTTAACGAGCCCAGTGGCTCGCAAACAGTTTGAGATTCGGCTTGGTCAAAGCTCAGTCAGATATCGACTCGATAGAGCTCGACTCGAGTTCGGGATCGGCTCGAGATATTAACAAACCAAACTAAGCCTTCTAAGGTTCGGCTCGAAAGCTCGCAAACATGTTCGTACAATTTTTGTAGGGAATAAACTAGTGAAAGAAAAATTAATTATATATGATTGGTGAGTAATAATTATTCATTTACAAAATTTATTCGTGAAATGATGATTTAAAATAATTTGCTACTTCTTTGCAAGAGTGGTGAAGAATATGGAATTGCATAGGATAGGATATAGAAAGAGACAGAATGAGAGTGATTAATGATCATGATAAAAAATATTATGATGTTAGTTTAATTTTTTTAAAATCATATGTATTTCTTTAAGCGCGAATAAATTGCGTTTATTATTTCAGAAATGTATTTTCCGATATTTTTTTTGAAAAAGTGTAACAAAATGTCATGTTACTGATGCAATCTTTTTTTAATTAGTGTTGCCATAAATCAGCTTTAATCATCAAAGTTGAAACACTTAGGGGCAACACTTTTATTTTGTGTAGCAATAGTGCATATATGTTAGGGCTCTTTTAGGCTCGCGAACTCGAGCCGAGCTTTTCACGAGCCCGAGCCGAGCTTCATTTTTCTAAGCTCGACGAGCTTCAAACCGACTCGAGCCGAACCCGAGCAAATATGTTCACGAGCCTAGTCGAGCCGAGCCGAGCCCTATACTATTCGGTCTCGGTTCGGCTCGTTAAAAAATGTTTCACATGGCAAAGATTCTGATAAAGGTCAAACGCTTACTGCCATGTTATTCCAAAAGGAATATTCTGTCCATCAGATATTCAGTTTCTTGGCAAGTCTTTCACTGACAAATTACAGCATTCTTGATTTGCTCCGGTACACGTATAATTATTTGTTTGAATTGCCATTGTTTTGTTGATAAAATAGACAAAATACATTAGAAATTTGTTCTTGTGCCGGATCACATGGTCAACTCCGTCTGTGCATTTTTGCGCATTATCGGTCCTAAGTCCGGGTAAGGGAGAAAGGTTGCGTGGTAGGTCGACAATCAACGCGTAAAACGGCTGTAACTTTTTTATAGCCATGTCATTCTTTCATTGATCTTCGATAATTAATGCATAACGTTAGGACGTGCCCACCTAGGCATGCATTACATCGGCACCCGGGTGTAGTGACAAGTGGGCAAGGGGTTCCATCTTATCGCCGCCTGGATAAGATGGAGTATGAGCAAAGGTTCCCGCATCATGGACGGGTGTGGGTAAAGAAGTTAGTCCCTCCATATCGGCGCCCGGATGTGGTGTTAAATAGGAAAGGGTTCTCGCATCATGGACGGGTGCGAGTAAAGAAGCTAGTCCATCATGAGAAGATCAGGATAGGGAGTTGGAATATTGGGTCCCTTACAGGAAAGACTATGGAGTTAGTATACTATGAAGAGAAGAAAGGTGGAGATAGTTTGCTTGCAGGAAACTAGATGTATAGGAGATAAGGCGAGAGAAATAGATAATACTGATTATAAACTATAGTATTTGGAGCAAATTCCCGAGGAACAAAGCAACAAGACGGTGAATGAGTATGTTACAAGCTCAGGTTCGTGGAACTGGGAACTTTTGGAATAACTTCTCCCCCACGACATTTAGCTTCGTGTAGCGGCGTACAAGATAAACCCAGATAGTGATGAAGAAGATGGAGTTGCTTGGAGTAAATCACCTTCGGGAGAGTTTTCAACTAAGTCAGCTTTCAATATGCTCTCTGGCCCCGCTGCAATTATCTCAAATCCGTTAATGACCTCTATTTGAAAACTGAAAGTCCCTCTTCGAATTCAATTTTTCATTTGGCTTGCTTCTCAAAGTAAAATTTTGACAAATGAGGAGCGCCTGAGGCGTCATCTTACCGATTACGATGCTTGTGGAGTCTGCCTTAACATTTCAAAATGTGCTATGCATGTTCTAAGAGATTGCTCGATGAGCAAAGTATTATGGAGGGAGATGGGCGTTAGTAATTTTCTGCCAATTTTCTTCAACTTGTCCGGGCAAGATTGGTGGAAGATTAATTTGGAACGATCTCAAAAAGATATTTGGCACGCAAATTGGAATCAAGTTTTCTGCATAACTTGTTGGTGGATTTGGAAATGGAGAAATTACCGCATTTTTCAAAATGGACAGAATACCCCTATTAATAAGCATGAGGTCATTATGTGTTTTGTGGACGAATGCAAGCTTGTTTGGTCCCCTAGTCTATTAAGAAGAGTCCCATGTTCTCCTAACCTTTTGATTGCTTGGAAGAAACCCCCTAAAGGCTGGGTTAAACTTAACGTGGATGGGTCTTGAAATCAAACTTCAAGCACCATAAGTGCAGGGGCATCATTCGAGATCATAATGGATTATGGCTGGCCGGATTCATCTAGAACATTGGTATTGGACATTCTTTGACTGCTGAAGCATGGGCTGCTCTAACGGGTATTCAACTTGCCCTGATTAAGGGGTATACCAATGTTATTCTCGAATCCAACTCACTCAAGCTCGTTCATAAGCTTAATCATTCACAAAGCCATTTATCAGGCCTCTCTTTTAACAATATCATTGGTTGTGTTAGGCAATTTTTTGGTGCCGGGATCCATGTTAAGGTTATGCATAGTATCCGAGAAGGGAATAGATGCGCAGATTTTCTAGCTAAGATGGCACTGTCATGTCCCCTTGGTGTGCAGTACCTGGCCAACCCCCCACCAGCCCTATGGAATCTGTTGTTTTCAGATTATATTGGCTCCTCTGTATCTAGAGTTTGCCCAATTATAAATATAGGTTAGGTCTGGGTGTTTTCGCTCCTTTGTTTTTCTTAGTCTTTTATTTTATTTATTGTAGCCTTTAACTTTTCTGTATTACAAAAAAAAAAAAGAAACATGAATTAAAAAGGTAATTCTTAATTGGATAGTTTTTTTTATCTCTTTTACTAATAACTAAGTAATTAAATTAAGTTCTATTCAATTTTACACAATTATGAAATCACATGTACATAATTTATTTCATATAAGCTTCATATAATAGGGCCTAAAAGTCTTTAGATCTATTGCATTAATATTTTCCAATCTATTGTAAGCTTATTTTATCTTATTTTTTTTAACAATAGTCTCTCGTCCAAATTCATAGTTCATATCTAAATTATATCCACATTCTTGTATTAAGTATACCGACCGTGACTAATGTTATTACACAGTCATTATAATTAAAGTCTCATTAAAAGCACCAAATTTTGCTTTTGTGGTACTAAGTTAGCTGATAATTTCCAAAGGTATTGATCTAACACAGCGTTAAATAAAACATTTTTTGTGAATTAGTGTAATTTTAATTTCATCTATACATATCATACATGTTTGAAACTTTAGATCTTTATATTTAGATATATTGGAAATCATATTTGAATTTGTTAATAGAACGAATATGGTTAATTGTTTCAATTTATTAAGTTGATAAGACTAATAAAATATATTAGACGAGATTTAAAAAAATAACCTTTTCATTTAAGTTAAAAGCTTATATCACGACACTTTGAAATCGACGGAGACATTAGCTATTATCCCAAATTAAGGGGCCAAAACAAAAAATATTAGTAATGCTATATAAAAACATTAAATTGTGGTAAACTTAAAAAAATGATATCAGAGGGTTTTGTGAAATAGTACATATTTGCTTTTTTTTTTAAAGTAAGCAAACAAAAATTTGCATTTTAAATCATATCACAATAAATAGTAATTTTGTCAATTTTAACTAAAACTTCGCAAAAAAAAAATCAATACAAGTGATAAATTTTTAAAAATTGTTAGAAGTGAAAATATTTTTTTAATTAAAAGATTATAATAAAATGGAAAATCGTGAAAATTATTTAATGTATAATTCTTAAATTACATGCTTAAATTAAAAAAAGTTGAATTGATTAAAAGTACCCATATAACGTCATTATTTTTAATAAAAATGTTTAAAACTACAGAATTTGTTTTAGAAAAAAAGTGTAATTTTAAATTTAGAAAACAACAAAACCACTTATAATATTTTTTAATGTTTACACTATTACTTATTAGTTGACAAACCCCAACTAAGTTTACCTTTCAAATGGTTATAAAATTAAACTTTACTTGTCAAACCCAAAAGGTATAGCTAAATGGCAGGGACTAGTTCATTCTTAAGTATCTATTAGGGATTAAGTTTTGGGATGTGTATAAAGTAATTTTAAATTTTAAGGCAATCATCATGCCCTTCGAAACACCAATATATTGAAGATTAGAAATTAATCTGAATGTGGACATGACTTAAAGATGCCGTCCACATAAACTTTACTTGTCAAACTTGATTTTGTAGGTTGGCCTGTGAATTGTTCAAAGCTTCAATTGGCTAATATGTGCCAAGTGACAAATGCCTAAAAAAGTAAAAGACACTCAATCATCTGGTCGTTATTTATAAAAGAAACGCAGTCAAAATAAAATAAAATGCATGCAAACGATAATAGTAGTCAAACTACAAGCCCTTGAGTCCTAATATTGTCTATTAAAAACACATGTTTAAAAAAGAAGGGCACGTGCTAAGTTTTTATTTGAACATGTGAGATGAAAAAGGAGAAAATGTCTATTTATTACTATATTTTTTAAAATCTATATATTTATGCTTACAATAAATACAATTAAAATAACATCACATGGTAGTATATAACATAAGAAATTAAAAGATAATGCATAAAACTACACCTCAATGTAGAATCATGAGAACTTGGGAAAGCTTGTGCAATACAATCTATTAAACAGAAATATAAATATAAAATTTGAAAGTTTCAAAATAAAATCAAAGTGTCATTCCAATGAATTATTAAGAGAAAACAAACTTACACAAGAAAAAAAATGATAAAATTAATTTCAGAAGTTAATAAACATATAAAATATACAAAAAATACTATTAATTCAGTCTCATAATTAAGCGAAAATATGAGACTCTAATATAGAATAAAAACGTTAAAAAGAGCTGTAAAAGAAATACGATAAACTTTAAAGGTGAGTTTATGGTAATATTCTTTTTAACTTATAAGTAGTGGTATTGAATTAAATTGAACTAAACTGAATTTATTTCAGTATAAATTTTTATATATACAATACTAAATTGAACTGAATTAAACTAAACTAGTTAAATTTGTTGTTTCAAGCTTCGTGTCTGCTTTCATAAATTATGGAAACAAAAGTAGACGCAAACACTTCTGAAATTAACCAAGTAGAAAATAGACATGTTGGAGTTATTTGGCTTGGCTTTGTCAGATTTTTAACTAAAAATATTAACATAAATTCAATTTAAGTACATGATTTAGAACTGTTAAGCATTTTAAAGTCCGGCCTATGGTTCATAAATAATTTTTCTTTTAATATTTTATAAACTAAATTAAAAAAATTACAAAATTTATAAAAAAATATCTAAATTTTTTATATAATTATATATTTTTAGTAAATTTTTTTATATATAATTAAAAATTTAATAGATTAAATTATAAAAATTTATAAAAAATATATATTAAATATAATATAAAAATATAAAATAAATATATTTTTTTTTATCGAAACATGAATATTTATATAAAAATCAATTAAATGTGGAAAGAAGATCGAGATAATTAGAAACGCGGGATTGATTTATTGGAAACGTTCTACGAATATAAGCTGTCACGAAACATAAGGCCTACCGACGACTCAGTTCAAGAACTATATGCCAATGCCAATTTCTGAGCACAATACTTCAATTCTCTGCCTACTGCGCACATTTCTTCTAATTACGCAATAAATCCTCCACGACGGCGCCGGTACTTCCTCCTCCGTGCTAAGGCGGAGGTTCATCGGATGCCTTCATGGGGCTTCTCCGCCATCTATGCGCTTGCCTACAGAAAAAACTCAAATCCGACCGAGCTGCTAAGGCGGCCGCTCAGGACGACTTCGATACATTTGATCTCTTCTTTGACCTTAAAACGCTTCAAGTTGCTACTAATTTCTTCTCCGAATGGAATCGGCTCGGTCATGGTGGTTTCGGACCTGTGTACAAGGTACTTTTCCCTTAGATTCTTAGCTAAACTAGCTCAATTTTGAAATATGTATTCGTATTCTAGATCGAAAGGCATTGATCGGAAATAATTCACCAAACTAGCCCTGCAGTAGGTAAGTTTAGGTAATATAGGAAGTTGTTGCGCCTTGCATTAGAGCACGATATGAGATTGGCCGCCGGCTTTTAGGCCTACCTCTGTGAAATTGTGAATAAAAACTAAAATCTACGGGAAGTTAGTTTTAATTGCTATTGAGTGTATTGCATTTATCATTTTGTTGTTATTGTTTACGTTTTCGAAGATAATTGCATTTAGGTTTGGATGGATTTGCCATTGTTGTATGAGTAGCTGCAAATATTTCTTCTTGCAGGGACTGATACCGAGTGGTCAGGAAGTTGCTGTAAAGAAGCTTTCGTTGAGTTCAAGGCAGGGACTGAAAGAATTCACTAATGAAGTTAAACTATTACTGAGAATCCAGCACAAGAACTTGGTCACTCTGTTAGGATGTTGTGTTGAAGGACCTGAGAAGATGCTTGTTTATGAATATCTGCCAAACAAAAGCCTTGATTACTTTATTTTTGGTAAAAATAAGCCACTTGGCTTGAGTTTCTTACATTAAATAAGGGGAATTTTAGTAGAAAATAACTTTTCCCCTTCCTAGGATTAGGGCTAACAGTCCAAGTGTTGAAATTCTCAGATAAAAGAAAATCTGCTTCCCTTGACTGGACGACTCGCTTCGGAATAATTTTGGGGGTGACAAAAGGTCTTCTCTACTTGCACGAGGAAGCCCCTGAGAGGATTATTCATAGAGACATCAAAGCCAGCAATATTTTGTTGGATGAGCATTTGAATCCCAAGATATCAGATTTTGGCCTGGCAAGGCTCTTCCCTGGTGATGACACTCATATGGATACATTTAAGATTTCTGGTACACAGTGAGTAAAAAAATTTAATTTTCTGCTTAGCACTTTCAATAAATTTAGCCTTACATAGACTGAATTTTTTTCTTGCTGAACTGAGTACAAGAAATCGATTACGTTTTTCATTTGACTCGTGAATGCAGCGGTTACATGGCCCCTGAATATGCCATGCATGGATATTTGTCAGTGAAAACGGATGTTTTTAGCTACGGAGTTTTGGTATTGGAGATCGTAAGTGGGAGAAAAAATTATGACAGCCAGCTTGGTAGTGAAAAAGCAGACATCTTGAGCTATGTAAGTCAATTTTATTTCGGATGCATTCGCTGCAAGGATCAGTCATATTTTGGGGACCAATCTGAATTTAAATCCCACAAGTGAATCAAAGAAATTGTTTAGTCGTTTGACAAATTGGGTTACTATCTGGCTTCCTGAATTTCTGTAGACCTTTAAGTACCTATCTTGACCTTATATTTTTGTCAGTATCATCACCGAATGACTTTTGCATCCAAATTAGCTCCATTGGAAGCAGACCACCCAATATTTGATCTGGACTATCATACTAATTTGCATTTTACAGTAACCAAACCCATACACAGGAAGTCAAATTTTTAATAAGTCAGACATCATTAATTTGTGGGCCATAACTAGACATATCATCCTGCAATCATTTTCACCCAACTAACTTGTTTATTAATTAATTAATGCTGATAAGTCTTAGATTCTTACAATTTATGTACACCATACTGTACGTTCCGCAACAACTATCAATGTGACTTGGACCATAACAACCCAGACTGAAAATTCTATTCTTATGGGTCGCATAAGTTGCAAAAATAATGGGGGGCTGAAAAGAGTAATTTGGCTAGCAAGTCAAGATGTGAAACTTAGAATCTGCGATTAAGATAGTATTCAAGCCAGATTTTCAACTCAAATTTATGATATACACCTAAGTACTTGTTTTCAGAGACATCTTGTTCCTTTATTAGTTTTTCTAAGTAAAAAGCAAATGCTCGAATTAATTTGATTAAATGAATTCGTTATTGTTAAGCAGACATGGGAGCTCTTTAGAGGAGGGAAGACGCTAGATATAGTTGATCCAAACCTTTCCAAGTACAACCGCGATGAGGCAGCAATGTGCATTCAACTGGGATTGTTATGCTGTCAACAGTACATTGCAGATAGGCCTGATATGAACTCAGTTCATCTCATGCTTTCAAGCGACTCATTTACAATACCACGACCAGGTAAACCTGGAATTCAAGGGCGTCGAGGAAATTTCACAACCACAGGCACGTCTGCTTTTACTAATGACAAAACTAACGCTACCAGTACAAGCACCGGCATTACCAGAGCTTCTGGGGGTAATAGTTTTGTCGAGGATTACTCTAGAAATTCCATGTCGGTTTCTTCAATTGATGAAGGTAGATGACAGAATTTGAAACGTTTCGTTTTTCCAGCCCCTAGTTGATATATAGCTATACTAATTTCACGTATATCATGTATTCTTTGTGATTTATGTGTAGAGAATGTAATATTCTTTGTGAAGTATGTGTAGAGAACTACTTTTTTCTTTTTCATTTTCAAATTTTGATGTTTTAATTTTTATTCTATAGACTCCTGGTAAAGGACTTGGGATAATATGTCATCGCGTCCCGGTCCATTCAAGCGATGCTGGGAATTTTGCGGAATTTTCGCTTTGTCCATGTAACGGCATGAGTGGATGGGGTTTATTGCATTAGAATTTATCACCTCAATTAGTCTAAGGCTCTGTTCTTTTCAACTGATAAGTAGATATACTAAATTGAAATTGAACTGAATGGTACAGAAACTGAAAATACCGAAACTAAATTATAATTAATAATATAAATAATATTTTTAAAATATTAAAATACATAATAATTAATAATACTTTAAATAATGTTATATATTCTAATAAAATTTATTAATTATTACATATAATAATAATTAAATATACCATTACAAATTATTATTATTATTATTATTATATTTTATTGTTATGAATATTACCTTATTATTTTAATTGTTATTAATATTTATAAAATATTATTACTTTTATTTATTTATTTTTTGTATAAAATTATTTATCGTAGAAATAATAATTAATAATTTTAAAAATATTATTATTAGTTTTTTTTTCTTTATTGTTATTTGTGATTACTGATATTAATTAATAATATTTATATAACCTGTAAATAGAATTGAAATGAAATGAAATTGAAATTTAAATGATATTATCATTAATATTTATTGCTTTTTAACATTTATGAATAATAATATACATTAATAATATTGATATAATGAATAAACTGAAACTTAATACTGGACGCTGAATGCTGAATACTGAATACTAAAACTGAACTAAATGATATTAAATTGAATTGATTAATACACTGAACCGAACATAAAATAAGTTAAAAAAACCCCTAAAACCCCAAAAGATTTTAGCAAGTTGGGCTGTATTTGAAATAAGCATTTTCAGGTGAAAACCTGTAAGAATACATATTTGATACAATTGGTAGACGCTACATGTTCTTTTGGTTTTTATCCATTTCACTTTAAAATTTTTAAACCATAATAATCAATAAGATTAATAATCAACCAAAAAATTAATAATAGTTGAGATAGCATGTATTATTTAAAATAAAAAAATTATTATATTAGTTACTAACAACACATATTAATTATATAATATATATTAAAGACCGTAATAATTAATTTATCATTATATTCACTGAATAATTAATTTTTATATAAATTTTTTTATTGAAAAATATAGTTTATTATATCAAATCAGAGTAAATAACAGCTCTAATTAAAGGTGGATAAATTTCCCTACACGTCGAAGAATCAGCTGCTCAGCATGATTTGCAGACTGATCAGCATAGACATTCAAAAGCTACTTTAAATATATTACCGGAGTTAAAACACCGGACGAAAACAACCAGCACAAACAAACGAAACTTGCTTTTACACAAGATAAACAAGCCACATGGCAAGACAAACTAAAAAAATAAAATAAAAAATAAACGTTGCAATCTATATTTTCTTAATCTCAACTAACGTTTTCGATCCACAACCATAAGAACTTCTGCATACGTCATAACATCAACCATTGTTGCAGATCTAGAATGATCTTGCTTGAAGGAGATAAATCTGGATACCTATTATGAAAAATCATGCAAATATCTTGTCTAAATGCGGATGGAGTCTAATCCAGTTATCAAGATTAAGATGTATAGTTGTAGATCCATGATTGGAGAAGCCGATCTTATCGTGAAAATTAAAAATTGACAACGAATTATTCGTTATAAAAGAAAAATATTAAAATTTGAAAAGAATTGAGTAAAGGTTAAGAGAAAAAGGATAATTTGATAAAAAAAAAAATTATAATTAATAGTACTTATATTAATTATAATTTAGTTTGATTTATTTTTATAAAAAAAATAGTACTTATATTTAAAATATTTTAATAGTAATAACAATATGGTGCATTAGGCCGGGTATATTAATGTGGTAACAGGCCCAGGAACTTGAACTTCTCACTACACACAATCGTAGTCGTCCAATAGAAATTCATTGGGAAATCCTGACCGTTCGTTACATCTTTTAAGCCATCTCCATCTTCAAACCCTAGGTCAGCGAAACGTAAAGAGCTTCTTACACGTTCACTCTCGCCGTCTGTATCTTCGCTTCCCTTTCCGGTACGTTGATAAACCTTCCATTGTTGAGTAGTATATGTTCTTGTCATCTTCATAGCTGTAAATCCACTCTGCAAATTATCGATTTTGCTTGATTTATTCGTTTCATTTCAGCTCCGAGATGTATACAACTAAGTCGAAGATTCATAAAGATAAGGATGCTGAACCCACCGAATTTGAGGAGTCCGTTGCACAGGTTCTTATATGCTCATGTTATCAAACATTAGGAGTTCAATCAGAAATTTTGGCAGTTGAATGATATTTTCTGTTCTTACTGCAGGCTCTGTTTGATTTGGAGAACACCAACCAGGAATTGAAAAGTGACATGAAGGATCTCTTCATCAATTCAGCACTGTAAGAATATTTTAAGTAGTACTAAAATTTTTTTTTGTTTTGGTTTGACCTTATTTTTCCTATATCTATATGGTCCGCTTGCAGTCAAATTGATGTTGGCGGGAACCGAAAAGCTGTTGTCATCCATGTTCCGTATAGATTGAGGAAGGCATACAAAAAGATTCATGTCAGGCTTGTGAGAGAATTGGAGAAGAAGTTCAGTGGAAAGGTGATTATATGCCTGTTCTCTTTGGGTCGACATTTTAGATTTTAAGTCATCTTTATGTACTTTCATCGGCCGATTAGTTTGTGTCATTCTCTGCTATTGTATGTACATTGCTACAAATTATTGCTTTAGCTTTGCATTGACTAGGAATAAATATTTATACTTATTTGGCTTGCTGTATATATTGATTTCTTGTAAGCTTTTCATTGATTTGACTAGTTCTCTTCTGGACAATGGTTTTCTTGATACTTGAATTATGTATTGGTACATGTTTTAGAATTATTGACTTCGAAGTTGGAAGGAAATGTGTGTTCATATGAAAGAAAAAGGGTATAGGTGCAGTGATTTATGTTGTTATTGGTTGTGTTGCCTAGTTACTCAGCATGCTATCCTTGTTTCTTGTTAGGATGTAATACTGATTGCCACCAGGAGGATAGTGAGGCCTCCAAAGAAAGGATCAGCTGTTCAAAGGCCCCGAACTCGCACACTAACAGCTGTACACGAAGCAATGCTCGAGGATATTGTGATGCCTGCTGAAATTGTCGGAAAGCGCATTAGATACCGAATTGATGGTTCAAAGATAATGAAGGTAAATGCTAAATCTATACATTCAAGCATGTGTACATGATGTCAGTTCATTTTATGAGTTCATCCTTACTCGAATTATGAGTATCCTGTAATTTAAAGATAGAAAATCCATTGTCACTATGTATCGGAATATAGTTATATAATTACTCCTGTTGATGCTTAATATTCCCTTTTGTTCAGGTTTTCTTGGACCCAAAGGAGAAAATCAATACGGAGTTGAAGTTGGAGAGTTTTTCTGCAGTGTATAGGAAGCTCTCAGGCAAGGATGTTCTGTTTGAGTTTCCAGTAACAGAGGCATAAAAGGAGAGCTGGTACATCTTTCATATGTTTTTTTGTCAGAAATTTTCGTTTTTGTGTCCTATTAAAATTTTGGAATTGATGAGTAGTTTGTCTAGCAATGTGGACATGTCTTAAGTGGTTTAGTTTTGCTCATTTTAGTTTGCAAATTATTGTCAAAGACTATTTATCATGCCCTGAATTTTTTGAAAATTTTAATATGCTCTGATCTTGGTAGTGGAAAACAAGCCTTCAATTTATTAATTAGTGGCAATATTATCACTTATACTAGGTTTTGGTTCCTGCTGGTTATGGTTACTTAGCCAAGGCATGGAGTTTTAGCAATTTATTGCTTCAGATAACTTACAATCTGCATTTTGGAATATCTACAACTACTGATGGGGAAAGCTTGAATTTCAACTTTCAATTTAGTTCCCAAAATTTACAGAGCTAGAATATTTTTCTTTGGAACTAGCGATCATAGTCCATAAAACTTAAGTACACTTCTTAAGCAAAATTCTTTGTGATTTCTTTACCTATTTCTTATATTAGGTTATGCATTTTCAACGATTTTTTATTTACCATCCCATTAATTTTAAAAATGGAGGTTGAACTAGTCACTTGAATTATGTAATAGGTTTTTGTATGTATTTCCATTCAGTGTTTTAAAAATCGGGCCAGGTGGAGCTTGGTCGGGATTTTTCATAACACCGCCGCGATTTAAGGTAGTCGAGCTGTCCTAGGCGGTTGACCGATTTAGACGGGGTTAGGCGTGTCGCAGGCAGGTCCGAAGAGGTTTAGGCGGCGCCTAGGTGGGATTTTTCCAACACTATTTTTGTAACTTGTCTAATTATGTTTTTATGATATTTTATTAATATAATGTATTTTTTAGTTGAATTTATATTTTTATATTAATAAATATTTAAAAAAATACAAATCGGCTTGGATCGTACTTAGGTTTCGCTTAGGCCCCGTCTAGGTGTTTTGAAGCCCCGATCGTCCAATTAGTGCTTAGCGCTTTTTAAATCATTGAAAAATTGTAAATTGTCTTATAAAAGTACCGGAGACTGTATTAACTCCTACTCTTTCCTCAAGTGAGATGTTTTATCATGGAAGTGTTTGAAAGAGCAGCAGAAGGGAAATACAAGTTGGATGGAAGTATAGTCATTAGTGAGTAATGATATGTTTAAAGTCTGTTTGGTTTATTCATAGATGTTTAATGGTGCTAGTGAAATACTCCCTCCATCTATAAAATATTGTCCATTTAATCGAATTATCAAAATCAGTGAAAAATTTATTACACAACTAAAATGATTAATTTATCCTTTACTAAATTCTCTTTCTTTTTAATTACTTATAATTTTAATAATATATAATCTCTTTCATATTTAATACAAGGGTAAATTAGAGAAAAAATGGTACAAAATGCATTGATAATCTAAATTGATAATTAAAAAGAGAATTAATAAAATGGTTAAAGAGACGATAATTTTTCGGGGAGTACTTAAAGTAACCGACGCCACTTCTATCATTAATTGGGTATGGATAGAATATTGAATAATGTTACACCCCAAATTAAAATTTTTAAAATGGAATATCTGATACATAAAATAAGTATAAAAAATTATCAAAAAACCTCCAATAATAAATAGAGATATAGAAAAATTTATTTATTATCTATGTCAGATTATACCTTTAAAAAATATAACCGATCCTACTTTTATCATTAATTGGGTAAGGATAGAATATTGGTTAATATTGCAATGCAAATTTTCAGCTTCTGGTTCTTTAACCTAAATCTAATCCTCCCACTGTGTATCAACATTTAAGGTTCTGTTCTTTTTAAATTATTAGTAGCAGTACTGAATTTATTTCAGTATAAATTTATATGTATGCAGTGCTGAACTGGAGGTCTAAATTATTCAATGTGTGAATTTAAAATTACGAATTGTTCTATTCATTTATTCTTTATCGTGGGATTGGAACGACGACTTGCAAGGTTTGATTAAGGGGTACGATAGTTCATATTGATGTAGGGGGTGTTTCTTAGAGCTTTAGCTTTTAAGCTGAAGCCAGTTTATAAGCTGGCTTTTTAAAAGCGTTAATTTTAAGGTTTTCTCTTTTAGCTTTAAAAACCTTTTAAAGGTTAAAAGCTAAGCTTTTAGAAATAATTAGATTAAGAGCTTACTGATTATAAGCTTAGAGAAATACCATCCATCGTAATTTTACAACTTTACATACCTTCAATGTTAAATGGATCATAATCCACACTCAAGTTCAAAACTTTGAAATAGCCAAATACATCATTTGCCCTTTTAACTTAGCATTAGCATGAGAAAATTGATGTCATCTTGATATTTTAAAAAATTTTAACTTGCCCCATGAACTTGATAAAATTGAACTACTTTGCCCTTCTAAACTTGGTAAATATGTATCAGTTTGCTTTATTATTGTAATGTGTCATCTTTTGATTAGAAAAAAAAATTAGAAAAATGAAGAAATCAAATCAATCAGAAGTTGATATATGGCCTTAAGGGGGAAAATTTATGCACTTTTATCAAATTTAAGGAATAAAATTCATTGAAACTTTTGAAAATTCTATCAAATTCAGAGAAAAAATGATGTATTAAGCCCTTCAAAATTAATTTTCAACTCTCTACGTCATATTTTACGATAAAGTTGTGACATATTTCTTTATCACTGTTGCATCAGATCTTCAATCATCCACCTAGTAGTCAAAGATTGCAAAATAATTATTACTTGGTAAGAAACACATTAAACATGATGAAGTTTTGTAAAGTTTGATGTAAAAGATGAAATGAAAAGAAAATAATAATAAAAATTTATTGAAACTTTAACAAATAAATATCATTAAATGGAATTTTAAATTGGATATATTTTATTATTTATTTTTATCTGTGAGTTGTCACCAATTAATTAGTTTTAATAAAATTTTAGTTTGAGAATTTTAAATTAAATAAGAGTTTTTTTTTAATACTTGAATAATTTAAATTGTTTTTATTTAATTTATGTTTACTATTTTGGACCATATTTAGGAAATTTATAGAATTTTGACCATATTTCTCATTTTTGCTTACCATAGCTAAATAAATTGCGTGACTTTTAATTATTCATCGGACTAATTTTGGTTATTGGTCGCCGATCTAAGAGCCCCACCCCACTTGGAATCCTGGCACCGCCCTGTGCCAAGTGTCCTTATATTATTGGACCTCAATGGGGCTCGACCGAACCTGATAACCCCCTCTTTTTGGGGTTTTTATATATGGTACTGGGTATTAATACCCTTCTCTAATCCGATGGTTGATTGCTCATAAGTGACCATTTAATTAAAATGAGATAATAAATAAATATTTAACCGTTAGATTAGAGAAGGGTATTAAATACCCGATACCATTTATAACTTCTCCTCTTTTTAGGCTCTCTGATTGGTTACATGAACTTGTGGGCCTTAAAGGCCTATATGCAATAGGAAATTTTTACGAATCCCGACATTATAAGGTAGAAAAGTGTCACTCCATACATCAACCGATACATATCTCACTATACATAAAAAGTGAATATAATGAGATATGAATTAATTAATATAAGGAGCGGTATTTTTTCACGGGAGCTGTAGGAAAGAACTCATTTAAATTTTTAGTTTCCTTTTCCTCGAAATAATAGATATAACTAACTTTCATTATTGTTATTCAATTATGTATTTTATTTTATAATTAGATTCCAAAAGTATTAATCATAATGGTAAAATGACTAGTTGAAACCCAAAGGTTGAAAGTTTGCTCATAAAAAAAAACATCTTAATCATGTCCATGTCGAAATTACGTAAACAATTATCCCCTAATTTATTGTAAAAAAATATAAGTGGACCATTTTTTAATTAAAAGAGCCCAATATATATATTTTACGTACTATTTTATTTAGGGCCTCGAAAATATTAGAACCGCGCCTGACTTTTTACAATTGGATTTTCAACACCCCTTTCCTTAAATGAAAGGCAACCCATTTATTTGATAAAGTAAATACTTTTAAAAAATGGTCTTGGAATCTAAGAATACATAATAATATTGAAGTTGATACATTGGTGTATCCTTTTTTAATAAAGGATAAAAATTTATATTGATGTAATTTTATTTATATCTTAATCATAGCTAAGTTCATCGCTCATTTTCATAAATATATTTAGCGAGAGTTAAATCTGAGTCTCCTCTCTCATATTTAGCATATGTTAAAAATTGAGCTTTATGATGTAAATATATGGATAAAGGCTTTAAATGTATTGACGTGAATTCAAAGATAGGGTTAATGAGCGCTTGGCCCAACCTTATTCTAGCTATATCAATGATATAGATAGGGATATTTCAAAGTTGTGTCTCCATATCCTCAATATACTTCCATTTATATACAATTTTTTATAGTCCCTATCTAAAATTTAGCATTTTATCTCATATAAAAGGTAAACAAAATTTTTAAGAAAAAAAATGAAAGTATATTTTCCTATCGCAAAAAAATGCCACATACCATCATCATTAATATTTCTTTCATCTCAACCACTAATAAATAAAGTATAGAATTCTCACACGAGTCATATTAGGATAGGTAGAGATTTGGCTCATTCCCCAAAAAATTATAGTAAGAGCAAAATTCAACCTTTTTCAATGTCATACCAGATATAAAACTTAGTACTATTCAATTCAATTCAATTCAGTTTAATTTAAATTAGTTCAGTTTTAATATTCAGTATTTAATTTTAGTATTCAGTATTCAGAATTTAATATTAAGTTTAAATTTATACATTATATTATTAATATATATTATTATTTATAAAAATTAAAAAATAATAAATATTAATGATAATATAATTTTAATTTTAGTTTATTTCTATTTATATATTATAAAAATATTATTAATTAGTATCAGTAATTACATATAATAACAAAGAAAAAGAAATCAATAATAATATTTTTAAAATTATTAATTATTATTTCTACCATAAATAATTTTATAAGAAAAATAAATAAATAAATAAAAGTAATAATATTTTATAAATATTGATAATAATTAAAATAATAAGATAATATTTATAATAATAATTACAATAAATAATAATAATAATAATTTATAATGGTATATTTAATTATTATTATATGTAATAATTAATAAATTTTATTAGAATGTATAGTATTATTTAAAGTGCTATTAATTATTATGTATTTTAATATTTTTAAAATATTATTTATATTATTAATTATAATTCAGTTTCAGTATTGTTCAATTTCAATATTTTCAGTTTCAGCATTTTCAGTTTCAGTACCATTCAGTTCAGTTTCAGTATCATTCAGTTCAGTTTAGTACCAATCAGTTCAGTTTAGTACACCTACTTATCAGTTAAAAAGAACAGGGCCTCAATATACAGGTTACTGGTACTGTCCGGTCTGAGCCTGCTCATATGGCTAAGCCCGTGAAATTTTATGAGTTGGATATGGTTTTAATATAAACACTCGAGTATGAGTGACGAAAAATAATTTTAATGAGTATATAATATATTGTTTTAAAATTTTATATTAGCGTACGAGACTTTAAAATTTGGCTACAATATTTCTAAATATTGAATAATTTAAGTAAATAATATAATTATATATAAGATTTAGATATATTTATATAATTTTATTGCCTCTGTCTAGTATACTAAAAAATATAAAAGAAAATTTATTTATGTGTTAGTGGAGTGAGATTGAAATGACTTCATAAGTTCAGCGCCTGCTGAGTCTGAGCCTTTATTTAATTATAGTATCACAACTATTTCAATTACCCTAAAAAATTCTATGAACAAAATTTGGATTGAAGCAATCAATCTTAAGCAAGGAAATTAAGAAAAATACATGTATCATCATTATTACAAACCAATGTAGTGGTTTTTTTTTCAAAAGAAAATTAATTATAGAAAAATCTGAAAAGGGAGAAACTAAAAATAATTTCAATTTGCTTGTGTTATAATTTCTAAGTAACATGTCATTTTCTTACAAAACTAATACCATATATTGAAATCAGTTTCAGCACAATGTGATATATACTATGAGTTTTATTTTCTTACCGAGCAATTTATGTATTTTATTGATATAATTGAGGTATAAATATGGTATAGTTAAGAAGTAATTACTGTAAAAATCAACGAAGAGAGATTACATGAATATATATGGTGGGTGGGACGACATGGCAATCAACTGTGACATTGAATCTACAGAATTTGAGTCAATTGGAGGTCTTTAAAGCAATGAAATAATACTAAAACAATAATTTTTGATGGGGAAATCAAATCAAAGAATGGATAACTCACCATATATTTTTTTCCTCTGTAAATAAAAAATGATAATAAATAAATAAACAAATTTGGTATGTTCTATTGGGGGAAATTCAAAATAGCATGATATTTAGGTCTTGCTCTCTTGGACTGTAATTTTTAGACTGCAATTCAGACCACTTCAGTTCAGTTCAGTTCAGCTATGTGTAGTTATAAAATTACACTAAAATAAATTTAGTTCAGTTCAATTCAATTCAACTAATTTTAATTCAGTTCAATTTAGTCCAACTCACAAAATTGAAAATAACATTAACTTGTATACATTGCAGAAAAAGGAAAAAAAAAAAAGACAATCTATGAACAAATATCAAAATGGGCCATGAACAAATTGTATGTACATATAATTGTATGAGTCCCAAACTATAAAATATATTGATTAATAATAATAATAACAATAATAGTAATTATAATGATTATAATAATATATTTGTGCAAAAGGGAAAAGGCTAAAGTAGTAGTCAGTCAAGGCATTTTCTACAAAGTTCATGTGTTGTACATTCACAATTGTCATCAGCCTTCTAATTTAATTTAATTTAAATTATTTTAATTTAGTTTAATTTAATTATATTTAATTATATATAATTATAAATATATACTAAAATAAATTTAGTTCAGTTCAACCTAATTTATAAAAGTTCGAAAAGAAAGAGGGGCTTTCGGTAACTTTTTTTACTATACGAGACAACAAAAACAGAAAAGATGGGCTAGATGCCTAGATACACTTATTAGTTCTCTTAATATTTTAATGCAAATCAAATTTTACAAATCACATTAAAAAATTGAATGCAAATTTGTGATTTTCACTCATGTCAAAATACATATTAAATTTTTAATTAAGTTTTATCAAATTATTTGCTTGGAATAAGTTAGAAAGATGTAGTTTTTTTTCCTAAAATAATTTAACAGAGAAATAAATTAAAATGCTCTTAATATAAATTCTAATGTAGTTCAATTCAATTCACTTCAGTTCAATTCATTTTAGTTATGTATAGTCATAAATTTACATTAAAATAAGTTTAGTTCCTACCAACTTAGTTCAATTCAGTTTAGTTCATAAAATTGTACTACAAGAGAATAGGGCCTCGGTTCAGCCAAATTCAGTTCAGTTCAGCTCTTAAAAGTTAAAAAGAAACTAACTGAGGGACTTAGACCCTGTTCTTTTCAGCTTATAAATAGTAGTACTGAACTGAATTTATTTCATTATAAATTTATATGTATGCAGTATTAAATTAAACTGAACTAAATATAAGTCGAAAACACGTAGCTCCTCAAGATACTGCCTCTCTTCTTGAAATGAAAACACAAAAATGTCAAAATTGAAATAATTATACACAATACTCCTAATAATGGCACCCTTTACTCAATTTTTCTACACTATAAATTAAATTCTATCTCTCTCTCTCTCTCCCTCTCATTTTATCCATATCAAAATTCCCCTTCTCCAAAATCCAATTTCCATGGCTAATTTCTCTGCAAATTTTCCAGATTCCATACCCAATAATTACTCTTCCCCTTTCCCATTATTGGATCCTAATATGGAATCCATTGGCCCCCAATTTACTGAAATTAATCACCACTCTCTGTTATTTGATAATTCCAATAATTTCAATCCTCTTTTGCCTGACCCTTTCTTTGATCACCCAACATTACCTGAAAATTTTCAATCCAATATTTATAATCACAATATGATAATCCCAAATGTCTTATCTAATTCTGCTACTAATATTTCTGTTCCTGAAATTCAAACTGATAATAGGAAAAGAAAAGCTTTGGATTTGTCAGAAAGTAGTCATTCTATGAGTTCAGGTGCACAAGGCAACCCTAAAAATGTAAGACCTTTTTTTACGGTTTCTGTTTAATTTTAGATAAGTTTGAGTTTATTTAAATTCAGTTTCGATAATCAATAATTAATAATTAATTTTACTATAATATGATCTATTTGTATTATTAATTATCTTTCAATTTAGTTTTAGTATTTTCAGTTTCTGTTCAGCTGTAGTTAAGTTTTAGTATCTTCGGTTTCAGTTGCTCATAGTAGTTATGTATGACAGATTTCAAGAAAGGGAAAGAAAGCAAAAGGGGAAGAAGAGAAACCAAAAGAAGTTGTCCATGTTAGAGCAAGAAGAGGACAAGCCACTGATAGTCATAGTTTAGCTGAAAGGGTATAACAAAATCGAACTAAATTTATAATTAAGAGCCGTTATTGATTCTGATTTAATATAATAGACTATATTCTTCGTTAAAAAATCATATTTTCAATGTAATCAATTTCTTTTATATATATATGTAATAGGTAAGAAGAGGAAAAATCAATGAAAGACTAAAATGCTTGCAAGATATTGTTCCAGGTTGCTACAAGGTAGTATTATACATTTGTATATCTCAAAATAATAATATTACTACTTTTATTACATAACTAATATTTCTTGTTGCTAATAATATTTTTATTTTGGTTATTTAGCAGACTATGGGCATGGCTGTCATGTTGGATGAAATTATCAATTATGTCCAGTCTTTACAAAATCAAGTTGAGGTGAATTCATTAATTATTATAAATTTTATTATCAAAATTATGGTCAATATCTTATAAACTATTTCTTATATTTTTGTGTGTTAGTTTTTATCTATGAAACTCACAGCAGCTAGTACATTTTATGATTTCAATTCAGAAACAGATGCAATAGAAACATTACAGGTATTCAACCAATACATACATACATACATATGTATATAGTTAATTAAATAAAATTCTAATTAATTCATATAAAATAATTTAATGGGTTTTATTTATAATGCAGAGAGCAAAAGCACAAATGGAGAGAGGATCAATGAGTACCCAATATCATCCATCATGGTCCCTTTGACTTTAATTTCCATACAAACAAACACGTCCTTATCAATTTCCTAATATTAATTTCTATTTTTATTATGTTGTTATTAATTAATCCCATTGTATGTATAGTACAGAATTCACAATTTATACTTGTACAATTTACAGATCATGTCATATATGGGAAATTATATATATAATTCAACACCTATAATTAGCCACCAATTTTCAAATACTACTTTTTAGTAGTGTTTTTATATATGGAAATGAGTAATAAATCCATTTAAGTTACTTAAGTTACATTTGGTAAATTGCAATTAATGATCACATTGCATGTTTTCGTTTTCATAAATAAGTATAATTAATGCAACCCAATAGTAATTTTTTAGTTATAAACAAATTCATAGTCTAATGTAAAGGATCGGAGCAAAACTCCGGTACATTAGATGGGCAAAAAAAAATATAAGTTGATCTTTATCACATGTTTTATTATTTTGTAACATTTTGCCGTATATATTGTATCCATTAAATATTTCTATGCTACAACTAAAAATTCAGACTTTCGCAATTTCAAGATGGAGAAAAGCCGAAACCGTATATATGACCAATTGCAACATTTCTTTCGTGCAATGAAATTTCATCCTATATATGTATATCTACTCCGACTTTGAAAGATTTATGACAATAAAATGAAACTCAAATTACATTAAAATGAAAATCAAAAATAATTTTTTAAAGTTATAATTTTTTTAAAGGTTTGACCGTCGCCTTTTGTGGTTAGTTCTTGTTAAGATCGTCGGAGGATTATTTTTTGAGTGCAACTATTCTCTTATTACCAATTTTGTTATTAACTCTTTTTTAAAAAAAATTAACGCGATTATGCTTACATTAAATAATAAAAAAAATAAACAAAAATTATGTGTTTTCAATGAAAAATTAATAATTGCATATTTGAAAAACACGTAAGAATTCAACGCAACTAAGTGCATTGTGCTTTACTCATTTATCCACATGTAAATTGTCAGAGTGATTTAGATATTTTTTGTTTTTTATAAGAAAATTTTATATATGTAGACAGAATTATAATAATAAAATGATTAGTATAATACAAATGAAAAATTAAAATCTTGATTATAGTAACTGATAGGACAGCATAAACATATGAGTGATGTCCATATCATCCAACACAGTCTTAACCATACAATGGCATGATTAGATTTGATTAATGGCATGTGTTGTATGTATGTCAGTGTCACACTATATAAAATGAAAGAACATGTCCAAATTAATTATAATATATCATGATTAATTAATTTGAACAATTAATCAATCAATACAAAGGAATTGAAGTCAATTGTTTGTCGTTATTGAAAATATTGGAGTTGATTGTAATCTGATTCACCGTAACTTTATTTCGTTTCAACGTTTAGATTTGACTCAAATCGTATACATAGTTATGGTAAATGAGTGTCCCAATAAAAATATTATACATTCACTATAACTCAAACTCAAAGCCTTACTTGATTAATATCAAATCTAACGACCAACCCTTATTATAATAAATCTCCATTAATATCACTTAAATTTGTAGTCTGGGCGACCCTAATTAAGAATTTTACTATGTTAATCATGCTCAATCAATCAGTACGTATAAATGATGCTTGCTTACATAATATTGTGCCTAATATTTATTTTTGGGTATGATTATTCACGTTTTAGTTTAATAGTAAATAAATACAATTTGTACATAACTGCCAAAAAAACATGTGAGATAACATATTATTATTAACAGTTCATAATTATTTTCTTGTATTTTTTAATGTTCATATGAATAATTATTCAAGGAGATTATATTAAAAAAATATAAATTAATTTTTAAATAGAGAAATACAATAATACATTTTTTTATTATATTATAGCTTCTAAAATGTTCGATTAAAAAATCACTTTAGAACTCCCAATATTTTGAGCCATCCCTTAATAAATATATTAAGTGCAGTCAATGTAAAATATTAAAAACTGAGAGTATATTTGGAATCAACATTTTGAAATGAATTTAATTCATTTTGTTTAAATTCATTCCGAACATCCAAAAAAAAATGAAGTTTAAACAAAAATATATATATATATATATATATATATATATATATAATTGGGCATATATATATATATTTATATGTAAAAATTAAGTAGAAAATAACAATCTTGCATGTACCTTGAAAATGTAATGAATAATGAATAATAGGGGTGAGTAAATGTCGGTTCGGTTTAAAATTTGAATTGAACTGACCCGAATCGAAATTTAAATTAGTAAAAATATAAGAATCAAAATCGAACCAAATATAGTTCGGTTCGGTTACACCGAACCGAATATAATTCTGCTCGGATTCGATTCGGTTCGGTTATAACCGAATTGCTCAAACTCTATAATTTATAAAATAAATTGTAATTTATTTTTTCGTTTTAGGGTTATGTGAGAGAGATTTAAAGTAATTTCATCTTGATATGTGTTAAATTTGATAGTATTTAGACTTTAAAATTTATATTTACAACAATAAATATAAATATTGATACATAAAAAATATTAATTGAAGTAGTATGACATGCATATGATGAATTATTGAATGAGTCGTATTCCTAAAGTTGTAAAGTAAAACAATCATTTCCAAATTAGGATTACTTAAATTAAAATCTCATATTTATTATTATTGTTTATTAATTAGTTTGTTGTATATCGTTAATATCGATTAAGATATTAGATATAATATGAATATATATTAAAATATAATATTTATTAATTTATTCAGTTCGGTTTGATTTTATTTCAATTTTTATGGCGAAAACCGAAATCGAACCGAAACCCGAATTTTAAGAATTTTAAAAACTGAAACCAAACCGAAATAAATTTAATTCAGTTCAGTTCAATTATTTTTATTCAATTTCAGTTTGAATTTCAGTTCCGATTCGATTTTGAACACCGCTCCTTGTTCACGTTAATGGAACTTAACTTATTGTACAACAATAAAACAAAAATGAAAAGTAAGATGCTATATAATAAGAGTTTATTTTATTTAATTGAATGCCCATATTTTGTAGGACCAAATACCCAATAAAATTATTGATATCAACCTGTAGAATAAAGAAAATAAAATCCTCTTTGTCCATAATTTTTGGTGCTAAGCGTAGAAGTATTTTTAAAATATACCAAATGAATTTAATTTGTCACTAATCAAATGTACATAAACTAAATAAAACAAAACTAATGGAACCCACTAATAAGATAGATACTTAAAACCTTATGGATGTTCCCAATCCATGAAGTGAATGATTGGGAAGGTAGAACTTATTTTATTTTTTTTAAGTATTTTGCTTGTAAATATTGAGCCTTTATATTTTATTTAAATTAATTTTCTTTACGTAATTTTTAAATTTTCGTTACATGGTTTGAGATCTGAAACCGAAAATAATTGTATCAACTGAGCTAATATTACGAGTACTTATTTTGGTTTTATTTAATTATACCATCTTGTACTAATTATAAATTTAATATACAATGGAGAAGAAGTAGAAGGAAAAAAAAAACATATTAGATGCAATGTATCCAAGAGAGGCAAAAAGGAGGACAGCTGAAAATGGACCATAGGGTTGCCCAAAAAAGAATGAGGCCAATATTAAGGGATATCCAAATATATATATTATATTAAAAATGAGATAACCTCATGAGCCTTTTGAACCCACTTTGTATCTCTTCTCCACTCAAAATCAATCTTTTCTTTTGACTCAATTTTGACCTCATGTTGTTTATAGGTAAAATTTAGGGTAAACTTAAAAAATATATCATATGGTTTCAGCGTTTTATAAAAAGGTATTTGTGGAATTTTTTTTAAAATGGTGTCTGTGGTTTGGAAATTACAGTGCTACACCAGTTATTTAAATAAATTCAACATTTCTATATTTTAATTATATTATTTTAGAATTATATATTAAGATTTGAGTAAGATTCGGAAAATTTTCATTTCGTTTTGATTTTTTAAAGTTATAATCAACTTTTAATAAAAAAAATATTAATAATTCTAAAAAAATTCTAAAATTTATCACAAAGGTGTATTATATATTCATCAACTAAGCTGCAAAATTTCACTTCAAAACGGATAAAATTACCCTTTGAAATGTAGTTTAAAAAATTCGGAAATCCTCTTTTTGTAAACTTTTGAAACCATATGCACCATTTTGAAAAAAAAAATCCACATGCACCTTTTTACAAAACGACCAAATCACATGGTATGCTTTTGAAGTTTATCCTAAAATTTAAATACAAAAGTCCGGATCTGAAGTATTTTAGCTCTTTTTTTCACGATCTTAAAGATTCTTGTCGCTATTTTCAAAGTGCTCACTTGAAATTTTAAGGTTCGAAAAAACGAAAATACTTTATTCTATAATGATTTTACCAGCTAATTTTAAATGGTTAATTCCAATTAATTGTGAGCAGTTAGACCAAATGAAAATGATGACTAGTTTCTTGAAGGAGCATGAATGAAAGAGAGAGTAAAAGCAAAAATGATGAATGGGTCCTTAGTAAGTAACCAAATTGTGGATAGTGTCAAATAGAATCCAAAATTGGATTGGAGGGACCATGTGATTTGCCATATATATTAATATAAGAGGATTAGGTTTAGTTGGAGAAGGAATTTAGGAACTAACATGGGCAAGTTCAAGGATCCTAAGCATTATTGGGCTCTCTTTTTATCTCCATTTTGGGATAAGGTAGTTAGTTAGCCATTAATATTTTTTTTGAGTGTTTTAAAAAGTGGGCTAGACGGTTGTTTAAGTGAAATTTTTTATTATATTGTTGTAATTTTAGGTAGTCGGACGGTCGGTGGACCGATTTAGGCGGGGCTAGGGGTTCAAGGCGGGGCTAGGCGGTCCTAGACAGGGTTTTTTGTTATAAAAATCGGCCTAGGCAGACTGTCTAGGCGGTGCCTGGCGGAATTTTTTAAAACACTATTATTAAAACATGCTTTAAATTATTTTTTATATTTTATATTATTATAATTTATTTTTTAATTGAATTTATATTTTTATATATTAAAAAATTATTTAAAAAAAAAATATAAATCCGCCTATATCCCGCCTAGGCTCCGCCCAGACCCCACTTAGGTATTTTGAAGCCTCAACCGCCCGACTAGCGCCTAACGCTTTTTAAAACATTGATCTTTTCTTCTCTTTTATTTTATTTTTCTTACTCCTATATAGATATATAGACATGTTCAAATAGTCTGCGGTCTGTCTAGCCCGCCGAGTCCCAACTCTAATGGACTGGGCTTGAACAAATAAATTTTACTATTAGTCCGACACGAGTTAAGCCCGCAAAGGCCTAAAGATTTAATGGTTTGAGTTTGAATTTATGTAAAAACCTAAACCCGATCTGCTCAAATATATTTATATATTTTTATTTATATATGTTTATTAATATTATATATGTATATTTAAACCAGTACAATAAACTTAAAGTTATATTGAAAAGAATTTAGATGGAAAAAACAATATTTTCTATATTTCTATCGTGTTATAATTCAAAATTTATCGTAGTACATTTTTTATTTATAAAAAATTTAAAACTAATATACATTTGATGGACGGGCCAAATCGGACTTGAGGAATTAGCTTCTAAGTCAAAGCATGGTCCGGCCTGAATCGCCCATTGAACAGGTCTACTTCTATAACAATAAATGTTTCATTCATCTTTTAGGTGGTGTTTAATTTGCGGAATAATGATTCCTTAAAATGAAGCATAAATGAACGGAAATATGTAAAAAATGGTAAAATATTTATCTAAAATCCGTTATAGGATGAAATTTGTAATAACTATTCAGTGAATTGTATGATAATAGGAATATATATTTTATCCTCCGACGGATTCTAAACAAATAATGTATTGACATTTTTCATTCATTTTTATTCCATTCAACGAAACTGACATTTCGCGAACCAAATGAGCTCATAATACTAATCGATATTTATTGCAAATAATGTCGAGTTGGGATCAGACCGACTTGGATTTGGAACTTCGTTCCACGTTCGGCCCATCCCATCTTTAAATATTATTTAACATTCCTAGAGCAAAAATTCTACTAAGATTAAAAATTGAACTATAACTAAGTGTGACTTTAATGTGAGACATTGATTAAAAACAATACATTATTAACAATTTGTTACACACACGCGAGGGATCGGATGGGTCAGAGCAGACTTAAATTTTTAAATTAAATATAGGCTCAACACATTACATTTTTGTGCTTTTACGAGTTTGAATCGAGTCAATCATATATTTATCCAAGCTCAATCATTAATACTTGAAGTGACATAAGCTCCCCATAGGCTACAGTCACTTGAAGACGTCTAAATTTGACCCACTATATACACGTACTCGTCTTATTAGAGTTAATTATTTCATAATCACTTTGGGTTGAATTAAATTTCATATCTCATATATCAAAATGGTATACTTTCTTTTAGCTAGACTATTTTTAGAGTAATTTCCTTTCTACAATTATGAAGTACTCCCCTACCTAATAAGAACACTTCAATAAACAATTGTTTTTACCAACTAAGCTAATATAAATTATAACGTTGAATTAAATTTCATATCTCATATATCAAAATTGGGATGATGAGACAATGTACGAAAATCTATATGATGTTGCTCAATAGTTGGTGTGCAAACCAGCTTAATTTTATTTAATATAAATCAAGATAGTTTATAATATAAAAAAAATCACTAAATATGAAATAATGAACAGTATAATATATGATTTAAAACAGTTGCAATACAAAATTAAACAAATAAAAATACGATTTGGTACATATGGCTAAAGAGTTGGTCAAAAATTGATATTGCTGATTATTTAAAATTTCGCCCTCTTATTTGGTAAAAAATTACAGTAAGAATATAATCTATTAAATTAAATTAGATCTAATGATAAATTTAATTAAAGGTATATAAATTTTTTTATATATTAAAAAATCAGCTGCGTTAACTAATAATTATGCAGCATGATTCGTAAACCGATCAATATAGACATTTAAAAATTGCTCCAAACATATTAACGGAGTTAAAACACCGGATAAAAACAATTAAAATGAAATTTGCTTTTACATAAGACAAACAAGCCATATGGCAAGACAAACCAATAATAAAATAAAACAAACTTTACAATCTATATTTTCTTAATCTCAACTAACGTTTTCGATCCAAAACCATAAGAACTTCTGCGTACGCCATAGCATCCACCGTTGCTGCAGATCTAGGACGATCTTGCTTGAAAGAGATAAATCTGGATACCTACTGTGAAAGATCGTGCAAATACCTTGTCTAAAGGCAGATGAAGTTTAATCTGGCTATCAAGATTGAGATTTGTAGCATCAGATCCATGATTGAAGGAGCCGATCTCATCATGAAAACTAAAAAAATAGCAACGAATTATTCAACATAAAAGAAAAATATTAAAATTCTTAAAGAGTGGAGGACGGAGAAAAAAGTTTAGACTTTCTCCTTTTTCTTCAACGAGAGCTTGAAAAGAATCGAGCGAAGGTAAAAAAAAAAAGTGGTGATTAGGATTTTTTTTCATTGATTAAAATAGTGTTATTTGCTTTTTTTCAAGCATCCAGCAAAACAAAAATTTAATTTATTAGCTAAATCTCCTAGCACAGGCCTAATTATCTATGGGTCTCATCGTGTATGATTAGTGATAATTACGTCCTTACATTAGTGTTAAAAATGTCCTTACATGTTTACTTTTGGTTTTAAAGTGAAACTGAAATATCAAACAAATCCTAACTCGAGCTTTAAACGAGTCGAGCCAAATCGAATTTTGGTTTGTTTGTATTTGTTCATTTAATTTTTAATTGAATATGAATCGAGCTGAGCTCGAATTCGAGTTCAAATTCTGTTCATGTTCGTTCATTTAAGTGTTCATTTATCCGCGAGCTGTTCACGAATAATTCATTTATTTTATTCGTGAAAAGTTTTCTAATTTATTCACAAACGAGCTTATCTGCTTTGTTCGCGAGCAATATTGTCAATTCAATACATAATTCAAAATATGCTATAAATTTGGGTTAGGTAATATTATACATATACTTATTGTATTATTCTAATTTTATATAGTCATACTTTATTTTAATTCTATAAAATTTTATTTTGATACGTAGTTATAATAATCGAGCTAGTTTACAAACATTTATCGAATCAGTTCACGAACTTGTTTGCAAACCTATAATCGAGTTTGTTCACGAGTTAACGAGCCGAGCTTTGGCTTGTTCATGTACAGTTCATTTATAATTCGAGCCATAAAATCATGTTCACGAACTGTTCATTTATAATCGAGTCGAGCTAAATCGAACTTTTATCGAGCTAAACACTGAACTGTTCACGAATGACTTACTTCATTTAGAGCCCTACTCAAGCTTGTTGGCTATACCTATTCACATAACATCATACCCTCATTCCATTTCGTTTTATTAACCGTTATAGTTACTTTTCTTTTTGGTTAATTTAAATTATTAATACATTTTTCATTATTTTACCTCTCTAATTTATTCTTGTATTAACTAGGTAAAAATTATATAGGGATGAAATTATAATTCAATAATAAAAAAATTAATCAATTTGTATTAATGGATTACTAAAATAAGTTCGAAGGCTAACCAACAAACCATTGACAATGCTATATATGTAGTGACCAGTAGAAAGGTGCCAAATCATAAATGTGCATAAGTCAAATATGTTAATGTGGAGGTTTTTTTAATGTCAGTCCATTATGTAGTTGATACGTATAATTCTCTTTTAATTAAAATTTAATGGAAGTTTTTTAATTTTTAATAATAAATATTTGTCAATTAATGAATGGACGGGTGCTTAGTGCCCGGACCCATATAAAAAAACTCGTTAATGTGAAATATTCTAACATAAATTAATAATTATGATCTTTAATGTTTAATGGCTTTCTCAAGATACCAGGGACAAAGCAGACAATTTAAATCTCCTATATGTTGGGCCGCACCATTCCCATTCTCAGCCCATCCAATTTGGGCCCAATTCAATCTGATTGATACTAATATCATATTTAGCAACTAGGCATTTTGAAAATTCTAGGCCATGGTTGCATAGTAAGGGACTCAAGTGTTAATTACTGCAAAATCCAAATTACTTCTTCCCAACTCTTTTCAACTTATTTAAGAAAATACAATTGATTATTACTTATTTCAATATAATTTTATTTATATGTAGTACTGATAAATACTGATAAGTATTGAACTGAATGAATTATAAATTAAAAAGAACAGAGCCTTAGCATATGCTATAAGTTGCATGGAAGCTTTCCTTTTATAAGGGTAATGTTATACTAACACCCAAGAGTTGACACTCATTAATACCCAGACTACCTCCACCATTCATCTCCTTCTCATCTAATTAGATGAATGGTAAAGATTGATCAGGTGTCATAGAGTGCCAATATTTGGGTGTCAGTATAGCATTACCCTTTATAAGGGCAATGCTATACTAACACCCAAGAGTTGACACTCATTAACACCCAGATCATCTCCACCATTCATCTCCTTCTCATTTAATTAGATGAATGGTAGAGATTGATCAGGTGTTATGGAGTGTCAATACCTAGGTGTTAGTATAGTATTACCCTTTATAAGGGTAATGCTATACTAACACCCAAGAGTTGACGCTCATTAACATCCAGACCATCTCCACCATGGAGTGTCAATACCTGAGTGTTAGTATAGCATTACCCTTTTTATAATAAGAACATGTATTAATATCATAAAGAGAATACAAGCCTAATACATGATGATAACAAGATCTCGACTATACTAGAAACAATTCCACAACAGGGAAAATAGATACAGTAAAGGAAAACAAAAGCTAACCCTAGAAGGATAGTACATGAAGAAACACAAAAGCATAACAACCTATAATATTCATACCACACATTTTGAAACGTAAACACCCGTAAATCTAGATCTGCAAAAGCAACCCAATACAATCAGAAACTCGTGTTACTAGGGATTAGATCTAGAAACGATCGTTAAACAAATGCGACCATCTGTAGATCTACTAAAAAATAAAGTTGATATGAACTTAAGAGCTCAAGAATAAAGTTATTGGAGAAATTATAGCCAAAAAATACAAAAGAAAAGCAAATAAATAAAATAAATGCAAAGAGACAACGAGAGGGGGAAGAGGAAGAAGCGAGTTGAGTTATGCAAAGCTCATTCTTCCTGCTTGAAAAATTTTCAATTGCATGAAAGCTTTTAGATGGCTTAAGGACAACTATTTCGATCAAATTATCTTATATGGTGACGCCTTAGTTATTGTTAATAAACAATGATTTGCCTTTTATTTCCCCTATAGGTCTAGTTTTCTATTATTGTAAGGAATTTACTGAATGAAGTTGAATACTTGTTAGCTAGACCAGTAACGCACGCAGATAGGGCTGAAAATGAGATGAACCGTTCATAAATAATTTAGTGTTCGGTTTGATAAGAGTTTGATTCGATTTATAAATGAACTGAACATGATTTTGAGCTCGAATAATAAATGAGCTGAATATGAACAAGTCCTAGCTCCGTTCGAAAACTCGCGAACAAACTCGATTAGAGGCTTGTGAACAAGTTCATGAACATGCTGGATAAAAGCTCGTGAACTAACTCAATTATAGTTTTTACATAATAAAATATTTATAAAACTATAATAAAACATATTCTTAAAATAGTTGATGAAATAATTTATATTTGTAATATAAACAGACAGTCCATAATCCAATTTATGACCCATATTACTAATACTTAGTCGTCAAATTTATAGCCAAAGAGTTAATTTATAGTATAAATACTTAAAAGTCATAAATTAAGGTTCTCTACGTTGTCTTTTGTTCAAGGATACTATATTAGTTATTGAGATATTATGATATTAAGAGCTTACTTTTTCATATTTTTTTTATTAATTGTGTTCTTTGAACAAAAATAAACGAGCTTGTTCACGAATAAATTAACGAATTGATCACAAACAAAATAAATGGGTTCTTCGTGAATAAACGAGCAAGTAAATGAGCCGAACACGAACATGATTTTGAACTCAATTCTAGCTCGGTTTAACTCGTGTTCGATTAAAAATTAAATGAGCCGAACACGAACAAACCATAATTTGACTCGACTCGACTCATTTACAGCCCTACATCTAGAGGGAGATTGTGCATTTTTACTGAGAGTTACTATTGCTCCTGATTGATGATACTGATTTACTTTTAGGTCAATATAAATTCAGAATTGAAAATAAAAAATTGCAGTTTATTTGTCAGTGTTTTAAAACTCCCCATCTAGCTTCATATAGGCTCTGCCTAGGCACTATTTTGAGGCTCGTCTTCCGACTTTTCATTGCTCGGGCGCTATCAAGCGTTGGACCAACATATTGCCACCTAGACACGGTTTAGTCCGATTTTTTCCTCCTAGTCCGATTTTCCCCCAATTTTTAAGATAATGATACCTATAATAATTATAGTTTAATTTTTTCAATTAAAAAAAGTTAGCACGGTTGGTAAAACTAATGTATAACAAAATATTCTCACCATGCAATTTTCATTTTGAATCTCAAACCGAGAAATAGTATGCTATAAATCACATTGATTTTAAGAAATTAATTTTAATGTTGATGTATTTTTATACAAAAATTAAATAAGACTTATATTTTTATATGCTAAACTATACTTTTTTTTATTATAAAATAGTACTGTATTATAATTAATTTCTTAATTAAATTTATATTTTTATCTTTTAATAATTAAAAAAAATAAAAAATTTATAAATATGTACATCCCACCAAACCACGCCTAAATATTCAAAGCCTCATCCACAAAGTAAGGCCTAACACTCTTTAAAATATTGTTATTTGCTTGAATTCTCGATTAAGTTAATATAAAAATAAAAACAGGCTTCTTTTGTTTCTTTGTTTATTCGTTGTCCTATATCTAACCAAATCTATTTAATATATTTGAAGATAATTTGTTTGTTGAGGACTTGTCGGAATCATAATACTCGAAAGTTTCATGTCCATATATAAAATATTCAACTAGTCGCTAAATACATTTCAGTCCCCAATCTTTGCTATTTATCACATATCAATGCCAATTTGTTTTAATATTACATTTCCATCCAATTATTCTATGCTAAAAATTGAATTAAGAAAAACTGTACTCTTAACAGGGTCGGTTCTAACATTTCAAGGGCCCTAGGTGAGATAAAAAATTAGGGTCTTTTGGATCAAAAATTTTTAAGTAAAATTGATAAATTATAATAAATATTAAATAAAAGGTATAATTTTTAACTTTTTTATTTTACTCAATCGTTTTGACTCGTTCACATTTGATAAATTTAAAAAGTTTTTTAAAAGTTATATATAGACATAATAAATAAATTGGACTCATTTTTATTGTGGACCTTAGATGATCGCACCCTAAACCTATACCCAAAACGGACTACGACTCTTAATGCCTTATCTGACTTTTAATTTGTTGTATAAAAATTGTTGATGTTACATCCAACTTAGATGAAGGTGTAAATTTTTTAAAAAGGTAGCCTTTTCATTTCTTTTAAATTGTTAATTTAATTTGGATCATGTCATTATTCGTTTAAATTACATATAATATTGTTAAAATTTAATATGTCACAAAACACATATTATAAATTAATAAACTAACGGAGTGTAAACAATATTGTAAACAAGCTAAAAATAAAGAAGATCGTTAAATAGTAAGATTCTATTGATTAGAGTGGCTATTACCTCTAATTTAATTTTATAAGATCAATATTCATTAATAAAAGAATAATAAAATTTTATAATTTAGAATACTTTAAAATGAATTAAAATAAATTTTTTTGAGAGAAATTTCAGAAGACGTTGTTTATAGAAAAAAAATATGAAGCATCTCAAGCTATCAATTTTTATTTAAAAAATTTTAAACACAATCTCAAAGCTAAAGCTATATTTTTTTAAAAAACCTCCCATAGACTTTTTATGTGACTTCATTTTAAATAATATATTGGATTAAATCTCACACATATAATTTGATAATTATTCGGTAGAAAACGAAAACAAACATAGAAAAACTTTAGAAATTATATAATTTATTAATATATTATGCAATAATGTTGAAAAAATAAAAATGTAATGATAAGAACTGTCCTTATCTACAATAAGTACAAGATTTGAGGAGTAAAGATAAATTTTAACAAAGGCAAAAATTGTTGGTTCGGTGACGAGTGCTGAGTTCCAATCCTCGCATCACAAGCTCGCAATTGCAGAATCATTGTTCCTATCCAATCTCCTTCAATCAATTTACAGTAACAATCTGCAACTCATTTCTAGCATTCCCATGGTTTCATCTTGTCTTCTTGCTCACTATGCAATTCTCAATTACGCTTTCCCTAACTCAATCCCAAGTGGGGTTCTTGAATTATTGTGAATCGATTCCAATTTCAGGTATGGAAATAATTTTCTGATTGAATGATTGAGCTGTTATTCTTCCTCAATGATTGTTTTTGATAATTGTTATATCGTGAAATCTGACTAATTGGTGGAATCGAATGGAAAAGATATGTTTCTCAGGTCTTTTTTTTTGTTGTGGGATTATGGTGAGATGGGTAGCTGTTGACGGAAATTAGTTATTGGAATTGGTATAACGCACCGAGATGGCGACAAGTACAACTAGCAAAGCTATGAATATGCTCGAGGGTTTTGTTAGAGAAGGATCATTTAAATGGTTACTTGGCAAGCGAAGTTTTTTCGATGAAGAATTCGAGGAGATGGGAAAATCTCCATCTGCCAGCACAAATTGGGTTTCAGAGCTTTCCCCAATTGCTAATTTGATTGTTCGAAGGTGCTCCAAGTAAGTTCTTGCAGCTTGTTTCCTTCTTTGTTTTCCCCAATTGCATTTGGTCTAATTCAATTAGGATAGTTAGGGTTCATTCCAATTGTAATTTTATCATCAATGCAGAATCCTTTGTATTCCTGTGCCTGTGTTGCAAGAGAGTTTCAATTTGGAGGCTTCAGATTCAATAAAGCACCCATCTCGATATGCTCGAAACTTCTTGGAATACTGCTGTTTTAGAGCACTGGCTTTGTCTGTTCAAGTAACTGGTCATCTAACTGATAAGAAGTTTCGGCGCTTGACATTTGACATGATGCTAGCTTGGGGGGTTCCTGGAGCTACAAGCCAACCTCTGACTAATGTGTGTTTGCTCATTTATCTATTTTGAGGTTTCCATGTAACTATTTGTCGGAAAGCTGTGAACTTGCCTTGTGTTGTGTCTCTTTTGTAATAGGTAGAAGAAGATTTGACTGTTGGGATAGAGGCCTTTTCGCGTATAGCTCCAGCAATTCCGATCATTTCCAGTGTTGTTATCGGTGAAAATCTTTTCGAGGCTCTTACATCGTCTACTGATGGTAGACTTCAATTCTCCATCTATGACAAGTACCTTAATGGACTAGAGAGGTAATAAAATCTCCTTATCAAAGTTTTTAAGAACTTCTTTTGAATAAATGCCTATGATTCGCAGCTCCATTTTTATAAGAGAACAATTTATATAATCTATGTATTTTGCATGATTGGATGCACACTTCCATATTATAAATCTTTTATATCGGTATTTTTTACAGGGCATTGAAAAAGATGAAAAGCCAATCAGATTCATCTCTTCTTTCTGCAGTCCGGCATTCTAGAAACGAGAAGATTCTAGAAGTGGATGGGACAGTTACTACTCAACCAGTTCTTGAACATGTGGGAGTATCAACTTGGCCAGGTTAGTTATTGGATTAAATAATCTTCGCAATTTTTCTCTTTATGAAACCAATGTACCCTGTAAACATACACTCTTTAACGTAATCTTGGTGTCCTACCATTCTCTTTCCCATTGCGTTTGTTTCTAAAAAAACTTACCTTTTTTGTCTTCAGGTCGACTGATACTTACCGATCATGCATTATACTTTGAAGCTCTCCGCGTTGTATCTTACGACAAGCCGAAAGTATATGATTTATCAGAGGATCTAAAGCAAATAGTTAAACCTGAGTTAACTGGACCATGGGGTACACGGCTTTTTGACAAGGCAGTCCTCTATAAATCTATTTCCTTGTAAGGCAAAAGTTGTACATATTTTTGCTATGTTTGAACGCATAACTAGAACATCTTTTTAGTTATACACCGTTTTTTTGCAGGTCAGAGCCAGTTGTCATAGAGTTTCCTGAGCTTAAAGGGCACAGTCGGCGAGATTACTGGCTAGCTATTATCCGAGAAATCTTGCTTGTCCACAGATTCATAAAAAAGTTTAAGCTAACAGGAGTTGAACGAGATGAGGCTATTTCAAAGGCGGTTCTTGGAATTCTGCGAGTACAAGCGATTCAAGATATAAGCTCTGTTAACTCTGTTCGATTCGAGACTCTTCTCATGTTTAATCTCTGTGATCAACTTCCTGGTGGAGATTTGATACTAGAAACCGTTGCAAGTATGTCGTCTATACGAGCCACTAAGGCAGGAGCTGGAATGCATTCGATCTCTGCATTGACCATGGTTTCCAATTTAGGGTTTGTAACAAGTTCGAGTGATCCAAGTGAGGGAGAGGTTATAGTCGGTGAGATAGCTGTGGGAGAGATGATTTCATTGGAAAGAGCAGTTAAGGAATCTAGAAACAGCTACAAGAAAGCGGTTATGGCTCAAGAAACAGTTGATGGGGTTAAAGTTGAAGGCATTGACACTAATTTGGCAGTAATGAAGGTGCTGATTATATGTGACTTGCCTTTCTGTTACAATATTTTACTTTTTTATAAAAAAAGGAAGGCCAGGTACATCAACAGCTCACGTTCCACCCACTACCCCCCTGAACTTTAAAGAGATCTGTGTAGCTCCCTCAACTTTCAAAAAGTGCACCAGTCGTTGGTTTTGGTTTGACATTTCAAAGATGTCATTTTTCTGATTTTTCTTTCTACTCAGAAGCTGTCACGAGATAGTCAATGGGGCAAACTATTGCATTTTTGCCAAGTTGAGGGAGCTATGGGGACACTTCTCAAGTTCAGGGGGCAGTAGGTGGTACGTGCCAACTTGGAGAAGCTGCTGATGTATTTGGCCAAAAAAGGAAAAAGAAAAGAAATTATCTTTATTGTTTTGTGCATCTTTTCTTGGCATTATTGTAACTTAGTTAAGAACTTTTGCAGGAGTTGCTGCATCCTGTTATGGAAGTTGGAAAATGGGTTCAATCCTTGGCATATTGGGAAGATCCAGTGAAGTCCTTGGCTTTCAATTTGATTTCCGGTTTTGTTATATGGAGGTAAGACTTGTACTTATTGGATTATCATATATCAAATATCAATTAATTTTGAGGGATCCTACCACTAGAATTCGGAAATATATAAATTGTGTTACCTCTTACCTCTTCATTAGTGTTGGAATTTAGAAACTAGAAATAGCTACACTCTTTATATCTAGTCATCCTTGAGGTATGAATTTGGTCACAATTGTCACATGTCAAGGGTACAATTGAAATAATCGCGTTTGTTTCCGAAGTCTATTGTCGAAATTTCTTTCATCGTATTTTTGCTACTTTTATATTTCCTTGGTGGAACCAATAGGAGTTATTATATATTTCAGAGGTAATACAGTGTTTCCCAGAAATACCACTTTAGATATGCTTATTTGTTTCAGTGTTGCTGATATTTTGTTCTTTTTTTCAGTAATTGGCTTCATATTGTTGTACACATCATAAGTAAACTAATGCGAAGCGAGATGGTCTTTCTATTTTTGGGAACTTTCAATGCATTGTTTGGAATCAAATTCTCACGGGAAATGAATTTTGTATATTTTCTGATTTTCATGACTTGCAATTCTGTCATGTGATCATATTTTCGAAAGAAAGCTATTGAATTTGCTGTTTAATCAATTTCTTCCAAACAACGAGTCAATGAGAAATAGAATTGAATTCCTCTAAAAATCACCATGACAATACAGAAATCTTTCTTTCTATTTTAGGACCAACTGACAACATATTTATTTCAGGGAATGGCTAGGTTATGCATTGGGGGCGACACTTGTCCTTATAGCGATCTTTATGTTGCTTACAAGATTATGTAATCAAGGGCACATTGACGAAGTTAAAGTAACAGCGCCTCCTCCAATGAACACAATGGAACAGCTTTTAGCCGTTCAGAACGCAGTTTCGCAGACCGAGCAAGCTATTCAGGATGGAAATGTCGTTCTCCTCAAGCTTCGCGGCTTATTCCTCTTTATTTTCCCCCAGGTCTAGCGTCACTCTTTTTTTTTGTTGCTGCTTATAGTCTTTTATTATGATCTGCGACATGGTGGTATTGTTGTTCATAATTCATGTGCATCTTTTTTTGAAGGTTAAAATACATATTTACCAGCCTAAACTTGGCTCAAATGGCATGCTGCCCCCTGAACTTTTCAAAGTTTCTCTTGGCCCCTGAACTTGGCAAGAGTCATAGTTGTCAAGGCGTGCCTCAAGGCGAGGGCTCTATGTGCAGAAAATTTGCAAAAATATTTTCTTGAAAAGTGAAGTTAAATGCAATAACAACACTAGAAAAAGAACTTATATAACTGTTAGATGTACATATGTATGTAAAATTTGCATTAGGAATATCTAGTCTTGAGTTAATCTAGCCCTAATTGAAATTGACTTAGGAATATCTAGCCTTGAATTATTGTTAGAACTCTTAGAAATAGATGGACAACACATATTGACGTAGGTTAAAACCTTGAAAAATAAAAGTGTCTTTGAGGCGCACACCAAAAGGTGCGTGCCCTAGGTACGTTACCTCGCCTGAGGTATGGTGAGGCGTAGGACCCTGAGCCTTGCCTAAGGCGCGCCTCAGGCACGCGAGGCGCACAACAAAAGGCGTGCGCCCGAGGTACGTTACCTCGCTGAGGTATGGCGAGGCGCAGGACCCTGAGCCCTGCGTAAGGCGCGCCTTTAACAACTATGGCAAGAGCGCATCAATTTGCCTCTGAATGTCACGTGTCATTTTCAGATTAGAGAGAGAAAAGTCCGGAAATTTGTATCTTTGAAAAGTTAAACCAACCAGAAATTGACATGTGGCATTCAAGGGGAAAACCGATGCATGTTTGCCAAGTTTAGGGGGCTACGAGAAACTTTGAAAAGTCCAGGGGAGCGGTAGATCATTTAGGCCAAGTTTTGGCGGGTAAACATGTATTTGGCCTTGTTTGAATGATCAGGCGAGCGAAAAATTGGCTATGGCACTTTTGGCAATGGCTTTGGTACTATTTTTTATACCTGGAAAGTATATACTTGTGATAATGTTTTTGGAGATTTTTACGAGATATTCGCCTTTAAGGCGAGCAAGTACTGAAAGATGGATGAGGAGGTTGAGGGAGTGGTGGTTTAGCATACCGGCAGCACCGGTTGTTCTGGACAGAGAAAAGGAGGACAAAAAGAAGAAATGATGCTCTGTAATTCTATGTAACACAAATATATAAATATGTCATGTACAGGTAAAGTAGGGGTATGAATATGAAACTGTTGTAAATCTCAGCACTGAAGTAATTGGAGAGTAAATGGTAAAATACAAACAATGAACATCATGATCAATAGCTGATGTATATAGTGATTTTTCTGTATGGAATATTAGATTTTACTGCTTAGGTTATATGTCAAATTGCTACTTATAATTTAAGTGGGAGAAGGTTCAGGTCACTCAATTTTTTAGTGTGTTTTCTATTGTTGAGGGCAACTCAACACTTTTGGATCAGTTAGTATAATTCAGTTAACCATTGTTTGATTTATGTGTTACCAATATATTATTGTTTTTGGTTTCACTGGTACATATTATGCATAGTTGTATTAACGTAGATTCTAGGGGCGTTAACGAGCCGAACCGAGACCGAATAGTGCAGGGCTTGGCTATATTTGCTCGGGCTCGGCTCGGTTCGAAGCTCGTCGAGCTTAGAAAAATGAAGCTCGGCTCGAGTTCGCGAGCCTATGAGCCCTAATGTATATGCACTGTTGCAATACAAAATAAAAGTGTTGCCGTAAGTGTTTAAACTTTGACGGTTAAAATTCACTTATGGCAACACTAGTTAAAAAAATGGTTGCATCAGTAACATGATATTTTGTTGCACTTTTTTAAAAAAAATATTAGAAAATACATTTCCAAAAGAGTAACGCAATTTATTCGCGCTTAAAGAAATACATAATTTTAAAAAATTTAAACTAACATCATAATATTTTTACCATGATCCGTAATCACTCTTATTTTGTCTCTTTCTATGTTTTATCCTATGCAATTCCATATTCATCACCACTTTTATAAAGAAGTAGCAAGTTTAAATCATTATTTTACGAATAATTATCGTAAATGATTAATTATTACTCAGCAATCATATACAATTAATTTTTTTCACTAATTTATTAACTACAAAGATTATACGAACATGTTTGTGAGTTTTCGAGCCGAACCTTAGAAGGCTTGGTTTGGCTTGTTAATATCTCGAGCTGATCTCGAATTCAAGTCGAGCTCTATCGAGTCGAACTTTGACCGAGCCGAATCTCGAACAGTTTGCGAGCCACTGAGCTTATTAACACCCCTAGTAGATTTTACAATGTATGGCTAAATAGGTATAAATTGCATAGTACAAGGATTTAATGGAAAATTATTGTAATTACATGATTTTAAAAGGTAACAAATTACATGTCACGTGATTGAAACGGTGAACCTGAATAGAATAGGAACAAAATGAGTAAATATATTACAGTAGAGGACGAAGAAGACGGTTTTGAGGCTTCAAAACTCACATCCGTCTATTTTATTTTAAATTTTTCACATTTTAATTTTTATAAAAGTAAATGAAAAGTTGCTTTAAGATGAGTGGATACCTTTATTTAATATTATGTTTTTTTTTATAGAACTTTTGTTTGATAGAGTTATATTTTTTTCACAATTCGGTATCATTCACTGATCGACTAATTCACATTGGGCCTGTAGAAGTCCATATAGGGGTCGACCCTCCCGACGTAGTTTGGAGTATTCATTAATGCAAGCCATGCGATTTAAGTCTTTTTCAAAAAGAGTATCAAAGTTTTTTTTTTGTTTTAAAATGGATTCGTGGTTTCAAAAGTTAGCAAGTAAATGACAAAAAGAATAATTCTCAATTTAAAATTATGTCACGATAAAGAGTAATCTTGTCCATTTTTTTAGAACTATAAATATTTTTTTAATTAAAAGACAGTGATAATTTTAAAAAATCATAACAAAATGAAAAATTTCAAAACTTATTCAGCTTTTATATATAATTCATAAATAATATGATTAAATTATAGGAATGTTGAATTGATTAAAATACCATTTGTAACATAAAAAAATGATATTTTATAAAATTTTTCGTTTATTTGATAACTTGTTAAACCTTAATCCTTATTTTAAAATAAAAATTTTATGACCATCTTTTTTAAAACCTCGAAAATGATACATTTTTAATTTTACCTTTATAATTTTTATAGAAGTAGATGAAAACTTGCTTAGTGGACACCTTTATTCAATATTGTGTTTTTTATAGCACTTTTTTTATAGAGTTATTTTTTTTTATCAATTTGGTATCAGCCCATTAGTCGACTAATTCATATTGGGTTCTACAGAGAACCGTATAGGAGTCGACTCTCCTAACTTAATTTACCGCATTCACATCTTTAAATATCGAACTTACGACGATATGAAAATACTTAAAGGACTAGCGCCTCATCCTGCTTGGACCAACTAGCAATTGATTTTTATTTGAGTTATATAATATTTTGTTAATTGGTAAACTTGATTTAAGTTTGTAAGGATAACGAAGTGTTACGTGCGAATTTTAATTTTTTAATTACTTTGTGGAACAAAATATTTTTTTCACGATCTGAATTCAAATACAAACCCCAAAAGTTGAAATTAGTTGTAAAGATGACTCTATTTCTGATAATCCATATTTCTTATTTATACAAGACTTGAGTGGTACAATAAATTCCCATGATTCCCCCTCTAATACAACAATCAAGATTGAATAACTATGAAATGTTCGAGTTTATCAACAAGGTGTAGCTCAGTTAGCAATGCAGACTGAGTAAGTTGGAGGAGAACAAGGTTCGAATCCTATTAAATACATTTACTGAAAGGGGTGAGGAGCCTTAACTGTGAAGATACTCAATGAAAATACTTGTAAATATTAAAAAAATTGTTCGCGAATTTAGAGTCCATATTTCATGCTTTCTCCCAATTTCCTAAGAAAATACAATACAACATGTTCTTAGAAAAACAAACAAAAACAAGTTCAGATATACAAAAAGCTATGTCAGACTCATCCTGAATAACAAGAACTTATACCAGCACCCGGTACATTGTTTCCTACTTCCTGCATGAATGATCAATGTTTCGGAAATGAATAAAATAATAAGTGTCCGAGAAATGAATGACATTTATCATTCATGCAGAGGGTAGAATACAACGTACGATATGCGTGATATTATTTCCCCTTAACAACACCAGGACATTCTAGCATGATCTAGGCTGGCCACCATACAGTGATAGAATTTTTGTTTATTGTTCACTTATTCCTGTAAATGAATACAGTAAATTTATTGAGAAACAAATAGTTCAAACTCCAAATCCAAAAAATGCAAAAAAAAATACATTTACTCCCAAACAACAAAATCATCAATGGCAACTAAAATCGCTCAACAGTACCACCAACAAATTATTGCAATTCAAGCAAATCAATTGGAGAAGCACGGAAACTCCTTGACACTAATGTTTTCGATTTCCGTTTCCCTCCCGAAAACCTGAAATCACGTTATATTTTGTGTTTTCAGTATGCTTTCCGAAAACGTTTTCTTTTCCGTTTCCGTGCTACATAGATTGCATAATATAATTTCATTTTCACTTTCATATTTTTCCCCCTAACATCAACTATAAATAAATCATTATTTATGAAAAAGAATCATTATTCTCAGGATCAAAACTGAAAAACCCTTTTCATTTTTTTGAAAATACTGGAGCTAGATCAAAACTGAAAGAACCCAATTTCAAATTTTAAAAAAGGGTTGCATTTAGTAATCGGGCAAATCATTGATGGCCTCCATGGGAGAGGACGATGAAGAAGAAAAAGAAGCCCTAAGATTAGGATTATTAAAATATAAAGAATCAGTAAAATGCTGAAAATTAGCACAGAGAAAATCAGCTGAATTCGGAGTAAAAACAGGTATATTAGCCATATATGGATTCTGGGGCTCAAAAATAGGACCCACAAAACAGGACGAATTCACTTGTCCGTCCCCAATACTTTCGTGATCCGTCGTAATTACCGACGACGACTCATTCTCGTCGCTAATATTAATCTTCCCGTTCTTAACACCCTCATCCTCCGCCGGTTCTCTCTTCACCTCCGGGTCGTCGGCGCGTGACATTCCGGTGAGTTTCTGAACCAATGCCATGAAATCCCTGGGATCCGTGTGGATAACTTTGGGGGAATGAGTGTAGATGATCACCGGGGTGCGCTGCTGCGGCGGCGGCTTCACGGCGGATGACTGCGGAGGTGATTTCTTGATTGGATGTGAGTCTTTGTTGATTTTGAGATGAGGATGGCATAATATTGGATTCTTGTTGTTTGAAGGGCTCATTCTGTTGTGGTTTTGATTTTTGGAAATGGGATTTAGATCTTTAATGGATCTTAATTAGTAGCTTTAAAATGGGATTTTGTTGGGTACTAACAATTTTTTGTGGTGATTAATGATTGCGAAGGAGGAATACAGTGTGTGTCAGTTCAGTAGGCATTAGTTTCATTTGGGGGGCATTTTTGTCTAGTTTTCGTGAATGTCGCTATTTTAAAATTTTTCATTTAACTTTGTTTAGGTTTTATTTAAGCGTTATTTTTAATTGGTCGTCTGATATTTTATTTTTAGAGCGTTATCAGACGTTCGGTCAGATTTTATGTCGTCTAGATATTGTATATTTTGATTTTTTCACCTAGGTGATGTTTAATTTTACTTTTTTTATAATATAATTATCTATAATAATTATAGTTTAATAACAAAAAGTAATTTAATTGATAAAATTAAAGTACATTAAAGTATTTTCACAATAAAATTATTATTTTAATTCTCAAACGGATTCGATTTGCATTTAATAATTTTTAAAATATGGTTTAAATTATATTTTTTTAATATTTTAAATTATTATATTTTAGTTTTTAGTTGATTTTAGATTTTTTATATAAAATAAATATTTGAAAATAAAAATTATATTTTTATATAAACTAAATTATTATATTTTAGTTTTTAGTTGAATTTAAATTTTTTATATAAAATAAATATTTGAAAATAAAAATTACAAATTCGTCTAGGTCCCGTCTAGGCACCGCTCAGGTTCCGCCTAGGTATTTTAAAGCTTCGGTCGCACGACTAGAGCCTACCGTTTTTTAAAACACCGATCTTCGTTGAAATAATCTTGTTCGGAAGTTAGAAACAGTTAAGGCTCCTCATCCCTCTCAACAAGTATTTTAGGTGGGATTCGAACCTTACTCCTACCTACTCAACCTGCTTGTCAACTGAGCTACACCTTATTGATATTTTGATCCAGTTAATCCCACGGTTTTTTGTGTTTGTTTTATTTAAGGTTGTCGTGACGAAGATTATGAGAATTTTTATGGAAGTGATGACGTGGCGAAAATTCCGTTTTTTAACAGAAAATATCTGATATGTTGGGCAGAGGCGGCGTACTTGGCGGGATAATTAACCAGCTTAATTTCCTGGTACGGATTAATACGACCGTGAACTTATAAAATAATTGTACGGAAATATAGTTGTGCACTAGAAGATATAACACTGTTATACGTGATAAGTAACCGTGATTTTATTTTGAATTATAATTTAATATAGTTTAATTTAGTATATTTTAATTTAATTTTATCTAGTTTAGTTGTGCATTGTTATAAATTTATATTAATATAAATTTAGTTTAGTTTAATTCTGTTAATTTCAGTTAAGTTTAATTTAGTTTAATTTTTAAAAATTAAAAAAAACAGGGCTTAAATTTATTTAAGAGCTGTCTAAAATGTTTAAACCTCAAGGACTCGTTTGATTTGCGGATTAATATTTCATAAAATAAACTAAAAATTAATGGAAAGATATTTAGAAATCGTTAGTGGATAAAATATTTATTCTTAATTATAATGCCTCCTATGAGATAATTAGATCTATTCGAAGTCAATAAATAACTATTTTATAAGATGTGTTTGAGATATGTGGAATATCTATTCGATTTGTATACAATTCTTTTCATTTGTGGGTTTTTTATGTGGGGGTATCTCCAATAAGATGTATGATAACTGAGAATTGATTTTTCATCCGATAATAAATTTAAGTCAAATAATGTATCGTATTTGATATATTTTCATTTATTTTTATTCTATTCCACGGAATAGAAATTTCGTGAACCAAATATCACCTATTAGTATCATTATAAGGGCTTAAAATCGGTAATGGTACATGAACTCTACAGTCACCGACATATATAATGATACATGAACTATAAATCTTTATATAAAAGCACATAACACCTTATTAACATAATAGCCAAAATTACCTATTTACCTCGAAAAAAATGGTGAATAATTAGATGATAATATGCTAATGATTTTAGTAACATTTTATTTTTGCAAAATCTATTTAATAACCCTAATCAAATACTTACAACTACAATTTTAAACAAAAACCACTTTAAAATTCTCATCAACTAGTTTCAAATTTAAACAAATTTCTATCTTTAGTCACCTAAAAATCTAATTAAGCACATATATTTTTTACCATTATTTTATTGTTATATCAAACTTTCAAACTAGTTGATTTAATTATGAATAAAATTAGGAAAACTTACAAAAAAAAAAAGCTTTAAATTTCAATATCTATTTGGGACAAAGTTGAGCCATAACAAAAATATAAATTTTAAGTTTCATGATTAGAAACATGTCTTCCACCGTAAAACCTCTCTTTTTCTATCCCAAAGAACTCCAATGGGTAACATCAATCATATTTTATTGATATTTTTTACTTATAATTCTTTTATCTTTAGAACCGTTTATTTTTTTTTGACATATTGCTTTAAAGTTTTTTTTATCGTTTCTTTTTTTATCTTCGAAACGAAATCCGTTGTTGATTTTTTTTAAAACTTTTTTTGAGCTATTAGATAACTATTGGATTTATATTAGAAATCTCGTAGAAATCATTAAAACCAAAAGAACTTGGAACTTAAACACTAGACAGACATCTAATAGCGGTCTAATAGATAAGAAACTCAAAAATAGATTTCTAACATATATCTAATAAATTTATAATAGATCAAAACTTCAAATAAATTTTTTAACATGTATCTGATAGATTTCTAACAGATACCTAATAGAATTTTACTAAATTTGTAAAGTTCAAAATAATAAGATGCACATATATTAGATTTATAACAAATGATACTAGATTTCCTGTAGTTTTTTATTAGATGTCTAATAAATTTTTGTTAGATGTCTCGTATCCAAAAATATAAAAGATACAGATATACTAGATATCCGTTTTATAAAATAATCACCGTAAAAGATGACATTACATATATTAATATTAATTATAAAATCGTAATAGACATAGTTGTATTAGATATTCCGTTTCCCTAAATATCTAATAGATATTCCATTTTATGAAATTATCGAATACACATATATTAATTTTTTACTAATACGAGATATTTTTGTCAAATTTATTAATTATGGGGTCTGGACCCATAACCTCACACTTATCGATTCTTTTCGAACAAGGTGGTATATATATGTTAATATTATATATATATATATATATATATATATATATATATATATATTAGATGACATTACATGACATATATAATTTTGATAAATTATCTTTATGGCTTATTTAGGTTTTGATTTTTATTGAAAAGTTTAAACATTGAATTTAATTTGGTGGTCATACCTTCCTTTCAATATAGAGCAAGAAGGTGTAGCGCTGGATTTTCAGTCTTGGGATCCTCAAAAAATAAAAAAGTCCTATTTATTTAAAAAAATTTGATCATTTATATTACAGTTAACATCACATTATTTAAAGTTCAAAAAATAATTAAGAAGCTGGTTGAACTAAACTTGAAAAGATTGACATTATTTGATTTTTATTCGGGGCCAAACAAACCCAATATATACATATCTACCAAAGAAATTTTTTTATATGGATCGAGTATTTAATATTTTTTTATATAATCATAATTAGGTCCTCAAATTATGTGAAAATTTCAACAGTAGTCAGTGACACTTCCCCAAGTTTCCTCCTAAGCTTTCATGCCTTCCATTTTCACCAGCTCTCCTCGATGCTGCAACTATTTTTACTTCTTTGCTTTTTGAGTTTTTTCATAGTTTATTTTTGTATAAAATAATAAATACCTTGCCCATCACACTATTAAATGAGTGGAATGAAACTTTTCACTATTTATTTTAGTTTAACCATACGTAGCTATAAATTTATACTAAAATAAGTTTAATTCAGTTTAGTTCAACCGACTTCAGTTCAGTTCAACTTTCAAACGTTGAAATGAACATGACCTTTCTTTTGCTAAATATTATATACAAAGGCCATGTTCTCTTGAACTACAATTCAACTATACAACTATACGTAGTTATAAATTTATATTAAAATAAATTTAATTCATTTCAACTCACTTTAATTTAATTCAATTTGACTAGTACCTATGTATAACCAAACAACCCAACTGTTTACTATTTTGGGAACTAATGAAAATTTGACCAATCTTAATATCAACGAAATTAGTATAATTTAATTATAAATTATGACAGATGATTATGATAGGCATTGTATATTTAGTAATTTTTTTTAATATATATATATATATATGATAAAGGTAAAATGAGAAAGGAATATATATTATGGCAAAAGAACATTTTGACTGTTGTCTTATATGGATATTTATTTTTTTAGGTTTTAAATGAGAATATAAAATAAAACAAGAAATGACAAGGAATGTGATGTATAACCAAATAAAATAAAGGGAAATGGGGACCATTTTCATAACCCAATACTTTATAATATATATGTGTGAAAGAGATAATTTTCCAAAGCTGGATCTAATTGACTAACTCAAAACAATTAAGGACCACTCTTGCATTGCAATTTCTGTTTTCCCATTTTACTGTTTTCCATTAACAATAAATCAACAAATTTCAACCAAATCGTACGTAAATTTATTGGGAAAGCTCGAAATAATTATGGGATTAGAGTAAGCTAGAATAATCCTAAAGTTAAATTAATTTTTTTAATAAGTAGGTGACGTTTGAAGAAATTATATGTTGAATTGTATATCAATTGAATTATACTCCGATGATAAAGTTAAATTAATTTTAAGAATCTCATGACACGTAGTTAATTTTTGGACGGGACAATTAAGTCAATTGAATTGTCACATAAATATAATATAAGCAAAAATTTACCTTAAATATTCATGTTCTTTATTATTTTTGTTATATATTCTTTTAATCTGTGTAGCACGAAAATGGGAAAGGAAATATTTTTGAAAATCGCGGAAACGTAAAAAAATAACGTGATTTAAGGTTTCCTAGAGGGAAACGGAAACGAAAAACGTTAGTGTCTGAGAGTTTCCGCACTTCCTAGCTTCTAACGGTTTGAATATATTAAAACTCATAACAGTTAGATTGATATTACAGAATAATTTCCTTTTTTTAAAATATTGACTCATTTGGGCTTACACAATAATAATAATAAAGAAAAATCTTATTTCATCCCACCCGAATGTAAACTCAAACCTATATCCTCTAAGATCACAGCTTCAAAGCTCAATCATATAGGGAGTAGTTTGGTATTTTGGACATTTGTTTTGAAATAATTCTTCTAGAAATTTTGAAAGTTGAAAATAAACATAGACACACTCCTAAATCACCAATAATAATATTTAATATATTTTGCATTTATTTATGTTGTTTCTAATTATGTTTAAAAGTGTATACGGAGATCAATAAAATATTTAGTGCTATTCTAATTTTTTGGAATGTTAATTTTTACATCAAAATTTATTTCTTAATTATGATTCTTAATATTATATCCCCAAGTTAATAATGTTAAGAATTACTCCATCCATCTTTTTAAAATAGGTATTTTAGCCTAAAATTAGATTATTAAAATATTTATTATTTATATTTTTTTAGGTATTTTTTTCATTATTCTTCCACCTATATCCCTTAGATTTAATTACATTTAGATTAAAAAGTTAAAGCATTACTTTGAGATACGAGGATAAACTAGTATTTTTTATTCTTAATAAATAAATTTATTAAAAAACGTGAAACTTATAGAAAAATAAATAAAAAAATACGGAGAGAATACTAAACATGTGACAAGAATGATAAAGTAATTATTATGGAGGTAAAAATTTTGATCGGAAATATGAGAATTAAAGTCATAGTTACCTTTTAAAAAATAAAATATTTATAAAAACACATAAAAATATATTATTAGAAGCTCAGGACATAATTGACCTAATTTTATTCCGTTTAGAAGTTTGGATAAAATATTTACTTTATAAATATCTTTGGCTGTGCTTCGGTTTGACTTGAAGACTTTTCATTGTCTATGGAAAAACTCTTCAAATTTCTTCAATTTCCGTCCGCCTATTTCAAATCAATGCAGTAACCAATTGGATTCATAGTTTCATCCTTTTCTGCAAAACTCAATTTCATGGCTATGGCTAACAGATGAAGCTTCCTAGTTAAATAAATTAGGATTGGAATCGGTTAAACTCGGAGTCGACTCAGCAATGGCGAAAAGAAAGGGGAGCTCGAGCTCCCGTTTTACAGTTGACGAGGCTGTGGAGTTTCTCAATAATCTCTATGTGGATAAGCCTCTTCTTCCATTTGTGATTCCTTTGATTTTGATTTTTTGGGCCGTTGAGAGATGGTTTTTCCCTCTTTCCAATTGGATTCTTCTTGTTGTTGCTGTTTGGGCGACTCTTCAGGCAAGCCTCAATTCCTCTTTATCATCTACTATTTTACTTTTCTCCCTCAGGAAGCTGATTTTTCTTGTTACGGAATTTTGCTTATTAACAAAAATATAGATCGTGAGAGATTTTGATGTGAATAGGAGGATTTTGTGTCGCTGAATTTGATTTGTTTCTTGCCTTTTGCCTGTGTTACGGGGGTTTTAGAAACGTTTTTGCTCGCTAACAGTCCATTGACTTTTCCCCCTGAAATAGTTCATCTACAATTATTTATTGTTTGAAATATATTTTTCCAGAGTTGGCTCTAATGCTGGATTCTGTTCTTAACTATTCATTGCGTGATGGATTTTATTTTCTCAGAATGAGATTCGATCTATGGCTTAAAAGTTAAAAGTATTCTATCTGATCTACTAAAGTCTGTAGAATCGTCTCTTAACTACATAAAATTGGATTCTGAAAAGTTACAAATACATGATTCAGTATATATGTGGCATTTTCAAAGCTGACTCTGTAATCATTTTTTTTATAAAAGATTTTGGCATTGACCCTTTTTCTCCTTAAATGTTCTTCCGTTGATGGCTGAAGCTGTTTTGATACTTTTGGAGAAACTCCGTTTGGAGTTTTCTTTTCCTTCTTTGCTTTGCGTTCCTGTACATTCTTGATGAACTTCCATTTTCTGAGTTTTTTACAGTAGTCTTATTAAACAGTTAGTAATATCATGTTATAGTTCAAGGGAGTAAGTCTACTACAGTGTTTGATTTCTTCATACAAACAGTGGGCTGTAAAGATTGAATTAGGGGCCAGATCTGATAATACTTTCACTTTTTTTTTTCACTTTATAGTACGGCAGTTATCAACGTCAAAGAGTTGTCGAAGATCTAAACAGTAAATGGAAGCGAGTTGTTGTTAGCACCTTGGTAATTGTTCTTTCTTTGCATTTCATTTACCTTGTTTGGTGTTTAGTTTCTCAATAGAATGTCTCACTTATCCATACAGCCAACAACACCATTGGAACATTGTGAGTGGCTGAACAAGCTTTTTATGGAAGTCTGGCTTAACTATGTAAACCCCAAACTTTCGATAAGGTTTTCTACAATTGTTGAGGTAAGAATTCCTGTTAATCATATTGTTGGCTCGATCATTGATATCGAATTGTTTCTACTGATGCTCAGTATTAGCTCATATCTTAGTTCTGCACATTCTTGTGAATTGGATACTCAAATTGATGTGTTATTTGTTTTAAAAATCCATCAACTTTTTTAAGGCAGTTAGCAGACTTGTTACTGCTTTGGTTTGCTAGTTGGATGCTCCTGATGTACATTTGTTGTTCTATTATATACTATTGCAAGTATTTATTGTCTTGATCCACTTGCCCAATTGATTCCAAAAATATAAAATTGTTAAATGCTATATAGACCATGTGATCTGTCTGCTTTTAAATGGATTTTCACATTTGTTTGGCATAAAGTATAAACAAACATATTCCGCACATGCACTATTACCATGTGCACTAAAACCATACTTACTTTATTGTATTGGCTGTTTGTTGGGTTCATATTAAATAGTCAAACCTTGTCTTGTGCAGAAACGTTTAAAGCAACGCAAGTCAAAGCTTATAGTAAGTAGTATTATTCTTCTCATATATTTAATGAATCAATATTCTTATCAACATATTTGTTATTGAGGGAATAGTATATTCATTTAGGAAAAAATTGAACTGGAGGAGTTTTCTTTGGGTTCATCTCCACCTTACATGGGTCGTCAGGGTACTCGCTGGTCAACTTCAGGTGATCAGGTTTGTTTTCCATTATCATTCTTTTAATACTTGTAGCATATGAGCTATTCTTATTTGCATTGTACCCTTAACTAGGGACATTGACCTAAGATTTTGAAGAACTTCTATTGCGGTTTTCTTGACAGCGGTTTATGCATATTGGTTTTGATTGGGAGACCAGTGACTTGCGTATAATGTTGCTTGCTAAGCTGGCCAAGCCAATGGGAACTGCTCGGATTGTTGTTAATAGCCTCACTATCAAGGGTGATGTATGTGATGTTGTTCTTTCCCTCCGCTATATCCATTTCATTAATTAAAATGTCTGAGTTTTATCTAATCATTAATTTTCCTTTTAGAATTACTTTGTGATAACGAAGAGTTATTTTTTAAGCAAATTATCTCTATGATCCCTGAATGTGTAATAGCAGAAGATCTGAGTTATAACTTCTCGCCTTTTGCCTCGAGACAGAAAGTTTCCATATCACTCCCAAGACAGACACATTAAGTTATTGATGTTGTTTTTCTTTCATTGTTGTTTTATCTTCTCATCTAACCTCATGACGTTAAAGAAACTCTAATCCAAAGTGTAAACTTAAGTTTTTCACTGATATTCGGATGCACTCTGGACTTAAAAATGATAAACTTAATTTTTGTGTTCATACCAATTTCTCATTTGTGTTTTGACTGGTAGTCTTTTGGACTCATTATTAACTGCCATTATAGATTATATTATACATAATATTACACTCTTCTCTTCAGAGTAACCATTGTTTTTAAGTTGTTGTATAGGGGGTTTTTAATTTTTCCGAATTTTGAAGTTCTGTTAATGGACTCCGTTTCTGATGTCCGTTTCTTACTGCTATTCAAATTATATGATTTATGCAGCTACTTCTTCTACCTGTGTTGGATGGAAGAGCAATTTTGTACTCATTTGTATCAACTCCAGAAGTAAGAATAGGAATTGCTTTTGGAAGTGGTGGAAGCCAGTCACTCCCTGCCACAGAGCTCCCTGGTGTTTCTTCTTGGCTGGTGTGTTTCTTGACTAATACAATATATAATTTACATTCTGCTAGTGTTTTGATTTCATCAAATAAGCCGCGAGGATTTAAGTTTAAAACAGCAGTGAAGGCAAATCTAATTGAATGTATTGTGTGCTCATTTGTTTGTATTTTTTTGTGTTACTTGGTATAAGCTAGAATAAGTAGCCTTTTAAAGGAGCAACTGTGATGGTTGGTTACACATGTAAACAACTGTTCATGTATTATTTATTCAGTGATGAATAAGAGTAATTTAGTCTGTTTTGTAGATCTTATGACGCTTTATAAATACAATTTGTATTCCTGTATCCAAAATTTGGCATGGTTAGTGTTGTGTTTACTGAAAAATCAGTTCTCATATGGATGCTATTTAAGCTGTACCTTCCTACATTTAAAGTTGGAGGTCCCAATTGGCTAGATCCTGAGTTTTTAAAATATAAGAAAAAGAAAAGAAAAGCTTCAGATAATAATCTGGAACAAATTCATATCATGAAATGTTTTTTTTTATTTTGTGAATAACTGTTTAGTTCTTCGTTCAGCATATTTTCCATTGAAATATTACTATCCTCATCAAATAATGCCTGATAATAATATGTGTGGTCTTATAATTCCTTTGAATGTGAGATGTTTGAATTTAAAAGCTTTACTGTTATTATCATCCTTTCTGTTGCTGTTATTGTTATTATTTTTTATGTTGTTGTTCTTAATATAACTATTTCTGATTTTCCTCTTATTTAGGTCAAAATTCTCACTGACACAATTGTTAAAACAATGGTTGAACCTCGCCGCCGCTGTTTCTCGTTACCGGCAGTTGAGTTGAGGAAAAAAGCTGTCAGTGGAGTAATTCATGTGTCTGTTGTTTCTGCTAGCAAACTGACGAAAAGTAGCTTCAAAGGAAGCCCTTCAAGAAAGCAACAAGGTCTTTCTGATAATGATAGTTCAGAAGAGCATTTCGATGATAAAGATTTGCAAACTTTCGTGGAGGTTGAACTCGAACACTTAACTAGGAAAACGAATACAAGACAAGGCTCTAACCCAATATGGAATTCAACATTTAATATGGCCTTACATGAAGACACTGGAAATCTTCGTTTTAATCTCTACAATTGTAGCCCTAGTAGTGTGAAGTTTGACTATATGGCCAGTTGTGAGATAAAGGTATGTGAATATGTGCTCATTCCATTTTTATATTCAAGAAGTAAAATTTCATTTTTCACTTGTAAAAAGATTGATGAATATAATGTTGAAACAAGTGACTTCTCAGATAATATTGTATCGAAATTTCCACTTGTACAATCCTCATTTCTAATATTATTAATATGACTTTTTCTTCATACCACTTAATTTAAGATTTTCTCACACAGGAACCCTGTTCTCTTGAACTTTGTGAGCTGAGATTAAGTGAAATGAATTGAACTTATTTCAGTCTATTTTTATAACTATGTAGTCTGAACTTAACTGAACTGAATTGATTTTTAAGTCCAGGAGAACAGGGCCTCAATCATTTTGTTATTGTTTGCAGGTGAAGTATGTTGCAGATGATTCTACGATGTTTTGGGCAATAGGTCCAAACTCAGGGGTAATTGCCGATCGTGCTGAGATTTGTGGCAAAGAGGTTGAAATGGTTGTTCCATTCGAGGGAATCAATTCAGGGGAGGTACAATTTGCAAAGCTTTTATCAATTTAGCACTTAATAGTAATTTCTCTCTAGTGATTTGTTATTTTATGTTTTGAATAAAACCTCATGTTGAAATTGATCTTTCTTGTTGACTTCTACTATTCCACTCTATTTAAAGTTAAAACATCCTACCAATTCAGAATTCCTCTTTCAAAAAGATGCAATGTAGAGATGCTCTTCAATTATTTTTGGATTTTGCAGTTGACTGTCAAGCTTGTATTGAAAGAATGGCAATTCTCCGATGGTTCACAGAGCTTCAACAAGTTCCCCGTCAGCTCACTGCAATCAATGAATGGATCATCAGTTAGTCTTCCAAGAACAGGGAGGAAGATAAACGTAATAGTTGTCGAAGGTAAGGATCTTTCTGTGAAAGAAAGGTCTGGAAAGTGTAATCCCTATGTTAAACTGCAGTATGGAAAGGTAACCTTCTATCTCTATAGAATAGACTGTACTAAATCTTGGTTCAAGAGTAGGAAATACTGAAGTATTTATTATGTATGCGTTTTGTTAACAGGTTTTCCTAAGAACAAAGACCGCACATGCTTGTAATCCCCCGTGGAATCAAAAATTCGAAATAGATGAGATTGGAGGCGGTGAGTACTTAATGATAAAATGCTTCAATGAAGAAGTTTTTGGAGATGACAGCATAGGAAGTGCACGAGTAAATATGGAAGGATTGGTAGATGGTTCAATAAGGGATGTGTGGGTGCCTCTTGAAAATGTAACCTCTGGAGAACTGAGGCTTCAGATAGAAGCAATCAGAGTTAATGACTCTGATGGCTCAAAGGTATGCCTTCATCAGTTTTTTAATGGTCTTTAGTAAAATACAACGCGGAAAAAAGCTCCCTTTGTATCATAAAAGTTTAGGTTGCTGCACATTTACCCAAGCCATAGGTGGAATTTTTTTTGAATTTATGTTGATTTACAAGTTGGCCAAATACATGAATTATCCCCTAAACTTAGCTCAAATGGTCATTGTCCCCTTGAACTTTTCATAGTTTCTCTCAGCCTCTTGAACTTTGCAAATGTGCATCAATTTGCTCTTGAGCGTCACGTGTTAGCTTCTGATTGGAGAGAGAAGAAAAAAATGACATATTTGAAAAGTCAAACAAACCAAAAGTTGACTCATGGCCTTCGAGGGCCAAACTGATGGACTTTTACCAAGTTTAGGAGCTAATTGGAACAAGTGAAATTTAAGGGAGACGGTAGACCATTTGGACCAAGTTCCGAGGGTAATTGATGCATTTGACCTTACAAGTTCATTATCCTGGCATTAATATTATCCTATCGTACATAGAATCATATGTTGTTCAAGTTGCTTTTGGCGGGTTATTGAATGCCATTGAAATTATGCAATACCTGAATTTATTAGTGATGTTAGTTTTCTTTCCTTGAGTACCTTTTCAGGATTCTACTTCAGGTTCAAACAATGGGTGGGTTGAACTGGTTATTATTGAAGGGAAGGATCTTATAGCTGCTGATCTTAGAGGGACTAGTGATCCATACGTAAGGGTTCAATATGGAAACTTAAAGAAGAAAACCAAGGTATAAAACGCCAGATTTCGGTTTTTTATATGATTAATGCATTCCTATCTAGAATATGCAGAGACCCTTTTGTATTGATTTCAACTGTGAATGACTTTTTTATCAGATTATGTACAAAACACTGAATCCTCAGTGGAATCAAACCTTAGAGTTCCCTGATGATGGCAGTCCATTAGTGTTGCACGTAAAAGACCACAACGCTTTGCTACCGACGTCAAGTATAGGCGACTGTGTTGTCGAGTATCAGAGGTTGCCACCAAACCAAATGTCTGACAAGTGGATACCTCTCCAAGGAGTGAAAAGGGGAGAAATCCATATTCAAATTACCAGGAGAGTTCCAGAAGTACACAAGAGACCTAGTTTCGATTCAGAACCTTCACTCACCAAATCTCACCAGTTTTCTGGCCAGGTGAGCCACTCATGACTTTCATATACACTATGAGGATGCAAATACCATAGTTGTTAGAGGTGAAAGGTGCACTGAGGCCCAAGGGGGGCCAGGTGCACCTGAAGGCGAGGCCATGCCTGAGGTATGCTAGGCGCAAAAAATATTTTCTTGAGAAGTGAAAATTAATGCAATTACAATAAAAGAACTAAAAGAGTTGTTAGATGTTCATATGTATGTTAATTTGAATATTGCACTAGGAATATCTGCCTTAAATTAATCCAACCATAAAAGGAATTGAATTAAGAATATCTAGCCTTGCTTTGTTATTAAAACTCTTAAAAGTAGATGAAAACCACATATCATAGTTAAAACCCTGAAAATGTGTCCTGAGGCGCGCCTAGGCGCACAAGGATCGTGCCCGAGGTACGCTACTGTGCCTGAGGTATGGCGAGGCGTGCCTTCAACAACATTGGGAAATACGAATTCTTAACTTGTGATTATTTCTGAGTTTGATTAGATGAGAGGAATGATCGGCAAGTTTCAATCTTTGATCGACGATGGCGATCTTGAGGCACTCTCAGAAGCGCTGAGCGAGATGGAAAGCTTAGAGGATACGCAAGAAGATTACATGTTACAGCTCGAAACCGAGCAAGCAATTCTACTAGACAAAATAAAGGAGCTTGGCCAGGAAATTTTTAACTCATCAACTTCTTTTAGCAGAAGACCTTCAGGAATCTGAGACCATTTTAAGCACATCATTTTATATAGCGAGTATACAGTCACACGTCCCCTATCTTATAACCAGTCACTTACTTACCTGTAAAGGCTTGTGATTCTTTACAAACATTAGATATAGAAATTTGACGTCACATCTCACGATTCTCAAACGTGTTCAAGTTGTTGATAGTTAATGTGCTGTTTAATAAATTAAGAGAGGTAATATGTGATTCGTTACCGAGGCCGCTGAGCTGAGATGTATCTGAAAATATTGTTGTAGATCTATTGTTGCATTGGTATTAAGTTTAAAGTGTAATTTATATTTTCTATTAAATTGTTGGCAGAAGAGAATTTTTCAGTATTTTTGCACAGTTGCAATGGGTCTGGATTGGTTTACTTGTTATGGTTTGCGGTTGAGTTGTTATTCTTGACTTTTTTTTGTTTCCGAAACTGCTTAAAAATAGTCACCAGATCATTATTACAAAACAATGCCAAATATTTGTAATAAAATGTTGTTTAAAAATGAGTAAAATGGTGTGAAAATACAGAAGTTAACAAGCAAAGAAACCCAAAAACAATGATGGGTAATGTTATATTTTTTTTTAATATTTACAATTATCTTCGGTGAGATAAATTTATTCGAGGCTTACTCACAGTTAATGTTTCTCGCCGGGTTCAAGTACTCGATCCTCTATATTTTTAATTATTAACGTTGCCTATATTTTGTAGTAGAATTAGCTTTACCTCCCATCACAATTTTTAAATTTCTAAAATTTTATTGCAAGACATTTTTCTAGTATTCTTGTATTTGAATGAATTAGTTATAAATTGGTTTTTATGTGTTTATTTTGTCGTCGTATTAATGTTTTTTGGGTCAGTTTGGCATTGCAGTTTTAGCTACTTTTAAAATAAGTTGTTTTTATTAACTTTTAATAGTAATACATATTTTGTCTGTGAACAACACATTTTAATCTTTCTTACTGATTAATTATGAACTGTCTAATTTATTTTTCTAAAATAAAATCTGCAGCTTTTAGAAAAGCTTGAAAACTGTTTGAGCTGATTTCAAAATAAGTTGTTCTCATGAACTTTTAATAGTAATACATATTTTGGCTGTGAACAACACATTTTAATCTTTTATTACTGATTAATTATGAACTGTCTAATTTATTTTTTCTAAAATAATATCTACAGCTTTAAAAAAGCTTGAAAACTGTTTGAGCTGCTTTCAAAACAAGTTGTCCTCACAAATTTTTAAATAAAATTTATAACTTTTAAAAAAACTTAAAAATAAAGCTTAAAAAAAAAATGTGTTAAAGGTTACAAGAACTCACTCACTGCTATTAATAGTTAAAACCTTGGACTAAACCCTTCTCTCAAGCCTACCCATCAATGACGACCATCAAGGAGATCCTAACGCGGCGGCCGGTGGCCGCCACAATCCGCCTTACCGTCCCAGCCGGCGGCGCCCGCCCAGCCCCTCCCGTCGGTCCGGCGCTTGGGCAATACCGTCTCAACCTGATGGCGTTCTGCAAGGATTTCAACGCGCGAACCCAGAAATACAAGCCAGACACACCCATGGCTGTAACTATTACGGCATTTAAGGACAATACCTTCGAATTCATCGTCAAGTCGCCGTCCGTCACCTGGTATTTGAAGAAAGCCGCCGGGATCGAGTCTGGGAGCGGCCGGCCGGGACACGTGGAGGCATCCACGGTGACTTTGAAGCACATATACGAGATCGCGAAGGTGAAGCAGTCTGATCCATTTTGTCAATACATGTCTCTTGAGTCTATTTCTAAGTCTATTATCGGTACTGCCAATACTATGGGGATTAGAGTTGTTAAGGAATTGGAATAGCTGGATTTCACAACTTTTTTTCAAGACAAAAGGGGAAATCCCAATTTCTAGGGTTTCCATGATGATTGAAGTGGTTTTGTTTCATTGTTGTATTAGATTTGAATAATCTAATGATGCTTTGTACTTGACTGGTTGCAATGTTAAATTAAGCTAAAACAGGGTGCTGATTTATGCATATTGTTGAGGATCATCGTTTTCTTTGTATTAGTTGTATTTGGGATTTGGAACTTGAATGAAGTTTACTGGAGTTACTGGAAAGGTTTCTTTTTTATTATTTGGTATCGAGAGATTTGTTGCTGTCTAAGTCTAACTAAGTGGTGAAACTAAGCTATTAGCATGTAATGAACTGATTATGCATTTTCAGAAGCTCCAATGTGGTTATTGCTAGGACGAAATTGTGATTTTATGTTATCAATCTTGGTTCCAGTTAAGTAATGGTGACAGTAATTTTGTTGTTAGGGTCCTTGGAACTTAGCCAAAATCTGTTTTTTAAGCTGTGGATGTGTCAAGTTTATGGTTGTATGTTTCCTTAAGTTTTGTAGTAGAGTTGGATAATAGGCTACTGGAACTGATGTAATTCTCAGAATTTAAGCCAGGGAAAGCTGGTAAGAATCCTCCAATTTCGTTAGTGCACTAGCACGGCTGCTTTTGAATTATACCATAAATATTTTCGAAGACGAAGGAGGGATATAACCAAATTTTAGTGTTTTTCATGATGATTGAAGTGGTTTTGTTTCTGGGTTTTGGGTTGATGTTGTAATGGATTTAAATTATCAAATGATGCTTTGTACTCAATGGTCGCAATCTGAAATTAAGATAAAGTACTGAACTATGCATATTGTTGGAATTACATCTAGTAAGATACTTGTTGCTTTCTAGCTATGCCATAAAGTTAAACAACTGATTAACCTTCCCTTTTTCTCACATAGTTTACATGCTGTATTATCTGATGTTCTTTCTAAATAGCTTCTGATATTTTTCCTGACTTTGATCCCTGAGGGGAATTTTAATGTGTTTAATTCTTCCTGGTCTGAAAAGACCAGTTTAGTGTATTCAAGTATATACATATGAAACTTGGATTAAGTAATTGTCTTGCTTCCTATAGTGGCACTGGCAACTACTTTTGCTGTCTAGAAGCTTTGGACTTGACAAACAGTATCTTGTTTTTAAGCTGCGGGTGTGTCGATCCAAGTCACTTGCTTGTTATAAAATTTTATGTCGAGTTTTGTGCTCTTGTATTGATTGAGAATTGATTGAAGTGGAAAATGAACTACTGGTATTGATAGAATTATTCCCCTAGTTGGTGTATGGAATGGATGTTTAAAGTTTGGATTTCGATTTTGTAAAGTCGAAGAGGTGGTAAAGTTTACATTTCAGTTAATCTCAACCATCCATTGAGTTTTAATGGTTCAGATTTGATTGTACTGTGGACTCCATAAACCACTAAAATTAAATTTGAGCCATTGAAACTCAATGGATGACTAAGATTAATTAAAATATACAACTTCACCACCCACCAACTTTAGAGAATCCAAATCCTTAAAGTTTGGATTTGTTGATGTGGAAGGTGACATTTCTTAAATTATCAATTGAATTTAGGCTGAACACATGATCAGCCCCCTGAACTTGTTCCTAATCGCCTTTTGCCCACCTGAACTTTCAAAAGTTCCTCTCGTCCCTTGAACTTGTTCCTCTCGTCCCTTGAACTTGTCTAAATTGCACCCCATGATCCCTTTCGGCTGACGTGGCATTGACTTTTTAACATTACCAAATGACCTGCCATGTCAGTCGAAAGGGGTTATGAGGTACACTTTGAATAAGTTTTGGGGTGGGAGGGGGAGAGGAACTTTAGAAAAGTTGAGGGAGGCGATTAGGGACAAGTTCAAGGGGTTCGTGATGGATTAGGTCTTTTAATTTAAGTTATCAATCTTATCTCATGTACCAAGTAATTCATACCAAGCAGATATGCCATCTAATCAGGATAGCAATAAAAGAATTTCTTCACGACTCTCATAATCCTTCGTTATATCAACCAGGGTTTAAATAGTAAACGGGTTTGTATAACTTAGACAAAGTCTCATATTTGACATTTGTGGATGTAAAACCCCTCAATGGAAGACTCATTTGCTGCAACCTAGGTTGCATTTTAATGTAATCAGAGCGAAGCTCCACTGAAGAAAATCAAAAAAATATTCGGTCATTTTAAACATATTATACGTTTCCTTATCATATAATTTCTGTTAGAAGATTATAAAAAGAAACAGAAACTATACATTCATTGATCTTGTTCTAACATGTACTTAAAAAAAATATAAAACTCCAACTTTAGCTAGAAAATCTAACACGGAACAAAAGACATTTCATACAATTTTATTTTATCATGTGCACTGCACTAAATTCTAGGGGTATAAATTAATTTGTATGCCATATGGTCGTTTTTATTATGTTGTTCAATATTCCAAGGCATGTACTTGTAATATTTATACCATAAAAATTACAAAATCGAATTAGTACGAAACCAAATCAGTCGTTAGGCAAGCGGTTCCTAGAAAAAACGAGCTCAACTTGGCAATTATCCGATGATCATACCGAGAACCGAAATATATGTAATGATAAAAGACATAGAAAAGGCTAAATATATCAAGAAATCCTAAACTTACCACGAAAAGTCAGAAATTTGTGTATTTTTTGTTAAGTTTAATGAACTAGTTAAAACTTTTAAAAGTTCATGGTGATATCTGACTTTTCGTGCTATGTTCGAGGAGTAAATGATAACTTTTGCCCATATATATTCGTGCCATCAATATACATCCTTGATTTTTAATAATTGTCACTTTGACAGTTTCTAGCATATCAGCGTTACATTAAACAGAAGAAGAAAAATACTATTGTACCTAGACATGGCCACGGTTTCGGAACCGCCGGTTCCGGTTCGTAGTTGTCATGAACCTAAACTTAAACCTTATATAGGGTGGAACCGCTGGTCCCTGGTTCTGGTTTAGGTTTAGATAATGTTTTGACCCGATTCAAGTACGGTTCCGGTTCAAACCTTGATACATGTTAGATATTTAATTTTAGACATTTAAGTTTTAATTAATGTTAATTTTAGACATTTGGGTTTGATTTATGTTAACATTAGGATACGTTACAAAAGAATATATTTTCTCAAATACGTTAAAAAACGTATAGTTCTTATTTTAATTAATATAAGATTTAATTAAATTTGAATCTTCGGTTTGAACCGCCGGTTAACCCCGGTTCTCTGGTTTACAATTCTATGAGCCTAAATCTTATCTACCTTTGAACCGTCGGTTCCGATCCAGTCGGGTTTTGACCAAGGTTTGACCAAGTCCGGTTCGGTCGATCCAGCCAGTTCTGATTTGATTTGGCTATGTCTAATTGTACCCTTAAGCAACTGTTATTTTCTTTCACTTTTTACAATAAAGAAGTAAATAAGGGTAAGAAGGAAAGGAAATACTCACTCTATTTCTAAAAGTTTGACACTCTAACCAAATCATCAAAACCAATAAAATATTTATTACACTGTTAAAATGACAAACTTATCCTTTATATTTTGTATAAAAATTCTCTTTCTTCTTAATTAATACTCATAATTAATTATCTCTCTCTTAATTAATTCAAGGATAAATTAGGAAAAATATGATAAAAAAATGCATTGAGATTCCAAAACGTCAAACTTTTAAAAACATAAAAAAATCAAAACTGTCAATTTTTGGAAATGGAGAAAGTAAAAATGCATTGTAATATGAGAAGACACACTTATTTAGAAAAAAATTTATCATCCAAAGAGATACTCCCTCCGTTTTTTAATAAGTTTCACTTTGACACTTTCTCACATACCAATGATATATTAAATAGGGCAAAAAATATTTTTATACCCTTAAAGTCAACTCTTCATTTTTTTCACTTTTTACAATAAAAGAATAAATAAGAGCAAAAAGGAAAAAAGATATGTAAAAATGCATTATAATTCGAAATGTGACACTTATTTATAATAAAAAAATCTAAATTGACACTTGTTAAAAAAACGGAGGGAATATATGTTATGTTAAACTATGTTTTGGCCAAAAAATTATAGTGTGCACCAATTTTTTTAGGTCCTTTTATAACTAAGGACTAAAAATTAATAAAAAGATATTTATTTAAAAAAAAATATTTAATTTAATCTCTATTAAATATCAATCTTTAAATTATTTAGTCTCAATCCAGCATGTTTTAGCTTCTAATACACAACTTTTATAAGATGGACAAGTCCTTTCAAAATCAAATAATTTAAAGGCGGTTATCTGATAAAAAATTAATCAAATATTTTTTTTAATTAAATATTTTTTTAATAATTTTAAATCGTTAATTATAGGAAACCCAAATTTCAACAATTAAAATTTGGATTGGCCAAGTCAGCAAGGCGTAGCCACATCATCAGTATGTTAGTGCTAAGCTGTAAGAGATACCCTTGAAAAATAAAAATCTTATCTTCCTCCTCCTATTGGTACAGTACAGAGAGTATCAATCTCAAGGAAATATTTCTCGCCGTCCGGCCACAATTAACCGATGAAAAATCAATCCCCATTCTTCTAATACTCTAATGGCCATTGCAACTGCTAAATTGACCGAGCTCCATTTCATAAAGCCCCTTCCTTTCACCTCTCGCTCTCTCTTCTCTTCCACCTCCAGGCCCTCAATTCACTCCTTCAACAAACCCCTGTCTTCTTCTTCCTCCTCTTCAATCCGAACCGACAGAAACCCTAAACCTAATAACTCCAATTCCCCCTGGCTTTCCAAGTGGGACCCTCCCAATCCAGTAGAAACCCCTCCCGCTCCTACAAAACCCCCTCAATTTGACATCCAAGAGAAGCCCCAGTACTCCCCCAGAGAGAAAGGGCATAATGCAATTGAGCGAATCGTTCTCCGGTTGAGAAATTTGGGGATCGGATCGGACGATGAGGACGAAGAAGCGAACGAGGGAGATGATTTAAACAGTGAAGAATTGGCGCCGCCCACCGGGGAGGAGAGACTGGCGGATTTATTGCGGCGAGAGTGGGTTCGTCCGGACACTATCTTCAGGAACAATGGCGAAGAAGATTGCGACGATTTGGTGCTGCCGTGGGAGAGGAAGGAAGATGAGAGAAAGGGAAGAGAGGCGGCGGCGGCGGGGGAGTTAGGGGAGGGAATTAGGGATCGGAGAAGAGCTGTTAAGGCTCCAACATTGGCGGAACTGACTCTCGAGGATGAAGAATTGAGAAGATTGAGAAGAAATGGAATGTCCATTAGAGAGAGGATTAGCGTCCCTAAAGCTGGGCTTACAAAAGAAGTCATGGAGAAAATTCATGATAAATGGAGGAAACAAGAGCTTGTTAGGCTCAAATTTCATGAATTTCTTGCCCATGATATGAAGACCGCCCACGAGATAACTGAGGTTAACTAACAAAGTATTCAACTTTTTACTTATTTCTTATTGATTTTGAAGATTGCTAACTAATTCTAATAATGTTCAGCGTAGAACAGGGGGATTAGTTATATGGAAGGCAGGGAGTGTGATGATGGTGTACCGTGGTGCTAACTATGAAGGCCCTAATTCTAAAACTCGGCCTGTTAATGAAGAAGGGGATGCTATTTTCGTTCCAGATGTTTCGAGAAGTGAAAAGGTTGAGACTTTAGAAAAGAGGGAAACGGCATTGACTGTGAGAAGAGTTGAGAGTACAGAAAGCGTGACCGAGGAAGAGGTTGAATTTAACAGGTTGTTAGATGATTTAGGGCCTCGTTTCGAGGAGTATTGGGGTACAGGGATACTTCCAGTAGATGCTGACTTACTTCCTCCGAAAATTCCCGGTTACAAAACTCCCTTTAGGCTGCTTCCTACTGGAATGAGGTCAAGGCTTACAAATGCAGAGATGACTAATTTGAGGAAACTTGCTAAGTCACTCCCTTGTCATTTTGCCCTAGGTATCAGAATAAGTAGAATTTTCTTATTTGAATTTTCATATTACCATTGTGTTGAATGTTGATTTTACTTGTTTGAAATAGGGAGAAATAGAAATCATCAGGGATTGGCAACTGCAATTATCAAACTCTGGGAGAAAAGTCTCATTGCTAAGATCACTGTGAAACGAGGCATCCAGAATACAAATAATAAGCTAATGGCTGATGAGATAAAGGTGTGTTGCATTACTATTGGTATCTGTTATTCAACTTGTATTTCATGAGACTAGTTTATATTCTTCTGGGTCATTATTACCTCGATTGTTCTTAGTGCGCCTTGTTTCTCAAATGAGGTGCTTTTTAGGGGAAGAAACACTTTTTGGTCCCTGTGGTATGATCCATTTACCCATTTGGTCTTTCTAGTATATAGATTACCTATTTGGTCCTTGCGCTATGCAACCTATTACCTTGTTAGTCCCTTTAGTGCATATTGTGCATAGTTACATCAAGGGAGACTTTACAATGCAAAGCCCAAAAAGGTAATTGCATAGTGTGGGGACTTAATGAGTAATGATTGCATAGCAGAGGGACCAAATGGATTACATGAATAGTGACCAAATGGGAAAATGAGTTATACCACAGGAAACATAAAGGCCCTTTTGCCTCTTTTTAGGTCCTTTTTATGGCGCTTCGCCACCAATTGTTTTGGATTAGTTTAACTGGGGTTTTCAGCTTGTAGTATTAGCTCAATCCAAGATATGACAGAAGAGGTATACTTAATCTATCTATTACATAGAATAGAAGTGTTTCTTATTGTTTTATATTCTTCTCCAGACATTGACAGGAGGAGTATTATTGCTTAGAAACAAGTACTACATAGTCATTTATCGTGGCAAGGATTTTTTGCCAACAAGTGTTGCTGCTGCTCTAGCCGAGAGAGAAGAACTAACAAAGCAGATTCAAAACGCTGAAGAGAAAGAACGTAGCAGAGGAATGGAGGCTACATCATCTGGGGAAGGTGAAAAAAAGGCGCTTGCAGGAACTTTGGCAGAGTTTTACGAGGCTCAAGCACAGTGGGGAAGACAGATATCGGCCGAAGAACGCAAAAGGATGATGGAAGATGCTTCGAGAGCAAAAAGGGCCAGAATCATCAAGAAAATCGAGCATAAATTGTATATAGTGAGTATCTTGTCTATAATCCTATGTGCTTGCTATGCATCTGGTGGTTGTTAATCTTCTATGCGGCAAAATTACCTTTTTGGACCTTGTGGTATAATCCATTTACCTATTTAGTCCCTTTGGTATACATACAGGTTACCTATTTGGTCTCTGTGTTATGCAAACTATTACCTTGTTGGTCCCTTTAGGGCATATTATGCATAGTTACATCAATATAGATTTAACAATGCAGGGCCCAAAAAGGTAACAAATTGCATAATATAAGGACTTAATCAGCAATGGTTGCATAGCACAAGGTTCAAAGAGGTAACAAATTGCATGGGACAAGGACCAAATGAGTTATACCACAGGAACCAAAAAGGTCCTTTTGCCTCTTCTATATAGTTATTTCATTTCATAGCAATAAAGTTTTATTAAGCTTGGTTTTTTTATTGAGAATACTACCGATGCTATTAGCATCGATTATGTGACTGTAAATGTCTGAATGATTGAACAGGCACAATCGAAAAAGCTTAGAGCAGAAAAATTGTTAGCGAAAGTAGAAGCCTCTATGGTACCTTCGGGTCCTGATTATGACCAAGAAACAATCACCGATGAGGAACGAGCAATGTTTCGTAGAGTTGGCTTGAGGATGAAAGCATACTTGCCTATCGGTGAGTAATCTTTAGCTCATAGGGGATTTCGAATTAATTAGCCTTTAAGTTTGATAATTTAAATCTAATTATGTGGCAGGCATTCGGGGTGTATTTGATGGTGTGATTGAGAATATGCATTTGCATTGGAAGCATAGAGAACTTGTGAAGCTAATTTCGAAACAAAAGACGCGTGCATTTGTTGAAGATACAGCTAGGTTGTTGGAATTTGAGAGTGGGGGGATACTGGTGGCTATAGAAAGAGTACCAAAAGGATTTGCGCTTATTTACTACCGTGGGAAGAATTATCAGCGGCCAATTAAGATAAGGCCAAGAAACCTTCTGACCAAGGCCAAAGCACTCAAGCGTTCTGTAGCCAAGCAACGCCATGAGGTACATCTCTTATATAACTTATTGAGCTTCCTCCTTTTTCCTTTATATATATATATATATATATATATATATATATATATATATATATATATTTCAATTTTCAAACCATGGCATTCCTTTAGATTGTTGATTTGGGACCATTGATACTGATTTTTGCTTGACAAGTGGCTAGCCATCTGTAAATTCGAAGGTGGTTTGTAAAGCATCTAATCTAATTTGAATGTGAAACATGCAGGCCCTTAGCCAGCACATATCAGAATTGGAAAGCACCATACTCCAAATGAACAAAGAAATTGTAAGTGCCATACTATATGTGTAAAAGTGCATTTTGATGAGGGATATTTCTGTACTTTCCAATGGCTTATAACTACTTGAGTTTTGTTATTATAATGTGCTCGTGTTGTTTAAATAGGGTCTTTCTCTAGAGGAAGATGAGAATAGTTCGGCCCCAGACGAACACACCCAATTAAATAATGTCTCAGCTGTATCCCAAGTGAGTTAGCTCTTAGCTGTGTAATTCCCTTTATCGTCCTTGCTGCTTTCAATATTTTCTCCTTTATGTTATATATGGACTTGTGATGATAGTTGGGATTTATTTTTTGTATGAATTTGCAGAGCGAAGATGAAGAAGCATCTTTTATTGGATCTGAAGAAGAAGAAGAAGAAGAAGGCAGTGAATATGATAACGAAGGAGAAGATGATAGCGACATTGATTGGGAAGCTGAAGGAGATCTCGAATTGTCTGACTATGAAAGTGACGATCATCGTCCATCGTCAAAAAATGTTTCCGAAACTAAGAATTTTTGAAGGGCCTGCACCGTTTTAAGCATATATATCATGTGGATGGCTTGCTGAGATATGCCTACAATTATTACAACTTTTTTCAGTGGCGCTACTCGATGCCATGCCATGCCATGCCATGCCTTGATTTGTTCTGTGAGCTCGTGTATCTCGAAATGTTAGGTTCAAGCTAGCTACAGCATTGGCGATTGCTTGTTCGTTGAGGTGGCATAATAGCCTTTATTTCCTTTTTTTCAGAGATAAAAGTTACCTAATCCTGTAGCTCCCTGAATGCATCGAAGCTAGAGGTAGCTTTTAGAATTGATTATAAAGCAGCCTGTATGTATTGTAATTTATATACAAATTTTCAGTGTTATCAAAACCGTATCGGATGTCATACCGGTGAAAATTTTGGTATGCAGTATTACTGGTATAACCGATATAATTAGTGGTTTTCATCGGACATCTTACCGGTCTTTTGTAACGCTTGCCGATCTTGAATCTGAAAGTACAAAACTGGAGGACTAGATTGCCGATCTTGACCTCTTCTTGTTCCGCAAAAAAAAAAAAGATCTTAACTTGAGAAGTGTCCAGGGACTATGTAGCCACTTGGAATCAGAAAACTACCGTAGTAATTGATCATATTCTCTGGTTCCACATAATTTAGGGCTTCTAATTGCCACCCGAAATCACTATTTTCAAGCAGACCAAAATTGCTGCTATTATCACCAGAAAAGCCAACTTCACTGTTGTTGTTGAAAGAGTAGTCTTTTGTTTGTCCCACGTTTGCAAGACAAGAACACTTCACATTCATAGGAACAATCGAACTTAATTCCTGGCCGACTTCGCAGGCTCTTCGATCATGTTTTGGCCCTGCTTCAGAAACCCTATCCTCTGCTTCAAGATCTTGACTTTATTCTCAAGCATTATCACTGAGTCTCTATCAACCCAACTCGACAAACTCGAGATCAACAAATCAACATCTATCTCACCTGTCTTTTCCTTCTTCTTGAGGAGTTTTTTCTTCTTGGATTGAACAAGATCGAAATAATTCGTCTCTTTCTTTTCTGTGCTCTTCAATTGCAGGTAGTCAGAGCACCTCTTTTTGACTTCCGGTAGGTTTTCCGGCCAGAAACCAACATTCCCACCGGCGTCATAGCAGACAATAGTGGCTTCATTGCCGCAGAGAATTTCAAGCTCCTTGGCCTTCTTCATTAGGGTCGGTTTTCGCTTCAGGAAGCTTGATGTTTTCGTTGATTGGTCGCCATTACTAATTTTCTTCAAGAAATTGGCTTTTCGACTCTCTTTCTGGCCGTTTTTCGATCTCTTGCAGCGATCCCATTAGAGCAACACAAGAATTACTGAAACTAATGAAAGTTACAATCTTTGGTGGTCAAGTTAGAGTATTTGAGAATAATTTATATACATGTGGGTAAGGGTAAAACAGGAAAACCAGAGCAATTAAGAGAGAGAATCCAGAGTAATTAAGGAAATTAGGCATTCAAATTATTCCCGCCGTTTATTACCTTTCCTTTTCAGCAAGAAAACTAAACTAACTAACTATTGTTGTTTCCTTTTCTCTTAAATGTTCAGTACCAATATTATTAAAATCGGACCGAACTGTCGAAAAAACCACAGTTAGTTTATGGTTGAATCCGGTTTTACAAGTAAAATCGTAAATCGTTAATCCTACTGATTTAATATCCGGCCCGATTACGATAACATTGTTTACCATTTAATTATTGCCGTTTTAACAGACTACTATTAATTATTGCTTTCCTTTCCTGTTCAATGTCGAATGATTATTTCTAAATTTATTAAATATCAATTAATTATACACACATGTATGTTTTTGGTTGCGAAACTTTATGGTATTGAGGGGTACAACATTATTATTAATGAAAATTGGAGATTTAATAAATAATTTGTTGGAGTTATATTAATGGAAATTATATTAAGGAAAAAAATATACAACTATCAGAACTCTTGCTATTATTATGAATCTATATGTATGGAGACTTTAAATTCGAACATTTTTTTAAGGAAGATAGTCATTGGTCAGTTAACAACACTAATTAAGGGTGTATAGGTGGTTAAAATTGAGCGAAGTCTCTCAATCTGTCGAAGAATCGACTCCTTTAACTAACAAATGTGACGTGTGATTAGCGATTCTAGTAACATAGACGATACGAATATGAGAAAAACAATCCTTCGAATTTTTTGTTATGATAAGAATTAAACCTACGGAGAGAGGAAAAAAAAAACATGGTTCGAAGCATTCACAACATGACAATATAGGAGGAAGTTCAAGTTAAAATTAGTCCAATACCAAGATTACAAATCAAAGACTAAAAAAAATACTCTTTTATTACAATATATTTTATTACAAAAGAGCAATGACAATGAATACAAGGCTAAAAAACCATCTTCTTTTATTGGCTTAGCATTTGCTGAAACTGCATCACTTGATTCCTCTGTTGTAGGGAAAGGATATTAATCTGTTCTGGTGTTAAGCTCATCACCACCTCTACTAGTGCTTTCTCCACCTCAGGACTCAACTGCACCCCAAATTTAACGCCAAAGTCGGTTACGATTTACAAAAACATCGAAAACAAAAGTGAAAGAAAAGGTTTTTTCACCGCTATTTTCAGTACCCTGTTCCCGAAAGCTGACGTTTATCTCAATTTACAGTTAGTGAGACATTTATCATCTATCAAAAACATTATACTCCAGATACCCGGCTCCCTGTAAAGTTTCTCCGAAACAAAACACTATAAATTTGGAAAGTAGAAATATTACCATCTGATCAGGAAGCAACTGGAGTGGGGGTGCTATCTCTTGAGGACCAGACATTAAATTTCGGCCCTCATTGTTCAACTCTGCCTCAAAGTACTCAATCGGAATCAAAACATCACCGTCGGAATTCTGTTCGTCCATGTAATTGACGGTCTCCTCCTCGCCGTAATAAATCATACTCTCCGGTTCCACATAACTTAGGGCTTCTAATTGCAAACCAAAATCACTGTCTTCAAGTAAACTAAAATTGCTGCTATCATCAACAGAAAAGGCAACTTCATTGTTGTTGAAAGAGTAGTCTTTTGTTTCTCCCACGTTTGCAGGACAAGAACAATCCAAATACCTAGGACCAATCGAACCTTTTTCTTGGCCGACCTTTTGGCCCTTTCTCAGAAACTCTATTCTCTGCTTCAATTTCTCGACTTTATTCTCAAGCATTATCACCGATTCCCTATCAACCCAATTCGACAAATTCGAAATCAACAAATCAACATCTAAATTGCCTGTTTTCCCCTCCTTCATAAGGATTTTTTTCTTCTTGGATCGAACAAGATCGAAATAACTCATCTCTTTCTTTTCCGTGCTGTTCAATTGCAGGTAGTCAGAGCACCTCCGTTTGACTTCCGGTAGGTTTTCAGGCCAGAAATCAACATTCCCACTGGCGTCATAGCAAACAATAGTGACTTCATTGCCGCAGAGAATTTCAAGCTCCTTGGCTTTCTTCATTAGGGTCGGCTTTCGCTTCAGGAAGCTTGATGCTTTTGCTGATCGGTCGCCATTCTGGATTTTCTTGATGAAATTGGCTTTTCGACACTCTTTTTGTCCCCTTTTCTTGATTTTTTGCAGCGAACCCATTAGAGCAAGAAGAGAATTACAGAAACTAAGAAAGTTGCTATTTTTGGTGGTCTAGGTTAAAGTATATGAGAGCTGTTTATATACATGTGGGTAAGGGTAAAGCGGGAAAAACAGAGCAATTAAGAGGGAAACCAGAGCGATTAAGGAAATCAGGCATTCAAATTCCCGCCGTTTATAACCTTCCCTTTTCAGCAAGAAACTAAACTAACTAATTGTTTCCTTTTCTGTTACACGTCCATTACTTTTATTTTACATTTATTAAGTATGACTCATTTAGGATTCGGATTCTTTAAAGTCGAGAAATGGTAAAGTTGTATATTTCAGTAAATCTCAATCATTCACTGTGTTTTAAGGATTGAGATTTAATTTCACTGCGGACCCCATAAATCACTAAAACTCAATTTCAACCATTAAAACTCAATGAATGATTGAGATTAACCGAAATGTAGAACTTTACCATTTCTCAATTTTAGAGAATCCAAATCCGAGTTAATTATTATGCTATGTTTTTTTACTAAAGTGAAATTATAACTGATCCGTATTACTAATAATTACTCTCTTCATCTTTTTAAAATAGACATTTCAGTCATTTTTTAAAATACTTTTTTACTTATCATTTTCAAATTTCTAGGCTCATTTTGAATTATTTTTCTAATTATACCCTTATTTATCTCATTATCATTAATTGAAATGAAATGGAAAACTAAACATTACTTTAAGGCCAAACTAGTATTTCTCTGCTTTAATTAATTAATTCCTTAAAAAGTGTGAAATATGTTAGAAGATAAATAAAAAAAGATAGAGGGAGTATAATACATAATTAAGATAATAATAAACTCAGCAAATATTAAAAATAATAAATTATTAATATTAAAACCAGTAATAAATAATATTAATTAATTATAATAATATATTGATAAATAGTTATAATTAATTTCAGACATATTTTATGGTTACATTATTTAACAATTACTTTTTTTTCATCATTAAATTAAAATAAACACTCAAATTTTATGATAAAAAATTACAAAATAATGAATTCTTCGTAAAAAATAAAATAATCATACAATAAGGAAAATAAAAAATAAAAGAATTAATGACAGTTCAATATAATATTTTCGTTAAAATATCAATTATAATGCATTAACTTATTATGACAGTTATTATTATTAATAATTTTTATTAGAGTAATAATACCATCCTATTATTTTATATTCTTTAAAAAAAATCCCCAAATATAAAGTGTAAAGGAAAATTTCTATCGACGTTCGGCGTGTGATTCGAACCTATGATCTCTAGAATAAGAGATTTAGTCTCAACCAATAGGCTATGACCTCAACCACTAATATTATATTACTAATAAATTTTGAATTAACTATTAACTATTATTAACAATTATTTTCATTAATAAATATTATTAAAATTTAAATTGAAATTTAAAATAATAGGTCATAATAATATTCGGAATATCTAGTTTACAAACCGATTATAATCTAGACTTCTATGTTTACGGCATTATCATCAATGAAATTGGAGATTGAACATCTATGGATTTGATATTATTTCAAATTTACATGCAAGGAAAATTTGAAGTTAAATTAATTTAAAAGATACTCAAACAAAAGTTACTAAAAGATACTCATTTATTACAATACCTTTTATTACTAAAGACATGTTTCAAACTGGAACTCAAGAATTATGGTTAACTCACTAAAACCTCGGCAAACAAACTCAGAAAAAAAAATGCTAACTACTGGCTGTGTTCGCTTTAGATGCTTCTAAGGCTGTATTCTGTTTCAACTCTCGTAAGATCTTCTCTTCGAGGCACTCGCCAATCCGAATGACCCGACCCGAGACAATGATTTGAAGGCTAAAAAACTAACTTGCTTTATTGACTTAGCATTTGCTGAAACTGTAGCACTTGATTCCGCTGTTCTAAGGAAAGGAGATTGATCTGTTCTGGTGTTAAGCTCATCACCACCTCAACTAGTGCTTTCTCCATCTCAGGACTCAACTGCAATGCCAAACTCAGTTACAATTTACAAAAAACATTGAAAACAGAAGTGAAACAAAAGGTTTTTTTACGGGGAGCCCGCTATTTTCAGTACCCTGTTCCCGAAAGATGACATTTGTCTCAATTTGCAGTTGGTGAGACATATGTCATCTATTAGGAGCAAAATACTCCGAATACCCGGCTACCCTGTAAAATTTTCTGGAAAAAAAACTCTACAAATTTGGAAAGTAGAAATATTACCATCTGATGAGAAATCAATTGGAGTGGCGGTGCTATAAGCTGTGCCATTTGCAAACTCTCTTGAGGACCAGACATTAAATTTTCGCCCTGATTGTTTAACTCTGCCTCAAAGTACTCAATTGGAATCAAAAAATCACCGCCACAATTCTGTTTAGCCGTGTAATTGACCGTCTCCTCCTCGCCGATATAAATCATATTCTCTGGTTCCACGTAATTTAGGACTTCGAATTGCCAGTCAAAATCACTGTTTTCAAGTGAACCAAAATTGCTGCTATCATCACCGGGAAAGACAACTTCATTGTTGTCGAAACAGAAGTCCTTTGTTTGTCCTACGTTTGCAAGACAAGAACACTCCACATTCATAGGATCAATCGGACTTGTTTCTCGGCCCACTTCTTCCCCTTTTTTCAGAAACCCTATCCTCTGCTTCAATTTCTCGACTTTATTCTCAAGCATTATCACTGATTCTCTATCAACCCAATTCGACAAATTTGAAATCAACAAATCAACATCTAAATTACCTGTTTTCCCCTTCTTCATAAGGATTTTTTTCTTCTTGGATCGAACAAGATCGAAATAATTCATCTCTTTCTTTTCCGTGCTGTTCAATTGCAGGTAGTCAGAGCACCTCCTTTTGACTTCCGGTAGATTTTCCGGCCAGAAATCAACATTCCCACTGGCGTCGTAGCAAACAATAGTGACTTCATTGCCGCAGAGAATTTCAAGCTCCTTGGCTTTCTTCATTAGGGTCGGCTTTCGCTTCAGGAAACTTGATGCTTTTGTTGATCGATCCCCATTCCGGATTTTCTTCATGAAATTGGCCTTTCGACACTCTTTTTGTCCCCTTTTTTCGATTTCTCTCAGTGATCCCATTAGAGCAAGACAAGAATTACAGAAAGGAAGAAAGTTGCTATTTCTGTTTGATAGGTTAAAGTACGTGAGAGCTGTTTATATACATGTGGGTAAGGGTAAAACAGGAAAACCAGAGCAATTAAGAGAGAGAAACCAGAGCAATTAAGAGAGAGAAACCAGAGCAATTAAGGAAATCAGGCATTCAAATTATTCCCGCCGTTTATAACCTTCTCCTTTTCAGCAAGTAAACTAAACAAACTAACTATTGTTGTTTCCTTTTCTGTTAAACGTCCGTTACTTTTTTTTTTTTAACATTTATTATCAATTTTTTATTAAGTAGTATCAGTTTATTAAGGATCAGTTAGTTATTGTAAGACTCGGATCGATTCGGTCGGTTGAATCTAAAAAACTCGGATCCGGTGATAAAAACGGGTCGGTGATACTAAAAAACCCACTTTACTAAGAACCTCTAAAAATCTAGTGTCTGACAGGATGAACCATTGACCTGGTGACCCAGATCGGGTTAATGGGTAACTAATTTGAATTTTTTTAGTTTAATGTTTAAATAAATACCTATCAAATCGAAACCATTAAAGTCTATATGATCTAAAAGTTCAATAAATTTAATTTTAATGAGTGTCGTGCTTTTCAATTTCAATTTCGAAAGGTTGTGTTATTTTTTAAAAATATTATAGTTGAAGTTATGTGTAATTTTTAATTTTTAATTTTTTGTTGTAACTTTAAGTTATTTTTAATATAAAAAATAGTTTATAAATTAACTTTATTTTATTTTTAATATAAAAGGTTAGTTTTCAATTTAATGAATAATAAAAATTAATTTATGTAGATATTATAATATAATTTAAGTATTTTTATATTTATGTTTTATCTTAAATTTTTGTGGTATGAAATAATTTATTGTTTAATATATCATATATTAATTTTTAAAATATTAAAAAATATAAATTTTATATATATTTATTATAAATGGTTCAATTTCAGTTCAATCCCAATTAATTCATCAATCCATAACCCTCTATCTTCGGTGATTAAGGGGTCGGATTGGATTTACCAACCATAATTATGCTATGTAATTTTTTTTGCTAAACTAAAATTATGACGCGTCTTGCTTCAAATTACGAGCCGCTACTCTTATAAACAAATTATAACCGTCGTAACTTTCCTTTTTCAGCAAGAAAATCAAACAAACTAATTTTTTTTATAATTAAAACTAAACAAACTAATTATTGCTTCCCTTTTCTGTTAAATGTCGATTACAAGAGCAATTAAGGAAATTAGGCGTTCAAATTATTCCCGCCGTTTATAACCTTTTCCTTTTCAGCAAGAAAACTAAACAAACTAACTATTGTTGTGTTCCTTTTCTGTTAAACGTCCGTTACTTTTTTTTTAACATTTATTAAGTATCAATTTTTTATTAAGTAGTATCAGTTTATTAAGGATTAGTTAGTTATTATGCTTGGTTGTAAGACCCGGATCAATTTGGCCGGTCGAACTGAGAAAATCAGGGTTCGGTGATAAAAACGGACTGATAACACTAAATATCTACTTTACTATGACCCTCTAAAAATTTAGTGTCCGACTTGTTGAACCATTGACCTGGTCACCCATATCGGGTTAATAGGCCACTAATTTAAATTTTTTTAGTTTAATATTTAAATAAATACCTATCAAATCGTAGCCATTAAAATCTATACGATCTAAAAGTTCAATTAATTTAATTTTAATGAGTGTTGAGCTTTTCAATTTCACTTTTTTCAATTTCAATTTTAAAAGGTTGGGTTATTTTTTTAAAATGTTATAGTTAAACTTATGTATGATTTATAATTTTTTATTTTTTTATTGTAACTTTAATTTGTTTTTAATATAAAATAATAGTTTATGGATTAACTTTATTTTATTTTTAATATAAAAGGTTAGTTACCAGTTTAATGAATAATAAAAATTAATTTGTGTAGATATTAGAATATAATTTAAGTATTTTTATATTTATGTTTTATCTTAAATTTTTTTTGGTATGGACTAGTTTATTATTTAATATATCATATAGTAATTTTTAAAATATTAAAAAATATAAATTTTACATATATTTATTATAAACGGTTCAATCTCAATTTAATTTCGATCGATTCAGCAAGAAAATCAAACAAACTAATTTTTTTTATAATTAAAACTAAACAAACTAATTATTGCTTCCCTTTTCTGTTAAATGTCGATTACAATTTTTTCTACATTTATTAAATAGTAGTTAACTACTACTCCCGGTTCTACAAACTAATTAATTTTTAGGCTTTTCATTAGAGTCAGTAAAAACTTAATACACCAGTAAAATGAATAATGTATTCTTAATAAAATCATCTTTCTTCTTAATTATTAATTTATAATTGCATCAATACCTGATCTCTTTTCTAATTAATACAAGGGTAAATTAGAAAAAAAAATTATAAAAGTTGCATTGATATTCTAAAAATAAAAGGAACCAAGATAAAAAGACTAGCATAACTGGTTTTTTTGAACCGGAGGGAGTAATGATATTTCGAATCTCTAGTTTTTAAAGAGATTATGAATATATACATGGGATGTTATTGGTTGTGAATTTATACAATATCATCATTAATGGAAATTGGAGATTTCATTTAATAAATCCGTTATGTATTTTTGTTTGAGTAATTGGTTTTTTTATATATTTAAGCGGTCGCTTGAATTAAAATGAATAATTCACACTTAATTTGAATTTGAGACAAATAAAGCTTTGACGACCGATTAGGAAAAAGGTATAAAATTACGGGAAAATACTAGCGTATTCATTAGAATTCTTTCTATTATTAGGAATTTACATGTAAAAAAATTTTGAGGTTAAAGTTAAAATCAAATGAATACCAAGACTTCAAATCAATTTTTTTTAAAAAAAATTGTCTCATTTGAGCTTACATTAAATAGAAAGAAAAACCTCCAACCCACCCCAGATGATTCGAATCTGGAACCTCTAGATGTCACAGCATCAGTGTTAACCATTAGGCCAATACCTCAATCACTCAAATCAAATTTACTAATAATATCTTTGATTACTGAAGACACGTTTTTCTCCGCGATTGTTCAAATTGGAACTCTATGGTTTTTTTTATTGAAAGGATTTTGTAGGAGCCAGGAATCGATTCAGGGATAAAAAATTGGTAACTAGTGACGCATTTGCAAAGGAAAAACTTTTTTTCTTAAACATGTTTCATGCTTGCTTTAGAATATTCCACAGCTATATCTTGTTTGAACTTTCAATTGACCCGAGAAAGAAGCACTTGATTCTGTTGTTCCAGAGGGAGCAGATTAATCTGTTGGATGGAGAGAGAGCTAAAGGTTTAGAGCCAGATACCACTAAGGCCCTGTTCTTTTCAACTTTTGAAAGCTGAACCGAACTGAACTTATTCCAGTGTAAATTTATAACTGCGCAGAGCTGAGCTGAGCTGAACTACATCGAATTGCAGTCCAAGAGAACGTGGCCTGATTCTACATAAACAGGAGATTTAACGATATCGAGCATATGAGCATCCTAGTATCCAACATCAGGATCACATACAGTTACTTCGAAGCATGCAGTTACAAGCTTTGAAGTAACTGTATGTGATTTTAGCCCTGACTCCTTAAAATTTCCTATGTGCTTCCACGAATCAAACACTAATTTTAGAAAAAGCCATAGTTAATCAAAAGGAGAGACCGGCAATAAACGCTCGAGATTGCTATGTTCCAGCTGATATTCGAGTCCGGATTAGCACAATCCTTCCCTCACACACAAATCCCATTCTAGAATGCTCACTAATGAAGATAACTGCACAACAATTGAAAGAATAGAACACAGCATACCCCGATATGTCGGTGGTAACTGACTTTGATGATGTGAATGCCCTTGTGGAAATGAAGGCCCTGTACCCGGTTGAGGTTTGTCGATTGGCTGAACAAAAGACGGAATAAATCTTTCGAATAGGATGCATATCTGTAAACGAACCGAGCCGAGATCGAACACTAACTGTTCAAGTTCTGTTCGTTTAAACTTTAACGAACACGAACCGAGCTCGAACTTGGTTAAACCGAGCCGGAGCCAAGCTCGAGCTTGGTCAAACCGAGCTCGACCCGAGCTTCAAGCCTATTTCGAGCTTTGTTTAAATCGAGAGCTCAGCCTATGAAAAAGATAAAATCCGTGAGATGAAAAATCGAAGATGAAGGATCTAAGCACCACAACTGATTTTCACTGAACTAAGAAGAGGAAGAGGAGAGTGTTGTGTTGTGTTGGAGGCTGTGTCTTTTTCAGAGGAAAATGAGATTAGACTTTTACTGAGCATATAAAAATTGATGAATATATATAGTAGGAATTGGATTGGATCCGAATTGCCTTTATTATGTTTTATATCCATCTTTTCTTTTCTTTTTTACTTATTTTTACCTATGTTTTATATATAACTTTATACATATTTTTCCTTTACTATTTATTTTATATTTTATATTTTGTTATATATATTTTTATATCCATTTTACACGTACACTATTTTAGATTTTTCATAATCTATCTATTTCATATACATAATGTTTAAACTTTTCAATTATGTTAACGAGCCTAATAACGAGCTTGTTGGCGAACTAGTTCGCAAGCCTCTTATCGAGCATGTTCACGAGCTTTCGAGCCGAGTATCCCCTTGTTCAAGCTTGGTTCTTTTACGATAACGAGCCTTAAATTTTGTTCACGAACAAGCTCATTTATTAAGGAACCGAGCTCGAACGAGCTTTAACCGAGCCGAACGCAGAGTAATTCGGCTCGTTTACAGCCCTATGCATATGTGGTTGCATTGACTCAAGAACAAGACTCTTTTGGCTTAAATGAAACATGGGCTGCCATGGATGTTGAGGACCACCATACTGGAAGCCCACATCGGGCCCCTTTCGGGGACCATACTGCTGATATGGTTTTGACGATTGCTGAGTTGCTGCAGGATGAATCTTTGGAATCTAAAGGAAATTAAGGAATCACACTATGAGTATCAGATTAGATAAAGAGTCAACAGCATAATGGAAAAATAACAACTCTTATAGAAATATGAACATACCACTTGAGGAGGCTGTACCATTCCAAGCATAATTTGTGCCTGCTCAAATCAACAAAATTAAGTACCACCCGTAGTTGTTACGGGCGTGCCTCGGGCGCAAGGCGATCGAGGTCCAAGGGCCAGCGCCTCGTGGAGGGTCAGGCGAGGCGAGGCGAGGTTCATCAGGGGTGCGCCTTGTGCGCCTCGGACGCGCCTCAACGCAAAAATGAAGGTTTGTTTGTGGTAGCAACTAATATCAGTGTTTTAAAAACCGCTAGGCGCTAGTCGGGCGGTCAGGGCTCCAAAAGGCTTAGACGGGGCCTGAGCGGGGACTAGGCGGGGCCTGGCGGTGGTCTAGGCGGATTTGTATTTTTTTAATTTTTTATTATTTATACATAAAAATATAATTTCAACTAAAAAACAAATTATAAAATATTTAAAAATATAATTTAAAACATGTTTTAAAATTGAAAATTAGACTTTTATTGTGAGAACACTTTTAAGTACTTTCATTTTACTAACTAAGCTATTTTTAGTAGGTTAAAAATATCAAACTATAATTATTATAGATATCGATATCTTAAAAAATTAAATTCATGCGTCGTCTAGGAGAAAAAAATCAGAATAGGCGGTGCCTAGGCGGTAATAAATCGGTTAGGGGCCTGGGAGCGCCATGAGAACGTTAAGTCGGGCGGAAAGCTCTAAAATAGGGCCTAGGCGGGGCCTAAGCGGGACTAGACGGAGATTTTTAAAACAGAGACTAATATTTATTGCACTTTTTTCTTTATGCGCCTCAAGTCCCTCGGGCGTGCACCTCGGTGGGCCCCGTAAAACTATGGTACCACCTAGTATGTGATAAGAAAAGATCACATGAAGTTTAAGGGCATGATTAATTCAAAATATTGCAAGACACTCAACAATCTTAGCTCCAAAAAGGACTACTTGATTTCGTAGCGCTGATTCTTGGTCATTCCCGCCATATTCTATGTCAACTCATCGCCGGCGATTGGCTTCCCCGCCATTGCTTTTGGGAGAAAGGGCGAGAGAGAGCTCTAGATTTTATATTTGGTCTGTTTAAAACATGGGGCACAGACCCAGCCCAGATCCAGATTATGGTTAACCATCAATTTTTGAGAATGTTAATAACAAAATAAAACTAAAAATAAAGGGTATTTACTTACAAAAATTGAGGCACTAAGCGAAATATATATATCTTAAAATTATAGGGCTCTAAGCGAAAAATATACATTTTAAAATATTATCATCATATAAAAAGTTTATTAATTAGCTTTATTCAACATAGAAAAAATATAACAAAGACGGTTAAAGTTGAAAAATTAAATTGAGTATTGAAATAAAACATAAGTAGGATATGAAATATTAATAATTTTGGAGCCCCTAGTACTTAAGAGCCCTAGGCAACGGGTTATATACTATAACGCCGACCCTGAGTCTATTTACAAAACACATTAATTGAAAATGAAAATTACATAAAGAACCGGTTATTTTGTATCATTTACGTTGGATGATTGACACATAACCCATTTTTATATTATAATAATAAAAAGTGATCATTTATCAATTATCAACGAAAATAGTAGAAACCTCATCCTCGTAGAAACCTCGTCCTCTTCTTTCATATACTTTGTGTTCGGCTTCGGTCGGTGTTAACGATAAAGGTAGAAATATCTCTATAAAAGTACAATCAAATCAATCCAAATAGTTTAAAGATGTTTTTTACTCTTTAATTTTTAAAATCCTATGTAAAAGAAGGCTCTTCTACAAAAGTCTCTTTATCTCATTAGAGGCAAAGAATTAATACTCCTTACATCAAATGAAGCCGAGTCCAGGCTCCCCCAAATATATTATACATTTCACATGCTTTTAAAAAAGTTTTATATAGTTAACTATTTTATATTATTTCTAATAATTCTTAATTATAATATAGATGCGTGTTGAAAGGTTTTGGTCTCTACTTTTAATTTTTGTTTGGATTCACAATAGTGAGATAGGGGATTTGGATTCTTTAAAGTTTAAACTCTTTAAAGTTGTTCGTTTCAGTTAATTTCAACCATTTATTGAGTCAGATTTTATTGAGTCAGATTTTATTGCACTGTGGATCCCACAACCAACTAAAACTGAATCTGAACCATTAAAATTTAATGAACAGTTGAGACTGACTGAAATATGTAATTTTAGAGAGTTTGAAATTTAGAGAATCCAAATCGAGAAATAGGATAGGACCCTTTTCTTTTAGAATATGATTTTCTACTGAAATTGCAACTATCTAACTCAGATTTTATTCTTTTTCATTCAAAGTGCATTCCTAATGATTCTTTGTTTTCTTTTTAGTTTGTCTAATGTCTACGGCCTCACATGCAAATGATATACATATATATATACAAAGTAACAGGTCTAAGAGTATATAAGTGTGCTAAATATTTAATCCATGAATCCAAATAAATTTTTTTTATGAAGGAGACAGTTCATTTATTCAGTTATAATCTATTGTAACTCTAATTAAAGATGAGCATACATAATATCAACTAATATGAAAGTACCTTAGCAGCTGTTATAAGTAATAAATAGGGCAACTAATATAAAAGCACCCTAGCTATTTGTCGAAATACCAGGTGTTATAAGTAATAAATATTGAGTAGCGTCCCTTTAAATGTGGGATCCACTGAAAATTTTTTAAAAAAAGGAAAAAGAAGAAAAATACAAAACCGAATTCGGTGGTGATTGGTGGCGCAATTGAAGGGATTGAAAGACAGTCATTTCACGCGTCTTTCAATTCCTATAAATAGAGAGGCACTCTGCCTCATTTTAAAAACGGATTGAAAAAACACAGATATAAGAATATAACCTGTGGATATAAACTTAGGAAAGGGGTTCCTAAGAGCTGGGTAAGAGAGAAAATAGTGAGGTTTTGGGAAACACCTGTGTGCCACTATTTTGTAATCTCTTGGTGTGCCTACTGTTGTTTTATAGTGGAGAATTATTCGGAGTTTGTCCGGTGGTTTTTCCCTAATTCATTTGGGGTTTCCACGTAAAAATCTTTGTGTCTTTTTATTCTGCTGCTATTATATTTTCTCGTAATCTATTATTGGGTCTAACAATAAATAGGGAATAGACTACTCAACTGTATGAAAAATGCTTCAAAAGTTTCTTGAAATCCAGAAGAACATAGCCTATAGGTGTAATAATATTGTAATCACTATTAAGAGTATAGAGCAATAACTATATTTAGCACATCAATTTCCAACCTACAATCAAAATGACAAGACTTCGGTAAAATGATAACTTCTCTCTGACTCATAGCTTTCGCCGTAAAATAATCTGATAGTCCTAATAGTTCAATCTCGATTACTAACAATTTAAAATTTAATTTTTATTAATGAAATTTCAAAAAAGAAATTTAATATATTTTGTTAAATTGTTAATCAATAAAAATTATATATATATTTAAAATCGGTATTAGTGATTTAATGGGCACTCCAATATATATGATTAGACCATAATGGAGGTGAAGAAGCTTTTGTAATAGGATATATCGGATATTATACTCAAAGCAAAGGACAAATCTGAACAAGAAGAAAGAAACAATCTTTTTTTTATTATTATCAAATCCAAACTTTAATTTTTTAAAGTTGGGTTAAATAAAAAGAAGAGTCCATAATGAAAGCAAACGAAAGCACCACTCACTCACTTTTTAGTTGTATGAGTTTGGCCTTTCTAAAACACTCAACAAAATAACACTATGCAATGCTCTAATGAAACCCTCTTCTTGTTTTTCTACAACCTCTCTTCCTCCTCATTTCTTCTTCTCCTCTTCCTCTACTTCTCCTCGACTTTGCTCCTCGACCTCCTCAACTTCATCGGCAGCTACCCTCTTATCCACCGGTATTCATTCAGTACAGTCTGTGGAGCACGGAAACTCCTGGACAATAACGTTTCCCGTTTCCGTTCTGAAATCACATTATTTTTTGTGTTTCTAGTGTGCGTTTCCGATTGGGATCGGAAACGTTCCCTTTCCCGTTTCCGTGCTACGCTTATTGTGTGTTATTGTTTTTTGTTCGTTTTCAGGAATCATGGATACGAGTATGATATGTACACCGACGAGGAGGGGGAGGAGGAGGAGGAGGAGGAAGAAGAGGATAGCGAGACATATTATTATTGCGAACCGGTAGAAAAAGATCATCACCTTGTAGCCGACATTATCCATGGCGGGGAATCACTTGTGTTCTTGTCTTCAACTGAAAGTGAAGTTCAAGAACTAACCCAACAAAAAGATGACAACTTTGTCCCTGATGAACCCACTTCTGTTCTTGCTTCGGCCGGTTCGGATTCTGAAAAGGACGACACTGATCTCGTTAATGATGACGATGAAGATGATTCGATCCCGGATTCTGCGGCTCATCGAGGCGGGCCCACCGAGACTATTACAGTATACAGACACAGAAGTGGTTTGGTAGACAGTGACGATAAGTATGGAGGAGGTATATATTTTGCATCATAAAAACTGTTTTTTTTAAATATTTTGTATATTTTGTATGAGTTTAAGGTTTTGGGGTAAATGTGTTAAATGTATTTTTAGGAGATAACTATGTTAGTAATCAAGAGAAGAGGGAGTCAAATTTTAGAGGGGATGAGAATTATTACAAGAGGGAAAACGAAGAGATATATGGCGATTCGACTACGGTTGGTTCAACATCGAAGAGCTCGTCGGAATGGAGAAGCTCGATTAAGGATTCGGGTACTGACCAGGATCCGTTTTCTTCTTCGTCGAGAAGAAGTTGCCCGAAATGGGAATCCTACACTGTTTTTCAAAAATATGATGAAGAAATGATGTTTCTTGATAGAATTAGTGCTCAAAAGCTTCATGAAACAGGTACAGTTACCGCTAAATGCATCAAAAGTCGGCTCTGAACGCTTGACATCACCCTCCACTTTCAAAAGTTTCTGTTACCCCTTGAATTTGGAAAAAACGCATCATTGTGTCTGAAAGCCACGTGCCGGCTTCTGGTTGGTTTGACTTTTCAACGATGTCATTTTTTTTATTTTTATATATCTAACTAGAATCTTACATGTGGCGTTGAAGGGGTAAACTCGTACATTTTTTGCAAGCTGGGTGGTTATTTGAAATTTTTGAAAGTTCAGGGTGTCATCAGGGATTAGGGATGACTTTTTCCGATGAGTTAGGCCTAATTTTATTAAATTTTGATTTGTTACTACTGATAAATGTTTGTTTTTGTGTGAGAAGAGTCGCTAAGGTCAATTCAGGCGTGTCCTAAATCGATTTCCGACAGGATTGTTCATAAGATTACAACATTGAACAAAGAGAACACCAAGAAGAAAAGTGGAGAAATCCGGCAAAACCCATATCATGAATTGGAAGCTACTTATGTAGCTCAAATCTGCTTGACATGGGAAGCCCTTAGCTGGAACTACATTAACTTCCAACTCAAGAGAGCTTCGAGACAGCGCGATTTCGATCCAGGTTGTCCTGCTCATATAGCCCAACAGTTTCAGCAATTCCAAGTTCTTTTGCATCGGTACGTCGAAAATGAACCTTACGAACAAGGCAGGAGACCCGAGGTTTATGCCAGGATGAGACTTCTCGCTCCTAAGTTACTTCTTGTCCCCGAATATCGAGGTACACTTCCAAAAGTTCTCTCTTCAGTTTTCTATGTGAAACGACAACTACCGACGGAATGCAAGGTTTCCGTCGTTAAATTCTACGCAACAGATTGTCTATTGAATTCCGAAGTTTACCGACGGAAACCAAAGAATCCGTCAGTAAACTTCCCGATTTCTTAGTTTACTGACGGATTTTCAATGGTGAATTTTCGTGTACTTGTAACTAATTTTAGCTTTGTTTCCTGAATATATGAAGATTCGGAAGATGATCCAAAGGACGAGGGATTCAGATCGAGAATATCATCAGCTGCATTTCTGATGATAATGGAAGAGGGAATCGGAACATTCATGAGTTTTCTCAAGGCCGACAAACAAAAACCTTGCCAAATCTTAACATCTTTTCTTAAAAGAAAACGAAGAGGTACTGTTGATCCTGCCCTTCTCCAACTTATGAAGAAAGTTAACAAAAAAGTAAGTCAGTCAATTACTTTCTTTTTTCTTAAACAAACAATATTTTATTAACTCAACCATAAAAAATATATTCGCAATTATGATCGAGCAGAAGAAAATGAAGCTGAAGGATCTGAGGCGAGCCCGGAAATGCATAAGGAAAAGGAAGCTAACAGTAGAAGAAGAAATGGAGATAATAATGGGATTAATAGACTTAAAGGTGGTGTCAAGAGTATTAAGGATGAGTGACATAAGTGAAGAACAATTGCATTGGTGTGAAGAAAAAATGAGCAAAGTTAGAGTTTCTGACGGAAAACTTCAAAGAGATTCTTCCCCACTATTTTTCCCAGCACATTGACCCACAATCCCAATTAAAGGCCATTTATTCATTGCTTGGTGACTAGATCTTTATGAATATCCAGCAACACTTTTGTGATTATAATGATAATATACACAAAAATAAAATTAAATAATAGTTAGAAAAGTAGCCTAGCTATCAAATGCGCACACGTACTTTCAAACATTATATTTTAGACGCAGAATACGTCATCGGCCCTCTGAACTTGTCCCTGATACCGTCTCTCACCTCTGAACTTTTAAAAGTTCTTCTCGTCCCCCTGAACTTGTCTAAATTGCACCTCACGACCCCTTTCGGCTGACGCGGTATTACCATGTCAGCTGAAAGGGGTCATGAGGTACACTTTGGACAAGTTCAGGGGGATTTAAAAGTTCAGAGGGGTGAGGGGCGATTAGTGACAATCTATGTAGCACGGAAACGGATACAGATACGGAAACGGAAACCGGAAAACGCTATTTCTAAAAAATATAGGCTTGGAAACTGTGGGGAAACGGATACGGAAACGAGAACGGAAAAGCCGAAACGGCATGTAATCGGAGTTTCCGTGCTTCATAGGTGACAATATCAGGGGGGTTCCTGATGCATTAGGCCCTCTTTTATACTAGTATCTTTCAATTTGCTTCGAGAAACATGTATGCGTTTGTGCACGAAAACTGTTTAATCTATCGAATAGATCTGATCTGTTCTGTCGGATGATCGATAAAGAAAACGGAGAAGAAATGCCCGTAAAAATCGAATTGAATTCATGTGGGTTACACATGAATGAATGTTCAAGAACAGTAAAAAGAGAGATGGGTGTTAATGAGGAGATAGAGGCAAGGTTACCTTTAGTTTACTTTAGTTAGCTTTAATTTTTTGCCTTTATATAAAATTTTATGTGTTTTGATTATAGAGTTTATCATGTAATGGAAAAAATAAATGTTGATGTGAATAAAAAGAAGTGAAGGGGGCAAAGCTTTTTTTGTTTACATATATGTGATGTAATGAAGTTGAATAAAGAAAAGTATAGCACATGGTATACACACCAATTAAATATTTAAAAGATGATTTCAATGGATAAATATAGGAGATGAATTTATACGTGGAAAGCAAAAACATCTTTTTAATTTATGCAAAGCTAATAATGTAGTTGAGCCATCATTGATATGTATTTTTGTATGAATAGATGTATACTTTTAGCTAAAGAAACACATTGACTCTTGACTTAAAGATGAACTTGGCATGGAAGATTGCACATTATTGATAGAAATTTTTCTTTCAATATATGTGATCATGTTGTTGTGTGTGAAACCTAGCATAAAAGAATAAATAACAGTTCGAAATTGTTCAGATACGATTGATTGTAACAACTTTATTAGTAAAACACGATTGACAACAACAAACAGCAACATTTATGAATAACATATGCCTTAATTATATAACGGGCTAAAATTATACTGTTGTTTTATTTATCTATTGGAGTTCCTTTTTTTAATCTTAAATTTTTTTTATATTTATGTTGAATATTTTATGTAGAATGTTTTTTCTCTGCTCAAAAAGAAAAAAAATAATGCATATTAGTTTAGGGCACTTGGAAAAATTTATTCATATTAATATAGTTTGAAAAAGAAAATAAACAAGTAAAAAATATTGCAAAATTGAATATGAAAAAACACAAAAGTACGCAAAAATATATATAGGTCTTATAAAAAATGTGACGTATTTTTTTAGTGTTATCAAAATCGTATCGTAAAGGTTGGCTCGATCGATTTTACCATAAATTAATTTTGACTATAGTACAGTTTAACTTAAAAATAGTTTTTTAAAAGAGTCTATGGAAATACCCATAAAGCGTTGTAAAATACTCCGAAAATGTTGTAAAAGACCCCAAAAGCATTCGAATACCCACTAAAAGCACGCATAAGTTCCAAACAGCTCTGCCAATACGCAGATGAGTTTTTATAGACCAAAAAAGTGTTGCAATAGTCATTGAAAATCCCAAATAATATATATTCTTTTAAACATAAAAAAGCAGAAAACTTCTAATTATACCGATTATATCGATAATACCGCATATCATTTACCTTATCGATATGATACCGAGTTCAGTAAATAGGTTACGCAAACTGGGCCTGTAAAATGCCTTAAGCTCGCAACAGCCCAAATAGGTTACGACAAAGTGATTGGGCCTCCATGGCTCTCTAACAACTATTTGTAATCCGTTAAGGAATCTTCAAAATAATTCATTATAAATTAGAAAGTGCACAAAATCAATAAAATTTATTTTTTTTAACGGAAGAATGTTGTCGGTTAAATTAAATCAGAATCAATAACAGTTTTGATTAAAGGTAGAGAAATTTCTCTATATGTCGAAGAATCATCTGCTCTAACTAATAATTTATGCAGTAGATTGGCAGACCGATCAATATAGACATTCAAAAACCATTCTAAACATATTACCGGAGTTAAAATACGGGACAGAAACAACCAGCACAAACAAGCGAAACTTGCGTTTACACAAGACAAACAAGCCATATGGCACGATAAATAAAAAAATAAAATAAACGTTGCAATCTATATTTTTTTAATCTCAACTAACGTTTTCGATCCACAACCATAAGAACTTCTACATAAGCCATAACATCAACCATTGTTGTAGATCTAGAATTATCAAGATTGAGATGTGTAGCATCAGATCCATAATTGAAGAAGCCGATCTCGTGGGAACTAAAAAAAATAGCAACGAATTATTCGACATAAAAGATAAATATTAAAATTCTTAAAGAGGAAAGCAAAAAGAATGAAGTCAAAACTTTCTCCAATATCCTTAACGACAGTGTAAAAAGTTACCTTCGATTGGTTATCACATATGCATTAAACTACAAATTTTTTAGGTGGATATTTTCTAAAAAACAATTAAAAATGAAAACAAAATACTCTCTCATATATCACCTCCCTAATTATGGAAAATATTGCGAATTCTTCATATCATTACATTGACTGCATATATTAAAATAAAATAGGTTGAAATAGAATAAACATTTTTTAAAAATAAAAAAGAATATATATTTTATTCCACTAATTAAATAGTACATACGAAATTTTTAAATAGTATAATTCCAAGATAATGTAATAAAACATTCTTTTTTACAGAAAATGTTAATATAGACTAATTCGAATACATAGAACTGTTAACTGTGATTTGATTCTAAAAGAAATCACACTCACTTAGACTTTTTGGCTGTGCAACAAAATAATTATATCATTTACAATTTGTTAGGATGAATATGGCTATGTTAAATTAAATTAAATAGTATTGAATTGAACTGAACTGAATGATATTAAACTGAAAATAATAAAAATGAATAATAGTAAAACTAAAACTGAATTATTTTAATAGTATAAATAATATTTTAGAATATTAAAATTTATCAGTAAAATAATTAGTGGTAGATTTAATTATTATTATTATTATATTTAATAATATAAATAATATGTTAGAATATTAAAATTTAATAATAAAATAATTAATAACACTTTAAATAATACTATACAATCTAATAAAATTTATTAATTATTACATATAATAATAATAATAATAATAATTAAATCTACCACTATACATTATTATTTTATTTTATTATAATTATTATTATAAATATTAATTTATTATTTTAATTTTTATTAATATTATAAAATATTATTATTTTTATTTATTTATTTATCTTATAAAATTATTCATTATAAATATAATAATTAATAATTTTAAAATATTATTATTAATTATTTATTATTTATTATTATTTATTACTACTAATATTAATTAATTATATAATAAAAATAAAAATAAATTAAAATTAAAATAATATTATTATTAATATTTATTATTTTTTATTATTTATAAATATAAATATTAATATAATATGTAAATAATAAAATATTAAATATTATATAATTAAATTAAATTAAATAATATTAAACTAAATTAAATTAAAAATAGAATATGAGTGTATATATAAATACACCTACCAAGGTGGAACTTCATTGCTGCACTATTGATTTATGAAACTGAAAAGGTAGGTGATAGCATGTGCATCTATACAGTGGCTCAGTTGATAGCCAGGCTCCAAACAATGGGCCATAGCGTGTTCAGACAAATCATTTTTGCCATATGATTGGATTTCTGGCTGTTTGTTGAAGTGATGATTGCTATAAACCTCTGATTAGAGTATGTGTTTGATAAAAATAGTTTTTAGTTAGAGACACTATAATAAAAGGTACTTTAGTAATAAGTTAATAACTAGGATAGCTTGGAGCAAGCAAAATACAATAAAACTGAATTATCTAATAGTATTTTATTGATAAAATAAATCAATAAAATTAGATAATTAAAATATGTAGACTCAAAATAAAATCAATATCACTATCATGAATTTATTAAATTTCGTATGGGGAAGTTTAAGTGGTTTCCACGTGTGATGAATCTAAACCTAATGTCCATTTTGTTGTTTATTATTATTGGATAATTCTCCCAACCATTTTGTTGTTTATCATTTTAATACAATTTCTCTCTCTTGTTTTATTAGTTTATTTCTCCTGATTATAAATTTTTATAAACAGTTCGAACGATACCGTCCGCTTTAGCGCCTTTAAGGTTAATCGCACGGCTATAAAATGCATCGTTTAAGTTAAGGCCTTCAGGGCCCTGTTTATATATAAGCTCGGTGGATACACGGAGAGCGATGTGAGATCCTAACACAACCCCTCATCGCGGTTTTGCTGATAAAGTTTTATAAACAGCTCGAACAATACTGTCCGCTTTGGCGCCTTCAGGGCCGACCATGGCTTTAAAACGCGTCGTTCAAGAGAGCGCAATTTATATATAAACTCAGTGAATACACGAAGAGTGATGTGAGATTTCAATCCTAACATAAATAATAACCCAAAATCGTAAAGGTGGACAACATTTGGTAACATTATTTTTTAAGGCCCCCTTTGCTCCAACTGTTAGGTATTGTTAATAGCTGTTGCAATGAGATGGTTGCTGTTGCGGTTAGTGTTTAGCTGCTTGCTGCTGCAGTTAGTATTTTTTAGCTGTTGTTATTTATTATTTAAAACTACATACTCGTAATTTGGTATTTGATAAAATTTTAAGGTGTTGTTGATATAATGTAAAATGACACATTTAGATATAATTTAAATTAATTAGTAAATTAAAAAAACTAGTATAACACTTATCTAAATTAATATATATTATATATACATAAATAATTCTTTCACTTTAAAAGGGAATTTTCGCTCTTCATAAACTAAGAAAAATGTCTCTCTTATGAGTTATTGCAGTAAATTTATCATTTCATATGCATTAGTATCAAATGGAAATTTTTGTCTAAATATGAAGTTGAAAAAAGAAAAAAAACAAAATAAAAATAGTGAATGTTTATATTAATATTATTTTAAAATAAAATGCTCAATTTGTTTTGATTTATCTAAGAAACATAAAAAATTAAATTGCATATATAGTGTAAGGGAGGGGTAGGGATATTATTTTAATTTCATAATATAATAAAATTATTAAAAATATATAGCAATCAAAAGGTATCAGAGTATTGCTTTCTATCTATTATATTTTGAATATCTATCTGCAGTAGTTTACCTTTTTTAAAATTATAATCAAATATAAATTTTATAATTATTAAAGTTCTATTTACTAACTACAGTAGATAATATCGTAAATAAACACCTCATTATTTTCTTTGACTATATGCAGCAGAGTATATATAATAAAATAAATGTAGAAGGACAAATGAAAGAAAAGAAAATTTTAATGCAACTACCATTTTGGTTCCAACTCAAGCACAAATTAAGGCATTGGTTTTTATAAAGTTGTTGTATTACACGTTTAAAGACTGAGTTTTTTATAATTTTTTTTGAAAAGTATTATTTTCAAACTTTTTTTGAAAGTTGCATAATTGATTTTAAAAAAATAAATCAGACAGTTTCTAATTAATTAGTATGCAAGATTAAAATATGTAATTGTATTAAAAGTTTGTGAGGCTAACTTAACATAAGTTAAAAAGTAATGTCAAACTAGTCCTTAGTCATTTATTTAGTAAAGTAATTAATTGAACTAATTGAATAATTTTATAAAAGTAATATAAACTAAATTTAAATAATTTTGTTTAAATTAAATGAACTTGTTCTTTCTTGACTCCTAGATTACATTGATTTATTTAGTACTTGTTGAAAATAATCGATCCGTTTATGGGGATCAGTTAAATCAATATATTCGATTTATTTTGGTTAATTGCGTTAAATTGGAGAGTAAAGAAGTTTGAGGTATTAATTATAAATATTAAGACTTAAAAATAAATATTTTCTTCATAGGTGTTTAATGAAATTTTCACCTCGTTTTTATTGTGAGTTTGTTTTGACAAACGTATTATTATTTTAGCATTGAATTAGGTTGATTTAATAATTATGAAGAGTAATATAATTATTTTGTCAAAAAATAATGTCACAATTTAAAAAATCACTTTTTTACTATTATAAAATTAAAGTAATAGTTTTTTTAAAAAACAAAATATTATGAAAATTTATTTAATTATAAAATATTAATCCTTTTACCGTTTATGACCAATTAATCCATAGAAATTTAGAAAATACGGGTATCATATTTTATATTTGGAATTATCTTCTTATATATAGAGGTGAAAAAAGAATTAAATATATATTTTAGAATTTTAAGGATTCATACGTATTCGGTTTCTTCAGCTTACTAACTCTTTTTATTTAACGTATTTAACTTATAGATGTCTTTATGAACCTCTAAATTTAATAAATGTATTCACTACAGTCCCTTTAATACCACGCGTCACCTTCTGATTGAAGAAAGGAAATAAAAAACTTGATATATTTAAATAATCAAACCAATCATAAAATGACATGTGATACTGAAGCTGCACTAAACACTTTTTCAAGTTCAAAAATTTAATAAAGACAGTTATAATTTAAAGATTTTAAATAATAAAAGTTATTAAATTAAAAACCACAGCTATAAATTAGGTTGTATTTTTTTAATTTATAAATAATAATATTTAATTAAATTAAATTTATTTTAATATAAATTATATATATAATATTAATAAATATTAAACTGAAAAAAATTACGTGTTACACATGTGGATCAGATCTCGTTTCCAAACACATGACCCCACCACTTATACACAACATAAAAGAAAAGGCCAAAAGCAAGTGTTCTCAGAATCTCTTGCTCTTTATTTGTCCGCACATAAATCGATGAAACTAAAAAATATAAATAAAATAAATACAGATATCAAACGGTCAACCAAATACAGTCTCACCAAATAAAATATAAGACGCGACCACACCTGAACAATCCCACCTCATCTTCATCCTCTTCATAGCACCATCCCATCCCATACCTTCCCTTCCCTTCCTTCTCTCCATTTCTCCTCTCAAAGAAGAATCTCATCTTTTATATTCTCGAGGAGCCTTCCTATTATTCCTCCTCCCTCTCTGTCGGATCTGTTCTGTAATATTTCTATTTTAGTTTCCCCATGATTTGAATTTGTTATCCTGTTTTTTCGATTTTGTTCTTCTTATGTGCGATTATGGCTGTGTTTGTAGCTGGCGCTTGTTGAAAATGAATCGATGCGGGTTTCAGCAACAGAAGAGCGCCGTCGTTGGCAGCGAGGAGAGGAGGATGTTGGTGGTGGATTCCATGGTTTGCCCTAAGCCGAGACGATTGGGACTTTTGAATCCTTCGATTAACGATCAATTGAAACCCTTAAGAATCTCCATCAAGTACGTTGTTCGTTTCCCCCCAATTTTCATTTCATTTTCTTCGATTTTGGATGGCTAATTTCTCTGTTTTGTTTTGTCCATCTCAATAGCTGTTCGCAAACTGCTGAAATTGGAAAGGAGATGGCGGATTCAGCTGCTGGAGCTGAGCTTCTGGATATAATTCTCAAAAAGGTCTGTTTTCTAACCTAATTTTCTGTTGTGGGTTCAATATTTGTGTGGTTTGGAACCCTAAAAAATGAAGTAAATTTCTATAGAAATTCACAGATTTTATACACAAAATGAAATGAATTGAATTGAATCCGGTCCCAGACAAGGGGTTTGTTTTTTATCTTCAAGACACTATCAAAGGTTCAAAGCAAATTTTGATTTGGTCCTTGCATATTCATTTACAGGGAAGATGTGGTGTGGAGACTACAGGTTACCAGGTGGCCTCATCGCCGCCTTTTTACAGTGGATCACCACCAAGCAGGGCATCAAACCCTGTAATCCAGGATGCTCAGTTCGGCAACGAGGGGATCTCATCCCCAACACCGGCCCCGCCATCCCCATTAGGAGGAGGAGGGTGTGTTCGAATGAAATTCGGGCACAAGCCGGCCGAAGTTAGGATCGAGGGGTTCGATTGTCTTAGCCGAGATAGGCGAAATTGCAGCATCTCTGCAGTAGCTTAAAACTAAGCCCTTTAGAAGCGTTCAAAAACCACAAACTATCAAATTTTTGATATGAAAAAGGGGGAGAAGAGACAGAGAGAAACAGGTGTAGTCTAATGGTGATGTTTTTTGTATGTAAATACAGAGAAATTAGTGGCATTTAATTTTAATGGTGAGTTATGGTGGTGATGTGTGATGCTCTCAAAATGTGTAAATGTAATGAAGATTGGGAGTTGTTTAGTTTTGAAGAAATAAAGAGAAGGGTTCAATGTTGTTCTTGTTCATACAGAAATTGATTAGGAGGGGATTTCTTTTGTAATATTACTTTTATGTCTAATCCTTGTTTATAATTATTAGTTAATGTAATATGAATGGAGATAGAAAGGTTAAACCTTTTCTGCAATTCAATGGGAGTTTTATTTTTAATTTCGAAATTTGCTATATTTTTCTGCAATCCCACTTTGAATTTGGGGCAGTAAACAAGCCTAACTCAAATACTGATTGTTCAAACTCTTGAAGCCCTAAAAAAAAAAGTGCTTTGATTTGAGAAATTTTTTTTTAAATAGGATCTGTAATTTTAAAAAATTTATAAGAAGGGGTATTTAACTTTAAAATAGTGGTGTTACGTTGAATATTTTAAATAATTTAATATTTTAATGATTTAATCTTATTATTTAAAAAATATACGTCGAGTATGAATAATTTTTAAAATTTTTTTTATTTTTTTATAATTTTTTATAATTTTTTATTATAATTTAATTAAAAAAAATTTGTATCAGTGATGTGTATTGTATTTTTAATAACTATTTCATAATAATTCAGATGAAAATAAATAAGATTACCCATTTTCGTGACATACTTTAATATTGAAGATCTTTTATTTGCAAATTTTTTGAAATCACAGATCTTGTTTTGAAAAAAAATTCCTCAGACCGTGTTTTGCATGTGAGCGAAATCACAATGTACTTTTTTTAAGCTTACCCAATTTTTAACGAACTCGAGCCCGAGTAGAGCTCGAGCCTATTTCGAGCTTTATTTAAATTGAGCTTAGCCGAGCTTTATTCTATTGAGTTTTAGCTGAACATGTTAATTAAATTTCTTACAAACTCAAATCGAATTTCAAATTTAAATTATTTTTACTTTATTAATTAAAGTTTTATTTATTTAAACTTATTTAATCGTTTAAAAATACTTAAATTTTACGCATCAAACATATCTATGTATTTATTTTTCATAATATATTTATAATTTATATTATAAATATAATATTTTTATTTTTAGACATGTTTGAGCCTAAAAACGACTTTATTCGTGAGTGTGTAAGCGAGCCATTTATTGAGAATGTTCGCAAGTTTTCGAGTCAAATATTTTATTATTCAAAATTTATTCGTTTATTAAAATAAACCTAAATTTTTATTCACGATTAATCTCATTTAATAATAAATTGACCTCAAACGAATTTTAATCAAACCGAATAACAAGCTTTCATGAGTAGTTTTATTCATTTACTATTGAATTTTCAAAATAATAAATATAAGGCCGCTCTTTAATTATAAATAAATAAAGAACAAATATGAGCCCACTTGGCATTGTTGTCAATGAGCTTAGTTATTAAAGCACGTGGTTGTCGTACTAATCTGTTAGGTGAGAAACTATGATTCGGTTAAATTTTAGATAAATGTAAGGTCAGGGCAGTAGATATCAGTGAAATAAAAATTTGTGTTGATTTACTGAAATTTTATTTTGATTATATTTAAATTTAATTTAGGATTACATATCTGATTGTAGTGAGTGAGTCTTTTAATAAAGAAATTTTACATTTATAAAGACTCAAATTTTAAATTTACTTAAACGATATCAAACCGCTTATCACTTTCAACGTTTTGTACTTTCTTTTTTGATTCAGTCTGTCATCTACTAATTAAAACAAAGGTTGGGTATAATAATAATAATGACTTAGAATTTAAGCTAAATCAATAAAGAAAAATTGCAGAATAAATGTGACAAATCTTTCTCTTTAAACTTTGAAGTGACAGATAGCGTCACCAGTGATACTAAAGAGTATAATCAGTTGAATTTGAAGTGGAAAATTTTCAAATTTTCAATAATTTAATCCGAGCAATTCCATAGTCAAAAGGACAAAATAATTTAATGTTTTGTTCAATAAAATTGGAGACATTTCTTCAGGTCAAGATTGATTTTTTTTTCTACCCATATAGTTCACGTTCATCGGAGTTTTACTCCGATTACATCCAAATCCAATTCAGTCGCATACATGGCTGTTATGGGTGAGTCTCTCAATAAGAATTTTCTTCATTCACTATATCTCAAACTCATTACCTTACTTAAACGATGTCAAACTATTTACCGTTTGTACCAACCCTCAATAAGATTTCTTTTAAAAATTTATTATAAAAATAAGATACTTCTATTTTCCAAATTGGCAGACGTGGCAAATAATGAGGGGCACAAAACCAAAAGGAAAAAGACAACGAGAAATTGACAAAAAAAGGTCCTAAGGGTTAGAACCGTTCCTAAAATTTTGAACTATGTACGAAAAAATATAAAAAATAGTAAAAAAAAAATACAATTTAAAAAATTATAATAAATCATGAATTGAAACTAATTAATATTTATTTAGAGAACCATCATTTCAATTAATTTTTATACACTACAAATTTAAAAAATTGGGCTGTCGCTCCGAGATATTTGTAGGTTGATGGTTGAGTATAAATTTTCTATCCCAACATATTCTAGTATCTGATATAATATCGCATATTATTAACAAAGTTGGAGTAATACGTGGTGTTGGATAATTGAGAATGGATCCTTGGAAAGTCGAATAAATGTAGTTCGTTCAGTTGATCACCACTGATTTATAAAATTGACAGTGCTTTATGTAAGACGTGTCCTTCATTGTAATAGAGTGGAAAAATATCGGTTTGTAGAGAATTTACGAATTATTGATCGGTTGAGGGGAGGCTCGATGAATATTTGTTCGAGCGGAGAAATATTGCGCTAACAAATATCTCACATTGCTACGAAAGTTGGAGAATCAATGGGTTTATAAGTGCGGACAATATCCTCGTTAGTATGAAGCATTTTGAGGTTAAAGTCTAAAAGCAAAACCGTGAGAACTTAGTCCCAAAGTGGACAATGTCATAGCATGTGTAGTAGGGATGTCAATGGGGTGAGGGCGGGTGATATATCCCCCACTCCGCACCCAATAGTTTTCGGGGGGTGATTCGCGGAATCCCCGTTTAATGTTTCGGATATATTTTCACATCCATTCCGCACCCATGCGGGTGTCTACGGGTTTCGGAAAATCCCCACCCACAACGAAGTTTGAAAAAAAAATGAATTATATTTGTACATATCTTATTCAATCCATATTAAAATTGTAAATACTAATAATACAAAGCATTAAAAAAGTTTATTAAATGAATAAGGTTATTAAAATGTTATTTTTTACACGATTATTGAACTAATGACAATCAAACAGCTAATGAAAAGATTTTAATTCAAAAAAAAAAAAAATAGCTTGTATCATACACATACTATTTAAAAAGTAAACATATTCATGAAGTGTAGGGTTTAAAATAAGTATTAATTTTATATACTTGCGTATATATTTAACTAAAAAAAGTAATAATTAAGTTGAAATTTAAAAAAATAGGTTCAATAATCATGATGTAGCTAATTTTATCATAGTCATTGTTTCATATACAATATAAATAACGTCATAAAATAAAATGCTAATTTCAAATTATGATAAAAGTTAACCTTGACTTTTTTTTATTATTTGGGTTTTGTTATATCCAACTTTATTGCATTACAAATTAAAAAAAAATTCCAGATAAAATCGTTTAGCCTTAATTCGGATAATCCGGGACTATTCTCTTGAGCGGTACAAACTGATTTTATCGCGTAATTCTCAGGCCTAACTTGGAATCAATTCATAGAGAATTGAAATTCATTTGAAAATGAATTACACTTACGATTCATTAAAGGAATTCATTCCTTTACTTGGAATAAATGAATCTAAAATTAGAATTCAAAATAAATTATTTATTTTGTAATTGAAACAAATAATTTGAAACATTTAATTATAAAAGATTCTCTAAAAAGCCCTTATCATGGAGTAATTATAAAGCTAATAATATTTAGTTAATTTTATTAAAAAAATTTACTAATTATACTTACATTAAATACAAAAAAACCCATATCCATCTCTGGTGTGACTCAAACATGAGACATATACCACAATAGTACTTAGCCTATAAAATCAATATAAAAAAACTACACAGTGATATAAAATGCAACAATAGTTGTCTTAAAAATTGTCAACACAATTAAAAAAAATATCTAAATAAAATTTCACCGCTAAACAACTAATTATCAATTCTAATGTGTAACCTTAAAATGTCCTTCAACATATTCAATATTATGTATAATGGGATATTTCGGGGATTTATACGGGGAATTTTTTAGGAGCAGGTTGAAATCCCCACGGAGCAAATGTAGCTTCACCCATCCCACCCAAATTTTTAATTGGGGTAAAATTTTCCCCACCATCATTCCATGGATGAAAATTTTCAGATTCCCCCGACACCCATCGATTCGGATGCTACAATTTTTGAATTATCCTCATCCTATTAACATCTCTAATATATTGGATATGTCGTATCCAGCTACTTCCGCTGCTCGCAAGAAATATTACAGGAGGTATTGTTGACATTTGTAATTGTTGTTTTAATTGCATAAAATAAAAATACATAGCTATTTGACATATTCCCAAATCTTTCATTCGTGTAATCTAAATGGTTATCATATATTGCAGCACATATGAGACAAAAGAATCATGTACTCAGTTTGTTGAAATAATTGATTAGGGGTCAATCACCAAAATCCAAAAAATTCAAGGAGCTTATGAGGTATTTTGCCCCAAAAAAATGTACACTATAAGCACAAGTTTCAACCCGATAAAAATAAACATCTAACATAAATTCTACTAACAAAATAACATACATTCATTCTACTAACAAAATATTACTCCCTTCGATTTTTTTTACTAATCATTTTAGGATTTAGATCTTAGTTTTTTTTACTTGTCATTTTAAATTATAAATGGAATTTTGATCATTTTGTTCCTTATTCACCCTTGTATTAATTAGGAAAGAGATTAAGTATTGATGAAATTATAAGTAGATAATTACGAAGAAAGAAAAGTTGTTTATAAAGTATGAAAGATAAATTAGTCATTTGAATGCTATAATAAATATTTTATTGATTTTGATGAAAACTCTAGAATGACTGATAAAAAAACTATAGGGAATAATATTCATTAGAGCTTTTTTTTATAAATTTTAGTTGATAGGATTTTATTTCAATATGAGATCATAAATATATTGCATAATTAGTTATTTTTTGTTATATATTTTTCAAAAAAATTTAACTAGTTACAATAATAGTAAATAAAAAACTTTATCCCACCCCACCCGTATATGAGCTTGAATCTGTGACCTCGAGGATCACAGCTTCAAGGCTCAACCGCTAGACCAAGCCTTTGTCACTATTGGAGACTTAATTACAGTTAATGATCCTCACCCCTCCTAATATTTAGTGCAATTCGGACCTTGTTCTACTCTCACTTGCTTAGCCTGTGTGGATCAGGAGTTTTTAAAATTGAAAAACAACTTTAGAGAACATTTGAGTATTAAAATCTAACCCTTCAATACGTTTTGAGTGATAAGGATTTATTACACAACTCCAAACAAAATTTTCTCTCACTTGCCCCTATCTCTCTTTAACTTTACTCTTTGAAATATGCATGGTGTCATCCTTGCATGCCGTTCAAATTTATTGAATGTCCCTGAAGGGACTCTCTATAACTTTACTCTAAATTTACTTTAGAGAATCGTTTCCAACATCCATTACCAAATTACACCTTATTGGTAGAGTACATAGTTATGATTATAGTAATTTGGAAATGTTTTCTCAATGCCCAAAGATTATTTTCTCTATAAAAATATTCTCGCAGACTTTCTGAGCAATAGTAATTTTTAACCTTGAGAAAACAATCATATGAAATTTTTAGTAGGTGGGGAATGCCATTCAACTATCCTACTATCACCAAGAGTTTTATTTCTTGAAAATTCACTTCATCTATAAATGGGGTATAATTGAATTGAAAGATTGAATAAACTAAGAAAAGGGAAGAAGTAATAATTAGGTAATAGTTTCAAGTTTAGTTAGTGGTTGAAAGGTCATATTAATGGTGAGTTGTGTTGGGTACTTATATTTGCTTTCTCATTTTGTTGCAATTCCTTCCAATGCATGGCTCAAATTCAATTGCTTCTTCATATTTCGTTGGCTACATTACCTAATCCTGAAATGAAAATTAATGACAATATTTGATTTGTAACGTCTAAATCAACTCATTTATAAGTGAATTTTTAAAATTTTATGAATCAAAACCAAAGGCTACTAGAGGTTTCTTATGATACTATTACTTTATGGTTCAACCCGTTACCCCCGACATAAGAAAAGGAGTTCACGCTTGGTCTTTTGTCTATCGGAATGATAGATAGATTTGTATAACATAATATTATAATATCTTTACACCGATAAAAGTAGTGCTCTTATGAAAGATGTTAATATTATTGATAAATAAATATTTTATGAATTTAGAAATAAAGTACTAGTTTTTATGTAGTAAAAAAAGTACTAAGTAGTATTGGTTATGTCATCTAATCAGTAGCGAATCTAGAAATTTTTTACCGTGGTGTCCATTTGTATGTATATATCAAAAAATGTTTAAATGTATTATTAAATAATGAATTCAGGACCAATAAATTGTAAACGAAACAACACTTTATGAATTTTTATTGATATATATAAGCATTTATTAAAAAATTCTATTTTTTCTAGATTAAATGAGTAGTTTCAATACCAACATAGGGTTCAATTATAATTTTTAATGCAGTCTAAATATAATATATTAATAATTTTATAATACTATTAAAAAAAGTAGGGTCTATTGACCCCACATAACTGTACGTAGCTTCGCCATTGCATCTGATGACATTAAAAAGATTAAGTGATAATAGTATTACAACGTTTTTTAACAAAAATATTTAATCAAAATTGTTTTATTGTATATTTTACCGAGGTTGTTATTCTAACATATAGCCTATATAAAATCAAAGTATCATTTGATCGAAATTATTAATTTGTTAAATATTTATCTATAAATTTGGATAATAAGTTGTGCTAGTAAAAGTATAGAGATAATGAGTTCAAGACTCTCAACTCGATATTATTTTAAGGTCGCAGATTTAAATTCACACTTAAATAAGATGAAATAAGCTTTCTTTTATTATTATTATAAGCCCATATAAATTTAAAAATAGGAGCTAATAATTGTAAAGGTTAATCTCCTTTGAGCACCATGCTATATTATTAGTACTATATGTGGATTTTGTTGGGATGTGACTTTCACCGGGTGGGCTTTTATTTTTTAACTTATAAATATTAATATTAAATTATACTAAATTAATAAATATTTATTTTAATATAAATTTATATGTATGTAGTATTAATAAATATTAAATAGTATTGAACTAAAGTGAATCGATTATAAATTAAAAAGAATAGAGTTACTATCTCAATTGGGTTAGTATCCTTGACAGTTAAAAGTAATTACAGGGTTAGTATCTCAATTGTTTGATTCACATAACTCAGATCTACTTTAGCTAATTTTTTTCTAATTGGCCAATAAATGTCTAGATTTTTTTTTGTCAAGGCAATTTCTTTTGTACTTGAGCTACACGAATTAGGATTCTCTAAAGTTTAAAATCAATTTTAGAATAAAGTTGAGCTCATTTTAGCCTTACATTATATTTTAAAGGGTTATGATCTAATACATACTTTTTTAAAAAAATTTTCTCTTATTACTTTACACCATATATTTCTAACTTTATTCTAAAATTATTTTATAGAATCCGATACCCAGTTACACAATTACAAATGGAGCACAAATAAATTGTTTGAGTCTTCTTTCATGGTGACTTTATATTTGGCAAAATAACTATAATATTTTGCCCTTATTATCATTACAAAAGTGGGGTGAAATTTGATTCATTATTTTTTTCATAACAATATAATTCATTATTTCTAAAGGTTAAAGTAATAATAATTTTGTCAAAATTATTGAGCGGTGATCCTTCTTATTGTGGGATTCACTGAATTAATTAAAAAAAGAAAAAGAAGAAAAGCCAAAAAAAAGAAGCTGCGGGTAATTCAAACAAAGAGGCCGGGGCATGTCGGCAGAATATTTTTTTTAAAAAGTGCACAGTAAAATTATTGTGCACAATTCGGCCATACGCGTTTTAAATCTCCTATAAATTAAGGAGGTTCTGCTCATTTTATGTGCAGAGCAAAAGTGAAGAAACACCGATAAAAATATAATCTGTGCGGAGAGGCTTAGGGAAAGGGTTCCTAAGAGTTGGATAAGAGAGAAAATAGTGAGGTTTCTAAGAGTTGCCACTATTTTGTAATCTCTTTGTGTACCTATTATTATTTTATCGTGGAGAATTATTCGGAGTTTGTTCCGTAGTTTTTCCCTAATTTATTAGAAATTTTCACATAAAGATCTACGTGTCTTTTAATCTACTACTATTATTTTTCTCATAACTTATTATTGGACCTAACAAAAATCAAAGTCATTATATAGTGCATCATTATTTGAAATAAAAAATAATATCGTGACCAAACACATATTGAAATATAAGCCATTCATTTATCAAGAATATCTTAACGAATTTACCAATTAATTACTTCTTAAAGTATAGTTGCTAGATTAGGTGAGAAGACATGATATATATATATATATATATGATACCAAGATTTTTGGGGACGTCCTGAATTAGGGCTTCAATTAAAAGCGTATATTAGTATTATTGGATTTAGATAAAATAATTGAAGTTAATTTAAGATTATAGAATCTTATTTCAGATTCTAACTTTTCTCTAGTTATTCTAAGCTGAATTGTTCTAATAGTATATTCTTTTATTTTAAGTTTATGCCAATTATATAAATCAAAACGTCCTTTATAAGTTATAATTTCATTATTATAAAATTCTAAACTGTTTTGACAGAATTCATAATTATGATTTTTTCTTATTAATTTTTCTGTAGTTAATTCTATCTTATTTCTGAGTTCTAAAATTCTATTCATACTCAAGTATTTAAAGAATTCTAAAAGATGTATCTTCGCTCTCAGATAGAACTAAAGAAGTTAATTCTAAATTTAGTTCTTGTATTTCTCTTTCTAAAATTGATATTCTTTCAGTATAAAGAGCTAATTCTTCTGTATATCGGTTTAATGTTTTTCTCATCCAGTCTACTAATATATAACAAAATCTATGAAGTCTTGAACCTTCTGTTCTTAGTTCTTTAGTATGTATATTTATTCTATCAGTATAAAATCTTACTAAAATTTTACTTCTTCTTAGTTCTAATTCTTTTCTTTCTAGTTTATCTTTTATTTCTAAGATTCTGTTCATGATAAAACAATTTTCTCGTCACTTATCTGGAAAGATCACATAAAGTGCAGTCCAGAAAGGAGAGGATACTTATATGAATATATGAACAAAGTATTAAATTATACCTTTTCAGCTTGAGTTTATCAATATTGACTGACTGATTTCTGCAATCTATAATATTTGTAAGCTTTGAGCTGGTGTGAGTATTAAGCAGAAACTGAGTCTTATTTATAGCTGAAAAAAGGAGAAGTATACTGGTAACTTGTTGATTACCGAATTTTTTTATGACGTCATTGCTTACGACATAGATATTTATTATTGCGAGTATAACTCATCCTTATCTCTTAGCTTCTAAATTATTATGTCGGTTGGTTATATCGTCATGTCTTACGTAGTAGATAATTATGACAATTTTGTCTTTTGTTTGAATTATTCTTGTGAGTATAGGTATCATTTATTATTGCAAGTATTATTCTTTCTAATTTTTTATATTTCTGTTTATTTAGTAAGTATATCCCTTAAGAGTATTTATTATTATTGGCTTTAAACCTTACTAAAAATTGAATGTTCTATGGATTTTTCATAAGAAATTCTTTATTGAAAACACCTAACCTAGATTTTTTTCAGATAACCTTCAACTAGTTTTTTAATAAGGAATTTAAATTTCAATCTTAAATTTCTTCTTAAAATCCATTTTAACATAAAATTTTCAATTGTTATTCATAAATCCAGATTCCTTTAAAATTTAAAAATCTCTTATTTTTAGCTCATCCAACAGGTACTTTTCAAAGAGGGACTTACAATTTTTGCCTAAAAATTTCCCAAGGTCTATTGCATTTCTATATTAAAATTTTTAAACTTAAAGAAATCCTTCATTAAATTGGAATGACAACCGAGCCAACAGAAAAATATAAAGTTTATTAATAAAATTATAGTATTACAATATTTATAACAAAATTATCCGAAGGCTTATATTTGCCAACGGTTATAGAACAAGAGTATAAATGGTTAATCGTTCTAAATTGATATATTAACATTTAAGTATTGAGGGAGCTATATATATATATATATATATATCATCTGCTTTTCAAAGAAGCACAAGTCACACATTACCTAATCTTCCTTCTCAATTTCACATGGTTCACAATTAAGTTTCCTTATCTTTAGATATTAAACCTCAATTATGTTCATATAATCAATCAAATTATTGTAGGGAATATGAATAAATAAAGTTAATTAGCAATTAAAAATTTTCTTCAATGACTACGGGCCTATTCTTTTTAACTTTTTAAAGTTTTCTTTTGGCTACCCATTTGATTCATCGAAGTTTTACTCCGACTATATTCAGATTCGACCCGAATCGCGCACCTAGCTGTGGTGGGCGAGTCTCCCAATAAAGATTTTCCGCATTCACTAAATTGAACTGAGATTGGCCAAACCAAACTGAATTGAAGTGAGTTGAATTAAACTTATTTTAGCGTAAATTTATAACTACATATACCTAAATTGAACTGAAATAATTTAAACTGAATTAAATTATAGTCTAAAACAACATGACTAAATTTTAATTCCAATGGAATAATTGGATTAGAATGGTTGGTTCAAAAGAATTCAATCCATATACATCATAAAGGCAAATAAAGATACAAATTATAAAAGAGAAGGCAAATTTTACGAAGGACCGGCTATTTAATATCATTTCCGTTGGATGATCGACATATATATAATTTTAATTATTATAATATATAAACGGTATATGTGTCAAACATCCAATGAAAGGGGTATTGAATACCCGATTCTCTACAAAAGAACTCAAGAAGAGAAATGAAATTATTATTATTATTATTAGTATACATTACATTGCCAAGCAAAAGGTGTGACAATATATAGAAACTAGAATAACTCATACAACCTTCTTCACTTACATTCTCTCGGTAGGAGATAGAAAAGAAAAAGGAATACAAAGCCATGAAATTACAAAAACAGAAAAGAATTCAAGAACAAAAAATCCTAAAGGATACCAAAACATCATCAACAATTACATCACACTCCCCGGATTTATTCATGCCCAAAAAGAAAAATCCAAGTTTAAGAAGGCTTGTAGGCAATGAAACTAATGCACTGCACTTGGCGAACGTTGTCGAAGCCAATGATTCTAATGTGCGCGCCTGGGTATTCCTTAATGGCCTCATCAACCTCGTTCAATACCTGAACCGCGTCTGTGCAGCCGTACATGGGCAGCTTCCACATGGTCCAGAAGTGTCCGTCATAGTACCCTGGTGATCTGTTGTTCTCACGATACACGAATGGGTGCTGCAAAACATGAACCGAACTTATTTTTCTATTTTTTTTTGAGAAGAACCCGAGCAAATGTACTTACATTGAATAAAACGAAAAATCTCAATTGGTGCCGCAAAACATTAACATTTTTCTGATTATTTTTTAAAAGGTCGGAGCAATTGTACTTACATTAAATAAAATAAAAAATATCAATTGGTGTTGCAAAACATTAATATTTTTTTAAATCCGAGCAATTGTACTTATATTAAATAAAATGAAAAATCTCTTTTTCCGATTTTTTTTTTAAAAATTGAGCAATGTTCTTACATTAAAGGGTAAACTTAAAAAACATAGCCTGTGGTTTCAGCGTTTTGCAAAAAGATGCCTCTCGAATTTTTTTTCCAAAAGGATGGCTGTGGTTTCAAAATTTTGCAAAAAGAGGATTTCTAAAATTTTAAAACCACATTTTGAAGGGTAATCTTGTCCATTTTGAAGTGAAATTTTGCAGGTTAGTTAATGAAAATATAATACACATATGTGATAAATTTTAGAATTTTTTGAGAAGTATTAATATTTTTTCAATTAAAAGTTGATTATAACTTTAAAAAATCAAAACAAAATGAAAACTTTCCGAATCTTACTCAAATCTTGATACATAATTCTTGAATAATATAGTCAAAATATAGGAATATTAAATTTATTAAAATAAATGGTGTAACACTGTAATTTCCAAACCACATGCACCCTTTTAAAAACTTTTGAAACCACATGTACCATTTTGAAAAAAAAAATTCCACAGACATCTTTTTACAAAACGCTGAAACTACAGGGTATGTTTTTTAAGTTTACCCTACATTAAATATAATGAAAATCTTCCCCCTGCCCTTTATGTGATTATTTTGACCACCGGATTAAAACATTCTTCAAATACGTGATTATAAGTAAGAAAAAATTCACACATTCGAGTCTAAATATGGGTGGGAGATGTGATTTTTCTTTATTATTACTGTAAGTCTAATGAGATAAATTTAAAAAAAAAATACGAAAAAATTAAAAACTTACGTCCAACTCCCACTCCAAGCAGGGAACCCATCCATTGCGGAGAAGGTACTGGACTTCCTTCAACAATTGTTCGCGGGTCAATGGTGGAAGGTACGAAAGCGTCTCGAACTTCTTCAATCCTTGTGTGGGCCACACCTGTATAAAACAAGTGTTTAGTTACGACTGCTTTTAGCTATTCTGGGCCAACGTATTTGAATTATAATGAATTTAGTTAGTTGTTAGTTGGTTGGTTGGTTAGTTACCTTCATGCATTGAACACGGCCACCATTGTTGGCAATGGAGGTGATGTCGGAGGGGGATTTGCGGGTGGCGGGGAAGGCGGAGGAGGATTTAAGGCCGGTGAACGGGGCGACCATGTTGGCCTGAGCCGGGCTAGCCCTGCTAATGCTAGCAACAGTAGCAGTTGAGAGCATTGAAGAAGCCATTTTTTTTTTGGTTTACTCTATGTGTTGAGTTGAGGACTATTGCTCCACTTCTTATTCCCTTTTATTGACCCATTCAATCTCTGTCGTTTTGTTCTCTCTTCTGTCGTTTTTCTTACTGGATCTTTTCGTTTACCTCAAAATGAAAGGTTCATATTGGTTGTTAGCCTTATCATTTCCCACCAATAATAGCCTGCCACGTGGATGACTTCCATAACCTTATCTCATCTTCTTATACCTGTAGAGAGTGATTTATGGCCCTTGATTTTTTTTCCACAATTTCATTTTTCGAATATCTCTTTTATATTACACAGTTACTCATATAAACTCTTGGAACTTATAATGTTTTTATTACCGATTTGTCTATTTATTGTGCTATATTATCACAATTATTTGAAAAAATTAATATAATTTTCAGTATTTTTTGAAGCTTTGAAAGTTAGATTTTTGTTTGAAAAGATGATAAATGAAGGCACGAGAACATATTTTTTTTAAAAAAATTTATCGGACTTACATTAAATGAAAAGAAAAATTTCCAACCCTCCCCGCATGTGATTCGAACATAGGACCTCTAAAGATCACAGCTTCAGTATTAAACACTAAACCAATACCTCAGTCACAAGTCACGAAAACATATAGCAGGTCATGGGCAAAGAAGTGTCCTCATCTTCAGGGTCTCATACATACAGTTGCAATATCATATTAATTTCCTCTTATTTAACACAATATTCTTGGTGTTTATTTATCTTTTCCCATTTTTTAAGTTAAATTGTAATTTCACCGTGAGTGTCATAACATATATTTATTCGTTATAAATCCAACCTACTTTTTGAATATATGTCACACGTATCAGTCCACCTTTTAACGTCTAATTTACATATTGTTTAAACTTCGGTTCATCAAATTTGTCAAATTTAATGTGACAACTACATATTTATTGGATCGTGCTAGATGTGTTAGGCTATCCGTGACACTATAATCCACGTTATAAGTTATTCCCACAACATTATTTGAAAAAGAATTTGATTTATGAAATTTGGAGTTGATTTTACAAATTAATGCATCTTTTTTTATGTATCATATCATGATAAGAAAGGTTATAGACCACATTTAGATCTTGAGCTCCAAAATACTTTAAGAGTCATTAATAAAGATGCCCTACAAATTTTTGTGGTGATGTTACTTTAAAGAGACAAAAGCAGATCTAATTCCTAATTTTCACACCAGAAAAATTATATAAAGAGTAATAATTTTGTGCTGAAAATTTATTTGTCTCCTTGCTATTTACAACTAGAGGTTGATGTTTGAAGAAAGAAAGAGGCCTAATGATGTAAAATAAGTAATGGAAATAGGCATATCGATAGGTCCAAGCCAAGCCAATTTCAATTAGAGGTGGGTGTTGTATATGAAACTTATAACTCAAATTATTGCTACAAATGTAAATCGGCCGAGCCGAATTCAGTTCAACTCGATTCTTTCAATTTTTATAAAATTTGAGCCGAGCTTCAAGCGCGAAATCCATATCCAGCTCGACTTGCTTAATAGATCGGGTGTTAATGAGTAATTCATTAACAACTTATTTGTTCGCTTGTAATCTTATTTTTGTGTTTACGAATGGATTCATTATTTGTTGATTAACAAAATTATGATATTAAATTTATATTTGGATAAATTACGTTTCATGATGCATCAAATAAGTATATTAAATAATATTAATTTTAAAGAACTAGATTATCTTTTAAACATTGTATAATAAATAATTTGAAAAAGTCTACTTGATAAAATGATAAATATATACTTATTTTTAAATGATAAATACTTTAATTTTACATACTTCAAATATCCTGTAGTCATTATTAATATTTTTGTAATTGATATACATGCAAAATAATAAGCGAGTCACGGGATTTTATCTAATCAATTCATAAACTTATTTATAAGCTTCTACTTGAATTACTCATGATCTTTCAAGCCGGGTTCTCCGAAGCTCGGCTCGTTACAATGCCGACCTTAGTATTTGTATTCTCATATATAATTCATTTATGGATTGAACTGAATATGAGCTGTTGATGAGCGGCTCGACTCATTCATACCACTAATTATCATCATATAATGTTCTCATCATATAAAATTCACATTTGTACGATTAATGGGGAATGATCAACCTAGGATTGGCAATATTGATTGTTTTTGTGTCATATTTACTGAGTTTAATTAGTCTATTGTAGAGTGATCCAATAATCAACTGTTTGTGTCAATTTTTTTTTGCTGTATATTGAAATTTTAATAATCGTTTATAAAAAAGCAGACTTTGACAATCTAAAATGTTGATTCATAACTTATTTAACAAATTTCAACCGACTAATATTTGTATTGAGTTGTACTCATTTGATGTAACGACGACACATCAAACTATTGAAGATTCTGGGTACAAAGTTATAGAAAATGAAATAATAATTTCAAAATTTAAATTTTCAGTCAAATAAATGATTATCAACTAGTAAAGTTTAAGCATTATGGGCATGCAACTTATGTATTCCTTGGTAGGCAGCTTTCACATGGTTCAGTAGTGTCCATCATAGTACCCTGGCGATCTGTTGTTCTCACGGTACACGAATGGGTGCTGCATCACATTTTTCATTGTTAGTACCAATTCTTTAAACTGAACTGAACTTTTTTTTTGATTATAAGTACGAACAAAATAAAGAAAAAACTTACGTCAAACTCCCACTCCAAGCATGGAACACAACCCTTGCGGAGAAGGTACTGAACTTCCTTCAACAACTGCTCACGGCTCAATGGTGGAAGGTACGACAATGTCTCGAACTTTTTTCAACCCTTGTGTGAGCCACACCTGTATAAAACGTATGTTTAGTTACAATTAATGTACTGGGTAGAGCCGGTCCTATAGTAGCCGCCATTGAGGCGGTCGTCAAGGGTCTGAAAAAATTTGAGGCCCTAGTAGATTTTTATTTTTATAAATTTATTACCAGAGTTTTTATATTCTCAAGAAAATATTTAAAAAATTAGTTGTAATTGATTATAGGATTACTTAAACTTATTTTTTTAGCGTAAGATCGCTAAATGTAATGAAGTTAGTTAGTTGCCTTCATGCATTGAACACGGCCGCCATTGTTGATGATGGATGTGATGTTAGAGGGGGATTTGCGGGTGGCTGAAAAGACAGACGAGGATTTTAGGCCGGTGAAAGGGGCGACCATGTTGGCTTGAGCAGGGCTAGCTCTGCTGATGCTAGCCACACTAGCAGTTGAGAGCATTGGGGAAGCCATTTCCTTTGCTAACACTTTACTTACTACTATTAGTTGACACGCTTTTGGTTTGAGTTGAGGCTTATTGCTCTACTTGCTGCACCCTTTTATTGACTCCTCCAACCTCTGTCGTTTTCATTCCTTATCTGTCGTTTCGCTTCTATTTTCAAATCCAACGGTTGCTGGTTTTGGGTTTGTTGGACGAGCTTTTCCACATCTCATGTTTAAATGGTCAAAATTCAAATTCAAATTATACCGGTTATAAGGAAAAAAAAAAGAAATTATCTAAAATTTTAGGGCTTGCTTATCATGAAACTTGGTATAAAATATAAAAAAATATAAAACTAAGTTTAATTTGGTGAATTTTAGTCTTGTAATATGTGGATATGTAAATTTCATTTAATTTAGTTATAGTACGATGAATTCAATAAAAATTTAAATTTAAGAATTACAAATTCATCTTTTATTCATTTCAAGCACAAAATTTTTGAATTATAAATGAATTCCATCATGGAATTTTTTTATTCCAAGCAATGGCTTGTAGGGGTGAGCAAATTTCACACACAACCGATCCGAAACCAATATTAGAAGAAAAATAAAACCAAATTATGTTTAGTTTTGTTCAAACCAAAACAATATAATTTGGTTTGGATTTAGTTCAATTCGACTATATTCAATTTATTGGCACGAAATAAATTTGTGGTATATTTGATTATTGTAATACGATTAATCACATCATAGAGTTGTTACAAAATATGCACAACAAAATCAATTACATATATTTCATATTTTACGACATTCACACTAATAAATACTTTATTTATCTTTTTAAAATAGGTATTCTAGCTTAAAATTAGATTATTAAAATACTTGTCATTTATAATTTTTTAGGTACCTTTTTTATTATTCTTCCAACTATGTCCTTAGTATTAATTACACTTGGGATGAAAAATTAAGGTATTAATTTAAGATATAAGGGTAAACTAGTATTTTTATATTTTTAATAAATAAATTTATTAAAAAGTGTAAAACTTATAAAAAGATAAATTAAAAAAAATGAAAAAAATAATAAAATAAAGACGACAATTTTTGTGAGTCTAAATGACTATTCAAATAATAAATGACTATTCAAATAATAAGAGTCCAAATTTAATAAAACATAACAATATTATTGGTCATATTCATTTAATGACAAGTCTAAAATAACAACAATAAAATTTATGTAATAGTAAGTAATAATTTAATAATTCACTAGGTAATTCAGTTGGGTTTTATTTTCATTAAAAAACCAAAGCCCAATCTGGAAACGAACCGAAACAAACTTAGTAGATTTTTATAAATTGAAACTGAACCGAAGTAAATTTGGTTTATTTTGGTTTGTTTTTTATTTCGATTTTGGTTTGGGTTTGGTTTTGCACACATCTAATGCCTTGTAGTTAAAGTTTTAGCCTAATAATTAAAACATAATAGCAATTTTAAAAATTATAAATCAAACTACATCCGAGATGAGTTAAAAATATTTCTTTGTATTTAATAATATAAGTCATTTTCACCATTTTTCTCTTTAAAAAAAAAATGCATAAATATATCAGTATACAAATTCAATTGGTAACTTATGAAAATACCCCCTTAGTAAAAATTCAGAATTAGACTCTTGTTTAAGGGTTCTTACAAAAAAGGCTATAAAAAATAAAATAATTTGATAATACCATAAATAATTTACAAGTTTATAAAAATAGGGGAAAATAATTTCATAAATCGGTATAGTATTTATCTGGTGAATATCTAGTAATCGTCTAGTAGTTATCTAGTAAATCACAACTTCAAATAAATTTCTTAAATATACATAACATATGACATCTAGTATTTATCTAGTAAATCACCGTTAGATATCTAGTTATTATCAGGTACGTCTTAATTTCGACAGTTTTTTATGGATCTAATGACACCTAACATATATATATATAATAGATATATAATAGATGTGCATATGACAATTTCATAACAATATTTACTAGATAAATACTAGATATTTACCAGATAAATACCAGACCGTATTCATGTAATTATTTTCTCTTGTTTTTGTTAATTTATAAATTATTTATGATGGGACTGTAGATATATAATTAGTTTGACTTAATGGTTAATTTTATAAATATTTTAATGAGACATGTATATTTTTGTCAAATTCCCTTTGTCTAATTATAAGTGGGCTTTCTATTGGACATATATGGCCCGGTCCAAATGCATATTAGGACGAAAGCCCAACCCAGCCCAACCCTCCAAAATCAGGAGAATAACACATAATCGGCGTGAACAGATGGGCGGGTGGAGAGCTAAAAGGCAAAAGAAAAATGGGGAGGAAGAAGGGAGTAGCAGAGTTCGAGGAATTGGCGCCGGACGACTTCGATGCATCCAATCCGTACAAGGATCCCGTTGCGATGCTCGAGATGCGGGAGCACATTGTGCGGGAGAAATGGATCGACATTGAGAAATCCAAGATCTTAAGGGAGAAGCTCCGGTGGTGCTACCGCATCGAAGGCATCAACCACCTCCAGAAGTGCCGCCACCTCGTTCAACAGTACCTCGATTCAACTCGCGGCATTGGCTGGGGCAAGGATCACCGTCCTCCATCTCTCCACGGTACTTTAATTTCCTCTTTTGGTTGCCGATTAAAGTTTTCTGTTCAGAATCAGTAGTTGATTTGTTTTTCTGAATTAGGTCCGAAGGTGGAGGCAGCTGAGTCTGAATAAACTGTTCACTATTTTCTGTTGGGCTTATATTCAGGTACTTTTAGGTATTTGAATTGTTATCAACTGTATAGGAGCTGTCATTGTTTTATTCTTATCCTACAAGAATGCTTCGGTGATAATTAATTGCTTGTTCCAGTTTTCAATATCTTGTTAGTTTTTTTTTTCTTAGAAGAAATTGTGGATATCTACTTAGTGATTGGTAGTTACTAGTTAGTAATGAATCTCGCTTGAAAATGTTGACTGAAGGATTAGTCAGGACAATATAAATGGTTGTGACTTTTTTTAAAAGATTTGGATGGAAGAAACAAATTACTCGAAAAAGGTCCACTTCATGGTGAAGTAAAACTAGAAGTAGGCTCGAGGACATGTGTGGTGCCTCTGTGATATTCCATATTTATATGTAAGATGTTATGTTCATAATCTCCAGAGGAGATGTTTAGTTGGATTTTCGACGTTCTGTCAAATAGCTAGATGAGAGGTTGTAGTTTGGAGCACGTGATTGTTTTAGTCTGCGTGAGATGAAGTGTGGAGGGTTTGAGCTGATGTTTTTGTGGCTTTATGGCTTATAGCCATAGTTATGAGAATCTTACGCTTCTCGATACGAATCTTACAATTCGATTCGATTCAGCCCCAAATCGATTCGAATCTATGAGGTGAATCTAAACTCATCTTGAATCTTATGATTCAATACTGATTCAGTAGTGAATCAACCGAATCTTACGATTCTACCGATTCAGTCGATTCATGATCTCTACTAAATTAAAGCATATTATTTTGAAGATGATGAAATGAAAGATTTTACAGAAGGTAGCGAAAGTCAATTGCCCCGCCAATTAGTCGCCAAGGCAACGAGGAACCCAAAATCGACAAGGTGACGATGTTTGCGACTAAACAGTGGAGCGGTTGTGCACTGAAGTGTGTCACATCTTTGTTTTGCTTTAAAACTAGTCTCTGATTTAGGAAAGGTGGAAATTTAGTCTATTTGACTACCAATTGAAAAAATCTACCTTAAATAATAATTCATGTTCAACATCAACTTTTCAAGTTTTTGATCATTTTACATAATAATCGAAGCTTAACTAGAAATATATTACTATAGACTAAAGTTTTATTAGGATTATATATGCATTAGGTTTGATTATAAGTAATTATTTTGCTACATAGTTCTTTTAACATTAAACTTGCATATCTAGATTAAAATTTAATAATATCTTCTAATTAAACATTTTAAATGTTTTGTTTTTATAATTTTATAAACATGAACCGAATCTTACAATTCGATTCGATTCCCGATTCACAAAATTTGGATTTTGATTCTCGATTTGACAACTATGCTTATAGCTTACTTTCACAATTTAAGAATGGTAGAAGTAAAAAGGTGTTTTTATCACCTAATGCCATCAGCGTAATTTTTAAGTGTCTAAGGATTAAAAGGCTTTTGACGATGCCAAATGACATTGTGGTAAGTGTCAAACTCCAATGGTAGTTAATCGTGCTTTTTGAATAGTTAAATGCAACTTTGGCTCATGGGGTATGCAAACAAAAGTTTAAGAAAGATGTTGGATGGAGTTACAGTACTCGGATTTTTGGTGAACTGCATATGCTTTGTACTGAATTGGTTAATCCATGTTGAAAACACAGGGAGTCAACAATTTGCCAAAGTTACATTTTGGAGGGTGTACTCCATTGGTAGAAAACTTAGTTTATAATAGCCGAGTTGCATGGATGGATGAAAAGATTTGGAATATAGACTTTATCGTCATAACTGGACTGCTTTGCTTATCTTATTCTAAGATTAGCAATCTATAATGTAAATGGTGTATGAGTATGTATGTTCTTGTGGCTGTTTTGTGATGTTATGTTACTTTGTTTGTCCAATTGTGTATGTTAAGACTATTTTGTGTGTACCGCCGCCGCCGCTGCTGCCTGCAAATTAGTTAATAGTAAATGATGCTCATATGCAAATATTAGTAATGGAATTTGAAATCTTTGATGTACAATTGGAGTGTTACAAAAGTGTGGGATATGTGATAGTAAATCAATTCTTTAGAGGAAAACAAACCTCATAGGGAGATATACGCTGACAACATGGTAGAGAGAAAAAAAGGAAAATTTTAAATAAACAGAAAAGATTCTGAAGAAGCAGTACTGCTTATGAGCAGCATCAGATTTAGAAAAAGTGAAAACTATAAAGTTAAGAAGGGATATAGATTAACAGTGATCATAATAAGAAAATGCAGATTAGTAAAATGATTTATTTAAACTTTGCTTCAAAATCAAATAGTGCTATTACTTGAAATATCAGGTGGAGAAAATAAATATCTCTGTGCCTAATAATTCTCCGAGTGGAATGATGAAATTTAATTTGCAACTTATTTACATGCCACTGATAGTGTCTGTTTGAACCCCAAGGTCAGAAGTTTGATCCTTGAAAAAAGCATTCTTGGGGAGACCTTTATCCTTCACCACACCTAGGTCAGAATTGTGACAACAATTGTCTCACAAATTTTAATACAAAAAAGAAAAAAAACTCAACTACATCATTTGTTAAATTCTGTATAGATATATTGTTAGGCATATAAAATTGTTTGTTCTAAGAAAAACTTATATATTCCTTTTTTTATGTGAAAATAACGAGTAACAGCCTGGACTTTTGTATAGTTTTTACTTTTTAAAGGTTTCCAGTTAAGAGTTGCTCTGAATAACAACAATTATGCAGTTGCGTGATGTTGTGTTGGTTGAATCAAGCTTCACACTTCTATTACTTAGATTCAAACGATGGCTAACTGGCTATACTGTATGAAAGCTAAACTCTTGAAAATTTTATGATTGTAAAAATAGATCTTTCTTCTATTTTAAGAACGAAACTCTGGAGTTCCTTCAAGTAGCACATAAGTTCATTCTGAGTTTATGACTATTACTCCTCTGATGAAATTTGTGTACTGCTCAAACTAACAGCAAATGAACCTTTTCAATTGCCTGTGAAGTGTGAACTTCCTAATATATACATAGTGTAGCTTATTATGCAATTCCTTACGTATAAGATACTTGCCTCATCTTAGTCCTATCCCTACAATGATTTGATTTATTAAAAATAAGGAAATACGAAAATCTTCATGTTTTTGCTAAATTAAACTCAGAAATATTTAATTTGAGTTGCAGAATCAAATATAACAATATGCCCTGTATCCCAAAGTACTTGCCAGCATCTAATTGATTAAAGAAAAATTGTTGATGTTTCTATTTTGGAGAAAACTCGAATTCAGTTATTCAAATGGTTGAGTAAAAATGCCACCAATGCCCCTCTAGGCACGTGGTTTACCCTTCTTCCTATAAATACAAACTCCTTAGGCCCTGGGAGAGTTGATCCAATATAGGCCTGTCATCCTCATTAAGGGGCTGGATTGCTATCAGTGGCTGCTTACTTGGCAATGATCAGGGGAACGTGGTCCAGTTGATCATTAGTCTTTGAGACAAAGCATTGAACGGGAGATAATTGACTGCACCAGTATCTTTTTATTGATTGAAGGTTATAACTCATAAATAATCTTTTCTCTTAAATATTAGGAGGCTTTTCGGAAAGGATTTATTGGTAAGTTAGTTGATGGTTTTTGTTATGAATAGTCATTAACTATTATAGTTACATCATCTAGAAGTCATTTTCTCTTGGGGGTCCCAGATATCATCTTCAGAAATTTAAAGGATTATATCCTGATGACAGCATGTTGATATTAGTACTAATCTCTGATTGCATGTTTTAGTTATCAGCCAAATTGTTTGTTGGATACAAATTGTAGGATCAGAATTTTTAATCAGTCTTATGGGAAAAAAAAGAAAAGAGCTACTTATCAAATATTGAGTTGGGCTGCTGGCTGTAAAGTTTTTTCATTTGGAACGTGCAAATATGGTGGGTTAACTTATGCCTAATATTTTGGATTACTAATTGGAATATGTGGAGTAGATTCTTGGTTACATTGTATCCGAATTCTCCGGAGACATGGGGGGATGTAATTACTTCAGCTTGATTTAGACCTTTGAAGTAGTTTTCAGAATCAACAATAATAATATCAGTTCTATAATAGGGAGTTTTTGTCATAAATAATAGCATATTAACTTTTCTATGTTCAGTTTAGGGTAAATAAGTGTAAAATGATGCATTGTTTTCTATTATGGTCACTTATTTTATTATACATATGTTGGTGTCACTTTCTTCTCACTGTGTTTTTCTGTCATCATAGTGCTAAGGTTGACACAGTCATTTGGATGTGAAATAGGTTTATAAATTGGTCATTGACACAGTCATTTGGATGTGAAATAGGTTTATAAATTGGTCATTGTTAATAATGCAAGAAGAAATCTTAAATTAATACTAAATTGTCCTGACATTGAAATAGATTACTTTACACGCAAACATATAATTTTTTACCGAGCTATATCAATGCATATAGAAGTCTTGCAGAATATAAATTAAGGTTCTTCCTTCATGCAGGTGACTGAAAATAGGAGATATTCACTGGAAGTTAAAGGGGAGACGGAACGTGTTTGTATTTATTGAATGCATCACTATTGTTAACTTGCTTTATCTTGGTTGGCCATCTTTCGTGTTTCTTCTCTTTCTTGTGACGTGCAGAGGCCATTGAATATTGCCTTTGGATATTATAATCATTTTGGGTATTGACGTCTAAATGATTTGGACAGGGCCAATAAATGGATACCAAATAATGGAATATTTTTACTGTCATGTCATAGCCCTCGTATGCATATTTATGGTTGATTATGATTTTGTGCCCTCACAAAATTGCTGATTTTGTAGATGAGAGAGACTTATTGGAATTTTTCTATAATTTAGGACCAGCGGGCCCCTGGTAAGATTCCAATTTTTCACATCTCTTCTGCCTAGTCAACAATTGGCTTTTAAATTCAGTTAATTTAGTTAAAATGGCATGTGGACATATGAAGTCACAGTGGCGGTTAAAAGGTGACTTAAGAGTTAAGATTTAGGCAGCCTGTGAGTCTTCAGTTAGGATAGGCTATATGAATATGTTAGCGCGTCTTTGCTTACCTGAAGGATTAGTATAGATATTTATTTCCAAGCAGTATTTACAAAAATATGCTTTAGAGAATTATTTAGAACTAGAAGTATTCCCCTTGGTATTTATTCGTAAATATTATTATTTGGTATAGTTTGTAAGCAGCAATTGCAATAGATTTGATTATCTTGGCTGGGAATCTACTTTTAAGAATTAAAGGATTGCCCCATTAAGTTGACTGTGAAATAGACTTTGATGATGATTTGTGTTCAAATTAGTGGATTAACGTAACAGGTGTATATGTCAGTATATGATAAACAATGTGTTGGTTTGTAATATGGACACATGCCTTTTTGGAAGTCTAAAATGACAGGTAATATTGTAATGGACTTCTTTGTTTACAGGTTGTACTCCTGATTGTTTAGGATACTGTCCAATTTTACACTCTTCTTTCAGGCATCAACGGTTAGGAAAAATAAAGTCTATCTTCAAATATTTATACATTATGCTTTTTTTATGAAGTAAATATGTGTAATGCTAGGAGGACTGCTTTATTGGGAAAAAAGAAGTTGAACCTTGATTTGAGAATGGGTTGACAGTAATGCCTCTTGAAAAGACATCATGGCATAATAGATTTCATTCATTCCCAGTGTTTTTTTCTTGTAATCTGATTGATTTTGAGCAATTTCAAACGTTTGTTGTACTACTGTTTCTTAAAAAAATGCGCAATTGTGCTTACATTTGATAGAAATTAAAATCTCCACCCTCCCTGGATATAGTTTGAACATATAACCTCTAGAGATCACAAGTGCAGTCTTAACCACTAGGGTCTTCAAATATATGAAGTTCTAATACTATCTCTAGTGGCTACTAGTCCTGCATAAGTTTATGTCATTTTAGTTTAAAGAGCCTCTTATGTTAAATTTCTTTTGTGCTTCCTGATTGATTCTACTTAATTATGAGATAATTCCTGTAATTGCTAACGGTTACAAACCTCATATCCCCTTTTGAAAAAATAAATTCCACGAGTCCCATTTTGAAAATCACTGAAATCACAACGTAGGTTTTTGAAGTTAACCCTTATTAATATAAGTGCACGTGCACAATTTTTATTTTAAAAAAATGTGTTTGGCAGTTGATGTCCATTATTTTGATAGGGTCAAAGATTTACCATTCTTTTGCTTTAGATTCTAATGGACTATAGCAAAATAACTCAGAGTTTTTTTATTGTGAAGTCACGGATAGCTGTTGCAACTCCACTTTAGGGTCAATTGGAAACAACCTCTCTGTAATTACAGAGGTACGGTTGCGTACACCCGACCCTCCCTTACCCCACTTGCGTAGGAGTCTTGTTAGGCATTGGGGTAATGTTGTTGTTGTGTTTTGGCAGTTGAGAGAGGTACCATAGGTTGGGAATTGGATGCAAATTGCAAAAGCGGGATCGTGCACGTGTACCTCTTGTTGACAAATCTTAATTTAGTAGACTTCACCAGGTTTTCCCAATTCAAAATATGTCATTTTCTTGTTTCATTTACAATATTTTTTAGGGGGCTTTAGAATTCAAAGAGTTTCTAAACAAGCAGAAAATGTTGCCCATTGTATCCAACACAAACGAGTTGAGCAATAGTAGTATTTTAGACTAAATTCACAATTTGATTGGATTCTTATGGTATATTTCTAAAATAGGTTTCCATATAGGGAATGTAATATAGCGAATGAAAATAAGAAAGATGGTTGAAGTAAAAACACCATAAATCTTGTAAAAAAGAAAGGAAAACAGGGAACATGGTTGGAATTGCACTAATACATTTCAGGCAGGGCGATGAACCATTGACACTAATGGAAAAGGTAGGCTTCCAACATAAAACATGAAGAGCATAAAAGTGATTAATATTGTTAAAGTTACATATATTCTGTTAGTCTTCATTTGTAAGCATTTCTTCTCTCCTCTGCTAAGCATTTCTTTCTGCCATGCTTGCATATTTCCTGCAAAAAAAACAAAAGAAGAGAAACAAATACATTTAAGCATATAATGTGAGATTCCCTTGCTGGCATAAACTGTGTGATCATGATTAGCCACAGGTCCAGGTAGACACTTCCAAAAGTCCTAGCTAGCGGTGGTTCCAGGACCGGAGGTGGGGTGGGGCTGGTTTATGCACTCACTGACTCTGGTTTGAGCCATGGACCGAGCCATCCGTCCTTCCCTTGGTGCGGTTTAGGAACACGATTTCGCAGAACACATCCTTTGATGCATCTCTCCTTCACCTGCAGATAAAAGACAGAAGAATGGTGTTACATAATATAAACACAAAGAAAGATTGAAAAAAAGGGGAGCTCCCTTCAGTCCAATGGATGGGGAAAGAAGGGGAAGGAGTTGCTCCCACACCATGCACTTTGGCTGTATTTAACAATAGCTTTAGATAATTGAATAAAGGCAGAATGCATGAGATGGCAGCTCTTGCCCCTTTCTAGTCCCCCTTCTTATTGAACTAAAAGGAGCTCCCTTTCTATTTATCTATTCTATTCCCTCCTTTCTTCTCTTTGCACTTCATCTATTCATATCCCTCTCTTATATATGTAGCCTGTATGAGGGCCGGCTATACATTCATTTTCATTTAGCAATGTTTTAAAAATCGGGCTAGACGGCCGCCTAGGCGGGATTTTTCTTAATACCACCGTGATTTTAGGTAGTCGGGCGGTCTTAGGCGGTTGATTAATTTAGGCGGGTTTAGGCGGGGTTTTTTGTTTTAAAAATCAGCCTAGGAGACGTCCAGGCAGGATTTTTCAGAACACTATTTTTAAAATATGGTTTAAATTATGTATTTTTATATTTTATATTATTATAATTTATTTTTTAGTTGAATTTATATTTTTATATTTTAAAAAATGTTTGGAAAATAAAAATATAAATTCGGCTAGCTCATGCCTAGGTTCCGCCTAGGCCCAACCTAGACTTTTTGAAGCCTTGACCGCCCGACTAGCGATTTTTAAAACATTGTTTATTTCATATATTCCCTTTTTTTTTCTTTTTATGACAAATTGAATACCTTTTTTTTACATAAAGTCATTATAAATATAACCTCTCTAATCTCAAATGATTCCAAATTAGAGGTTACGTTATTTTTTTAATTTGTTGGTATTGGTAGTTTTCTTTATCTCCAATAAAACTCTTTAATTGTTGTAAACTTATATTTTTAAACACTTAGGGCAGTTTGACATTACTTTCCTAGACTGCTTTTTCAAAAAGCTCCATTTTCAAGTTGTTGTCACGAAAAGTTCTGAAAATTAACAGCAGACAGTTCCTAATTAATCAGTATTAAGAGTTAAAATCTTTTGTCTAATGCCAAAATATGTTCTTTATTAAAAGTTTGTAAGTGGAGCTTTTTCGTGACAACAACTCTGACAGCAATGCTAGACTGATCCTTAAAATTGTGTTATATGCCAAGAAGGAAAAAGGCAACTGTTGAATAGGTTATCAGATATTTACTGAAATGTCAAAATCTACCTTTTTATCAAAAAAATATGTTAATATCGCCCGAGGTACAACTTCACTAAATCGGGTTCGAACTTCTGACCTTCTAGTTACAGAGGTAGAAGGCCACACATATCGCGCGAGGCTTCGAAGGATTTGTTATTGTTAATACTTAGTAACGGTAATGCTTCCTTTTGCTGACTTAGTTAGATCCTTAAATATATTTTATTGAATTTAACTTTTCTTAAAGAATATATATATATATATATATATAAGCGGTTTGATATCGCTTAAGTAAGGTCTTGAGTTTGAGTCCTAGTGAATGTAAAAAGTCCTTACTGGGAGACTCACCCACCATAGTCGGGTGATGCAGTCGGAGAAAAGCTCCGATGAATTAGATGAAATATATATATATACATAGACGTGTGGAACGAGAAACCTTTGCCTTTTTTTTTATGATTGTGAGGACAGGTACAAATCAGCACTATTATTTGATTATAAATTTATAATAAAAGTGTGAGTTGTTCCTAAAATTGGAGCGTAGGTCGACTTCATCCATATGTGTTTCAGATACTCAACCCACCTTGCCATTCGATCATTTAATAAACTAGTTCAAATCCAGACAAAACGTACAATTCCATGAACAATATCAATAAAATAAACTTGGGTGGCAAGATATTTATTAATCAAATCAATGAAAATAAAGGGAATTATGGCGGCCCTATAAATTAAGAAAAGCTAAGAGTAATGAAATTCATATCAATTGAGCTCAGTTTGTTATGTACGTAGAAGTAAGAAGGAGGAGAACAAGATTAAAAAATTAGTCATACATTTATTGAGAGGAATGAAAACTTTAATTGTTATTAAAGTCTGAAAAATATTATTTCAATAATAATATTTAAAGTAATGAAATTCGATAAATAGAGCATAAAAGTTGATGTTTTTAAATCGAAACCGTTAATAATGTTTGGCTGTTAATAAGATTGCACTAGGTATCAATTAAGTAAGTTTAAAATGTGAAAACACATAGTAAGAATCAAAATTTATGAAGTTTGGCAAAATTTAACGGAGAACAGAAATATATATATTCTGAATTAATATCAAAAAAATATATAATATACATCAAATGTGCAAGATTTCTCTCTTAAAAAAATATTCGTACCATAAATCATTAGATTTGATTTAGTCGCCATAACTTTTTAAAGTGGATAAAGAAGCTGAGACTCCTAAACTCGAGTCACATGTTCCTCTAAATTTAAATGTTCCTACGAAGTCCTGAATTCGAACTATACTTCTAGCATGCTATAGAGAATTAGTATAATCAACTAAATTTTATAAATGATTTAAACATGTTCATCTTTTATATATAAGTAGAATTGTATATTTATTCCAAGTTTGGCAACTCGTGTATAACTAAATATTCTATCTTATGAATTCCTTGTATTTAAAGTTTAAACAAAAACTACAGGCATGAAAGTAAACATTTCTAATTTGAACTGAGTATATAAACTCCAAAAACATTCGGATAGATACAGACAGAGTGAAGCGGTTTGAGTTACGAGGAAGAAAGAAATGACAGTGTGATTTTAGTATTTGTCTTGTCGTGTTCAACTGGATGGATTCTGATTCTGTTTGAATTTATTCTTTGCTGGTCAAACCTACTTTATTCTCTTTATTCTCGAAAATGGAGATATTATTTCATCTTATTTCACTACGTACAATTGCTTCATTTCTTGGTTAATATACTGTTGCCTTCATATCCCAATTTCATTTTTGTCTTTTTCTCAATTGCACACAAAAAAATATATAAATATTAGTACTAATGATTAGGGGCGGGCCAATGTCGGTTCGATTCAAAAATCGAATCGAATCGATCCGACCCGAACCGAAACTCGAATTAGTAAAAATATAAGAATCGAACTCGAATTGAATATAGTTTGGTTCGATATAAATCGAATCGAATATAATTCAGTTCGGATTCGATTCGGTTCGGATAAACCGAATTGCTCAAACTCTATAATTTATAAAATAATTTGTAATTTATTTTTTCGTTTTAGGGTTGATATGATAGAGGCTTAAAGTAAGTTCATCTTGATATGTGTTAAATTTGATACTATTTAGATTTTGCAATTTATATTTACGCCAATAAATATAAATATTAATTCAAGTAGTATGACATGCACATAATGAATTATTAAATAAGTCATATTCCTAAAGTTGTAAAGTAAAACAATTCTTTTCAATTTTTTTATTTAAGTTAAAATCTTATATTTATTATTATTATTTACTAATTAGTGTGTTGTATATCGTCAATATTGATAAGGATACTAGATATAATATGAATACATATTAAAATATAATATTTATTAATTTATTCGGTTCGATTCGGTTTTATTTTGGTTTTTATGGCAAAAACCGAAACCCGAATTTTAAGAATTTTAAAAACCGAAACCGAACCGAAATAAATTTGGTTCAGTTCAGTCTGGTTATTTTTACTCGGTTTCGGTTTGGATTTCGGTTCCGGTTCGGTTCTGCACACCCCTACTAATGATGTTGAATAAAGAGCCATTTTGTCCTTTACCTGGCTTATTTGTTACCGGACCTTTTCGCGAGCCACGCTACTCATCGGGCTCGGTCTGAGCCCACTTAAATGGATCGGATTTAGATATTCATTTAATTAGTTTTATGGGCCGGGCTTTATTTATATAAATAACCAAGCTCAGTCCGACGAACAAAAATTGTACTTGTTTTATACCTTTATATTATATTTAATAGCTTTTTATAGATTTTTACATTTTAACCTACTAAATTTTAAATTATACAAGAAAATATAATTACACGTAAAATTTAGATTTTTTTTATAGAAATTGTAATTTTCTCAAGTTAGTTTATGAACTACTAAAAGAAAAAATTATCTATTGTCCGGGCTTGGAAATGCTTAATAACTCCTGCTCGAGTCCAAAGTTGTAAAATATGAATTGAGTCGGGCTTAAATTAATATTTTTAGTTAAAAATTTGGCCCGCCCGACGAACAGGTCTATTTGGAACCATGATGTATTACAAGAAAATAATTTCTCCTTTTCAAAGGAAAATGTAAGGATTTGTTTTTTTTTTTAATACTAATCGGAAAAGAAGGTGACAAACATGTAGGAAAATTTTTTTTATACAAGGACTAAATGTTTTCTTTAGATCAATTATAGCAAAATCACTAAATTTTGCTATTTTTATAGCTAAAATATATCGTTAAATTTAATTTGTATCATTATTATAGTAACTTCTATATTACCTCAATTGTGTTATAATAACTCCATCCTTCTAAACTTGATTCATGCTAACTTATTGCTTCATTATATTATAAAAAAATTAATATGAATTACAATCGCCAGCCAATCTATGTGTGCAACAATATACAGACAAAATGAACTTAGTTAAAATTCAAATTTGGTTAAACTGATGTGTTGTTATGTCGATATTTCAGAACTGATATTAACTTATACCATCATTGTATCGAAGTAAAAATTTAACCGACAAGGGTGTGAGTAATTTTTCTTATAGAGGAATAAAGTTCCGTCACTCTAGAAATACAAACTTCAAAGTTTATATAGCGACGGGACTTGCAGTTCGATAAACTTTTTAATCGAAAGTTGTTGATTTTAAGAATTTCTTTATAATAAATTTATTATATATTATGGCTGTCATATATGAAAATATTTTCATTTTCTATAAAAAAAAAAATTCCGTCTAGCATCTAGACAAATATAAGAAAAGAGGTCGGGTATTAAATACACGACATCTCTCACCTACGCTATAAGAGATGTACCAATTAAACGACACTCTATCCGTATTTCATTTCATTTTCTGCAAAAGATTTGTGAAATTTATACATAAATTAAATCGAATTAGCAAGAGTTCCAAAGACACCTTGCCTTATTACCATTTACGCCCTGTTCTTTTCAACTCATATTCAGTCCAGTTCAGTTCAGTTCAGTTCAGTACTGCATATATATAAATTTACACTGAAATAAATTTAGTTCAGTTCAATTCAATACTGCTACTTATAAGTTGAAAACGACAGGGTTTTAAATTGTTTCACATGTGAATGTACATAAAATTACAGTATTGGGCCTAGGCCCCCATACAGATTCATAGCAATCCATATCCAACTACCAAAATTTCATTATTTATGAACAGTTACCCACTGCTGACCAGGCCCAATATTGTCAGTTATACTACTTCATTTATTCTAAAAACAAATAAGGGTAAACTTAAAAAACATACCCTGTGGTTTGGTCATTTTATAAAAAGATGCTTGTGGAATTAATTTTTTAAAAGGGTGCCTGTGGTTTCAAAAATTTGCGAAAAGAGGATTTTCAAAATTTTAAAACCATATTTTGAAGGGTAATCTTATCCATTTTGAAGTGAAATTTTGCAGCTTAGTTAATGAAAATATAATACACCTTTGTGATAAATTTTATAATTTTTTGAGAAGTATTAATATTTCTTTTAATTAAAATTTGATTATAACTTTAAAAAATCAAAACAAAATGAAAATTTTCCGAACCTTACTCAAATCTTGATGTATAATTCTTAAATAATATAGTTAAAATATAGGAATGTTGAATTTATTGAAATAACTTGTGTAGCACTGTAATTTCCAAACCACGGGCACACTTTTGAAAACTTTTGAAACCACATGCGCCATTTTGAAGTAAAAAAATTCCACAAGCACCTTTTTGCAAAATAATGAATCCACAGAGCAAGTTTTTGAAGTTTACCCAAGAAAGAATTAATATTTACCAAAAAAAAAAAGAAATAATTTACACAATTTAAGAAGTATATACTCAAATATCAAAGCCAATCTCTCTGCACATTAAATTTTTTTATATAACCTACTGCACAGTATTTTGCTTATATAACCTACAGTATTTAAATGCTATAAATGTATTCCATAGTTTACTGATAATGATGTACATCATATACGAATATATTCGAGCAACACGAAAACCAACCGAAGTGAATAAAACTGAATTATATTTTCGGACAAACTATAATTGAAATATGAACAATATTTATGTTTGTGAGAAGCTGAGATTAACAAGATAATACAACAAACTAATCTCCTTCTTCAACTACTAAAAAGGCTAATTTACATACTAATTAGTAATTACATAACAGTCAAGAAGGAGAAAAACAAGAGCTATAGTCAACCGCTTTAGTTACCTCCATATTTAGCATAATTTGCATGCAATTAGAACCCTACATAACACATAATAAAAGGATTATTCCATGCAGTTAAGGTATTTATTCGTTGTCCTCGTTTCGGAGCTCCTTTCTATGCCCCTTGTTCAAAATTTGACACTTGTCGATTTTCAAGAGATCCACGAGTTAATCGAGAGTATAGAAGGAGACACTGAAATGATCAGAATGACGGATTTTAACGGGCATTTGACATGAATGAAGTCCTCTTTACAAACCTTCCTTTCATTCTTGGTCTCTTTTCTGCATTCAACTTCCTCACCTCGTACCTTATTTTCTTAGAAAACAACCTCGTCCTTCTCTTCTCTTTATACCTTAACACCCTTGCTTCTCTCTCTCCATTACTCCCTTTTCTTCCAAATGGATATGGCCAACTGCCATCATTATCCCATCCATCCTACACGTTACCAACAATCAAAACCTTCATTAATAAAATCTCATGTAAGATTTAAGTACAATTACTAACAATTCACAAGCATGGAGCCCTAAAGCAACGGAAGACATAAAGAAGAGTTGTCTTTGTGTGACCAATGGATTACTGGTTTGAACGGTGAAATTAGGCAACGACATGTGAGTCAAGGCAGGGGTAGTCTGCAATCCCACCCCTCAAGCTACGACGTTTTCCCTGGCCCTACGTGAATACAGAATGTTTCGTGCACTGGACTGACCTCCTCATACACTATGTAGGTTCTTAAATTTTTATAAACAAAATTTATTTATGTTAGTTTCTTCGGGCTCTTGACAAGATCAAAATATAGTTTAAGCGAATCTAATAATAGAAACGATACTAAAAAAATGTAGTTAATTAGTCTCTACTTAAAATTTTAGGTCATTTTTTTTATCTCATAGTCATTAATTGACAAAATATATGTTGCTAGGGCTAGTAGAGAGAAGTGATATATACCATGGAGTGAGGCAAGCAATCATCCAGGTTGAGTTGAGGACGGTTTCCTGTTGTCCATGGCGAGCCTTGGCTAGCCCAAGCATCACTAATGGCTTCATAATTTAGCCTCAACAAATTAGACTGTCTTTTCTTCATTTCTATCTTGTCTCCATTACCATCAACTACCTTTTTCTCTTCTTCATCTAGTTCATCTTCTCTTGTTAAAACCGGCGATTCATAGTCGAAATTCCACTCGAACGGCTCTCTTTCAATACCGAAAACTCCATCCAAATGACACTGTATGACTTCTTCCATTTCTAGTTCATCCTTAACCTTCTTGTCTACAAAATCAACGAATTTTTCTTCGTTCATGTAATTTTCGTCTAGCCCTTTCTCTAAAAGGTTTTCAACATCTTCAGCAAATTCAGCAAGATCAGCTTCCGAAGGTAAAAACCCGTGTAAATCATCCAAATCACCGATTTTCTCGAGTTCTTCACTGCCGTTAACTGTAGCTCTTGCCTCCTTTTCGACTTTGATTTCAGGTGTCAGTAGCTCAGCGGCGAAAGGGTCAAAGTCAAACACGGGAACCCTATATATCAAATCATTTTCATCCTCGTCCTGTTCGGATTCTTCCTTACCAAATTCGGGTACTAGAGGAAGAGGATTATTATTTTTATTATTCATGGCTACTTTATTTTTGGACTTGTTACTATGCCTCGGGGTTCTTGCCTTTTTAGTGAACCCTTGGTGCCAAGAGTCACTTGGCTTAGCCGATGATGTGTCCAAGCGCACCCTTTCGTGGCGATTAGCCAATGGGTCGGCTGAATGAACCGATTCATCACACGGTTCGCAAAGAAAAGCATCGTCCGCAACACAAAACCACCGCGCCCTCCTCCTTGAGCAGCCATCGCAAGGGCGGGCTGTCTTACCCGAGAGGGCGTTTGCGGCCTTCCTTTCTCTGATCATTGATAGAAGAAATGAAGTTGGAAAAAGTGAGGAATTTTAAGTTCTTAGAGAAGTGAGAAGTTTAATACATAAACTAAGTAACAAAATGAAGTGACCGTTACAAGGAATAAAGGGGTGATGCTTAATTTATTTAAAGGGACCATTTGGTATATTAGTCATAAGAAGAGGGCAGTGTCCTTATAATAGTGAGACCCACAATTTGTACCTTTTACTCGTAGCAAATTGACAAATTTGGAATTTTTAAATTATTGTGAGGTTTAGTATTTTATTTTTTAATTGAATGGTACTGTACATAAATTATACACGATAAATAAAAATCGACTAATGTTTATCTAGCTATCTGAATTTGTCCTAAAAAAATTTACTGTCCTTCGAACTACAACTTTCAAAAAGTGCTTCACTTAACTCCTTGAATGTCTCGTGTCAAATCCTGATTGGAGAGAAAAAAATTAGAAAAATGACATCTTTGAAAAGTCAAACCTATCAGAAGTTGACACGTGGCGTTCAAGGAGCTAAGTAGAGCACTTTTTGAAAGTTGATGGAGCTATGAGGTCACTTTGAAAATTCGGGGGGAAATAGATTTTTTAGAACAAGTTCAGTTAGCTAGATATGCATTAAGCCAATAAAAGAGGATAACAGATTGAATATCACATAAACTAAGTACAGGTTAAATGCACCTGTTGTCCACCAAATTTGCCATATTTTATCACATGTCATCCCTATCTTTCAAATGTTTCACTTTATCCCTTAAAGGTTGCAAAACTAATACAGTTTGCCTCCTCAATGCCATATGTCAACTTCTGATTGGAGAGAGAAAAATCTAAAAAATGATATCTTTGAAAAGTCAAACTGATCAAAAACTGACACATGACACTAAAGGATAAATTATATCTATTAACTTTTAGGGATAAAGTGAAACACTTAAAAATTAAGGATGATATATAATAAAATGTGAGAAATTTGTGGCAACCACTTGGCCTAATATATGTAACAAGTGAACGAAACAAGTTACATAAAATGTCCAAGCTTTTGCAACACTTGCAATTAATACAGCAAGGGTTACTCTTATGCCATATTGCACTTGATTCCCCTTTTTAGGTCCCGCCAAATGCTCTTATCTGAGATTTGATTGGCTAAAGGATTAAATATGATCTTAATCCATGAACTGTGATTGGTCAGATGTCTATTAAAGAGGATTGCAAATGGAAACCTTGTTAGGATTTTGGATTAAGATTCTATAGAGCCTCTAATCGGTAAAACCGTATATTTCTATCAATCTCAATCATTCATTGAGTTTTAGTGGTTTGTAGGGCCTGCAGTAAAATTAAATCTGAACCATTGAAACTCGTAATGGATACTTGAAATTAACTAAATGTACAGCTTTACCCATTCTCAGGTCCTTTCTCTTTCTATCTGTGTATGGAACTTGATTTATGACCTCTTGTTGCTTTGTTTCTCTCTAAAATAGACACTCTGGAGGTTTTCATGGGATAGGACTATACCCCTTTGAATAATTAGAGGGAAAAAAATTTAAAGGAATAAGGTGGCGGTCCCCTTAATGTGGCTATCAAGTGCAAGTGCTGTGGTTGGCTTGCATTAATAGTCCTTGTCTTCTATATTTTGGCAAAACATGGCTGAAATTTAACTTAGGGCTTGACTTAACATATACGGTATAATTAGGGTTCTTATAAAAATCTAAAAAAAAATAAAATAATTTACTGATATCATAAATAATTTATAAGTTTATAAAAATAGAGGTAAATAATTATAAAAATACGGTCTGATTTTAATCTGGTAAATATCTAGTAATCGTCTGATTTTTATCTGGAAAATATCTGATAATCGTCTAGTAGTTATCTGGTCAGACCGTATTCATGTAATTATCTTCTCTTGTTTTTGTTAATTTATAAATTATTTATGGTTGGACAGTAGATATGTAAATTGTATAACTTAATGGTCAATTTTGTGAATATTTTAGTGGGACGTGTATATTTTTAATAATTTCCCTATAATTAGGCCTTGTTCTTTTCGACTTCTAAAAACTGAACTGAATTGAACTTATTTCAGTGTAAATTTATAACTACGCATGATTAAATTGAACTGAGGTAAACTGAATTGTATTAAATTATAGTATAAGAGAAGAGAGCCTTGATTAACTCTCAATATGTATTGTTTGCTAGGTTTGATAATATTATTACTTGAATGTTTATGCGTAATTATGGATGTAACCCTATTTATATTTCAACTGTTTTTCTGAAAAATAATACTAATCCTCAAATCGTTTGAATTATTATTATTAAATTATTTTTTGTTTTCTAGCCCTTTTGTTTTTTTAGAGTTGATAACATTTTAATTAGGAAAACACATTGTTTTTATTTTGTGTTTTTCCATATATTATATAAAAATCACAAAAAGAAAAAAGTTGCAATGGACAAAAAAAAAAAGAATTAGATACTGGATAAATAATTGAAACTATATTGGATTTAATTTGTTACACTTAATATTACCTACTTATATTTCCTTCCAATGTCTCCTCCCACAAATTTCAGCTACATTGTTAATGGTCACAACTATAGCAAATCTCCAAACAAAATTTTATTATCAAAACAATAATGTACTAATATTTTACAATAAATTAATAATGAGTTATCTCAAAATAACCGACTTATAATGTCTTGATTTTAGTTGACGTGTAAAATATTAGAACAATATTATTAATACTAATAAAATATTTTTTTCAAATATTTTATCTTGATCCAAGGTATTACGGGTTCCTTATTCTTTGCAGCCTCTTGTGCGATATAAAATTGGAAACTGTGTAATATCCCTTAATAAGAACACCTCAATACACATTAATTACAGAGTTATAGATTTTGTGCCTTATGTTCAGTTGACGTGTAAAATATTAGAACAATATTATTAATACTAATAAAATACATTTTTACAAATACTGTCTTGAATTAAAGTATCTCGGATTCCATATTCTTTCGGCCTCTTGTGCGATATAAAATTGGAAACCGTGTAATATCCCTTAATAAGAACACCTCAATACACATTAATTACCGAGTTATAGATTTTGTGCCTTATGTTCTGTTGACGTGTAAAATATTAGAACAATATTATTAATACTAATAAAATATATTTTTACCAATACTTTGTCTTGAATTAAAGTATCTCGGATTCCATATTCTTAGCGGCCTCTGGTGCAATATAAAATTGGAAACTGTGTAATATCCCTTAATAAGAACACCTTAATATACATCGATTTTATTAACAGGGCTAGGCGGATGTAAGAAAATCACACCCATCGTTGAAGAAAAACAATCTGAAATATATTACACTTGTTTGGTCAGAAACAGTAGATTCTATTCATACATGTAACCGTCTTAAATTGTACTATTGTTTTTCATCCATACATGTAATTTTGATAGGACAAGTCGTTCTGTTAAAATTACCTGTATGGATGGAAAAACAACAGTACATTAGGACAAGTCATTCTAAGTCATTAATTATATCAAAGGACATATGCATCAACCATCCCATCTAGTTTTATAATAGATCTGATTAAAATTGTCCGAAGTTAACCCTTTCGCTACTTATTGCCTTCGAGTCGGAATTTACTAGATTCCGAGTAATTGTAAAATTCGACTAATATTAACTTGCGATTAAGTTCGGAAAATTCGGACCGGTTGCAAGCCTTAGTTTTATCATAAATCTGATTATGATTGTCTGAAGTTAACCCTTTCTCTACTTATTGCCTTCGAGTCGGGATTTACTAAATTCTGCGTAGTTGTAAAATTAGACTAATATTAACTTGTGATTAAGTTCGGGAAATTCGGACCGGTTGCAAGCCTTATTTGTAAAAGCAAACTCACGAAGCCTAACTTTGCGAAAAATACTGTCGACTTTGTAGATTAACTAATCTGTTTAACATATAAAAACAAGGCGGTACATAACAATCCAGTTTTTATTTTACATGTGTTATGTTTAGTTATGTGATCAATTATATTTCGGCATACACAATTTTGAGAAAATTGTCTGAATAAGAAACAAATAAAAGTCCATCATTTCGGTATTGGATTAAGTTAGTGCATAACGATATTTAAGATAATCAACAAGTAAAAGCAACAGCAAAAATTTCTCCAAAAATCACAAAATCTGTTTCATAAATTACAAATCAGGCATTGGTTTTGTAAGATTTTCACAAAACTGAGGTACAAATCCAAAAAGATTTTCGATTCGTAGAGTTTTAAATAGCCACAGAATAAAAAATGGGAGCAAAAAATAGCAGAAACTGAGCTAAAGATTTCAAGAGAAATACCTTGTCAATATAGATGCTTCGGACAACAGCAAAACCATAAAAAGAATTACTGCAAAATGAATCTCTCCCTTGAATATTATCGGGGCGCCTTTCTCCAGTGTGTTCCAGTTTTATCCATCAGGGAAAAATAAATAACAAGGAACCATATTGAGCCTGGTAAGAAATATAAGCTACACAGAAAGAGTACTTCAATCAATCCAGACCACTTTCAAATTACTGCAAAAACATAGTATTCCAGTCATAGTTTTTACGGGCGCAAGGCGCACCGAGGCGCAAGGCGAGGCGCGCGCTCGAGGAACTTGAGGCGCATATAGAAAAAAGTGCAATAAGTATTAGTTGCTACCACAAACAAGCCTTCATTTTTGCATTGAGGCTCGCCGAGGCACAAAAGGCGCATCTGAGGCGCACAAAGGCGGGCCCAAGGCACACGCGGGGCGCTCCTGATGAACCTCGCCTCACCTGACCCTCCACGAGGCGCTGGCCCTTGAGCCTCGAGCGCCCGGAGCCCGAGGCGCGCCCGTAACAACTATGATTCCAGCCCCAAAAATTATTTTAGAAACAGTAGCAGTACTGAACTGAACTTGTTTCAGTGTAAATTTATATGTACGTAGTAGTGATAAGTACTGAATAGATTATAAGTTGAAAAGAACAAAGCCTTATTCCTGAAACGAAATCAGTGACAGAGAAAATGTGTGTTAAACTCATACCTTGTTTAAGTCAAGGCCTACCTCTCGTAGCTCGTCGAATTCTGTATAGCCACTACCATCTATATTTGAAAATATAAATGCTCAGTTGAAAAGTTCAACGTTCTTCAGTATTTGCCAATGAATTGTTACAACAACAAACTCTCCAGAGTCAGTACACCATTTCCATCAACATCAGTCTAAACCGAAAAATGAAATGTGGATTACAATAGCAAAGCTTATAAGTTGAAAGCTATTGACGGTTCCAGAAATATAGAATGCAAAGTCTACTGAGATGAACTTAAGAAAAGAAAACTTTCAGACATGTACACGAGTGCGAGTATGATACATGTGTGTAAGAATGTAGGGGTTTAATCCATAAAAAAATCTCCGATTTTCCATGCAATATTCATCTAGCACACTAAGTATGATACTATGCCCTGAGCAACTGACAGAGCATGTATGACCTGACTAAAGTATGATACAGGGCTTCATATTGCCATTTCAACCACCAAAAGGTATAAAGATATGAAAAATTCACTAGAACCAAGAAGGTTAATTAGTGTGTAAATATATTTCAACATTATTCTGCATAGTTTGCAAAATGGTCACGTCACGATTGAATATCTGAATCGCCTGATGCATATCACTACTTAACCCCTTGTTTGGAACCTCCAAAAACAAAGGAATTCAATTCATTTCATTTTGAAAATTTGTAATTTTTTCATTTTTGACTTCTGAGGGTTCCAATTTCCAAACACACCCTAAATGAAGCATGCAGCATAGCACAACAATTTCAAAATGACATAGAGCACTAAATCAAAGTACTTTTGATAAACAAATATAGATACTTGGATTAAAGAAGTTACCACTTTCATGATTCTTTATCTCTGGTTCAGCAAGTTGTGAACCAACATTTCAGAGACTAGCCCTTAATTCCTCATTATTTACTTTACCACCATTGTTTGTATCCATAACTGTAAACATATCTCTAATTGCTTCAACCTCTTCAACTAACAAGTGTTCCACAGCTGCCTACACAATATTCGAAAGATTGAAGCATATGATTTTCAAATGATCGCATTTAAACCACAACTACTGTATGTGCTGCATTAATCAAGGTATAAAGTGAAACCTTTTTTAAAATAAAAGGGATATGTCTCATTGAGTGGCCCAAGAGGGTTGGGATCTCAAACCTGCTAAAAATGTATGAACTCTCTTATTTGCCTCAACCGAACTACACGCAGGTACTTTCCTCAATTTCTTTTCCTCCATTAAATTCCGCAGCCTTACAACATCTTCCCATCTCCCAGCTTCAGCATACACATATGACATAATGACATAAGGAGCTGAATTTTGATTATCCAACCGAAAAAGATTCCCTGTCGCCACCTCAGCTAGTTCAACATTCCCATGGATTCTGCAAGCCCCAAGCAAAGCTCCCCAAATACCTGAATCTGGGACAGCTGGCATTTTTTGAATAAATTCATAGGCCTCTAACAAAAAACCAGCTCTACCGAGAAGATCGACCATACATGTGCATTGCTCTACACTAGGAACAATCGAGTAATGTTCGGTCATGCTGTCGAAGTGCTTCCTGCCTTCTTCTACAAGGCCAGAATGTCTGCAAGCCGTTAAAACCGAAGTAAAAGTGAAATTATTAGGCTTAATTCCCTCTTCTTTCATTTTCGAGAAGAGATCGAGAGCATCATAAGCATGACCATGGGAAGCACAAGCACCAATAATTGAAGTCCAAGATACAACATTTCTCTCGCGGGATTTCTCGAAAACATCCTTGGCCAACTCTATGTTTCCGCACTTAGCATACATGTCGATCAGAGCATTCATGACTGAAACGTTTGGTTCGAACTTTTTTCTTTCGAGAAGCTCATGTAACCATTTTCCAGTACCAAGTGCTCCTAAACTAGTACAAGCTGAAATAACACTAAGAATCGATATATAATCGTAATTCACTCTCTCACATAGCATTCTGCGAAAGAGCTTAATTGCATCTCTTCCGGCATTGTTCTGCTCATAAGTCGCAATCATGGCGTTCCATGTTGCCAGATTCTTAACAGCCATACCATCAAATAACAACCTGGCGGTACGAACATCGCCACATTTCCCATATAGAGCTATCAAAGCATTACTCAATGTAATATCGGAATTCACTCCCACTTTGAATCCATATGCTTGGATCAACTTCCCCAAATTGAGAAACCCCAAACCGCCACACGCAGGAAGGACACTCACTAAAGTAATTGCATTTGGCTTAGTTCCTGATCTCACCATATCTTCAAAAACTTCCAATCCCTGCCTGAAAAGCCCATTTTGGACATAACCTGCAATAATGGCCGTCCAAGAAACTGTATTCCTCAAAACCATTTCACAAAATATAGTCTCCATCCCTGAAGTGTCCCCACATTGAGCATACATAGAAACTAAAGCACTCTGTACAACCACATCAAAATTAAACCCGTTTTTTGTAACATTACAGTGGACTTCTCTCCCCTCCCATGAGGCTGATATCACTGCACAAGACCGAAGCACAAAGGGGAAGGTATAGTCATCAGGTAAAAACCCCAATTGATGCATGTTTTTATAAAGCACCACAGCCTCCTGGCAGGGTCCCAGGTCTGCATAACCTCTAATCAAGGTATTCCAAAGGAAGACATCTCTTTGTGACATTGTATCGAACAGCTTACGTGCGTAGTCCATTGTGGAAGATAAATTGCAGTACAAGGAGACAAGCTTCGTGGAAAGGAAGAAATTACAGTGAGAACCAGTAGTGATAATAAGGGCATGGATCAGTTTAAGGTGCGATAGCGAGGAACAGGAATTCAATAAACTGCTGAATTGGGGGACACTGGTAGAAGTAATTGATTCCAGACTTGTAGACAAGATGCGTAGAGCACTGCCCAACATCAAATTGACCTCTTTATTATCTTCGGCCGTAAAACTAAACAGCGAATCCAATAAACGATTGAATTTGGCCGGAAAAACATCCCAATTTGTCCGTTGAACACACGATTTTCATTGTCTCCGACTACAATTCTCCGCGGAATCAAGTCTTTTACCAAACTATTATCCAAATCCAACTATTACCCGCATTTGTGGACGGATAATTTGTGATTTTGCGAGATGATTTAGCAGCTTGAAATTTGATTGCTATTATCTTTGCCGCGTGAACAAGCCACAGAAGAGCAACGAGTACAAGAACAAAGAGTTGTATATAAAGCCGTTAACGCCACGTAGTGATTACGATACGGCGTCGTTTGGTCCAGTGGGCTTTTTAATTTTGTTTATCTGATTTTGGGCTTTTCTTGGGCCGACTCTCACCCAGCCCGAAAATCATTACTCTCTTAATCGTTTTGAAAAAAATTAATCGGTAATATTATTTCAAAAAATGGGAAATAACAACAAAGAATAGATTTAATTCATTAATTTTATTTTATATTCTCACAACGTTAATCATTTCTTTAAATATGAGCCTTCACATTTTGTGCTAAAAGCCTAATTAAGCTTTCAATAGTTAATAAATGTGTAATTCTCATTTTTATATCTCAATGAATCTACATTATGATCTAATTTTTAAGTAAAAAAATATATTTTCTAAAGAGTTCATCTACTCATATTGGCTTATAATTGAACTAACCAGATCTTATTGGTTGAATCGAACTTTTTTGATGATTTGTACGACTTTAAGAGTGAAGAGTTTTTACGAAATTAAAAACTCGAACCATATTAACTTGGCTCCACCACTAATTCTTAAATAACTCGAACTATATGAAATGAGAAAGCATTATCCTTTCTTTAAATCAATAAACAAGAGGCTTAATGACAAGCCGCGGATTGCTATTACCATGCCTTTTATCTTAAATAATTGATTTCTTAAATTTATAGGAAATGAACTGAATTATAGTGAATTAAATTTATATTTTAAATTAGGTTAAATACATTAGCAGTTCCTTCAGCTTTCTTAAGTTGTCACATTTCATTTACTGTTGCCTGAACTTTTAAAAGAATCACATAACTCCTCCAACTTTCAAAAAGTGCATCAATTTGTCTCTTTAATGCTACGTGTTAACTTCTGATTTGTTTGACTTTTCAAAGATGTCATTTTTATTTCTCCAATCAGAAGCTAACACGTGGCGTTCAAAGAGCAAATCGATTCACTTTTATCAAGTTAAGGGAGCAATGGGGGCTAAAGATTCACCATTCTCTGTCTTTAGATTATAATGGATTAAAGCAAAATGACTCATTAAACTGTCTGAACTTCTTTTATTGTGAAGCCACGGACAGAGGCGATTCCACATGTACAGGAGTGGGGTCCATGGACCCCACTTCTTTTTAATAAATAATATTAAATTATATATTGTCAAATATATAGACACCATAAAAATATTTGATAGGACCCCTCGTGTTAAATAAATTCTGCTAAAAGTTTTTTAGAAAAAGGGTACGACACTTTAAGTGGTGAATTTCATCAATTAAATTCAATTACTTGTCAACAACCCATAATTTATCTTTTAAACTTTTCCATTTCTCATAGCTTTTTCATTAATTTTTGACTTTTTACTTATAAAGAAAAGTTATAAATAAAATTTTTTTTCTAAATAAAAAATCTGTGTAATACTTGGACCCCACGCCGAATGAAGTCTGGATTCGCCACTGGCCACGGATAGCCATTGCAACTTTACTTCAAGGTCAATTGAAAACAACCTCTTTATAATTATAAGGATAAAGCTACAAACACCCAACCCCCCTTACTCTGCTTATGCGGGAGCCTTGTATTGCGATAATGTTATTGTTGTTGTGAGAGAGCTACGGGACAATTTATCGTTAAGGTGGTAATAACTGGAACGTGCTAACTCGGAGAGAACAAGTTTTAAACCATGGACGGCTTGACGGTGGTGCAGTTATAAACTGTCAACCATTGGCTGACTGAGTCATTAGTTGGTACAATGAACAAAATGATTAAGCAATGGGGGAGGTTTGCACCTACTCACTGGAAATTAAATAGCTGTCACCATAATTTATGTTTAACAGTATCGGCATTTGGTAAGTCAGAAGTAGAACATGTCAAAAGCAGAGCAGACCCACCAATCAAATTGCCTTTTGGTAGAAGAAAGTTAGTAAAAGCATCGGAGAAGATCCCATAAAAGTCAATTTGGGTGCTTATTACAATTTAACAGAGAACATGTCTATCTAATTGACCGAGCTTTTAAATTTTCTGCATTTACTTTAATTCGAATTCTAAATTTAATCTGAGTCACGCACGTTTTGCAATGGTACCAAGGGGTTTAGTTGGGCAAATATTGGCCTCACAAATTGTCAATGTATACTTGATGAGACAAAGACCTTTTGTTGCACTTTGAAACTTATTATACTCGTCCTATTTTCGGATTATTAGTGACACTAGTGTCTAGAATCAAAGGACAATAATCTAGCGTGTTCAATTTAATCAGCTAGTATGGGGACTGGTTAGAGACACGGTTGACCTTACAGTATAAGTCAGTTAGGCCATCGCTTAGGTATTTAAAATTATCGGTCTCTTATATAATTTTTATATTTTATTTTAATATATAATTTAACTTTTCAACTTCAATTATAGTTGTTATATTTTTTTTCATATATAACGAAGTTAATTAATAAGATTCAAATGTGATAGTGATGTTATTAGTATATTTTAAAACGTATATTTTTACTTGTGGTGTGTTTGGAAATCTCACTTTTGAGGTAATTCAATTCAATTGAATTTATTATGTCAAATTCTTTGTTTCGAATCAAATAATGTTGACAGAATTCAAATAATGCAAGATTTGAATTCTCGTAAATGTAAGGAATAGAAATCTTGCCAAAAGTTGCATGATTTCGACGGAATTCATTTCAGCTAATCTTTTGGATATTATTCTTACTTATTATCCCTCACATGATTTTTATTTTAACGAGTGAAAATAATTTTGAAAACGAAAGCTAAATAAATATATTACCAATTAATTGAATTATCTAATATGAATTATGTTTTCAAGAAAAGAATTTGTTTGAAGAAATCAATTCAATTGAATTTCATCTAACGAACTCAATTCAATTTTTTCTATTTTCTTGTATAATTGTTTCCATACACACCCTTAAGGCCTATAATTTTAAAATATTCATTTTTCGCTTACGATAAAATCAACCATGGTTAGAGATAAACGAAAAAAATAAGAATTTTGGCTCGATTGTTTTCAAGTTGTTCATAGTTTGAATCCACGTGACTTGCAAAGAAAAAATATATTGATATTACTAGATCATAACCTTCTGAATTTCTTGTTTAAATTTTTGAAATTATTCATGTGTGAATAAAAGATCAATTCGAGTGTTTTTCTAGTAGTCTCGAATTAATGGACAACTTTAAGAACACATTTAATTTTATAAAAAAAAGATTTAAACTTTATAAATTGCGTTATATTATAAACTTTAATTATTATATGGGACGTTGAAAAAGTGAATTGTTGCCTATATTCCCATAGAAAGTTGGGCTATGTTTTTTTAAGCAATTATATATAAATTCACAATTTTATATAATGAAACTGAAATTCTGAAAAGTTGGCCTAGTTATAATATAATTATATGTGTCAACATGAAATTAAAGCTATATAAAGCTTGAAATATGGTTTGAAGTGATTGGCAAATGAAATATATTAGTATGATGCTTCTTGAGATTTATTCTCGCGGTTGTTTTCAACTTTGAAAGTGTTTTAAAACTTCCCGTTTAGTTTCGTTTAAGTTTTGTTTAGAAGTTATTTTGAGGTTTGCAGTCCGATTTTTCATTCCTCGGACGCTATCAGGCATTGGATCTATATATTGCTGCCTAGGCATCGCCTAGTCCGATTTTTTCCATCAGGCACCGCCTGGTCCTATTTTTTCCTCGATTTTTAAGATACTGATACGTATAATAATTATAGTTCAATTTTTTCAATTAAAAAAAGATAGCACAGTTGGTAAAACTAATATACAATAAAATATTTTCACCATTGAATCTCAAACCGAGAAATAGTATATTATACACTACAAAAAATTAGCGAAGATATTTATTTTTAAGAAATTGATTTTAATGTTGATGTGTTTTTATGTAAAAATTAACCAAGACTTATATTTTCATATGATAATCTATGTTTTTTTTAAAATATTATTATATTATAATTAATTTTTTTGTTGAATTTATACTTTTATCTATTAATAATTATACAAAAATAAAAAATTTACAAATCCGTCTAAGCGTTCGAAGCCCCGGCCGCCTGACTAGCGCCTAACGCTTTTTAAAACCTTAAACTAAATTAAAGTTGGTTGAACTGAACTAAAATTAACTAAATTAAATTTATTTTAATATAAATTTATAACTATATATAATTAAATTAAAGTGATCTTGACTGAATTATAAAGTGAACTAAATTAACTCAAAGAATAACGGGGGAAAAGCAAATGAAATGATAATATATCAAATACTGTTAGAGATATCTCTTTTTGGGTAATAAAATACTATTAGAGATATGAAAAGCACATTTAACAACCACATACCAAATGACTTGCAACACAAGTCAATATAGCCGCCAATAATGATAATCAATTCAATTATATTGCTTAGAAATATGTCATATATATGTGCAAAGTAGCACTACTAACAGTGACTGATATGCCACATTTATCATATTACTTCCACAAATCTTGAGATTATTCATCCTACTTTCTCTTGTTTAGAGGTAAAAAGGTGGCTCGAGGGATAAAATAATGTATAAATTTTGTAAAGTATGTCGATTGATAGATGTAAAGTTAATGATAAGAGATTTTAACTTTACTCTTACAGTGAATAATGAAATTATTGATTCTAACAAGTCAACGACGGTTTAATAGGATACAGATATAAATGTAAATTAAACACCATTAACTAAATTTATAAGGAGGATTTTCTTTTTCACTTTCTATGAATTTCCATAAATCAGATCAAGAGGACATGATATATGATAAATTAGACCCTTTTCTTTTAAATTTATATTTAGTTCAGTTTGATTCGGTACTTATCAGTGTTGCATGTATATAAATTTACACTAAAATAAATTCAGTTCAATTCAGTACTGCTATTTATAAGTTGAAAAGAGATGTCCTTGATCATTATTATAATCAAGTAAAGAGAAAATAAGCTTGGACAAAAAGAACTTTCCTTGAAATACTTTTTTAAGATTTTAACTTAATCTTCTACCCTTATTAATGGCTATTGCCAAAAACAAAAAAAATAAAAAATTACTTGTGGGCATATAAAAGAAAACGCCATTTTAGCAAATCAAATGTAAAATTTAAGTTGTCTAATTAGTAAGCAGCTTAATATCACTTAAGTAAGGCTTCAAATTAGAGTTTTAGTAAATAAAGAAAATCCTTATTGAAAGTCTCACACCAAGGTCAGACGGGCGACCCGAATTAAATCTAGATGTAATTGAAATAAAGTTTCGGTGAACTAAATAGGCAATTAAAAAAAATGTAAAATTCAGGTGAGTAATTATTGATTTCACTCAGCAATATCATAATAGAGAGTTGCAAAACTCTTGGATTAAAAAAAACACAGACAAAAACTCCAAGAACTCTCGCTATCTAACCTATCAAACTACAAAACTCCATTTCCCCCTCTTCAACAATGTACTAATAGCAATATCACCCCTCAACTTTTACCTTACACCAATTCTCGAAATCCCTCAAAGTTACAGGTATTTAAAATGTTCCTCCAGAAAGGCAAGATTCCCAAGTTCAATATCAGGAAGATCCATGATTCCATCCATGGGAGAACTCAGCACTTGACTAGTTAAAAACTCATCATCAACTTCACTAAAACCTGTGAAAAGACCCCCAAATAAATTCGAATCGAATTTGAAGTCCTCCGTTACTTTTTCCTCAGTGCATTTTTTATCATCTGAACTGTTTTCAAGCTTGATTTTACTCTGGGCAGTGGTGGAAATGTCAAGCACTGAAGATGGGGACGGATGTGAAAGGAAAAACAAACCGTTCCCATTGGATTCCTCTTCCGTTTCGGCTTTTGAACAGATTGACAAAGTCCTGAGTTTGTTGTTTTCTGCAATTTTAGCTTCGAACTCCTCTTTCCTTTTCCTGTAAGCAGCAGCAGCCTCTTCTGCTGTCTGGAAAGTACCTAGCCAAACCCTGGATTTCTTAAAGGGGTCTCTAATTTCTGCTGAAAATTTCCCCCATGGCCTTCTCCGGACGCCTTTGTGATAAGGCGACAACCTTCGATTTCCCTTCTTTGGACATGATTGTGTCCTGTTTTCCCCTGCATCTATGTAATTTCCCGGATTTGATTTGATTGGCAAAATTGGGAGACTGATTTCTCTCACGAAACGTTTCGTGGCCGTTTTGTAGCCTTCATCTTCGTCGCTAGATGTATCAGTGGAGTCTGGGTCGTCGCAAATAATGCGGATTTTTCTCTCTGTTTTCTTCTCCTGATCAAGATTCGAACTTTGACCTAAATTTGGCCTTTTCAGGCCTGGCATTGTTTCAAATTCGAATTTAACCGGAGAATCCTTCAACACCCACATTCAGAAATCAGCTAAAGACTGGATCTTTTGAAGGATAAATAAGGGGTTTTGGAAGGGTTTTTGGTGGGTTGGGAAATGTTTTCTAAAACAATCGAAGCAACAATAATTCCTGTATAATAATACAAAAATCTCAACAACCCACCAAAAAAATCGAAATTGAACACAGAACCAAGCAATGGAGATTCAGATTTCTGAAAAAAAAATCAAATAAAAAGAGGAGAGAGAATAACAGACCTTGATCTTAATGAAATAGCGACGGCGAGACAAAGGGGGAGCCTTTGGGGAGCTCCGGTCAATAGATCAAACCTTGAAGACATATATTAAATCACTGTGTCTCTGAGAAAATCTGGGCTCTGCAACAAAAGAATTAAATTCCAATAGTTAAAAGTGGAACAAAAATCAAATTCAGGAATTAAATATTGAAATTAAAATCCCAAAAATCACGAAACAGAAGGGGATATAGTCAAAGGAGAGAAAAAAAAGGGGGGGAGAGATAGTTACCTAGTCAAACTGTAGGAGATCGAAAGCCTGTAAAGTTGTGGCTAGCCTGAAAGAGGAAATTAGGACATAAAAGAAAGACGGACAAAGGCTTTGGGGTGATTAATGTTTTAGTGAAATTTTGGGGAAGAAGACAGTGGGAAACTGAACTTAATTTTGAGGACCTTTGAGTGGGTCCCTTTTTCCCATTCTTTCCTTCCTTTTCTTTTTTGCTTTTCCTTTTCTTCCTATTTCTATTTTTTTTTTCTTTTTCAAGCTAAATCGAATTATTGGTGTTATTTTAGAAGGAAATAAATCGTGTTAATTGTTTGAATTATAATAATTCAATATGAGATTGTAATTTTCTCAATACCATATTATTTTGGACTATAATTTAATGTAGTATAGTTTAGTACAATTTAATTTATTTCAGTTTAACTATGCATAGTTATAAATTTACATTAAAATAAGTTTAGTTTAGCTCAGCTTACTTTAATTCAGTTCAACCAATTCAGTTCAATTTAATTTAATTTAACTTTTAGAAGTTGAAAAGACATTTTATAGTTGTTCATCTTATGAATTATCTACTTATTGTGAATAACAATTTAGGCCCTTTTTTTTAAAATTTATCTACTAAAATAAAATTAATTAAATTAAACTGAAATGAGATAAACTTATTTTAATATAAATTTATAATTACATTATCTAAATTAAATTAAATAATAGTCTAAAAAATAATTCCTTAAAAGAGCATAAATGAATTACTTCATTGAAAAGTATTTTGGATAAATTAATTAATTAATTAAAGTAATTTGTTATTATTTAAATTAAGTTTAATATATTACTCAGTGCTTGTTTGATATAATTGTTAGTATTATTTTATATTACAATTGTTATTTGTTATATTTGATAGTTTTTCCTGTTAATTACTAATAGTTTTTTATTTTCAAAATAACTAAAAAAAGTTATTTATTTCGTTATTTATAAACATTATACTTTATAAAAAAAATATTTGATGTTATTTTTTTTAATATTTATAAGTATCACTTAATTAAAGTTAAGGCTCCTATTCCTCTTAATAAAATATATTTAATGAAATTCGAATCTTATTTTATTTTAACTGTATTGAGAAATATTAAAAAAAATTCTCATTGATCAACTTTTTTTAGTTGAGAAGTAAATATTATTTATTATATATTATTTTTTTATATTTATAAGTATCTTTATTGAAATAATTTTGTTTAGGATTTAATAACAGTTAAGGCTCCTCACCCCTCCTAATAAATATATTTAGTGGAATTTAGCTAACTGAGTTTCACCTTATTATTATTCACCTTATTATTATTCATTATATAGCATTGCATATAGTAAAACAAGTTGACAATGACTGAAATTTAATTTCCGATGTGTCATTTCTCCTCGTGCAAGTGATGTCCTTTAAAATCATTTTAATGCGATAATTTTTTTAGTAAAAACATGTGTAAAGCATAATAATTCAAGTCATTAGAGAAAAACTGATATTCAGTTTTAATTAAGTTTTATTTATTTATACATAAAGTGGTTAGTTTATTTATTTAAAAAAAATTTACTATTATTATTGCCAAACTCTAGCGAGATATTAGAGGATGTTGAATTTATTTATTTTATGCGGAATACATATTTGCCATTCGAACTTATTTTAAAAAATTTAATGTCCCTCTGAATTTTTTAAGTGACCCTCTAGCTCTCTTAATTTTTAAAAAGTGTTCTACTTAACTCCTTGAATGTCCAGTGTCAGATCCTGATTGGAGAGAAAAAAATTAGAAAAATGTCATATTTGAAAAGTCAAACCTATCAGAATCTGACACGAGGCGTTCAGGGAGCTAAGTAGAGCACTTTTGAAAGCTGAAAAAGCTACAGGATTACTTTGAAAGTTCATGGGACAGTAAATATTTTAAAAAAAGTTCAGGTAAAGCCTTTATTTTAATGGATACGCGAATCATATAGTTCATAGGTTAGCATAAGATAGTTATTTCTTCGACATACAAGGGTGTTTGGAACTCAATTTCTTTTTTTTTTATTGAAAGGAGTTTGTGTGAAAACTGAAAATTGATCTCTGATCATCTCTAAGTGATAAACCTCTTGTACTAAGTCCAATTGATACCAATAAGGGTTGGTCTAAGTGATAAGTAACTTAATAGCGCTTACGGTCTTGAGTTTGAGTCCTAGTGAATGTAAAAACTCCTTATTGGAAGACTCACCCACCACAACTAGGTGGGCGATCCGAGTCGGATCTGGATATAGTCGGAGCAAAGCTCCGATGAACCAGAGTAATCAAATAGTCCATTTGATGAATTCAATCTCTTCATTCCTTTAGTTTCTAAGATGATTTTGATTAATGACATTTTCAATTGACGGTAAAAAGAAATTTGGGAGAGAGCTACATAAAAGTAAAATTGTTTATTTCCACCCATTTCACTCTGTAAATAAATAAACATATAAATTATCACCCCATGTAAAATATGAACACATGTAGACAATAATAAGTGATGTAGAAAAAACACACTTTTGGGAGTTTAGTTAAAATTTAATTATAAATATTATGTAATTTATAAGGTTATTTTGATTTTATAAAGTAATTATTAGTTTTTATTTTTTTACCATCTGATTCATCAGAGTTTTATATCGGTTACATATAGATTCGATTCGGATCGCGAACCTAATTGCGATAGGTGAGTCTCTTAATTAAGACTTTTTTACATTCACTATAAATTAAATTTGAGACCTTATTTAAATGATATTAAGTCAATTATCACTTATACCCGCCCTTATTAATTAACATGAATAAATCTCAAAGGTTTAGGTAATGCAACGTTGACAGAAATAGCAATGATACGTTTCATAATTTCAACTAAATAAAAACGTTTTCGATTTTTCTTTTGTATTTATTGGATCGTGCTTTGACTATTTAATGATTCTTTTAATGTGTTTGGTAGAATATAATAATTGATTCTTTCAACGAAATTTATTTAAAAAATTTATTATTTTATAAATATTTAAAATAATTTACAGTTTTTTTAATTTTTAAAAATTATTGTACTTAGATTGTTGAATGTTACATGTCAGTTTTTGATATGTTTGACTTTATAAAGATATTATTTTTTAAATATTTTTTTTCTTCAATCAGGATCTGACACGTGTCATTCAGAAAGCTAAGTGAAAATTTTTTTAAAAGTTGAGAGAGTTATGAGGTCACTTTAATAATTTAAAGAGACAGTAAATTTTTTAAAATAAATTCAAATAATTAAATATACATTATACCTAATTTATATGATTTCAATTGTTTTGTGAAATTAAATAAAATAAATACTAATAATTGGATTTAGTATAATAGGTACATCCAAAAGATGTAGGTGATCGTTTTATGGCTCCTTAAAAAACACTTATTAATAAAAAAATGAAATAACTACGTATTTTTAGGTAGTTTTTAAAGGAAAATAAATTTTATTATATTCTATTCTATTTCATCTTGTAAACTAAACCATACATAAGTGCTCATAATAATTATTTTTTATTTTTTCGAATGCAAAAAATTATCAACAACAATAAATTTTTTTTTTAAACACAACAACAAACAATTACAATTATACCAATCAAACTTATAACCCTTTTACATTAACAATTTAATTTATTCGTATTATATTCAAATACTCTTTTGGTATATGATCTATTCAATTAGCATATTTGATGTATGACTGAACCTATTCGATCTTTACAAATTTGATATTTAATTTATTCATTTATTTTTATTTAATGCATGACTTATCTAATTTTTATATGTTAAGCTTCAATCAAACAACAGAAAAAACATGAAATATCATCGCCATCATTTAAAGTAAGAGCATGTTTTGCTAATAATGCATGGACAAGTCAACCTTAAGTGGTTCGTTAAGTTGTAATACCAGCTAACATTACTTAATAGGCGATTTTAATAGGTTAAACACTACACCACATTTAAATTTTTATCTGCAAAGACATATGATAATGATTTTCTTAATTAAAACTCAACGGTCCCATTTTTATAAACACTTTTACTTTTGCAAGTAAATAAAAATTATGGTTTCATAAAAAAAATTGAGATGTCTCGAAAACAATATTAGGATGTGTTGGAAAATAATGATCTATAAGAACTAATTCAAGAATATATCAAGATTTGAAGAAAACAAAAACATATAATCTCCGAAAGAAGACAAATGTGTCAAAGTCAAGTCATCCGGGCACATATTGAAGACTGTAAACACCTAAGTACACAAGGAAAGAATCCGGTTAAAGTTTAGAAATGAAACAAACTTTTAAACTCTCAAAATAGCATCTGAAACGAGAATACTGATTGAAGAGCATCCGGATAGGTTGAGACTGAAGACATCCGAAAAAATTAATTATCAAGACTAGGGAAATTATCTAAAATTTCATTTCCCTCCAATTTTAGTCTGAAGTCAAAGATCCTTTTGTCTTGAAGACATCAAAATAAAATAAAAATTATGGTTAAAACTGTTTAAAAAGATGATAATTTACTAATCAACGTTAACTTTGAATTTATTTCTCAAAATATATCGTCTATCCTTCAACATTAACGATTTTATAAATTTTTTTTGCAACACGGTCTATGTTGCATGTGATTGCACTATGTTAATATAATGTATGCTAGCATGGTCAACACTTAGGGCTCGATTTGCTAGAAATTAGCTTTTCTACCCTATAGTATTGTATCTAATATGCAACACAAAATATATAGAGATGTAAACAAGCATTTCTAAAGCTCGATTGTTTTCAAAATTTCTAGCTAGATAACATCATTCAACAAAATAAAATTATTGAAATCAAATTTGAGTTTCTAACATAAATTTAAAATTAAATAATTATTGTCGTCGGTTGGAGAAGGGCACTCACTCATTCTTAAAACCAGCATTCTTAAGACCAAAGAGTGGGTGGAAAGGGGAGCTCTCCGTTCTTGATTTTCCTGTAGCTGGATCCTCCGGAACCCCAAAAATCCTGAGGTTACCATCACTCCGGATCCAATTAATGGGGTTCAAGCACAGCAGAATGCACTGAGACAACGGAGCACCCGAAATCAGCAAGCCATCCAGGGGGCCGTCCCCCAACCCACTCATAAACCTCCTACCCAATCGCAACCGCAAAACCCAACGGAGGCTCAGCCTAGACCCGCTTATAACGAGGCTGCGCCTCCGGCCAATTATAATCCTCAGCATCAAGAAGGTGCTCCCAAGCAACCCTGGGGACCACCCGCGCGAGCGGCGGTGGACTTCCAATTTTTATTTATTAAGCTCATGATCTTTTAAAAAGTGCACATTAAACAAATTCCAATAAATTTAGATGAGAAAAAATGAAATAAAAAATTATTGAATATAAAAATAATATATGTATAAATAAAAATAATTATTGTAATTTTTTATTAAGAAAGGACTTTTTTTTAATTTGTCTTGAATTTTCAGTTTGGCATATTTTAGCTTTGTTAAAAAAGAAAATACTATGGGCTTAGCCCATTTTAGTAGTATTCCTCCTCCTTATACATTTGGGCCTGAACTTGCTAAATAGTGATAGAAAATGGGCTATCAAAAACTTAAGAAATACGGTATTGTGCGGCCCGTAGACTGTCTCGGACATATTTGTGTATGAAAAACGCTTACAGCCCGTTCAATTCAGACCACTTCAGTTTAATACAGATTACTTTAGTTAAGTTTAGTTTAGTCTACTGTAGTTTAGTTTAACTATACGTAGTTATAAATTTACGTAAAAATAAGTTCAGTTTAGCTCAGCTCTCAAAATCTGAAAAGAACAGAGCCTATTATTCGCAGTGGCTAGCGAGGAAATGGAATTTTCTTTTATTTAACATACTTATTAGGGCTCGTTTGGTTCGCGAAAATCTTATTCTGCATAATAGAAATAAAATTCAGAACTGTTCATCGGAGCGGGCCGAGCCGGGTTCGGGCCGGGCTTCGTTGGGCTTTTGACTAAAAGCATCAACCCAAGCCCGGCCCGGCCCACACTTTAAAACTTCGAGCTCGGGCCGGCTTACGAGGTCATTCCCAAGCCCGGCCCGAAGCCCGTAGATAATTTTCAATAATTTTTTTGTGAATTTTTAAAAAATAAATTGACAAAATTATGTATAACAACATTATTTATTTAAAGTTATTAATATATTATATAACTTATTGTACATTAGTATAAAATATAAAAGTTGAAAATAATTATTTAATACAATTATAATATATATAAAATAAATTAAATTATTATTCATCGGACCGGGCTTGGGTATTTGTACAAAAATCAAGTTCAGCCCATAAAACTTCAGGCTTTAGTGGTCCCGAGCTCGGGCCGGACTTAATAATAAAATAGGTGTCCAAGCCCGGCCCACGAACATGTCAAATAGAATTGTAAGGAGAGATGTCAAATACGACACATTTTTTACATAAAATCCGTTGACATACGGAAAAGCTTTTCCTAGTTTATATAAATCTCACGGAAAAACTATTCTTTTTTTAAACAAAGGAATAGCTTTTCCGTAAGATATATATAAACTATCAAAAGTTTTTTCGTGCGTTGACGGATTTTAAATATATAATCTATTATATTTGACATCTTTCTATTCATTTCTATTTCTACTCTACAGAATAGAATTTCGATAAACTAAATGCCACCTTAGTATTTATTTTTTTATACTTTTAATGTGTGATTTGATGTTTTTATGTATCTTGAATTTGTGTTGTTTTAATGTTTAAAGTTGTTAATTTTGGTTGCACATTACTTTGTAACGATATTTATTATCTGGTTTGGATTTAGTAAGGTTTAAATTTTTTTAAAATTGTATATTTTAATTAATTTTAATTTTTATTGAGTTTTAATGGTCCAGATTTTATTGTATTATAGACCTCATAAACTGCTAAAATTAAATCTGGACCATTAAAACTCAATAAATAATTAAAATTGACTGAAATATACAACTCTAAAGAGTTTAAACTTTAGAGAATTCAAATCCTTATTATCTTTTCAGCTAGTTGTTAATCATTTGTTGTGTTTGGTACTGGAGGTGCACAAAGTATTGTATTACTCTTATTTATTGTTCATAATTGTTTGATGTTATTAATAAAAATTTTATTTCTGATAAAGTTAAAAGTAATTATAATCGAACACTTATAACTGCAGTTTGTTGCTGAAAAATTTAATGGTGACATAATTAGATTTAAAAACACGTAAACTTATTTGTAATAATCAGATAAGTATATACACTCTATGTTCTTTTCAATTTATAAATAACAGTATTAAACTAAACTGAACTTTTTTTAATATAAATTTATATATATAATACTGAACTAAACTGAATATAAATAAAAATACATAACCTTACAATAATAACTCTGCTTATTTATGCATAAATCCCTTTTGACTATAAACAGTTATCCTTAGAACAATGCATGTGAATTTTCTTGGCTATTCCATAGCTTTAGAAACACGAAATAAAAATTTATAATTGTACCCTCTATTTATTTTTATTAGAAAATATCTTAATTTTACATAAAAAAATTTGTACAAAGGAATTCTTATTTCTTATTTTTTACGATCGATCGATACTGATTGTTGTTGCTGCTAATTCTTATTTCTTTATCGTAATTAAAATGTAGTTATGACCTAATACTTTAAATTATTCTTCAATTTCAAAAAAATTAAAAACAATTATTCAAGAAATTCCTAAATGCCAACTTAGTCTTTTTTTTAACATCATGAAAATGAAGAATTTAAAAGAGTTCTAGATGGACATGACTCACAAGTCTTGACACGGCTAGAAAATAACAATAACAAAGGAATTTATTTTATAACTCGATATTGTATGAAAACACTATTAATACGTGTCGGTTTTCATTAAACTTTCTAGTAGTTATATTAAGCTTTGTAGAGCCGACTCCTAGATAAGAAAATATCGAGTGTCAGGGGTACTGGCATATATCGTCAACATTCTCAATTTTCAAAAGTTCAATAAAACTTCGTGATAGTTTAATATTCAGTGAAGTAATATACTTTTTTTTTGGTTGAAAATATTTTATCTGTTATATAGACATATTTATCTAAAATTAATCTTTTTATTATTATATTTTTTTAATGGATACTGTACTTGTTTAAATCAATATGAATTGTCAGTTATAATTTGATATGTAGGTTATAGTTTCCTAGAAAATGTGTAACTTTTCTTTTCTTTTCTTTATTGAATTATTATTGTTTTCTCCTTTCAAATGAAAACTTCTAGTTATTTGATTTTAGTTGGACTTTTAGACCAAATTGGTATATTTTTCTTTACACAGTAAACGTTTTATTTAAAAATAATGAAATGTTTCAAATATTCTTATAAATTGACAATATGTAGGGTGTGTAAAATCGAACATGAATCAAAATCTAAATCGAAATCGAATAAAAATAATCGAATAAAATTGAATCAAATTTATTTCGATTCGTTTCGGTTTTTGCCACAAAAACTGAAATAAAACCGAACCGAACCAAATAAATTAATAAATATTATATTTTAATATATATTTATATTATATATAATATCCTAATCAATGTTGACGATATACAATTCACTAATTAGTAAATAATAATAACAAATATAAAATTTTAAGTTAAATAATCCTAATTTGGAAAGAATTATTTTACTTTACAAGTTTATGAATATGACTCATTCAATAATTCATTATATAGATGTCATACTATTTAAATTAATATTTTTTATGTATCAATATTTATAATTATTGTTGTAAATATAGATTTCAAAGTCTAAATACTATCAAAATTAACACATATCAAGATGAAACTACTTTAAGTCTCCCTCATACAACCTTAAAACGAAAAAGTAAATTACAAATTATTTTATAAATTATAGAGTTTGAGCAATTCGGTTATAACGTAACCGAATCAAATCCAAACCGAATTATATTCGGTTCAGTTTACACCGAACCAAACTATATTCGGTTCGGTTTCGATTCTTATATTTATACTAATTTGGATTTCGGTTCGGTTTTTGGACCGATCGACATTTGCTCACCCTTAACCATATACATTATAATATATGTTTATTAGAAGCTATTTGTTGTTGTTGCTAGCAATAATATTAGGGTCTGTTTGGAATTGCTGTTAGAGCCGTCGTCACGAAAAGCTATACCTAAAAACTTTTAATAGAACAACATATTTTAACATTGAACAAAAGATTTTGACTCCTAATACCAATTACTTAAAAACTGTTTGCTATTAATTTTTATAACTTTTCAAAACAACAGCTTATAAAAGCTTGAAAATGAAGCTTTTCGAAAAAATATGTTGATAAAACAAAGAGATACGAATAGCTATAAGTGATCAATAATAATCAAGCCTTGACTAGATAAAACATATTTTAATAAGACTAATGACTAATTTTGTTTTTGGTAACACATTTCTAAGTTAAATGTTCAGTAATGGCCCAAGAATATTTCAGAATTGAATAAAAAATATTGTTAAAAACATGGGCATAGTTAATCAACTTCATAGGGAAGTGATTAGGATATTTAGTTTGTACATATTAAAAAAGATAAAAGACTCAATATATTATGAATGAACGTTATCTTCTTAATTAGACTGGCTGATATGAAATAAATCTATCGTAATTGGTAGTTTCTGTTTGAACTCATTCAAAGATAACATATTGAAATTAAGTATCCGTCATTTTCAACTTTTGAAAGTTGAATTGAAGTGAACTGAATTAAATTGGATTGAAGTAAACTAAAGTGATCTAAACCGAGCTGAACTGAACTGAATAGAATTATAGTCTAATAAAACAGGCGTAAGGTCATATTCTTTTCAACTTCTGAAAGCTGAACTAAATTAAACTTATTCAAGTATAAATTTATAACTATATAAAATTAAACTAAATTAAAATAGACTGAATTAAACTGAAGTGAATTATAGTATGAAAGAATAGCTCAAGTCTTAAATAGTATTATAAAAAAAAGAGAGCACCGTTGATTAAAGAAAGAAGCAACTAATGGGTTCTTGTCCTATTCTATAATATAAAAATTGACTGCTGCGTTTTAGAAAGTTAAGGAGAAAAAAAAAACAAGTTGGACCAGAGTTTTTGGACTTACGGTAATAGCTTGTTATAAAAAAAATTTATTTAAAATTTTTTAATAAAATAATATATTTTAATATTAAATAAAAAATTTTAATTTTTAATATTAATTAATTACTTACTATTTACTAATAATTTTCAGAATTTTTAGGAATTCAGACCCTGGTGTATAAATTCAAAATTAAAAAGCTGCTTCTCCGTGTAAAATGAAAATTATACATGGTATCGATTATTCAGTATCGTTTTTTAATCTAACAATTAAATATTTATTATATTTTAATTAAATATTTTCTCATTTAATTAAATATTCTCTAATAAATACTCAATTATTAAATCATGAAAGATATTAAATATCCGATAGTATATATAATTTCTCGATAAAACTCCTCATCGCTAGATGCTTTTAAACTTTCTTAATCCTTGTTTGCTTAATTGAAGTTGACCTGAAAAGTATGGTCTTTCTTTGTTTGAGTGCACTTCGGAGACTTTACTAAATGCTCAATCCCATTATAAAATTAATTAATCAGAATATTATACTAGTATATACATTAGGTGACTTTTGGTTTACAATTCCTGTATTCCATGTAATAAAATAGTGTTTAATGAAAAAAATTGTTAAATATGATAAGTTAATTTTTTCAGATCGTTAGATATAATTAACTCTTCTACGTATTATGAAATAATTATTTTTAAAGATATAAAAAAGATTGATATACCATAGCAAGAAAAAATTAAGATATATGATGGAGCGTTAATTTAATGGTTAACAGTAAAGTTATGGCTTTTAGAATTTTAAGTTGGAACCACATTTGATGTGAGAGATTTTTCTTTATATTTAATGTGAGATCAGTAGCTTAAATTTTTTTTGGTAAATTTAAAAAATATATCATGTAGTTTCGGCCATTTTAAAAAAGAGGTCGTAAAATTTTTATTTTCGAAATGATGACTGTGGTTTCAAAAGTTAGTAAAAAATGATAAAAAAGTTCCTCAATTTGAAATTATGTTATGAAAAAAGGTAATCTTGTCAATTTTGAACTGAAATTTTGCAGGTTGGTTAGTAAAAATATAATACACCTTAGTGATAAATGTTGGATTTTTTGAGAAGTTGAAGTTTTTTTAGTTAAAAGATGATATTAATTCTAAAAAATCATTATAAAATGAAATTTTTTGAAATTTATTAAAATCTCGATATATAATTCATAAAAAATATAGTTAGATTATAAGAATGTTGAATTAATTAAATACCATATGTAATATTAGAAAAGAGACATTTAATAAATTTTTTTATTTATTTGCTAACTTTTGAAACCATAATCCTCGTTTCGAAAATAAAAAATTTATGATTCTCTTTGTGAAAATGGCCGAAACCATATGGTATGTTTTTTAAATTTATCCAAACTTTTTTAAGAAAAACTAAGATAGATTCAAACAAAAAGTCTATCATAGTTCATATTTTCGACATTTATATTTTATTCAATAGAATCGTCATTCTATTAACCAAATGTCCAATCATTACACTACGCTTGACTAAAGTTGAGACGATTTATCTTTCAATTTATAATTCAGTAAGTGCGGTTTAATATATTTTAATATTAAATATTTATAAATTTATACTAAAAATAAGTTAGATTCAATTTAGTTGAGTATATTTATTTATAAATTAAAAATTACTAAACCATTACATCCATTTATTTTAAAAGTTAGAAATTATAAACCTTTATTAACAATTTTTTATGCTAGGAAAATGTTAAGAATATTTTTTTTGAAATTAATGAAATTTTGAAAAGGCTAGTTATTGAACCTATAACCTCCCATCACTTTATAGAGCAGTGTACCGATTGAGCTACATCCAATCGGTAAAATGTTAAGAATATTATAAACAGCTTGAACAATATTGTTCGCTTATGGCCGTTTATGGCCAACCTCGCGTCTTTAAAACGCGTCGTACAAGTTAAGGTTTTCAGGGCCCTATTTATATACAAACTCAATAGATCATCCGTGTAACGTCCCCCCCTTCTAGGGAGCGCCACGGTAACTATAAACACCCAATAAATAACTCTACTCCACTATATAGAGTTCAATACTTATACATTTAATACGTACAAATACCAATATAAAGTTTTAAACTCCAAATTATTCTCCAAATGCTAATTATTCTCCAAATATTTCTCAATGTCACTTTACATTTCTCACTCTTTAGTACATGCCATTATTCTACAAACCATAATATCACATTAAAATATAAATCCACCTCGAATCTTTCCTTAATTGCTCTTTAAGTTGATCCACCTGTACCACTTTGGTCCAAGCTATCTACAAGTTCTCCACCTACGCGTAGAAAATCAACTACACGCTAAGCAATTTGCTTAGTGGTGTCCATAAAAAAAATATAACAACTTTGAATATTTTTAAAATAGAAACAAAGTATATTTATAAGTCAAAAACAAATTATCCAACTTTATGGAACCAAATCACAAAACTTATATAGTAATCCTTTCAAAGTACAATCAAATTTGTACTCAATTTTTCCAAACACTTTAACCACATATTGCCCAAAGTAAACAAGTCCTGAATAACGGTAAAATGGATACGGGAGCGGACAAGCCCGAAGCCAAAGCTTCAAAATCAATATATCGGTCAAGCCCGAAGCCGAAGCTTCAAAAATCAATATATCGGTCAAGCCCGAAGCCGAAGCTTCAAAAATCAATATATCGGTCAAGCCCGAAGCCGAAGCTTCAATATCAATATATATATATATCATAATATCGGCCAAAGCCCGAAGCCAAAGCTTCAATTGTTTGTACAGTACTGTACCCCCCTTTATTGGCGCCAATCTACCCTGACCCGTATTCTACTCATTTAATAAGGGCAATAAATCAAAGTAACATATTAAAAATTCCAGTATAAACCATCAATCATAATTCAACATAACTTCAGTAATTATGAAAGCCAAATCCCAAATTTTTAAGCATCAAACTTCAATTAGAACTCAATAAAATCAATATCATACTTTCCAGAATTTTTTCCAGGTTTCATAACCTGAATTCCCCTGCATTTTTCACTATCAAAACATCATCCAATCGAAGAACTTTCTTCTAAAAACAATTAGCCACATGTCTCAGCTTTCCAAAACCACCAGAATCACAAAAATCCAATTTTATAACCAAAGTTATGATCAAAATACTAAACAGTGTACAAAGCTGAGATTTTCCGAAAACAGATTTCATGACTCAACTTCAAACCAAAATTTCACATTGAAAACGAACGAAATTCAACAAGGTTTCTTCTGAACATATGTTCCTTACTTTTTGTAGATATCAATAGAATCAAGAATAGTTCAAATCGGATTTATATAACGAGAGAAAACATTAAAACAAAACAGGTATATAATCTGGAAAATTTCCCGAAAAACCGAGAAATCGAAATTCGGGACACAAACCTTTTTCTATGCTCTTTCTAGCTCTCTTCTACCCCTTTTGCCTTTGATTTACTTGCAATAGCTTCCTCTACAACAGCCATATATAATTCTATCAAGATATTGCATAAATAAACTTCCTAATACCCTAAATATGCTTAATCTACCATAAATTCTACTAATTAAGCTTTAATTTCACCAAAAATCACTCACCTCAAACTCGGGTTACTATTCATCCGAATCTTAATTTCTGAAATCCTCCTCTTCTAGTCTTGATTGACTGAAATTGATGATGATAGAGGGCTTAAGGATCGATTTCTAATAAGAATTCGAAGTTGAATCGAAGAAATCGAAAGTTTTTGGATAATAGAAAATTTGATTAGGAAGAGAGAAAAATGGAGAAGAAGATGAAGGGAAATGGATGAGGGAAGAGAGGAGGCTGTGAGTTTATTTGTTTTTTTTTTTTTTTTTAAAATTTCCAATAATGCCCCTGATCAAATAATTAAATGTCCAATTCATCCTTCTTACTATAATTAGCTCTTATTTCCTCATGCCTTATATCCAATAACAACAATAACAATAAAAAATAATTTCTATAATATTTTTAATACCATAGTAATTTATTATAAGCAAAATTTTGGAAATTTCGGTTCGTTACAATTCTCCCCCTCTTATGAATTTTCGTCCCGAAAATTTCCTGAAAACAGTTGCGGATATTGAGTTTTCATTGTATCCTCCGGTTCCCAAGTTGCTTCTTCAACCTTATGATTCCTCCAAAGTACTTTTACCAAAGGTATAGACTTGTTTCTCAATTGTTTAACCTCTCTCGCTAAGATTTGTACCGGTTCCTCTTCATACGTCAGGTCGGGTTCGATTTCTACAACATCAAGAGATAAGATATGTGATGGATCTGATCTGTATCTCCTTAACATTGACACATGGAACACGTTATGAATTTTGTCGAGTGTTGGGGGTAGTGCCAACCGATAAGCTACCGGTCCAACCTTCTCTATAACCTCATATGGGCCAATGAATCTCGGACTGAGCTTGCCTTTCTTGCCAAATCGCAGGACTTTCTTCCAAGGAGATACTTTGAGAAACACTTTATCTCTCACTTCATAAGTAATGTCTTTTCTTTTTAGATCAGCATAAGATTTTTGTCTATCCGATGCAGCCTTCAATCTTTCTTGAATAAGTTTTACCTTCTCTTTTGTCTCCTGAATCAAATCCACTCCCACAATCTTGTTTTCACTAAGTTTGGTCCAATATAATGGAGTTCGACATTTCCTTCCATACAATGCTTCATATGGCGCCATTTGTATGCTTGACTGATAGCTGTTATTATAAGCAAACTCCATGAGGGACAAATACTTATCCCAACTTCCTTCAAATTCGATGATACAACTTCTCATTATGTCTTCCAACACCTGAATTACTCTTTCAGATTGACCATCTGTTTGAGGATGAAATGAAGTACTGAAATGAAGTTTGCTACCTAAGGCCTCTTGCAACTTCTTCCAAAATCTCGAAGTAAATCTTGGATCTCGATCAGAAATGATTGAAATAGGCACTCCGTGTAGCCTTACTATCTCATCTATATATAACTGAGCCAACCTATCAAGTGAATAATCCATCCTAACTGGAAGAAAGTGGGCAGACTTTGTCAATCTATCTACAACAACCCACACTGCATCATATTTCTTCTGTGTACGTGGTAAAGACATCACGAAGTCCATTGTGATTCTTTCCCATTTCCGTTCTGGAATTGTTATAGGTTGCAACAATCCAGAAGGAACTTGATGTTCTGCTTTCACCTGTTGACAAGTTAGACATTGAGCAACATAGTTAGTAATGTCTTTCTTCATCTCATTCCACCAATAATGGCTCTTCAAATTTTGGTACATCTTGTTTCCTCCAGGATGCATCGCATAAGGACTACTATGCCCCTCTTGTAAGATATTCTTCTTTAATTCTTCATTGTTTGGCACACATAGTCTATCTTTAAAATATAGACACCTATCTTCTCGAACCATATAGTCGTCTACGATACCCACTTGTGTCCTTGCTCGAATAATCTTTAAGTCATTATCTTCATTTTGTGCTTGCTTAACCTGTTGTAGTAGTACAGGTTGAATCTTCAATTCTGCAATTAAGGTTCCACTACTGGTAAGAGCTAACCCCGTATTCATAGCCCTTAGTGCCATCATTGTCTTTCTACTGAGAGCATCTGCCACTACATTAGCCTTTCCTAGATGGTAATCAATAAGACAATCGTAATCTTTAATGAATTCCATCCACCTTCTTTGCCTTAAATTCAACTCTTTCTGTATTGGCAAATATTTCAAGCTTTTGTGATCTGTATAAATAAAACATTTTTCTCCATAAAGATAATGTCGCCAAATTTTCAAGGCAAAGACTATTGCAGCCAATTCTAAATCATGAGTAGGATAATTCCTTTCATGATTCTTCAATTGCCTGGAAGCATAGGCAATCACTTTTCCTTCTTGCATCAAAACACACCCAAGACCACTATGTGAAGCATCACTATAGATTACAAAATCTTTTCCAGGTTCTGGTTGGGTAAGGATGGGTGCTTTTGTTAACATCACCTTTATTTTCTCAAAACTTTCTTGACACTTGTGACTCCACTCAAATTTTGCATTCTTTTGAAGTAGTTTTGTCAGTGGGGCAGCAACGACTGAAAATCCCTTCACAAATCTTCTATAATACCCCGCTAAACCAAGGAAACTTCTGACTTCCGTAGGGTTCTTTGGTGGTTTCCATTCAACAACTGCTTCTATCTTCTTAGGATCCACTTTAATTCCTTCTGCAGAAACAACATGGCCTAAGAAAGAAACTTCTTCAAGCCAAAACTCACATTTGCTAAGTTTGGCATACAATTTATTTTCCCTCAAAGTTTGGAAGACTATCCGCAAATGTTGATCATGCTCTTCCCGTGACTTAGAATACACCAAAATATCATCAATGAAAACCACTACAAACCTGTCTAAATATAAGTAAAAGACACGGTTCATAAGGTCCATAAATGCTGCTGGTGCATTAGTTAGACCAAATGGCATCACCAAAAATTCATAGTGCCCATATCTGCTTCGGAAAGCCGTCTTTGCAATATCATTATCTTTCACTCTCATCTGATAGTAACCCGATCTCAAATCAATCTTGGAGAAGTATTTGGCACCCTTGAGTTGATCAAATAAGTCTTCAATCCTCGGTAATGGATACTTGTTTTTCACTGTCAATTTATTCAACTCCCGGTAATCAATACACAATCGGAGTGACCCATCTTTCTTCTTAACAAACAACACTGGTGCACCCCATGGGGATATACTCGGGCGTATGAATCCTTTGTCTAACAATTCTTGCAACTGAATCTTCAACTCTTTCAGTTCAGCAGGCGCCATTCTGTATGGTGCTTTGGATACTGGTGCGGTACCCGGCAATACATCAATTGCGAATTCTACCTCTCTTTTTGGTGGCAACCCCGGTAGTTCTTCTGGAAATACATCGAGAAAATCACATACCGTAGGAATATTTTGCAATTCTAACTCACCTTCCTTCAATTCTAGAGTGAAGATTAGGTAGGCCTGACATCCCTTCCTAACCAGCCTTTTAGTCTTCATAAAAGAAATTATGTTACAGAGATAATTTGATCTTTCCCCCACGATAACTATTTCTTCTCCATCAGAAACTTGAAGTGACATTCTTTTGTTTTTGCAATCCACCATAGCTCGATGTTCCGATAACCAATCCATTCCCAAGATAACATCGTAATCTCAGAAAGGTAACTCAATTAAATTTGCACTGAAAATTTGATGTTAAATCATAATAGGGCAATTCATGTACACTTTGTTTACTATCACACTGTGTCCTAAAGGATTAGTCACTTCAATATTTTCTCCTAATTCTTGTACACGCAATCCTTTCTCTTGTGCTAATGCAGTACATATATATGAATGAGATGAACCAGGATCTATCAAAGCATAAACATCATGATTAAAGAATGAAAATTTACCGACAATAACTTCGGTAGATTCTCTAGTCTCAGGCCCTCGGATTGCATAACTTCGCGCCATTCCTCCCGGTCTACCACTCTGCGGTGCTTGTTGAGCCACATCATGTCCACTTGAACCACTAGCATTTCCTCTTCCCCTTCCTCTTCCACCTTGCATTGTAGGAGTAGGAACTACTGTAGGTGCAGATGTACTTATCTGTCTTTGAGGACAATTTGCAATCAAATGTTCCCTCGAGCCACATTTAAAGCAGACTCTACCTTTTCCCCAACATTCCCCTGTATGCATCCTTCCACAATTAGAACATTGTGGAATATTTCCTCTGCCTCGACCTGAAGGTACACTAGCCGCTGACCCCGTACTTATGGTTTGTCTCGGTGAAAACCCTCTAAAATGAGATTGGGTTTGTTCTGATGTTCCCTTCTGTTTCTTACTTCGAGATTCTGAACTAGCTGGACCATGTGATCCCTTTTGAAATCCAGACCTTTTAGCCATTCTTTGATGTCTATCTGAATTAATCTTCTCAATGCCCGTAGCAGCATCAACCAAGTCATTGAACACTATGATCTTTTGTGCAAGTAAATGCAATCTAATTTCATCATTCAGCCCATCCTCGAATCTCTTACATCACCTCACTTCACTGTCAACGATATCACGAGCATACCTCTCGAGTTTGAGGAATTGAACTTCATATTCTGATACAGTCATTCGTCCCTGTCTCAAAGACAAGAACAATTTCCTCTGCTCATCTTTGAATCTTTCACTAACGTACTTCTTATCAAATTGTTCCAAGAAAAGACCCCAGGCGATTTCTCCGGGTCGTCTTTCTCTCATAATATTATCCCACCACCTCCTAGCTTGTTCTTTGAGTAGACCTTGAACACAGTCTAATCTCTCTTCATCTGTAAAATGAAGCCTAGTCATACACCATTTAGTATGATCGAGCCAATCTTCTGCAATTGCAGGATTCACTGTATCCCCTTTGAAATCATCAGCCGGAAGCTTCTTGATTCTTTCAAGAGGAGTTCTCTCCTCTCTTCTTTCAACATGAGGTACTACAGGAACTTGAGGGATTCGTATATTTCGTAGTACTTGTGTGATTACTTCAGTAGTCATATGCTGAAGTAAAGCAGCTTGTGCCGGAGTAGGTTGTTCAGGAAAGCCATGAACTGGTGGAGGTTCATGTCTTTGTTCATCCCCTTGTCTAATACGGACCGTACTCTCAGCATCCTCTTCCTCATTCTGGTTGTGACTACTACTAGCCATAATTTATTCCTGAAAATTGGACCAAAGTGGATCAAACAACTAACATAACATATTTATATCTTAAATGGCATGTACATACTAGTCCTAGAATCGCCTAAACCTCAGCTCTGATACCAACAAATGTAACGTCCCCCCCTTCTAGGGAGCGCCACGGTAACTATAAACACCCAATAAATAACTCTACTCCACTATATAGAGTTCAATACTTATAGATTTAATACGTACAAATACCAATATAAAGTTTTAAACTCCAAATTATTCTCCAAATGCTAATTATTCTCCAAATATTTCTCAATGTCACTTTACATTTCTCACTCTTTAGTACATGCCATTATTCTACAAACCATAATATCACATTAAAATATAAATCCACCTCGAATCTTTCCTTAATTGCTCTTTAAGTTGATCCACCTGTACCACTTTGGTCCAAGCTATCTACAAGTTCTCCACCTACGCGTAGAAAATCAACTACACGCTAAGCAATTTGCTTAGTGGTGTCCATAAAAAAAATATAACAACTTTGAATATTTTTAAAATAGAAACAAAGTATATTTATAAGTCAAAAACAAATTATCCAACTTTATGGAACCAAATCACAAAACTTATATAGTAATCCTTTCAAAGTACAATCAAATTTGTACTCAATTTTTCCAAACACTTTAACCACATATTGCCCAAAGTAAACAAGTCCTGAATAACGGTAAAATGGATACGGGAACGGACAAGCCCGAAGCCAAAGCTTCAAAATCAATATATCGGTCAAGCCCGAAGCCGAAGCTTCAAAAATCAATATATCGGTCAAGCCCGAAGCCGAAGCTTCAAAAATCAATATATCGGTCAAGCCCGAAGCCGAAGCTTCAATATCAATATATATATATATCATAATATCGGCCAAAGCCCGAAGCCAAAGCTTCAATTGTTTGTACAGTACTGTACCCCCCTTTATTGGCGCCAATCTACCCTGACCCGTATTCTACTCATTTAATAAGGGCAATAAATCAAAGTAACATATTAAAAATTCCAGTATAAACCATCAATCATAATTCAACATAACTTCAGTAATTATGAAAGCCAAATCCCAAATTTTTAAGCATCAAACTTCAATTAGAACTCAATAAAATCAATATCATACTTTCCAGAATTTTTTCCAGGTTTCATAACCTGAATTCCCCTGCATTTTTCACTATCAAAACATCATCCAATCGAAGAACTTTCTTCTAAAAACAATTAGCCACATGTCTCAGCTTTCCAAAACCACCAGAATCACAAAAATCCAAATTTTATAACCAAAGTTATGATCAAAATACTAAACAGTGTACAAAGCTGAGATTTTCCGAAAACAGATTTCATGACTCAACTTCAAACCAAAATTTCACATTGAAAACGAACGAAATTCAACAAGGTTTCTTCTGAACATATGTTCCTTACTTTTTGTAGATATCAATAGAATCAAGAATAGTTCAAATCGGATTTATATAACGAGAGAAAACATTAAAACAAAACAGGTATATAATCTGGAAAATTTCCCGAAAAACCGAGAAATCGAAATTCGGGACACAAACCTTTTTCTATGCTCTTTCTAGCTCTCTTCTACCCCTTTTGCCTTTGATTTACTTGCAATAGCTTCCTCTACAACAGCCATATATAATTCTATCAAGATATTGCATAAATAAACTTCCTAATACCCTAAATATGCTTAATCTACCATAAATTCTACTAATTAAGCTTTAATTTCACCAAAAATCACTCACCTCAAACTCGGGTTACTATTCATCCGAATCTTAATTTCTGAAATCCTCCTCTTCTAGTCTTGATTGACTGAAATTGATGATGATAGAGGGCTTAAGGATCGATTTCTAATAAGAATTCGAAGTTGAATCGAAGAAATCGGAAGTTTTTGGATAATAGAAAATTTGATTAGGAAGAGAGAAAAATGGAGAAGAAGATGAAGGGAAATGGATGAGGGAAGAGAGGAGGCTGTGAGTTTATTTGTTTTTTTTTTTTTTTTTTAAATTTTCAATAATGCCCCTGATCAAATAATTAAATGTCCAATTCATCCTTCTTACTATAATTAGCTCTTATTTCCTCATGCCTTATATCCAATAACAACAATAACAATAAAAAATAATTTCTATAATATTTTTAATACCATAGTAATTTATTATAAGCAAAATTTTGGAAATTTCGGTTCGTTACAATCCGAGAGCATTGTGATATTTATTCCTAAAACACTCCCTCATCGCGATCATACTGATAGCGTGTTATAAACAACTTAAGTAATATCATCTACTTTTAAGCCGTTTACTATCAACCTCATAATTTTAACAAATATCGTATAAGTTAAAGCCTTCAAAAAATTATTTATATATAAATTCAGTAAACCCTCTGGTAGAGATGTGAAATTCACCACGAGAAATACATGTCCCTTTGTGAAAAGCCAGCGCTTGGCATAGATTTCGTGGCAAATGTCATGTTATATATACTAGTATATTTTTAGCGTAGAGGCTATTGCAATGTTTTATTGAGTATTGGCGATACGTTGGGATTACTATGACACTTTTTGTAATTTTTTGCAACGCTACAGACAGCCTATTACAACACTTTCTGGGCTATGCAGCTTTCTTAAAACTCGATTTTTTTTCACTCGAGAATTTTCGGGAATAGAATTGGATACAAAATGGCTCTAGTACAGCCTTATTGGAGGAAATAGGAGCTTAATTAATAAAAAATAATAATCAAACATAAACACAGCACTTAGGATAGAACTTACAAAACCTTTTTATTATATTTTTCACTCATTCAATTCCATAAGCAGATAAATTCTTGTATAGCTTTAAAATACAACTAAAGTCCCCGTCATATAGTTACAATAATTAATTCTAACTTATCATATCTTATTAGCCATAATTTCATGGCAGCCATTTTTTATTTTAAGCCGTCTAATACCATTATTCAATATCACAAGTTATCCCCTCTAATTTATCATATCTTTTAATCATATCTTCTTAGCACTCATTTATTAACTTTTTTTTCATAATAAAAAATATATATAATTCTCCTCCTTTATTTCTTTTAATTTTTTTATTTATATTAAATTTAATTATTTTACTTTAACAAAAACATGGGCATAGTTAATTAACTTCACAGGGAAGTGATTACGATAATTAGTTTGTACATATTAAAAAAGATAAAAGACTCAATATATTATGGATGAATGTTATCTTCTTAATTATAGTGGCTGATATGAAATAATTTATCGTAATTGGTAGTTTCCATTTGAACTAATCCAAACATAACATATTAAAACTAATCTCTCGACTTTTAAAAGTTAAATTGAGGTGGATTGTATTAAATTGAACTAAATTAAATTAAAATGATATAAATCGAATTAAATTGAATTGAATTAAATTAAATTATAATCCAATAAAATAAGTGTAAGGCCATATTTTTACCAACTTTTGAAAGTTAAACTAAATTTATTTCAGTGTAAATTTATAATTATATAAAACTAAACTGAACTAAATTAAATTAAAATGGGCTAAACTGAATTAGATTGTAGTCTAAAAAAACAGATGTAAGTCTTAAACAGTATTATTAAAAAAGAGCACTGTTGATTAAAGAAAGAAGCAACTAATGGGTTCTTGTACTATTCTATAATATAAAAAGTTGACTGCTGCGTTTTATAAAGTTAAGAAAAAAAAAGATGGATGGACGTGTTTAGGATTATTGTTAGAGTTGCTGTTATAAAAAGTTTTACTTAAAATTTTTTAATAAAATAATATATTTTGATATTAAATAAAAGATTTTGATTCTTAATATCAATTAATTACGAATTATTTATTAATAATTTTTAAAACTTTTTAAAACAGCAGCTTAAAAGAGTTTAAAAATAAAGCTTTTCGAAAAATCAGCGCGCGAAAACAATAGCAAAAAAACAAGTTGGATGGACGTGTTTGGAATTGCTGTCAGAGCTGCTATCATAAAAAGTTTCACTTAAATTTTTTTAATAAAATAATATATTTTAATATTAAATAAAAGATTTTAACTCTTAATATCAATTAATTACGAACTGTTTACTAATAATTTTTAAATTTTTTTAAAATAACAGCTTAAAAAATTTAAAAATAAAACTTAAAAAAAAAGTACTAAAAAATAATAGCAAACCGGTCCTAATTCCACCCGCCCACTTTGTGCTATATATCTTGTACTTGTACGTGGAATTCGGACCCTTGTATTTCGAATTTCAGTATACGAGCACATGGTGTATAAAATCAAAATTTAAAAGCCGAGAATAAAGAGAATTTAGTAAAGGATAAATTAATTATTTTAATTGTGTAATGAATTTTTCATTAGTTTTGATGATTTTGCTAAATGGATAATATTGTATAGATGAAATACCATTCTTTAATCCAACAATTAAGTATTTATTATATCTTAATTAAATATTCTCTTATCTTAATTAAATATTCTCTGATAAATATTTAACTATTAAATTATAAAAGTTACTAAATACCCGATGCCATATATAATTTCTTATTAAAAACTCCTCATCTTTAGATGCTTTTAAACTTTCTTAATCCTTGCTTGCTTAATTGAAGTTGACCTGCAAAGTATGGTCTTTCTTTGTTTAAGTGTACTTTGGAGACTTTACTAAATGCTCAATCCCATTATAAAATTAATTAATCAGAATATTATACTAGTATAAACATTAGGTGACTTTTGGTTCACTATTCCTTGTATTCCATGTCATAAAATAGTGTTTAATGAAAAAAATGTTAAATATGATAAGTTAATTTTCTTAGATCCATCGTAGATATAATTAACGTATTATGGAATAATTATTTTTAAAGAGATAAAAAAGATTGATATACCATGAGATATATAATAGCAAGAAATAATTAAGATATATGGTGAGGTGTTAGTCTAGTGATTAACAGTGAAGTCGTGGCTTCTAGGATTTCAAGTTGGAATCATATTTGAGGTGAGAGATTTTTCCATCTATTTAATATAAGCGCAATAGCTCAAATTTTTTTGGGTAAATTTAAAAAACGTACCATGTAGTTTCGGCCATTTTAAAAAAGAAGGTTATAAAATTTTTGTTTTCGAAACGAGGACTGTGGTTTCAAAAGTTAGTAAAAAAATGAAAAAAAAAGATCCTCAATTTGAAATTATGTAACGAAAAAGGGTAATCTTGTCAATTTTGAACTGAAATTTTGTAGGTTGGTTAATAAAAATACGATACACCTTAGTGATAAATGTTGGATTTTTTGAGAAGTTTAAGTATTTTTTTAGTTAAAAGACGTTAATAATTTTAAAAAATCATAACAAAATAAATTTTTTTTGAAACTTATTAAAATCTTGATATATAATTCATAAATAATATAGTTAAATTATAGGAATGTTGAATTAATTAAAATACCATATGTAATATTAGAAAAGAGATATTTAATAAATTTTTTTCCTTTATTTGCTAACTTTTAAAATAATAGTCCTCATTTCAAAAATAAAAAATTTTAAAATCCTCATTTTAAAAATGACCGAAACCACACGATATATTTTTAAAATTTACCCAATTTCTTTTAAGACAAACTAAGATAGATTCAAACAAAAAATCTATCATAGTTCACATTTTCATACATTTATATTTTATTCAATAGAATGATGATTTTATTTATCAAACGTGCAATTATTACACTTGACTAAAGTTGAGACGATTTCTCTTTCAATTTCTAACTCAGTAAGTGCAATTCAACATATTTTGATACTAAATATTTATAAATTTGCACTACTATCACATCCATTTATTTTAAAAGTTAGAATTTATAAACGTTTATCAACAAATTTTCATGCTAGGAAAATGTTAAGAATATTTTTTTTTAAATTAATAGAATTATAAAGAGGCTAGGTATTGAACCTAGGACCTCTCGTCACGTTCATAAAGTTGTGTACCGATTGAGCTACACCCAATCGGTAAAATGTTAAGAATATTATAAACAGCTTGAACAATATTGTTGGCTTATGACCTTTTATAGCCAACCTCGCGTCTTCAAAACGCGTTGTATAAGTTAAAGCTATCAGGGCCCTATTTATATACAAACTCAATAAATCATCTGAAAGCATTATAATATTTATTTCTAATACACTCCCTCATCACAATTATATTGATAACATGTTATAAACAACTTAAATAATATCATATGCTTTTAAACCATTTACTATCAATCTCATAACTTTAACAAATATCATAAATATATAAATGCAATAAATCCTCCACGCGAGAAATACATGTTCCCTTGTGAAGAGCCAGCGCGTGGCATTTCGGCAAATGTCATGTTATAAATACTAGTATATTTTTTAGCGGTACTGCTGACGTCACGCCACTTATTCCTGATGACGTCACCTTGTACTTGCCACAATGGTTGCGAAGTTTCCCATCAAAATACCACCCAACTCCTTCGTCTTCCCAAAATATTTCTCCCTCTTTTCCTCCGCCATTAAAACCACCACACTGTTTTCCATTTTACGCTTATTCAGCTATGACCTAAATCGATTTTCGAGTTTTCCGATTCGATTCTCTACTGATTAATTAGCCGATTCTCGAGATGGAGCGTCCAGGTAACAGGGGGAGAGAGACTAGGAGGAGGAGGGATAAGGAATCCGGCGAAGGGAGGAGCAAGAAGGCCAGATCACGAGAAAGCAACGACGACGCCACGGAGGAGCAAGTGGAGGAATTCTTCGCGATCCTACGGCGGATGCAGGAGGCGGTGAGGTACTTCGAGAAGGAGAGCGGCGGAGGATGGCGAGCTGCCCTGGAGGCCGAGGTGGTTGCGGTGGTCGGTAAGGATTCCGATGAGGATGATAAGGCGGAGGAAACGGGGATCGATAACGATAAAAAGCCGAGTGCTGAGGTGGAAACTGGAGTTTTGGATCTAAACGCTATTCCGGATGTGGAATCTAGTGAGATGCAGACGGTGGCGAGTTTCTCGGCCGGCACCATGAGCGGCGGCGCGGCGGCTCGGGGGTGACGACTGTTTGTTTTTCTTTTTCATTATACATAAGCTCATAGATCCCGATTTTAGAAATAATTATGTGCAGTTTATGAACAATATTCTGATGCAGTTTATTTTCATTTTCAATGAATTTCTTTTGCTAATTTGCGGGTGCCTTGAAGGGTAGGATGGTTGGCTTTAAAATTTAAGATTGCTCCATGCACATCCCAGGGTTCGATCCCTGGTGGATGCACATCCCAAGATTGTTTCATGCATATTCTATGGTTCGATCCCTAATAAATACTTAAGAATGAATTAATTTCTATCACTAGACCACATCCTTGAGGTGACTCTAAACTTTTTTCATTCAATGTATTTTTATTGTGAATTTATTTATTTTCATTCAATGAATTCCTTTTGCTAATTTGCTGGTGTTTCGAAGGTTCGATCTCTGATGGATCCACATCCTAAAATTATTTCATGCACATTCCATGGTTTAATCTTTGAAAAATGCTTAAGAATGAATTAATTTTTATCGGTAGACTGCATCCTTGAAATTTTTTCATTTAATATGTTTTTATTATGAATTTATTATTTTTTAAGAGATAAATAATTATAAGCCCCTCCGAATTCATTAAGATAAAGGTTTATTTAATTGGAAAAGAGTTTATTACATTATTAAAATGATATATTTATGATGACTAAAAGATACTTTAGTTTTGTAAATTTGAAATATTTATTGTTTTGATGATGTTCTCTATTCTAACTTTATATTCTACAAACCAACCATTGTTTTTGTCTATTTTTAGTGTTAAATCAAACTTTCCACATTCAATGGTTGATGTTAATGAAGTATATTGTTTATTGTACATAAAACAAAGTAAATGATAAAAAAATCTAGTTTTAGTTCAACAATTCACACATTTGGTTGATTTAGAATCTTCTTAAATACGTAAACTATCCGGACTTCATATTGTATGTATGTAAGTTTATTGATATTTTATATAAAAGGAAACTTAATTTATTATGATCAATTTGATATTATTATTTTGATTTGTTAAAGAGATAAACGAGCTTGATTCTGATTAAATAAACGAGACGTCCACAAACAAATACACGAAGAATTCAAGAAACTTGTAAGCAAGTCATGCTAAAAAAGAAGATAGTTTTAGCTCAAAATTCAATTTAGACCCATTGACAATATTGTAGTGAATTAAACTTGAACGTGACGAAGCTCAACTTGTTTTAGCTCGTTCAGAGTACAATGCCTCGCCAAAATAGAATTAAATCGAAAATTTGATCAATTTGGTTTGTTTGTTCATATTAGTACATGTTCCTCATTCAATGGTGATAAAGGATTTACTATATATATATTTTTGTTGCCCGTCTGATTCACCGAAACTAGGACTTACTATATTAAAAGTAACATTTTTAAAAAAATTGCGCATTGCGCTTACATGAATTGGAAGAAAAATTCTTTACCACTTCGGATATAGTCTGAATTTGAGACTTCTACAATCTACAAGTTCAACCTTAACTCTTAATCACAAGATGTACTTCCTATTCATTTTTCATAAGTTTCGTTATGGGCGGAGCGCATAGTGGAATCAAGGAGCAACAACCCACTCTTCCATAGACAAGTCAAGACTATTCCGGTGAATAAATTGTTAGAATATTTACAGGAATTCGAGAAACCCTAGAATCGATTTGTACTAGAAATTGATTAAGAACACATATTGTAAAACAGTAATCGGAAGCGTACCTTGATCCATTAGAACTAAATAGATTTCTTCCATCTTGTCCTTTGAATCTTTTATGCTTTATTTAATGATTAAGAAAGACAAGTATATAAAAGAGAGAAGCGGATTGTTCTTGTTCTTCTTTTTTCAGAAAACTCTCTGTATCTCTCTTTTATAGCTCTATTAATAACATTTGGTGAAACGTTATATCTGTTAAAAAGGATAAGGACAAGGGAAGGGTTAAACCAGTTGAACCGGTTTGTTCAACTGTTCACTCGATCCAATTTATTTATTTAAATCCAATCATCATTACATTGGATCAACTTTAATTAAAACAGACCACTTAATCTCATGAACCACACTATATTATTAAAATAATCTAACATAAATATCCCAACATACTTGCCTTGCAACTAGTTACAAGTGATAATAGAGGAAAAAATATCCTTAAATTTAAATTAGTCTCTTACACAATGATTGTAAAAATAGAAAAAGGAAAGAAATTAAATTAAATATTATAGTTGTTTTTGGGTTCTTAATAATTAAGGAAATTTAATGTGAAGTTTTAATGTAGTGGTAAAATTAAGCTTATATCTTTTAGATGTCTCAAGTTTAAATCACATTGAGTATAGTAAAATTATTTTTTTATCTAATAAAAGTGTAATTAAGTAATTTTTTTAAAATAATTAAGGAGATTTAATTATTCTTTATATTTCAACGTAATAATAGAGTTATACTATATTTTTCTCCTTTTTATAAAAGGTATATATACTTGTGAAATAATACTTCCTATTCATTTTTCTATAGTTTCTTTAGGAGCGAAGTACAAAGTGAAATCACAGAGGTAACAATCCACTCTGCCATCAATAAATGAAGAGTATTCCGGTGAATAAGTATTCTAATACAACTATAGTTATCTCTGCAACTAGTTATAATTAAGTTGTAAGAGGAAAAAAATATCCTAAAGAAGAAGATGAATATATTGACATTAGCCTCCGGAGTTATAAATATAAAAAGTAAAGAAATTAAATTAAATATCATAATGTTTTTGGGTTCTTAATGAATAATTAAGGAAATTTTATTGTTCCTTATATTTCGGCGTATTGATGGAGTTATATCGTATTTTCTTTTTTTTACTAAAAGTATAATCCTGATTTGTTAAGTTTGTAGGAAAGAGAAACATGATTCAAATCTGTCGTCTCCATTGTGTGTTTCATTCCATGTCCTCCATTAAGATTTTGTCAAATATTAGATACGTAAGAGATAAAAATAGAAAAATAGAAAAGAAAAATTCACGTTGAAAAATTAATTAAGAAAAAATCACACTTGACAAAATTTCAACGGAGGACATAAAATGAGACACACAACCGAAACAACAGATTTGAATCCAATAAATTTTATATATATTGAAATTATTCTCACCAACAAATGAGTCATTAATGGAGGAAAGAACGAATTTAATTAAATCTTATGTCTTTGGAACGAATTTAATTAAATCTTATGTCTTTGGTATCTTACTAATTAAGGAGATTTAATTCTTAATATATTTCGGCAAAATGATGGAGTTGTACCATATTTTTCTTTTTTTTTTACCAAAAGTAAAAACCTGACAAATTACTTACTAAATTAAGTCCTTACCTGAAAAATTTACAACAGCTAATAGCCAAAGAGTCTCAATATAATATAGGGCTATAGTTGTTTTGAATTAATGCAGTGTTAATTTTAATATTTAAATTCAATATTGTTTAATCTATTAAATTACATTATTTTATAATTTAATTAATGATTAAGATCAATTAATATGGTGAGAAAAGACAGACCCAATATTTACTATTTTAATCAATGTTTTAGGGAAAAAAAATCTGCCCTCTTGTTGTGTCCTCTTGGGTGTTCTCCACTCAATTATTGACACATAGGTCATGTATAGGTAAGAGAAAAAGAAAAATAGAAAAAATAAATATACATGTATGAAAAAGATGATAAGTGTCAGATACTGAGTGAAGAAACATCTAAACGAACACAAAAATAGAGACAACAAATTTTTTTCCATACTTTAGTTGGTATATTCATTTTTAACCCATAATTTAATCGATCAGGATTATTTTAGCAAAATTTATCGACAATTCCAGGTTTACAATACATTAAAAATCACCAAGATTTCTGAGCAACTGTGCACACAGAAACCCATGTTGAGTAGAATTACTTGCAAGCAAGTAGACATGTACATACTCGACTATACAAAATTATTGGTATTTCTTTTTTAAGTTTTCGGACCGAGATTTCTGAGCAACCACAATCTTGTGGATCAATAGCTGGTCTATATTTTTGAATAAAATCCTGCTTACAAGGGTCAATACTATCACATCTTCTTTTAAATGTTTCCGTAGTTTTACACCTGTTTTTTAGACAAAATCATAAAAAAAGCACATATATAAGTTATAACATGTATATATATACACACACATAGTCCGTCAACATAAAACATTTCACGCTCGCACAAAATTTGCATTAAAAATAAGTTAAATTCAATTTATTATAAGTTAAAAATTACAAAACTATCACATCCATTTATTTTAAAAGCTAGAATTTATAAACGTTTATTAACAAATTTTTATGCTAAAAAATGTTAAGAATATTTTTTTGGTAATTAATGGAATTTTAAAGAGGCCGTGTATTGAACTTAAGCCCTCGTATCACTTTCATGGAATGATGTACCAATTGAGCTACATTCAATCGGTAAAATGTTAAGAATATTATAAGTAGCTTGAACAATATTGTTCGCTTATGGCCAACCTCGCGTCTTTAAAACGCGTCGTACAAGTTAAGGCTATCAGAAACCTGTTTATATACAAACTCAGTAGATCATCCGAGAGCATTATGATATTTATTCTTAACACACTCCCTCATCGCAATCGTGCTGATAAAATATTATAAACAACTTAAATGATATTTTTCATTTTTAGGCCGTTTACGGCCAACCTCACATTTTAATAGAAATTGTATAAATTAAAGCCTTTAAAGATTTATTTATATATAAATTCAAAAATACATGTTCCCTTGTGAAGAGCCAGCGCGTGGCATTTCGGCAAATGTCATGTTATATATACACTAGTATATTTTTTAGCGGTACTGCTGACGCCACGCCACTTATTCCTGATGACGTCACCTTGTACTCGCCACAATGGTTGCGAAATTTCCCATCAAAATACCACCCAACTCCTTCGTCTTCCCAAAATATTTCTCCCTCTTTTCCTCCGCCATTAAAACCACCACACTGTTTTCCATTTCACTCTTATTCAGCTATGACCTAAATCGCTTTTCGAATTTCCCGATTCGATTCTCTACTGATTAATTAGCCGATTCTCGAGATGGAGCGTCCAGGTAACAGGGGGAGAGAGACTAGGAGGAGGAGGGATAAGGAATCCGGCGAAGGGAGGAGCAAGAAGGCCAGATCACGAGAAAGCAACGACGACGCCACGGAGGAGCAAGTGGAGGAATTCTTCGCGATCCTACGGCGGATGCAGGAGGCGGTGAGGTACTTCGAGAAGGAGAGCGGCGGAGGATGGCGAGCTGCCCTGGAGGCCGAGGTGGTTGCGGTGGTCGGTAAGGATTCCGATGAGGATGATAAGGCGGAGGAAACGGGGATCGATAACGATAAAAAGCCGAGTGCTGAGGTGGAAACTGGAGTTTTGGATCTAAACGCTATTCCGGATGTGGAATCTAGTGAGATGCAGACGGTGGCGAGTTTCTCGGCCGGCACCATGAGCGGCGGCGCGGCGGCTCGGGGGTGACGACTGTTTGTTTTTCTTTTTCATTATACATAAGCTCATAGATCCCGATTTTAGAAATAATTATGTGCAGTTTATGAACAATATTCTGATGCAGTTTATTTTCATTTTCAATGAATTTCTTTTGCTAATTTGCGGGTGCCTTGAAGGGTAGGATGGTTGGCTTTAAAATTTAAGATTGCTCCATGCACATCCCAGGGTTCGATCCCTGGTGGATGCACATCCCAAGATTGTTTCATGCATATTCTATGGTTCGATCCCTAATAAATACTTAAGAATGAATTAATTTCTATCACTAGACCACATCCTTGAGGTGACTCTAAACTTTTTTCATTCAATGTATTTTTATTGTGAATTTATTTATTTTCATTCAATGAATTCCTTTTGCTAATTTGCTGGTGTTTCGAAGGTTCGATCTCTGATGGATCCACATCCTAAAATTATTTCATGCACATTCCATGGTTTAATCTTTGAAAAATGCTTAAGAATGAATTAATTTTTATCGGTAGACTGCATCCTTGAAATTTTTTCATTTAATATGTTTTTATTATGAATTTATTATTTTTTAAGAGATAAATAATTATAAGCCCCTCCGAATTCATTAAGATAAAGGTTTATTTAATTGGAAAAGAGTTTATTACATTATTAAAATGATATATTTATGATGACTAAAAGATACTTTAGTTTTGTAAATTTGAAATATTTATTGTTTTGATGATGTTCTCTATTCTAACTTTATATTCTACAAACCAACCATTGTTTTTGTCTATTTTTAGTGTTAAATCAAACTTTCCACATTCAATGGTTGATGTTAATGAAGTATATTGTTTATTGTACATAAAACAAAGTAAATGATAAAAAAATCTAGTTTTAGTTCAACAATTCACACATTTGGTTGATTTAGAATCTTCTTAAATACGTAAACTATCCGGACTTCATATTGTATGTATGTAAGTTTATTGATATTTTATATAAAAGGAAACTTAATTTATTATGATCAATTTGATATTATTATTTTGATTTGTTAAAGAGATAAACGAGCTTGATTCTGATTAAATAAACGAGACGTCCACAAACAAATACACGAAGAATTCAAGAAACTTGTAAGCAAGTCATGCTAAAAAAGAAGATAGTTTTAGCTCAAAATTCAATTTAGACCCATTGACAATATTGTAGTGAATTAAACTTGAACGTGACGAAGCTCAACTTGTTTTAGCTCGTTCAGAGTACAATGCCTCGCCAAAATAGAATTAAATCGAAAATTTGATCAATTTGGTTTGTTTGTTCATATTAGTACATGTTCCTCATTCAATGGTGATAAAGGATTTACTATATATATATTTTTGTTGCCCGTCTGATTCACCGGAACTAGGACTTACTATATTAAAAGTAACATTTTTAAAAAAATTGCGCATTGCGCTTACATGAATTGGAAGAAAAATTCTTTACCACTTCGGATATAGTCTGAATTTGAGACTTCTACAATCTACAAGTTCAACCTTAACTCTTAATCACAAGATGTACTTCCTATTCATTTTTCATAAGTTTCGTTAGGGGCGGAGCGCATAGTGGAATCAAGGAGCAACAACCCACTCTTCCATAGACAAGTCAAGACTATTCCGGTGAATAAATTGTTAGAATATTTACAGGAATTCGAGAAACCCTAGAATCGATTTGTACTAGAAATTGATTAAGAACACATATTGTAAAACAGTAATCGGAAGCGTACCTTGATCCATTAGAACTAAATAGATTTCTTCCATCTTGTCCTTTGAATCTTTTATGCTTTATTTAATGATTAAGAAAGACAAGTATATAAAAGAGAGAAGCGGATTGTTCTTGTTCTTCTTTTTTCAGAAAACTCTCTGTATCTCTCTTTTATAGCTCTATTAATAACATTTGGTGAAACGTTATATCTATTAAAAAGGATAAGGACAAGGGAAGGGTTAAACCAGTTGAACCGGTTTGTTCAACTGTTCACTCGATCCAATTTATTTATTTAAATCCAATCATCATTACATTGGATCAACTTTAATTAAAACAGACCACTTAATCTCATGAACCACACTATATTATTAAAATAATCTAACATAAATATCCCAACATACTTGCCTTGCAACTAGTTACAAGTGATAATAGAGGAAAAAATATCCTTAAATTTAAATTAGTCTCTTACACAATGATTGTAAAAATAGAAAAAGGAAAGAAATTAAATTAAATATTATAGTTGTTTTTGGGTTCTTAATAATTAAGGAAATTTAACGTGAAGTCTTAATGTAATGGTAAAATTGAGCTTATATCTTTTAGATGTCTCAAATTTAAATCACATCTGATATTGTAAAATTATTTTTTATCTAATAAAAGTGTAATTACGTAATTTTTTTTAAAATAATTAAAGAGATTTAATTATTCTTTATATTTCGACATAATAATAGAGTTATACTATGTTTTTCTCCTTTTTATAAAAGGTATATATACTTGTGAAATAATACTTCCTATTCATTTTTCTATGGTTTCTTTAGGAGCTAAGTACAAAGTGAAATCACAGAGGTAACAACCCACTCTGCCATCAATAAATGAAGAGTATTTCGGTGAATAAATATTCTAATACAACTATAGTTATCTCTGCAACTAGTTATAATTAAGTTGTAAGAGGAAAAAAATATCCTAAAGAAGAAGACGAATATATTGACATTAGCCTCCGGAGTTATAAATATAAAAAGTAAAGAAATTAAATTAAATATCATAATGTTTTTGGGTTCTTAATGAATAATTAAGGAGATTTTATTTTTCCTTATATTAAGCCATAATGATGGAGTTATATCATATTTTCTTTTTTTTTACCAAAAGTATAAACATAATTTATTAAATTTGTAGGAGAGAGAAACATGATTCAATTGAACTGTCTCAACTGTGTGTCTCCTTTCATGTCTTTCATTAAAATTTTGTCAAGTGTTAGATACGTAGGAGAGAAAACGAGAAAAATAGGAAATTCAAATATGATGTCCCTAAATTGGCTCTCCGTTCCATGTCTCTCATTCAAAGATTGACATGTATCTATTTTTAATATTATTTTATTATTTTTCAATTTACCTCTCTTATAAATATAATACATGTCAAATGATGAATAGAGAGACATAAAAGGAGACACCGATTTAAAGACATCAGATTTGAATCCAAAAATAGGAAAGAAAAATTCAAAGCAAAAAATCAATTAAAAAAAATCACACCTAACAAAATTTCAACAAAAGACATGAAATAAAACACAGAATCAAGGTCAATAGATTTGAATCCAATAAATTCTATATATATTGAAATTAATCTCACGTACAAATGAGTCATAAATGGAGAAAAGAACGAATTTAATTAAATCTTATATCTTTGGTATCTTACTAAGTAAGGAGATTTAATTCTTATTATATTTCGCCAAAATGATGGAGTTGTACTATATTTTTCTTTTTTTTTTACCAAAAGTATAAACCTGACAAATTACTTATAAAATAAGTCATTAAGAATAACATATTATGATGACTAAAAGATACTTTAATTTTGTGAATTTTAAATATTTATCGTCTTATTCATGTATTAAATTTAAATTATTACTTTATATTTTACAAATTAATAATTTTTTTATTTTTTTTATTATTAAATTAAAATTTTCACGTTTAATGGTTGATGTTAAAGAAGTATTGATTTTACACCATATATGAAATAAAGTAAAGATAAAAAAATGTTTGTTAAAAGATAAATGACTTTGATTTTAAATAAATAAATGAGAGGTACACAAATAAATATATGAATTGTTTACGAAGTAACTTATAAACAAACTAATTATTAAACGAGTCATACTTAAAAAAGTTATTTTTAGCTCAAAATTTAACTTGCACCCGTAAACAATATTTTAGTGAATCAAATTCGAACGTGACGAACTTTTTTTTAGCTCCTTTAGAGTACATTGCCTCACCAAAATCAAATTAAACCAAAAATTTGATCATTTTGGTTTGTTAATTAGTTCGTATTAATACATGTTAGTAATTCAACAGTGATAAAGTAATATTTACTATATTTAAAGCAACTTTTTTAAAAAAATTGTGAACCGCAGTTTCATAAATAAAAAGAAAATTTCTCCATCCACTCTAAATATAGTCCAAACTTATCAATTTTAAAATTCTTACGTTTAATCTAAACCACTAAATTAAAACTTCACTAAAATATATTAAAAATAACTAAACAAAACAAATCTCAATAAAAATAAAATTTATTTATTTTTCATAAGTTTCTTTAGGGGTGTCGCTCATAGTGGAATCACAGGGCAACAACCCACTCTGACATCGTATGAAATATGGAAACTAAAGCATATTTGTTATACATAGCTGATAAATGTATTGACATTTGCAATACAGTCACAAGGCATGATATAGAAACTATTTTCGATTTATTATTTCATTGTTTTGTAATTGACCAAATGATTATGAATGATATGGTTTTATTATATATGAATATTTATGTTTGACAATTTATTTTAGTTGTCGTGTCCCAGCCGTATCTAAATGCATATTTTTTCTAAATTACCGAGTCCACATATCCGTATCCATATTCGTGTCGTGTCGAACTCTCAAGACGTGTCTGTGGAACCGAGCTCCCATCGATAAGTCCGAAGTATTCTGGTGAATAAATATCCCAACATAGTCATAATTGCTTTTGCAACTAGTTACAAGTAGGGTTGCAATGGAGCTAAACGGTTTGTGAGCAGTTGGAGATCGGCTCGGCTAAAGCTCGGCTTGATAAGGCTCGATTTGAGTTCATGATCGGCCCAATATATTAACAAGACAATCGAAACTTTTAAGGATTGGCTTAAAAGCTCGCGAATAGGCTTGTATAAATTTTTAATTACTTTATAATATTATTAATTTCCTATATATTCATAAAAAAATATGGTAGGTTAGTTTTACTTTTAAATATTCTCGTTAAGAAAAAGTTGTCTACCGTATTCTTAAATAAGTTTTATAACTTTTCTAATTCTATCATGTCTCAAAAATCTTAACCTAATCTAATATAAAAAGGTATGTCCCTCCGAATTTTATTTTGATAAAAGTGTGTATTTAGAAATAATAAGCAAGAGATTTATTAGATAAATAAGGCTCGTTTAAGGCCGTAAGCTCGCAAACTCGAGCCGAGTTTATCAATGAGGCCAAGCAGAGCTAAAATATTCAAGGTTCGATGGGCTACGAGTCAAACCGAGCTCATTAATTTTTACTTTTAAGCTAAATCAGATAAATTCAGTCCCAATTCGACACAATTGCATCCTTAGTTACAAGTGATAATAGAGGAAAAAATGTTCTAAATAATTAATTGATTAAATTGAAAGCAGTCAGTTTTGAATAGAAAAATGAAAGGAATTAAATTAAATTAAATTAAATATTATAGTTATTTTTGGGTTCTTATAATCAAGGAGATTTAATGGTTAAGTGCTAATTTAATGATAAGATTGAACTTATAATTTTGAGGTTTTAAATTCAAATCACATAAAATAGCTTAATTACTTCTGCAACTAGTTTGAATATGTATATTGAAATTAATTAAAAAATAACGAGTTATAAAATGAAATAACAAAGAATTTAAATTAAATATTATAATTGTTTTTGGTATCTTACTAATTATGCAGATTTAAGACTATATCTAATAGTTTGTGGATTCTAGGATGATGTGGCATGTAGAATAGAAATTTATATTAATGATGTGGTAGTGATTTTATAAATAAACAATATGTATCCAGACAATAAATTATCTATTTTATATTGGATAATATTTTTTTTAAATTAAATAATAAAAAAAATCAATTATTTATTAAAGTATCTCTTTCATAACTAATTAAAATTTAAATTTTAAATTAACCATTAAAATATTAATATATTTAATTAAATAACTTTTTATTTATCTTTCATTTTTAGAAGATTAAATAGATAATTTCTTAAATTTAATTGTCACATCATATTAGAAAGTATGGATATAAATTCTATTATAGCATTTTCTTTCAATTAATTATCTATTTTTAATTATGTGTTAAGAAAGACAATCAAATAAAATAACTATTAGAGATGCTCTAATAATTCCCATATTCCGACATAGCGTTGAGTTATACAATATTTTTCTTTTTTTTACCAAAAAGTATAAACCTTACATAATTGATTTTATATAAACTATGTAATATGTTACCTATAAAAATTTAAATTGAAAATTTACAAGTGCTAAATGCTTAAGAGACTCAATATAACATATCATTGTTTTGAATCAATGTAGTGTTAAATTTAGATTTTAAGTTCAATAATATTTTTTCTATTAAATTAAAATATTTTTTAATTTAACTGATAATTAAAATCATCTTAATATGGTGAGAAAACCACATACCCAATATTACTAAGGCAATGTTCTTTGGATTATAATTTAATGTTATTCAGTTCAGTTTATTAGAGTTCAGTCAGTCATGCGTAGTTATAAATTTGTACTAAAATAAATTCAGTTCAGTCTAACCATCTTCAATTCAGTTCAGTTTAGACTAATTCCAATCATTTCAGTCAATATATTCATTTTAAACGCATCTATAACGTAACTGACCGCAATTATTTTTGCAAAATTTATGCCCAGTTGTGCGACAATTCTAGGTTTACAAGACATTAAAAATCACCAAAAAAAAAGAGCATAGAAGATTTCTATATGGTATATAATGAAGAAACAACTGATATAAACGATAAAATATTTATTAATTTATTGAAAATGTGTAATCATGCACGGAGAACGCCATGTGTAATGGGTGACTTCTTGGAAAGTTCTCGTGTTGCACCCCCAACACTTTGTTCATTATTTTGATGGGGCCAAAGAGTCACCATTCTTTGGCTTTAGATTATAATGGACTAAAGCAAAATGGTTCATTAAACTGTCTGAGCTTCTTAATTGTGAAGTCACGAATAGCTGTCACAACTCCACTTTAAGGTCAATTAGAAACAACCTCTCTATAATTACAGAGGTAAGGTTGCGTACACCCGACCCTCCTTATCCCACTTATGTGGGAGCCCTGTTAGACATTGGGGTAATGTTGATGTTGATGATGAAGTAGGAGATAAAAAAATAAATACATTGACCAAGTGCGGATGCACATAATACAACCAAGCATAAAACAAAAATCAGAGATTTTACTATTGAACTCGCCATTTGAGCTTCTACTTTTCGTGTAATAGAGATATGGAAATTGACACCAATTTATAGTAAATAGTAGGGGATAGTAATTAATTTTGTAAACTTTTATTAGGATCATAAAAGATATTATTTCCCTCTTTTATGTTCATGTAATAAATAATTTTGATTTGCATATATATTTTAAAGGATGAGTTTCTTTTCTTTAATCTATCACGTTTAATAGGTAGCAAATGAAATTTAATGAAAATAACCATTTTGAAAATGAAAAACTTTATATTTTTATTTGTTTATTTATTTTCTGTTTCATTTGAGGGAATAAAATAAAGTATTGGTTTTCTTCTTGACGCGATTTTTTCTTCACCGACTTAAAGGTAATTGAACAGAATCATCATATAATCAATGTTTTAAAAAGTATTAGGCATTAGTCGGGCGATTGAGGGTGGGGACTACGCGATTTTGTATGTTTATATTTTTTAAAATTTATTAATATGTAGAAATATAAATTATAATATGATAAAATATAAAAAAATATAGTTCAGTACGTGAAAATATAAGTATTTACATAAAACTACATATTAATAATCGAAACATTATAACTTTAGTTTTTTTATTTTTTTAAAATTATTTTAAAAATATAACTTTAGTTTTTTTAATATTAATTTTTTAAAAAATACTTTTTTTATTTTCAAAAAATAGCCGCCTGGGACCGCCTTGCCCGAAAAAAAGTCGGTTTTCCGCCTAGATACGCCCAACTAGACAAAATAGTGTCACTGTTTTGAAAAATTCTGTCTGGGCCTATTTTAAGATACTACATATAATACAATTGCTTCAGTATATGTAGAGGAACTATTTATTATTTTATAGCTGTTTAGGAGGCTCGAATATGCTTCTATAGGACGAGTTTGAACATTCTGAATTTCCAATCTGAGCTCATTAAAGTTTGAAATTAGTCATTCTTGATTTTTTTATAAATATCTGAATAATAATAATAATAATAATAATAATAATAATAATAATAATAAGGTTGAAAATGCGGGTTAATGGGGCGGGAAATGCATTTCTTATATTTCGAGGAAAAAATATTCCCAATCCCCATCCCCATTAAGGAATTGGGGAAATTTTTTTTTTGTCCCCTACGGGAGATTCCCCAATTCATCGTTAAGTTTAATAAATATGAAAAATTTATGCTCAAGTAATGTATAGCTAAAATAATTTCATATCAATGCTTAAAAAAAATTAATATAAAATATATAACGAGGGGAAAAACAACAAAATTCTATAACTAAAATTAATTCAAGTTAAAGTAAAGCTCTCGTTGAGGAGGAAGGAGAAAGTCTTGGCTTTCTTCTTTCTCCTCCCCTCTTTAAAAATTTTAATATTTTTCTTTTATGTCGTATAATTTGTTGCTATTTTTGTTAGTTTCCACGCCGAGATCAGCTTCTTCAATTATGGATCTAATGCTACACATCTCAATCTTGATAGTTGGATTAGACTTCATCCGCCATTAGATAAGATAATTGCATGATCTATCACAGTAGGTATCCAGATTTATCTTCTTTAAGAAAGATCATTCTAGATCTGAAACAATGGTTGATGCAATGGCGTATGCAGAAGTTCTTATGGTTGTGGATCGAAAACGTTAGTTGAGATTAAGAAAATATAGACTACAACATTTATTTTATTTTTTTAGTTTGTATTGCCACATGGCTTATTTGTCTTGTGTAAAAGCAAGTTTTGTTTGTTTGTGCTGGTTGTTCATGTCCGGTGTTTTAACTAATGTTATATATTTAGAGTAGTTTTTGAATGTCTATGTTGATCGGTTTGCGAATCATGCTGCATTATTGTTAGTTAGAGCAATTGATTCTTCGACAAGTGGAGGAATTTGTCTACCTTCGATTCGAGCTGTTATTGATTCTAATTTAATTTAATAGACTATTTTCTTCAGTAAAAAAAAAGACGTAATATTTAATAATTAGTGAAAGTCAATTGACGTTTGAATATCAATTTCTAAGTCTTTTTTCTTCATTTTATAACAATATAAACTTTACGAGTCTTATATTCTTATATTTTATTATCATTTATTTATACTTATTTAGTTATTTTTGTAACCTTGAATGTTTACACATATTGTAAATTTAAACTAATTTAAGCTTATTTATCGAGTTGGGAATGGTATCCCCATCTCCGTCGCATTAAGGGTTCGGGGATTAAAAAATTCCCATCTTCTCCCCGTGGAAATTTTTATCGGGATTCTCCGACCCCATAGAGTTCGAGAACTCCCCACCCCTCATTCAACCCTAAATAATAACTTTCATTTATTATATATTTTCAAGGTAGAATGGAGAAGTCGGAAACACTAACATTTACCATTCAAAGCGCTGAATTAGCCATTGACGTGCGTTAAAGTAGGATATTCAAAGCGCAGAACACCCTACGCTAGTGCGGCTGTTTTTGTTGAACGCTCACTCCAATCCACGAGTGTTTTAGCAGAACGCCCACTCAATGATGCGAGAGTTTTCGGACAACGTCTGCATATAATTGCTTTTTTATATAATTCAATTTTTTGTTACACAATTAAAGGCAAAAATGCCTTTAAAAGGAACGACATGAAGAGGTTGTAGACGATAATTAACAACCCAACTCTAAAACCACTCGTACGTTTAAATTGGAGACACTCATCACACACCATGCCATATTAGTATCAAGGGTTGGTGCACTTTTTATAAGTTCAGATAATTAATTGATACTTAAAATTTTCATATGATACCAGGCGTTGAGTGCCAACTCGAGAGTCCGCGATCCATTAAGCCCTTTTTAATAAGAGCTACTTTGCCATGACCCATTGGAAAAAGAAATGACCCGGATCCGGGTTTAAAACCGGAACACCGATGTTCGGATCAGAAACTTCCATACATTCAAGATATAGTATTTTATCCTGAAAATCGAAACTACAGTCTGAGCTAATTCTCATCCACCAATCATGGCTCACTTCGTTGCCGCCGGCAACGGCGTAAGTACCGGCGGGAGAGTTCTCTGCAGCAATCCAACCAAACACCATCCTTTTACTCTTCTCCGTTCCCGTGAAATCGCTGTCCCCGTCTCAACCCGAAGAGCCCTGCATTTTGAAGTATCAGCCAAGAAGCTATCTCCGGCTGGGCGATTCGACGGTAAGAATAGGAGGAGCTCCACGAAAACCAAAGACCAGGAATATGAAGGAAATTATACAGGTAAAGGGACGAATGACATTGAAAGGAGCGCCGGTATTGAAGGCTTAAGTTCGACTACTAGTATTGGCGTGGAGGGAGCCGATGACGGCTATTTCTTGCCGGATCTTCCCGGAAATGAGCCGGATTTCTGGGAAGGTACAAAGTGGGATGCGTTTGGCTTCGTTATTCAGTATTTATGGGCATTTGGTGTTGTTTTCGCGGTAATTTTGATTTCCCCCTTTTCAATTGTTTGCCCTAATTATACTGGAATAGTTGAATTGATATATAGGATTTATAGTTACAATTGAACTCGTAAAGCTTGTTTTGATGATACTAAAAATTATATTGATTGTTTCAGTTAATTGCTTGTGGAATTGCTGTGGCTACATACAATGAAGGAGCTACTGATTTCAAGGACACTCCTGCATATAAAGCTTCAATGGAATCTCAAGAGTTTATAGAAGAACCGGAAGCATCAAATTCTGATGTGTTTGAATCAAATCCAACTGAAGTGGCGCCTAGTTTGGAGTAGTTTCTGTACAAACGGTACTATGAATGGGAGAAGTCTTTGCATAGTTAACAAATGTAAGGTAATACTTCTATGCTGTAACTTCTCAAACATATAGATTAGGTCTGTTAGCATGAATGCAATTGAATTACTAGTTCCTGTGATTTATAGTTTGTATCTGAACTTGTAATAACCATTGCAAATTTCTAGCAGCTTCCTTTTCTATTCTCTTACTGCTATGATAAACATTTCTGTGGTAACATATTTCATGTGGAAGCAATTAAGAAAGGGCATTTTTTTAAACAAAGTAGCTGCAAGCATTTTCATTCATGTTTCAAAATTCGTGGGAAGCATATATATATATATATATATCAATAAAATAAGAATTCAATTAATAAAACAGGTTCCAACATGGTCAAAATTGGAACTTGAATTGTAATAACACACATCGATATATCCTAGATAAGTGTCCCAATATTGTCTAAGTATATTTAGCCTCTAATTAGAAACATCAAACTCCTTTTATAAGTAGAATAGATAGAGAAACAAGCAGCATTAAGATGCCTTCAGCTCCCTGCAACTTGATGCTGGCATTATGACCGAGCCCTAATCCCATAATCACAGGTCTTGGAGCCACTTGAACCATTGGAGAAGCTGAAATCCAGAGAAATATAAAAAAATACTCGGAAATAGATTGAAGTAACCAAATACAATCAAAAGAACAAGATCCAATATATGTCTACCTGCAACAGTAGAGTTCAGTGTGCCATTAGATTTGCTTTGTGATCCATTAGAAGAATTAGAATTTGCCCCTAAGGAAACTTGGGGAGTAGGTGAACTGATAGGCACTTGAGCAACCCCTTAGAAAACCAAGAAACAGTAAAACCAGTAAGCAACTGTACACTACAAAAAAAGGGACTTTTGGGGACAACTAAAATTGTCCCCAAAAGTATGAAAAACTGTCCTATAAACTTTTGGGGACGATTATTTCGTCCCCTATAGTCATTACCAATTCCTCTAGTACCTGGACAAGTGGAGGAGTTGAGTTGGATATGACAGAGAGGCGGGAGCTGCATAGCTAGGGTGGTGTTAATCGGAAAAGAGCTCAAGTTGGTGTTGTTTAGCAATAGGCAAAGGCAGCCTGGCTGGTTTTGGTAAAGTTGGTTGAGGTTATCACAGCAAGATTGGGGAGGGGATTGAGCTAGGCCTTGCACGAAAGGCGCACACGGGGACTGTAGCAGGCGAGGGGTGCAATCGGCGATTGTTGGGGGGGCCTGAGAGAGGGTTTTGGATGGAAGGGAAATGAGCAACAGAATAAGGAATGGAAGGGCCATGGTTAGGTCAATTGGCTAGTGAATTTAGGGTTTTGAACTTTCAAGAGATGATTAAATAGAAAGAAAGAGAAATTAGAGCATGAATTGAGTTGTTACATGCATTGTGTGTTATTGTGCATGCAATTGTTGTTCGCACACTCTCTGTCTCACACTGCTACCTACCGGACCTTACTATCCTTGTTCTGCTGCATCTGTTTTATTCTTTTATTTATTAGTGGAAAAACCCGTCTTTGGTCCTTAAACTTTTGAGGATTTTGCGATCTGCCTTGATCAATCGCTTGCTCTCTAGGTAATTTTACAATTTCTGTTTGCATTAGAGGACCTAATGGATTCCTGTTGGGCCTATATATCTACTTTCAATCACAGTGGATAGATATTGACTAATGGGCTGGGCATGGGCCTCAGCCAATTTACCCATCGGTGAACAACACTTCAAGTTTTCCGCTTTGGTTTCCATACCAAAAACCTGAAATCACGTTATTTTTTTTGTTTTCCTGTGTGCGTTTCTGATTTCCGGAAACTTTTCCTTTGTCGTCTCCATGCTACCTAGGTTGAGCATATTATATTACATCAAGTTAATTACAAACATTAGCTGTGTATTACGCTATATAAAAATATCAACAATATTTATACTCAAGTGATCATTAATAATTAAATAAATGGAGACATTGTATTGAGAAAAGACATTTATGGGAAATATTGTTAATCAATATTCAATATATTAGGTAGGTGGAATATATATAGCTAGAACTAGATAGAGAATATGAAGTTAAAAGCTCACATGCTATGCAAAAATACAATTATTAATAATTCTAAAACAATGTAAAAGCAAGAACAACACTTTGACAAATAACTTAAGAATATGATTCCCCCAATAAACGTACGGTTCTATTCTTCTGATTTGTTCGTTTGGGGAGCCTGAGAATTCTATTCTCCAGTTTGGAATAAATTAATTAGGAGCTAAAAGCTTGAAATTATTGACATTCATCTCTTAGAGCAAATTAAACCCCTAATAAGGCGGTTTAATAGATCAGGGAGAGAAGTATGCAGTTGTACTGCATGGTGATGAGGATCAACATTGACTGCAACGGTTGTTATCGTAAAGTCAAGAGAGCCCTTCTCGATATTCAAGGTAATGTAATATACAGATATTTAATTTGTTCCGACTTATTTCATTCTGTTCTGTAAGCCGGGCGATACTGATTAATAGTTGTGGTGTAGAAGGGGAGGAGCATATGATAGAGAAGAACGAGAGCAAGGTCCTTGTAAGTGGGAAATTTGTACCCCATGATGTTGCCATTACAATCAGAAACAAGACTAAACGCAGAGTTGAGATTTTGGAGATTCATGATTTGGTCCTTCAACATGAGGACCAATCTGGAAATTAACCGAATTGAATTCTTTCGAAAACAATGGTTTCGAACTCGCCCTTTGTGTTTTACCTTTTGTATTTGCATTTTAGATTCTTGTTGATTCTATATATGATATGATTTGAGTTGTTCTTGCTATTTTTGTTTAATTGATATAGTTTCTATGTATTAAAAATGTGCGCCATTAGTTTTTTTTAAGAAGTAGGAATATTTAATTTTCAAGGAACTTAGGATTCGAACCCGTAACTCCCAACTTCTTTCTCTACTTTGAGAGGAAGCTGTGCACCATTAGTTTTATTGAGCCGTTCTTACTATTTTTGTTTATTTTGTGGGATGTTCTACAAGTTTTGCCTTTTGTCCACACCAAAACAACGAAAGCTAAACTAAGTGAACTCTTTGTACACTAAAGGCAAGCATAACCAACCACATGGTACTAGGCGATTAAGGTACTACACCTACTTAACCTAACTATAATCCGGGCTCCAAACCTTCCGTAGTTATGCATAGGCATGTTCGCAGGCCGGGCTATTTATCGGGCCCGGCTCGAGCCCGTTCAAATGGGTCGGGCTTGGACACTTATTTTGTTATAAAGTCCGGCCTGAGCCCGTAAAAGTCCGAAGTTTTATGGGTCGGGCTTGATTTTTATATAAATACCCAAGCCTGACCCGACGAATAAAAAAATATATTTATTTTATATTTTTATATTGTATTTAAAAGTTTATATAGATTTTTATATTTTGACCTACTAAATTTTTAACTATATATAAAATAATTTTATTTAAAAATGTAATTGTATGCAAAATTTAGACATTTTTTATAAAGTTTGTAATTTTTTTTAATTTAGTTTACAAAATATAAAAAAAAAAAATTATCGATGAGCCATGGGTCGGGCTTGAAATGAGTTAGTAAGTCTAACTAAGCCCGATCCGAACCCAAAGCTCTAAATCATAGGCTTGAGTCAGGTTTGGGTTAATATTTTTTTATAAAAAGCCCGTCAAATTTAGCCCCGTATGATGAACAGATCTAATTATGCATCATACTTGGTTTGAAATTGCGACCTACATCCTCCAAAGAGGATATTATCGACATATACATTGTAGGCACATTCCGACGCTGACCGAAACCAATTTTAAAATATTACCCTTTGTTCAAATTCCAAGAGTGTACTTAATATTACAATCCATTTAATTATTACTTTGAATTAGTTTACATTTAAAAAAAAAAAATTAACGGCGCTTACATTAAATAAAAAAAAAAGTTTCACCCATTTAAATAGGGTTTAACTTATGATCTTTAAAGACCACAAGCTCAATCTTATCAATGGAATAAAAATCCATATTAAATTACATAACTAGTAGTATTTTAAAATACCAAATGGGGTCTAAATATAACCCGAACAAGGTATGTTACTATAACAGATATGCACATGTTGAATGAAACTTTAGTAACTAAATAAGATAATGGGATACTCGAAAAATACAAGGAGGTACATCATAATCAAATTTTGTGGAGGTTTTTCATTGTTCTCCTTGAGTTGAAAAGAATGAAAAATAAACAACCACATATACCGTGATGATACGCTAAGTTCTTTGAATATTTTTATGTGGTTACAAGTTTGATGTTTGAAAATATGAACGAAGTAAACTAAATTGAGAGGGCCGTTCTCTACATGGACCTTTGCATCTGAATTAATTGACGAATGGGACAGATATCAAATGATAAAATTAAAAAAGAATGAAAAGTATACCTCAAAATTAATCGTATTAATTCTTCTTAATATAGATTATTTCCAAGAGTTGGAGTAGTTAGAGCATCTCCAATAGATTATGAGTTCTAAATTGATGTGGTATGTAAAATAGAAATTTTAATTGATGAGATGTTAAAATAGACAAAAAAAATTTAAAATCTAGCTATAATAGCTTGTCTATTTAATTAGTAATTGTTTGTTTTTTAAAATAAAATAATAGCAAAAAAATTAAATAACTTATTAGATAACCTCTAACTATTAAAATGTGAGTGATGTAGGAAAAAGTTGTTTTGTTTGAATTCATAATTTTGTTTACCCCCATTTAATCTAATTCAAAACATATTTTAATACAAAATTTCGATATTGCATTGGACTTCACTAATTTTTTGGCAAGAAAGGACACAACTGAAGTAGTTATTTATAAAACACAAATAAATCACATAAAATTAAAGAAATGTATTTTGATCGATGCTCCTTCAAAATCTCTTTTCAATAAAAAAAAAATCTTTTGAAAAATGGAAAGAGAAAAAAGGGCTCATGTAGGGATGAAAATAAAGTGGGAATTTCTCGAACCCGATATGGATCCGCCTCGATAGGAATAGAGAATCCCTAAAAAGATTCTCCGTGGGGTAGGGATAGAGAATTTTTCATTCCCGAATCCTTAATGGAGATGGGGATGGAGAATTTTCTTCACTCTGAAAATTTCCCGAACCTGGCCCGATAATTTTTATTGGAGAATCCCCGAACATTCCTCGAAACATTAAATAATTTATAATATTTTTTATAATAAGCATTTATTAATATGAATTATTTATTTAATGTTGAATATATAAGTTATTTTTTTATAATTAATTATTTAACGTTGGATATAAGTATCTAAATTTATTATTGAAATATTGAAATACTCGGTATGGATGAAAATTTGATTTTTGATAGAGTTTCATGGCGTCGGAAGATTCATATAGCCGACCCCACCTAGCGTGAGATTTAAGGCTTGATTGATTGGATTGAAATATTGAAACAAATTTGATTTGATCTTTATTTTTTCTCTTTGAAGTTTTGAAATAATTTTTTTGTGGAATGAAACTTTGAAATGGGGAATTGGGGAATCCCCGATAATTCTTGATAGAAAATGAGGAAAAAAAATCCCCGAAACCTTAATGAGGATGAGGATAATTTTTTCCCCGAAACCTTAATAGAGATGAGGATGGAGAATGCATTTTCCGCCCCCGATAAGCCCCACATTCAACCGAGCTCGTGGTGTCCAAGCCGGACTACGATTCGGTCCAAAACCCGAACCCGATTACAAACCCCATTAAATTAGAGTAATTCAGGTAAAATCCAATTATAGAAAAGGAAAAAGAACAAGAAAAATCGCAGCTTTGGATCTTGCTATTTACACCAAAAGGATCTGTGTGTTTGTAAGAAGTGTCTTTGGTAGATCGAGCTTCAATTCCAGGAAAAACTGCTCTCTCCATTTCTTAGGTACATCTCGAACTCCAATTTTGCTTTATTTCCTTCTAATTAATCAATCAATGAATCCCTACAATCTGACTATCATATGGTTTTGTTGATTCTCTGTACAACCCATAGACTCTTCCTGAATTTCAGATCTCCTGTTGTTTTTGAATTTTAGGTTTTCTCTAATCACTACTCTGTTCCACTGTTATGGCATTTGTTTTTGTTAAGGTCTCCAATTCTGTTGATTGCTTTGTTATTTGGGACGAGAACCTCTTATAACGTAATCTTCATGTATAGAATAATAATAAGAGGAGTGTACAATTTAGTACTGATACCCCATACTGCTGCTACGACTTGGACGTTTTTTGAACCTAGGAGATACTCAAGCTTAGATCTGTTTGCTTGTTTCATGAGTATGTATTGATTTAACTTATAATGATTTGTTTGCCTTTCCATAATAGTTTGTTCATGCATTTCTAGTTGCTAGACTGAAAGAGGGATATGGCAACAATTGATGAGCCTTTGTACCCAATTGCTGTTCTTATTGATGAGCTAAAGAATGAGGACATTCAGCTTCGATTGAACTCAATCCGACGGCTTTCTACAATTGCACGTGCACTTGGGGAGGAACGGACAAGAAAGGAATTGATTCCTTTCTTAAGTGAGAATAATGACGATGACGATGAAGTACTTCTTGCAATGGCTGAAGAATTAGGAGTTTTCATCCCTTATGTCGGTGGTGTGGAGCATGCAAATGTGCTGCTTCCACCTCTGGAGACTTTGTGCACTGTTGAGGAAACCTGTGTGAGGGACAAAGCTGTGGAGTCATTATGTAGAATTGGAGCACAGATGAGGGAGCAGGACTTGGTGGAGTATTTTATACCGTTAGTGAAGGTTGGATTCTGTTTTTTCTCTCTTCATTCTTGTTGCTCTTCTCTTGGAAACTTTAATTAGCTTGGTCTTGTAATGTTGATGCTACATGAAATATTGATGCAGTTGTCACCTTGAATTACTCCTATTTATCACTTTTATTGTCAGTCACTTATTATGATTTCTGACATACAGAGACTGGCTGCTGGTGAATGGTTCACAGCTCGAGTTTCTTCATGTGGCTTGTTTCATATTGCATATCCAAGTGCTCCTGAGACTTTGAAAACTGAACTTCGAACTGTATACAATCAGCTGTGTCAAGATGATATGCCCATGGTTCGTAGATCAGCTGCAACAAACCTCGGAAAATTTGCTGCTACCATTGAACCTGCTCATTTAAAGACTGATATCATGTCAATATTCGAGGATCTGACACAAGATGGTATTCTGTTATACACATTCTCATTTAATACCTGATAAATAACTAGAATCATGTATGACGCGCATATTGACTAATTGACACATCATTTCACCTTATTTACAGTTCCATTACAAGTCCCCCCATTTAGTGGGTAGTTGATTTATCACAATTTAAACTTCCATTGGCTGCCTTTTGGCCCTTAACAGATAAATATGGAGTATAAGGCACGTAATATAATGATCCACAGGCCGAGAACTGTTCTCAATTATCAATGTCAGAGATATCAATCTCTCCAGTGTATCTATGTGCTCAGGCAGTTAGCGACAGCCTGTTAGCATACATTGACATGTCTTTCTTTATGGTTGCTTGGTATTGACCACTGTGATTTACATTCTTATTTCAGGCAGTATTAGACCTTAAGAGTGTATTTTAATCTTCCTATAAAAGGAAATCCTTGAAAGGCTTGTTGTAGAAATGCGGAGTTATTATGTACTATGTCAGATAATGAATACCTTGAGCTTGTGTGTCTTTCAGAACCTCCTGCTGCTTAAGATGTAAATTATTTCTTATGCCTTTCAAATATAGCACTGAAAGTTCTCAAACTCATTTTCGTCAGTTGAAAGTACTGAATAGCAAGTTGGCTGCATGCATAGTTTACATTCCTTTCTCTAGAGGTTCAAACTGAGGTGTTGCATGCAAATAATATAAATGCTCAAATTACAGATATTTGCCAATTCAGAAAGGACGCAGTTTTATCTGCCATTTGCCTTGTCAAACCATAGAAATTTGGATTTTCTTTCTATATGCATACTAGAATGCCTTCCTGCTCCCATTCTTCCTCCATATTCCAACACCACCCCTCAGATAAGCATGCAATAATGCTGAAGGTTCTTGTTTACACACACAGTTTCTCAAGAAAACAAATCAATCAGTGCTGTATGCTATGGAAAATTTGTTTCAATGATTTAATATTTCTATGATTACAGAGGTATCCCCAAATTGTGAGTCTTAAATAGTGGTGTACATTCAATAACCATTGCCCCTGA